>JANAVB010001799.1:5430146-5695146 GCA_029216955.1 Iris pallida
ACTTCCAATTGAATCCACTATTGGAAAATACCGCAAGTTTTTATACGAAGTCCTTGCAACTTCTACAACGCGAGCTTTGGTACGAAGTACTCGACCAGCTTCAATTGTGAAGTATCTTTCTTCAATCAAGTCTCTGATTAAAATCACTCTGAAGCTTCTAGACCGTACTGTACTGACAAATCGACTAGATGATTGTAACTAGCTTAGGATTTGAAAATGAAAGCTTTAGAGCACTTTGGAAGACGTTTAAGCTTAGCGAGAAGAGATGAGAAAGTGAATGAGTGAGTTGAAATGATTGAAATCTTTCTCTATTTATAGGTTTTCCAAAGTCAGAACTCTAACAGAATTTGGGCAGAACTCTATGAGAGAATCTTGGCAAATAGCCGTTGCATCCGTAACAGCAGGAAGACCAAGTTATAAATCCAACGTACACTAGGAGAATTCAGGCCAAATTTTGGAAGAATTCTTCTAGGGTTATTTTGAATTTTTGGTCATTTTAAAAAGCAGATTTTGGTTTTGGCTTTTTGAAAAGTTTAAACCATTATGAGCTTTTGTAAAATGGTATATTTTTTTAAAACATAGGATATTTTTGAAAAAGTTTTGGGGGTAGCCTATTTGCCAGTACGACTCGGTATACAAAGTATTCCTAGACTCAATAAATATGAAAATTACATTTCATACAGACTCATACGACAAAATCGACTTCGGTCTTGAACAGATAAGTAGCAGTTCTTTAGTAGTTGTCCAAGTTGTCCAAATAGTCCAAGTAGCCCTTATATCGAGACAGAGTTTGATCAATTATTAAAATCAGGTTCGTCCATGACCAATGGGCCAACAATCTCCCCTATTTGATAATTGACAAACCTTGACCGATATAATATCTCGATCGTTTGAGATTTGAAAAGAATCAAAATATTGTACTATGTCCTGAAAAAATTTTCTGTATCCTGTAAAAGATGTTAGATCCTATTTCTCCCCCATTATCACTTAGCAAAATAATTGCAAGTAGAGAAGCTTCCCCACAATTCATGCATAAAAAACAAACGTTGAAGAAATACAAAAAAAATAGGGATAAACATGTATTTCACAGGCAGTTTATATGTTGAAGCATAAAAAGAATATAGTGCTATAATATGAAATAAGGAATAATGCTAAGCTGAAAATAGAAACATGCTATGAAAAGCATAAAGAAGTTTAGTACATCAACTCAACAAATACAGTCTCAGTGCAAATAAAAAGATAAAGTACTAATAATATCTTGGAATGTCAAAGCATTTCCAAGTAAACATAGACAAAAATAAAAGTCACACTAAATGACATCTAGACAAAAATACATCACGTCTAAATCACATATCCTCAAAGTCATCATCATCATCAGCGCCAGTAGTGCCACCATGTCCGGATGGACCAGCTCCAGAAGTGTCAGCTCCAAAAGGGTGTGGAGTAGCACCAGAACTACGGTACCAATCATATGCGTTACCAGGCTGAAAGAAAGAACGTACTGCCTCATCCTCATAGCGGTATCATGAAACAGCTTGATCTCTGGGAAGAGAACTGACAGAATGTCCAGTCTGAGCGAATCAGAGGTCGGTAAAAGAATTGGCGAGAGCCTGAAATCGACTGGCATCACGGAACTCGCGTTCCCTAGATGTATCAGTAATAAACGCTCGTAAATCCAATAGATGCTGATGGACACCCTCAAATGACATAGGGTAATCCTGAGGAGGTAGAGCAGGAGCAGTAGGAGGAGCAGAAGGGACGGCTGCGCTACGACGTGATAGCTGAAGATACTTGGGCTCAGACTTAAGAGCACAAGTGGATAAGTCAATATCGAAATGCTGGAAAATGAGGGGGATAATCATCGCATAAGCAAGGTTGCGATCCCTCCACGACATCGACCCATCATCTGAATAATAGTCTTGGGGACAAAAAATTTAATACCCTTAAGTATATGATAAAGGGCAGATAGTTCAAGGGTGGTAACATCATCTTTTGAGGTAGATTTGGGTAAGATAGTGGAGTAGATGATGCGGTGCAACTCATAGTTGTATAACTTCAAGTTAGCAGCCTTAAACTTACCAGAATGTACGCAGGCAGGAGAACAGAGTTCATTCTTGAAACTGCTTAGAGTCGTGCCTGTGAGGAAATCAAATTCAGTAATATCATCAAGCCGAGCGTCTTTGTTACAAGGATTTTCGCTAAAACGACATCCTAAACTCGATACTAATTCCACTGACACGAGTTCTAACAGCAAAAGTGTCCAATGTGAAGTTGCACTAAAAAAGTCTAATAGCATTAGTGGCGATAGGAAATTGTTTGGTGACAAAATAATATAACCCTAGTGCTTCAAAGAATGGACGTTGGTCAGGAAATATAGTCTATTTAATCGGGGCTCCGGTGCATATGTTACGCATCGAGAAATTTGCGTACCATAGTAAGGATTGATCATGAGTTTCAATATAAAACTCGTTATATGTGCCGTCGGCCGATTGGATCGGGGAAAAGAGTGAATCAACGTAAGGATTTGAAGACGAAGCTTATTCACTACCCGTGGTCTTCTTCCTCTTGGATGGATTGAAACGCAAAGGCATTGTGTCCAAAAAGATGAATACTAAGAACTTGAAAGAGAGGAAAGGAGATGGTTTTACCTTCCAAGATTGGAGTATGTGGTAGAGGATGAGAATCTCCGCACAAATCCAAAGTTTGGATAGAAATCTCCAAGTAGATTAGAAGAATGGACTTGGAGAAGTTCTAGGGTGAAGGGGGGGCTCGGGCGACTGCTGCTGTGTTTGAGGAGTTTTGGAGAAGATGAGAAGAAGGGGGCCCTCGGTTCTGACTTAAAACATATACCATCAACCGAACTCTGGCCGAACACTGGCCGAATTTGGGCCGAGTTTGCCAAGGGTTCTGGTGAGGTAATTTTTCAAACAGAATTTTGCAGGCTACTTTCCTTTTATCAACTCTTTTCAATTATTTAATTCCAAGTATATTTATTTTAAATTTTAATTAATATAATTAATATTATTTTATAAATTAAATTTTGTAACACAGTGACTGTTTTAGATTAGCTGTAAGGGTACTGTCCAGCTAACGGGAGTTCACTGGGGAACAATTAAATGCCGCTTCGCTTCGACCGTAGTCGTGGTGACAGACAGACCCTTTGTATTGTCTCAAAAATAGTTTTGAGTAGTGAAAAATAATCGATAAAACAAATTAATTAATATTATTGATATCTAAAATTCCTAATTCGACGTAAATAATTAAAATGATCTTCTGCTAATTGCTTAGTGCGAGAGTGACATACAGGATACTTAGTCAAATTAATAGGACTAGTGTTGTTACAGAAAATAGGTATGTGTGTGTAAAGTAAACCAAGTCTTCTAGGGTTTGCTTCATCCACAAAATTTGTGCACAACAACTGCGGCGATATACTCAGCCTTAGTTGTTGATAATGCGACAGAATTTTTTTTTTGCTAAACCAAGAGACTAGAGCCTTGCCTAGGAGATGACACGTGCCGCTGGTACATTTTCTATCCACTTTCCATCCAGCAAAATTAGCATCCGAGAAACTGGTTAGGTCAAAGGAAGTGGTTTTGGGATACCATAAGCCGATAGAAGAAGTACCTTTAAGGTATCGGAAGATACGCTTAACCGCGCACAAATATGATTCTTTAGGGTTAGCTTGAAAATATGCACATAACTCTAGTCATTTCGGATAGAGTCTTGTTCTTACGTTCCACAACTCCATTTTGTTGTGGAGTCCTAGGGCAAGAGAACTCATACAGATAACCGTGTGTATCATACGATTGCTTGAACTCTGCATTCTCAAATTCGTCGCCATGATCGCTTTGAATACGAGTGATCATGAAAACTTTCTCATTTTGAACTTTCTTACAAAAGGTGACAAATTCTAACAATGTATTGTTCTTGCGTGCAAGAAAATATACCCACGTATATCTAGAGAAAATATCTACTATAAAGCATATAACTTACCACCTTGGCTAGCAATTTACTAGGCCCAAATAAATTTATATGCAGTAATTGTAGAGGTCTAGTGGTACTTACAACGTTCTTAGACTTAAATACGGATCGGGTTGCTTTGTTCTTTTCACATTCTACATACCGTATCCTTCTTGAAAGTAATGTCCGGTAAGCCTCGTACCAGCTTCTTTGTGGATAATCTTGAGATTGTGTCCATATTTACAAGACCGAGTCCATATGCCATAGTTGACTCTCATTACTTTGGCCATTAACATCTGTCTGCTTTGTTAGCATCTTCTAACAAATAGAAAATATATATTATATATATTGTCTTCCCTGATACCTTCAAAGATAGTACTACCAGTTGAGCTATCAACTATAGTACATTTGTCTTTGATGAAGTTAATACATAACCATGGTCAGCTAAATGGCTTATGCTGAGTAGGTTATGTTTTAACTCGGTAACTAGACAGACATCTTTAATCACAGGGTAGGGGGACTTACCAATATTGCTGATACCAATTATGTACCCTTTAAGATTATTATCAAAGGAGATGTATCCTTCTTTCTTCTTCGACTGTATTATGAATAATGAAGCATCACTGGTCATGTGCGTGAGCAACCGCTGTCGAGGATCCATTTTCTTCTAGCATGTGAAGGGTGTTCCACCTATAAAGGAATTTGCAGATGAAAACTTTGGTACCCATTTGTTGTAGGGTCCTGGAATGTTAGTTTCCAGTATCCATACATATATCTTTAAATCAACAAACTTCCTTACACTACATGTAGGAGAGAGATGACCAATAAGGCCACAATAATGACATTTAACATGTTGAGTGTTAGAAGCAGTGTGCTGTGAATGATTGGTAGGTCTTGGTTTTCTAGTAAAAGAATGTATACCTATTGGTCTTCTGGACAATGGTTTGGTTTGGTCTGACAGTGTTGGGTTTGATAGTGTTTTGATGTTTCGGTAAGTGACACGTGTTACGACAGGAAGCAGCAACTTCAGGCTATTTTCCTAACCTAATTTTCAACTTTTTGGATGTTTCATACAATGCAGTATAATCAGCAGTAAGTGTATCATTCCTGATAAGTGCTTGCTAAAGACTCTTCTTCTCTTTGAGTAGGTCCTTCCTCTAGTTGGATAATGGTCTTGTCTTTCTCTTCAGATAGTCTTGTGGTCTGTGTAGTAAAAGCTTAAGAAAGAGCTCACCTACCTTACTATAATATCATTACTTCTAACCTCAGCTAGTTGGTCGGTGAGTCTTCCTATTTCACCTTTGTACTCCTTGAGTACCTTCTTAGTGTTTTCATATTTACTACGCAGTTTTCTGTAATCACTGAGGTCACTAAAGGCTTCACCTAATTGCTCAAAGGTAAATCATCATATGTATCAAAATGGGGTTATGTCACGACCGCACCCGTTTTTTTTTCGGATCGAGACATGTCCAAGCTAGCCTACGCCGTAGAGTCGGCGGTAGAACGCTGTCACGGCCATGATGATCAAAAAAAAAAACAATGCTCAATTATAAAACTAATTTAACTATGTATTCACAAGTTTTACATTTGCATAAAATAAAACTCGTACAAATGTTGGAATGACTACAACTCATCTACCTAGCTAGTTTCTAGGCTTTTCATCTGCAAGTACACCCGTAACTTCCCATGCTAAGTGAATCCACGGCTAACCTGAAAAATATTGGTTTCCAGTCAGGAATGGAACGAGTATAATTCACTGAATGCAGTTTTAATATATGAAAATGACTATACTACAGAGGTTAGCCTTTAGACATATGATTCATAAAAATAAATGAAGAAAGATAGAATAAAACTAAATACCAAGAACAGAAAATAAATACAATAAAATACTCACCAACTGACCGACTGAAGTACCTTTGATATATGATTGGTGTTGGGACAATTATGCGACACGGTCCACACGGTCTAAAGTTACATGGTCTACAGTTACACGGTTACACAAAAATGCAATAAAGAAACAATATCTACAAAATAATAATCACGGTCTACACGATCTACACATAAATACAATAATAAATGGTCTATACGGTATAACAATAATAATACGGTCTACACGGTCTAAAGGCAGATCACACATCGTTGGTACTTCACCCTCCGACACAACAAGGAACGAAATCAACATAAAACTAAAATCACATATCTATCGACTAAATACTGATGTATAGTAAAGATCAATACTAAAAACAAAATAAACTGTACTCGCCTGTAGTCCTTTGCTGGTGAAACCGATAATCCAAACCACTAAGTGTGCCACAATAGTCAAAACTCAAACAACAGTCCCCAAAAGCTGAAATAAACATCACCAATGTTCTCAGAATAGTCAAATTAGCTAGAATTGCTTGTCCTTAAGTCCAATTCCAGACACAGGGCAAAACGATAATTTTTGGTCAAAATAGTATCCTCCGTTGGACCCGCTTTGCACCGAAAGCGTGCCAGAGTCATTAGTCTCTAAAGTATCAAACTATGTCTACGAATTCTTTGATGATGAACCATATGTCCAGAGTTGGATTCCGGCAGGCCGTGCACAAAATCGCCGTTGAATCGGACCGTGGGGCCCGCAAAACGACGATCCAATCAACTATCTCAGAATTGGACCAAACGTGGCATATAGGACCAAAAAATACGGTCCTGTTGGCGCAAGTTTCATCTCGATCTGACAAGCGTGCACAAGTAATTAGAAAATTTGCACATAGGCCGATACGGAATTTTGACGGATACGCATCAAATTCGTCGCACAACGCAACCAATTTGAATTCCGTCAAAGCCCACACGTCCATGAAGCCTTTCGCACCTTTTGATGCTTTCAATTCGCGACCACGTCGCCTGGATTGGCGGGGCGCACGTCGTATCGAAGAGTTTTTCATAATTTTTAATATTTTAAAACAGATTTTCCTAATCTTTGGGGGTTGTTTATTCGGCACGCATTGCATGAATATAGGAACAAAAAGAAGGGTTTTAATCTCCTATATATTGTCTATAAGTTTCTTCAAATAGAATTTGAAATCGTGCATGTGTTGGGAGAAAACTGACCGCGAACTAGAGTCGTTAGACTGATTTAGGTGTCCTATTTTGATAGGTTTTTTCATGATTTCAACTCAATTTCTTTCGAGTTTCGTGTCCCTAGAATTTAAATATTTAACAGGGATTTAAGATGGTTATATTGTGATCGTACTAGAGTTTACGGGACAGGAAACGATCAAATGACCGTTGAGATATCGCATGTTGAAATCACCTCTTCGCCCTGCTGCTGCTGCTTTTAAATCAGCGCCTGTGCGTGGTTTGGCCGGCCAGTGGCGGTGCGGTGGAGCGGCCCGCGCAGACCCAGGGTAGCGTAGCGGAGTGCTGGATTAGGGTTTTGAGTTTTCCTCGTACCTCTCTCTCTCTCTCTCGCTCTGTATATATATTTCACTTGGTGTCGGGTCGGTTAAGGCCGAGTGGTTGGGTTCTCTCGGTTTGCTTGGGAAGTTAGCTCGGGTTGGGGCCTGCTCGGCTGGAATGGTCTAGCTGAGATGGGTTTCCTTTTCTTTATTAATCTATACATATATATATGTTTATATATATATATATATACATAATATATTTTATATACATAATATATATATATATATATATATATATATATATATATATATATATATATATATATATACATATATGTTTACATATGCATATCTATATACTCATATGTATATACTTCATCAAACACATATTTATATATATAAAAATATACTAATATATAATATATATATTATAACATATATTTGACAATAATAATATACCAATAATAATAAAATATTATTATATAATAATAACCTCAATAATATTAATATTAACAATAAAAATAATAATAATAATAACAAAATTCAATAACTCAATAATTATGTATACACCATTATGTACAGTCTAAAAATCCTAAAATGTACGAAAACATACTTTATACAAGTGTCGTTGAATATCAAATATTAATAATATTTAACTAACGAATACTTAAAAATATTTATTAGATCACTAATATGGAATACAACATAATCATACCAAATTCCATCAATACGAATGTCATTGGACGTGCCACATGACTACATGGGCTTGGGCTCAGTTCAGATCCAGTCCGGGCTAAAATGGTATAACCGGTTTTTCTAAACTCAATAATATAATTAATAATTAAATAAATCTTCGATAAGGGTTAAGTCGCAATTTGGCCTGGTTTTCCTAGTTAGGACATCACTATGGCTCGGCCTTCCCTTTCAGGACTAATACACTAGTCAAAGCACACCATTGCACTATCCGTGCCACGATTCTAGTCACAATGCACTCCAAAACTCCATCATGGCTAAAGTCATCTATCGTAATGATTAACGAAGTAATTATTTATAAAAATTCTAAAAGTCACCATTTAATCCAAATAAATAAATAAAATATATTATCAACATTCCGGAAAGAGGGGTTACAAATCTATCCACCTTAAAAATAATTTCGTCCTCAAAATTCTAATTCGTAACTATTCCTTAAATTCAAAAAGGAAATCTACCATTACCTTAATCTCCTCGAATTTTAATTCCTCAAAAATAGTTTATATCCTCCTCCTAGCCATTTTGTAGCTACGAAACTCTGAGGACTTCTACCCACCTTTGGACACACTACTCCCTCAAAGCTATGTCACTAAAACTTTATAATCTTCCAACTAATTACTAAAAAAATTCCTACCAATAGATATCTACTGTATATGGCATCTATAATCCTCTCCTATTTATCAAGCAACCCAAAAATTTAACAAGCAACAATTACACAAGTAGTTAAGAAATATTGGTACCTTCTAATAAACATGACCATTCGTCGCTCCGAAATAGGAAGGACAGGAAGATAAGGAAGAACAATCGAGAGTAAATATGGAATTTCAAAAGCGGTAGAGAGTATCCAATGATGCAGTTAGAAAGAAAATTCATGTACCATTGACTTATTTTGCTAGATTGGGCTACTCTAGTCTAGTCACTTGCTAAGTCTAGAACCCTTCGTTTCTCTGAGGGTCTTGCAATCCGTGTAATACAGAAGTTCCATTCTCGAAGTTTTAAACAAGGTTCTATAAGAGAACGGAATTTCAGACATCAAGATTGTGATCTTTCCCGTGGTTATTTAAACACACGAGCAAGGGATATAAATGCAACGCAAGATCGTATCGCAACTTCCAGGTAGATGGTATAAGGGTTACGAATAACCTCACATTCTAAGAGGTGGGGACTACATAATAGGTATAAGGACCTATTTCAAATAATTTGGTTTTATAATCCAATTATGGTGGTATGCATGGATGGGTTTTACTGATCTTAATGGGTTCCCTGATTGGACATCAATCATTGGTTGGATGAACCTTAGATTTCAATCTATATGGACTAGACAAGATCCCAATGGTAAAACTATTTATACTCGGTTAGGGTAACCTAGAATAGGTTTTCACCCGAGTGGTTGAGCTAGTTGCCAGTCAGATTGGTTAGCTAGGTCCTTAAAGCCCAAAAATGTGCCTTCAGTGACTTTTGTATTTAAGTAGCACGAGAAGATACAATTGCGTGGCATACTAGTGACATGTGCGTAGTGGGCTTTGAGTAGATCACAACCATATATTGGGTCGAACGGTTTGAGTCAAGGTTGAGTCTCTAATTATGGTCGGGAAGTTTATCGGTATTATGGTAAGGGTTATAGCTAGTCCTTTTTACCTGAAAGTCGTACCATAAAATAGAGTACAAGGGGATGGGTTTGAGTGGGACGTGATACACCTAGATGAAGGTGGACTCGTCTAGATCTTGCATATGAAGTTTGTTGGAAGATAATAGCTGGTCTCGTGCTCCGGTTATTAATGACACTGCCGGGAACACCGAATGATCTAAATGGAAAGTGGGAGTCCATGGGGCACTAATTATCATCCTAATGGAATCATTCTAATCAATCGGTAATCCTCGTATATCCCAAAGTTTTAGAAGGCTTACAGTCTATTCACCTTAGAACCTAGGACATGGTTTTAGGAATAATGAGGTTATAAGAATTTTAAAGTCCGGATATCGTATCTCGACTCTTGTTAAATAAGAATAAGGCACGACGTAACGGAAAATGGTAGATATAAGTTAAGTCAAGGATCGTTCCTCAATAATTGGAGAACGAGGGTGTACAAAGACACATGGTCGATAAAATAGAATGCTATGCTCGTCCACAGTATACAAGAGTTGTCGACGGGTAACCAACTCTAAGGCACATCATATGAAGGAATTTCTAACAACTGAGTCATAAATTTCTATTTGTGTCAGGCTGTCAGACTATTGTCACAAGAGTTGTAGTGGTCATGCATTGCTGTTGACAACTGGTAGATCCTACTATAATAGGGTATTTAAGCTATGGTATTGGCTAAGCTAGTGACTGTGGTGTTCCAATACTAGTTAGGTCTTAATAATAAAACTTACATAACTAGGGTTATGTTTGTTGGAAACCAATCTCGGGTTGGGTGTCTACCATAGTCACGGTAAATGATTGTCCTTACCTTTGTCTACCCATCTCATGTCTAAACTGTGGGCTTTGGTCGAGGAGGGATTGGGTCAAGGCTTAAGGGATGCTAGTTAAAGCAAGCTTCAAGCAATTAATTAGAGACTCACAATAATTGGTTTCTTGAGAATAGATAGTCTCCTAGGTTGGCATTGTGACCAAGGGTAAAACCCTACTCATTCTCAAATTCAGATGGCTAGAAGGTCTCAATAGTAGTTTGAGGGTCGAGAGGAGAACGAGTAACTCAATCACATGACTGGCTGATGGTAGCTACACTTTTGTATACAACTATCATAGCCATGGGGATACTCTGTATCTCTCTTCCAATTATGAGCTTCCGTCTTTCCAAATCAGTGAAAGACAAAAACAATGGAGTTCAAGGGAGATTTCATTGAATACAATTACGTGATTCAAAGGCGAATGTATAATTCAAGAGGAATTGTCAATGCAGTCGTGGATAAGATCATAGATACCTCGATATCTCAATCCACGTGGGATTATCTGTAACGCCCCAGTCCCAAAATACGTAGGACTAAGCACGTAGACATGCCAGCTGTATACATACGAAGTACAAGGGCTTTGTATGTATACATAAGCTGTAAAATGCAGTAAACCACAACTAACTAATCTCATCCACAAAATAAGGGAATAAAAGATATCATATAATAAATTGTTTTGGTACAATATGTTGGGTGGAGACACATCCACTACCAACCAAAATAAAAAAGAAGAAGTACATGATATATAAAAGGCTAAGTGGAAGTAGCAAGGAGCAACTAAGTCACCTCATCTTCGAATAAATGGTGAAGACCACGATCTCGGCTAGGATACCAGTAGAAGACATGAACACAAACCTGGAGAATAACCAGGTCCTCAGATGGACGTAGCAAGATACAGGGAGAACATGCTAATATGAACTGTCAGAATAATAAAGTAATATACAAAAGACTAATCTAGACACAAATATGCAAAAGGGAATGCTAACCACCTATTGTGCAATTTAGAGGACAACTTTCATGCACATGGGTGGGATTTTAGGCTATAAGTACGCAACTGGCATCCAGTCATACGTATCCGGCCGTAACGTCCAAAACGTCAGAGGGTATCTGCAAATATATCGCCATAGTTCCTTTCGAAAACTATAGGTTACCTGTTTGGCTTCCCATACGCACTAGCGACCGTCCTCTTCCAATATTTCCCACACTGTCCAAGTCATGTCTATGGCTCGTCCAGTTTTTGTAACTGCTTGAGTCTCTAAAACCCTAGTCATAGCAGTTACGATCTATCCGTCGCACGATAATAGAGATGGCCAGTCCATAAGTCGTGCCCCTAGCAAACTGTCTTAAACCGTGTAGTGTGTGTCTCATGGCCAAGGGAGGTATAAGGATATCCCCCAACAAGAAGGTAGTCCACTAAAACTAAGTTAACATGCATATAGTAACGTAAAACGACTAATAGAGTCGCTTGCACCCAAGTGTGGCTTGGGCGCGCAGTTTATAACAAAGAAAACTAACAATATGGAACAAAGTAAATAATGCAGAAAATAAATAATTTGACAGTTAATTAGCAAGGTATAGTTGCCTGTTGTGACGCCTGGTGAGCTGCCTGGTGTGGTACAATAAAGGTGGCACAAGATCGACTTCGGTGTTACAACTATGCAAGGGAGCCTCTGTGGACGACACAGTATTCCACCGGGTCCGGAACGGTCAACTTAGTTAGGTTTGACATAATGAAGTGCAGAATTGGAGAGGAAATAAGAATGATAGCTTAAATCATGAGATGGAGAAAAATCGAAGGAAGTCAAATAATATATGTAATTTTAAAAAATATTTTATAATATTTAAAATACAAATTATTAGTCAAAATATACCTTCAACCATATACCCGAAAATCGAAAGTTATTTAAGGCAAAACTGTAAGTTTTGTCAACATAATATTCTACGCTGAAACCTATATTTTATAAATCAAAAATATTTTAGGCGAAACAAAATACTATTAGGAAGTTTATTTAAGGCTAAGAAACTTATTATGTAAAAATAAAATCTTGATAAAAATCTATAATTTTATTGGCTATTCAAAAATTGAGAAATATTTATAACTATTTAAAATATCGTTTTTAGATAATACTTTGAAGAACATAATATGTTTCGAAATCCTAATAAATTATTTTAGGGCTAACACTAATAATAAAATTTTAAGTAAAATATATATAAAATGGTCTAAAAATACTACAATAATCTATGTAAAAGCCAAATCCTAAATTTGAAATTCCAATGCTATATTTTTGCTACCCAAATAATTTAGGAATATATATTAAAAATATCAACCAAATCATAATGTATCTATTGCCATTAGCAACCAAAATAATAATAATACAAAAATAATAAAAATAAAGTAGCACTAATAACAATATAATAGTAAATAGAGTAGTATATATATTTTTACAAAAGATCAATTTACTAAGGTACCTACAGAAATACATACATTCATACAAATATCTTGAATAATAATAATAATAATAATAATAATAATAATAATAATAATAATAATAATAATAATTTTGAGAGGAAAAAAAAATAGTTGATAAAATAAAAGAATACTAAAAACCAAAAAGACAGAAACACAACTAAATGAAAAGAATAATAAAAAACCAAAAAGAACAACAACAAAACCATAGCAGCCCCTTCTCTTTAAGAAAAAGGGACTCAAAAGTAAAATGAGTGTTATAGAGAGAGGGGTGAGCGGAGGGAGAGGGACGAACGGGGCTCGGTCGATCGGGAAGCGGCTGAGGAAGAGGGAAACAAAGTCTTGGAGAACGAGAGGGAGACCGGTTGATCTCCGCGGTCTGGTTCGGACGAGGACGACGCTACTCTGGTCGGCGGGCGGCCAGACCAAGAGCAGGCGCGGGTGGAGCATGCCGGTCGTGGCACGGAGGAAGGGGCTATGCGTAGGACGGCTACGAAAGAGGCACGGCCTCCATAGTCGTGTGGCGGGCGCGCCAGGTCGGGCGACGGAGATCCGTCCTGTAGACGGCGTCACCAGATTTGTCGCCGAAGTTCGACGGCGGGTCACGGTAGGAGTAGGCCGAGGAAGGGTTAGGCGGGTTTAGAGTCCTTGGGTGTCGGATCTAGGGATCGGGGCAAGGAAGAGGTACGGGGCTTTTGCGGAATGGCAGCTCACAACGACGCGGAGCTTCTGCCGCATCGCTCGCCAGGACGTGTGGGGTCTGATGGCTACAGCGGCATTGTGGAGACGGAGGTGAGTTTGGTGGTGGCGTGCTATAGTTAAATTTTGGTGGTGGTAGTTTTTGGGCCGTCGCGGTGATGGCCGTGGTGGTGGTTTTGGTGGTATTAATGGTCGGGGTTTGGCCCAAAATTTCTGGTGGTGTACGGGGTTAATGGTGATGGTCTGTTATGCTCCGGCGATTAGCGATAAAGGGTGTTGGTAGCGGTTGTGATGGCGGGGTCGGGGACTGGTCGGCTATGGTGACAATGGGTCTGCACTGGTGGCGGTGGTGGAGGTCCAGGGGTGGTCATGGCTGGGTCGGGGGGTGTAGCGAGGGGATGTGCGGCTTGAGACCAGGGATCGGTAGAGGCAGGGAGGAGGACACGAGCAGAATAGAGATTTAGGTTAGAGAATTTGATTGTGTCGGGTTTGTCGACACGGAGGATGATGAAATGTATATGTAAATATGGAATAAAAATTGGATGGGGAGGGGACACGGACACGGTGCACGAGGTTAGGGTTGGAGAAATATTTGTGGAAAAATATTTGGTCATGGAAAAAGAGAACGTGGAGCCTCTCCTTATATAGGAGGTGGACTCCCTAGTTGGGATATGGATTAGAGAATTTTAAACCCCCTTAGATAATTCTCTATCTAAATTAAAAAAATTTAAACCTATTCAATCCCAATCCAAATCAAATTCCAAAATCTAATTAAATCTAGATAAATACAAATTAGATGTTGATAAGTCCCATGCTTAAATTAAACGATTTAAAATAAATCAATACAAATAAATAAAATAAAGATTTAAATTCTTACGAATAAATTCAATCATCTTTTTAAAATTTAAAATAAAAATAAATTTTGAAAATTCAAAGTAAATATCTAATATTAATAGAAAAACTTCACAATATCTTTTTAATAAATAAGTTAAATAATATTTACATAACTATACTTTCTAGTATACTATATTTACTAAAAGAGAAAAATATCATTATTATCTATACTATATAAATGAAAGGCCTTTCTATAATAATAAAGTTAAATATAGAATTTGAATAAATATTGGCAAAAAATGTTATGTAGAGAAATACTTATCTATATGTATTGCAAAAACAAAGCTAATATGTTTATATTTATTAAACTTATAATAAAACTATTTATGTAATAATTAATCTCGTGTATACGTATTTGCACCTGTCGTACAAGTACCATACAAAAGTAAAAATTAAAAAAATTGTAGTAAATATTTAGGGGGTTTACATCCTTCCCAACTTACAAGAATTTCGTCCACAAAATTAAAAATAAGTTGGGGGGTTGAGAAGGTACAAGGGTATATCGATAAGGAAAATCAAGTCTTTGGGCGAGGCAAAGTAATGACGTTCAATGTCACGTACATTAGAAAATCGTGAATATGATAACTAGGAAAATAATTTATGGCTATGGTTTAGGTAATGTATGAGGATCGCTAGTTAATGAAATACGAGATTAAGATGACATGAACTAAGGATTAGTGAGTAGGTCAAAGAGAATAATTTAGGGACTTGGGGGATATGGTTCCTTAAGAATATTGTCCTCTAGGTTTTGGGGTACCATTAAGGAAATGATTATAATCATCCTTAGGATTCCAAACGATTAGAAAGTCGCGATAGTAGATATAAGATCGAATGAAAGGACGAGTAGCTCATGGCAAGCTTGTAGTCATATGACTTGGTTGAGGGCTAGCTACGCCTATGCAAAACACCAGAGTTCAAGGAAGATGCGAGTGAATACAATTGCTGATTCAAATATGATTTAATAGTTCGAACAGGAGGTTGTCGGTTGCTGTTAAGATCCTAGAAGGCAAGTTTAACTATATCTCAACCACGTAGAATAATCGTATGAAAAGCGAACCAAATTGTACTTGGTTGATCAGACCATCATGCACCAGTTTTGATTAGACAATATGTTAGTGAGCGCTCAATAGCATATGTCAAGAACAAGCTTGATAAAGAATTGAGCTTGCAAAAACTAGGCTACATTAGCATCATTAGTCTAGATAGTAAAAATATAGGCACGTGAGATTAAGATTGAAATAAATTAGAATTTGGTCAAAGTCCTTAAAATCTAAGTCATGTCCTATGTTGATACCTATACAGTTGTCCTACCATCTACTTGTCTAAGACTTGGTTAAGGTCATAAGGAAGTTTAGGTCGTAAGGTATTCTACACAACTTACAAGAGTTAAACTAGTAGGGTGACGGGACAATGGGCCATGTCCACCTAGTATGGGTCACCTTATTAATCTCTATCAAACACAAAAGAAGGGCACGGATCACGGTAGAAGGGATCTAGCAAGATGCAACTCGAGGAGTCAAGCGAAAAGGCGATCAAGTATGTGGATGAGATCCTAGACTCTAATCCTATACGCAGGCTTGCTTGGCACGGTAAAGTAACCAAATAATTTATCTCGACCTGCATGGGCCACCACAAAAACATATAACGCCCCAGTCCCAAAATACATAGGACTAAGCACGTAGACATGCCAGTTGTATACATACGAAGTACAAGGGCTTTGTATGTATACATAAGCTGTAAAATACAGTAAACCGCAACTAACTAATCTCATCCACAAAATAAGGGAATACAAGATATCATATAATGAATTGTTTTGGTACAATATGTTGGGTGGAGACACATCCACTACCAACCAAAATAAAAAGAAAGAAGTACATGATATATAAAAGGCTAAGTGGAAGTAGCAAGGAGGAACCAAGTCACGTCATCTTTGAATAAATGGTGAAGCCCACGATCCCGGCTAGGATACCCGTGGAAGACATAAACACAAACCTGGGGAATAACCAGGTCCTCAGACGGACGTAGCAAGATACAGGAAGAACATGCTAATATGAACTGTCAGAATAATAAAGTAATATACAAAAGTCTATTCTAGACACAAATATGCAAAAGGGAATGCTAACCACCTATTGTGCAATTTAGAGGACAACTTTCATGCGCATGGGTAGGATTTTAGGCTATAAGTACGCAACTGACATCTAGTCATACGTATCCGGCTGTAACATCCAAAACGTCAGAGGGTATCTACAAATATATCGCCATAGTTCCTTTCGAAAACTATGGGTTACCTGTTTGGCTTCCCATACGCACTAGCGACTGTCCTCCCACAATATTTCCCATACTGTTCAAGTCATGTCCATGGCTCGTCCAGTTTTTGTAACTTCTTGAGTCTCTAAAACCCTAGTCATAGCAGTTATGATCTATCCGTCGCACGATAATAGAGATGGCCAGTCCATGTCATGACCCGCACCCTAGGTATGGGCACAAGTGCGTGACCACGTCCAGCCTACACCGTAAAAACGGCATAGAATGCTATAGGTCTACTAGCCAACAAACAGTATATAATAACTGGTCATCTCCGCACGGAGTAATATAGTATGAAATACTGATAAACTCAATCACAATCTAGAAGGAAGAATCATGGCACAAAAACTAGATAGATAAAAACCACAAGTGCAATATCCAGCTCAACAACGAGAGAAAGAGAGAGAGAGAGAGTCACAAAGTAATATGGTTATACAATCCTAAATATAATATAATAACATAAGTAGCAAGCTGGAGACAAGGTCCAGTCCAAAATGTCTATTCTAACTAAACTAAGCTAGAGGCTCATCGGGCGGAGCTAAGCCCTGCTGAACCAAGGTCTCCAAGTCTAAGCCACTACGTCAACCGGGCCGTAGTAGGTACAGAAATCCTCCTTACCGTCATCTGTAATATTTTGTCAACATATTTAGTCAGGATGGAACGAGTACAAAATCTCAATAAACAGTTCTAGTTATACAATATTGAAAATGTAGCAGTAGATAGAGGAAATATACTAGGTAAAGTAGAGCGTACATGCATCCTGACAGGGTATATCTAAAACTGTAATAAGATAAGACAAGAGAACAGTGTATAACATGTACGAAAATCTGGAACTGCTATCTACGTGAGTTTAGCACTAGTTTCAACATGTGATCGGCTTAGAACTTGATACAATGTTTGGCCTGGCTAATCATACATGAGTGTATGATTAACACTATACAATGATGATACAATATAATATTGTGGGGTATTGATCACATATCTACGCTAACACCCCCATCCCTGACTAATATAGTGGATCCAGTCATGACACGTCATGACACGTGATTCTCTGGGAAGGTAGCTAGCCTTCGTAGGAATCCTGTCTATACAATGCACAAGGAACTAGGAAGACTTGTACAAGGCATACCATATATAAGAGGAATAACATCTTATGACGGGATCCAGACAAATACAAATCCGTGTGAACAATGTGTCAAGAGAACAAGGATATCTACACTAAATACTAGAAATAAAGACGATATCATAAAACAAAATTATTATCAGAGAATGTACTCGCCTGTGATGTGATGGATAAGTCGACTGAGTCCAAGAACGGTGCCTCGAGGACCTATAGATGGAATATTGTATCAATATAATGGTTTGGAAGTGAAATTAAGTCATACTGAGTCAAAATAGGTCAAGACACGTCAAACTATGTCAATCTAGGTCAAACAAGATCAAACTAGATTGTACCGGATCAATCTAAGTCATATTAGGCCTAACAAAGTCATACTGGGTCAATACAAGTAAAACAGAATTAAACTAGGTCGATTTAAGTCAAAGGTTGACTTTTGGTCAACTGGTCAACTCTGGTCAACCCTAGGTCAACTCTAGGTCAACTTTTGGTCAAACTTGACTAACGTTAACTAACAGTTGACTTTGGGTCAACTGGTCAAGTTTGGTCAAGTTCTCTCAATTTTAGGCTTCGGTTGACTTTTGGTCAAAATAGTCAACCGTGGTAAACCAAGGACAAAACTAGTCCAAGTCCACTATTCCTAATCATTACCAACCATAATAACCTAATTTTAGCGATATCTTAAGGTATTAAATCCATATGTTGTGAAATGGGTATTATCCCTACTTATCCCGTTTACCCTCTCCACCCCAATTACTAAGGCAAAGTAGCTTTTCCTTAGGAGTTCCACTCCCGGCTTCCTAGGGTAGTAGGATACTAACCTACACTAACATTACCTTCCAAATTTTCTAGGTAAAGTGGACATCCAGTCTATCTTACGGTCTATGTTGTTGATTTACCCATTATCTTGGTAAAAATCCCACTTTAGCTTCTAACTCCCACTCTAGGCTTTCCCACTTCATCCTAAGGTTTCCCCCACTCTCTATTATGGTATTCCAACCTTCTTCTAGTATCTCGATACCGTATCATGGTATCTTAATACTAGAAAGTCCAAAAGAGTAAATTCTCATTACCTACTAACATGTGGCTTAGCTTATTTTATACCACTCTAACTACTAGTTTTCTAACCAACCTACACCACTCTAACACTCACTAATCAAGGGGTTGTATAGTAGAAAATATGGTGGATATAGGGGGGTATATAGGAGGGTCAATTAGAGGTGTATTAGGGGGTCAAATGGGGATCAAAGCGGGGGGTTTGCTGTTGATTTTAGCAGCTACTAAGCTGCTGCTGCTGCTCTTGAACAAGGCTGCTGTGAGCAGCCTATACTGCGGCTGTAGCTGCTGTTATTGCAGCTCCTACTGCTGCTATTGCAGCTCCTACTTCTTCTTGTCACGACTCGATCCCAAATAATTGGGTCGAACGGGATCATGTCCAGCCTGCACCGTTGTTGAGACGGCGGCAGTAAGGTGTTCCATTAGCAGGTAACCACAACAACATCTATATTTGTCACAACTCAATATTCGAAAATTTAAAACTTTATTAAACCTTTAAGTAGATACAACTGAAAGAACTAAATTAAAAGCTGAAATCAAATTACAAAATTCTAAAACAACAAATCTAGAAACAGAAAATCTAGCTAGGCGTTCGGCTCGTCGGCCTCAGGTCCTGCGTCCTGCAAAGGGGACTCTGGCAGTACCACGGGGTACAGAACCGGGTCGTAATAGCTGTTGTATAACAGCTCAGCATCCTCATAGTCCCCTAAAAATGTATCTCCAGTCAGGAGGGAGCAAAGTACAATTCATGCTAATTTGACAGTTGAAATAATAATAGAATCATGCACTTTTAAACAATTTAGAAATGAACAGTTTTCTAACAGTAAAACAGTGTGATTTGAATAGGCAATGAATATGACAGGCTTGGGTTTGTTACAGTGAAGATACGGCTTATCCCCATGTGTATGAGGGGTAAGCTAGTACAGTTCTAAGTTATTTTGGGATGTGGTCATACTCATTACACTACTCCCCCAGTCCCCAAACAGTTACAGTAGTTACAGTAGTTACAGTCAGTGCTCTCAGGGAGAGTTTCGTTTTGCATCGTGGTTTAAACTTGCAGTAAAGCGATTATTAAATAACTGTAAACTAACACAAAATGTACTTGCCTCAAATGGACTGGACTTGAAGGGATGAAGACTTCGAGATGAGATTTAGACTCGTCCTCGAAATCCTACATTCGAGAAGTTCGACTCAGAATCCAGGGTTACCAAGCTAACTATGCAAGTTGAAATCTCTAATTGTGTCCTAATCAGTTTTAATCTTTATTTATTAACCATGAACAAAAACACGATTATTGGTGCGTTAAAATTAAAAGGAGGGAAAGATCATTTAAACTTGTATTTTTGGGAAAAACTCGTAGTTTCCAATTTAATTGATTAAACTTTGTATTTTCGTAATTATACATATAAAACTAAATTTCTTATTTTAATGAGAAAAACATGATCGTTGTTAAATATTAAAACTTGTAAATTTTAATGTGAGAAAACATTATAAATTTTCTATATCAAAATAATTATCTATTTGATTACGCGTACGCTAAAATAACTCGCAAAACCAGAAAAACAACAGAAACCTACGCTACCAAATTATAGGTCACAGAGCCAAAAGACCAGCTGGGCTTATGCCCATTACAATTTATTTACATAAATTGAAATAAGACGAAACAGTTGTTAGTTATAAAATCTTCCTACAATTTAATTATGAATAAATTAAATAATAAAAATAAATTAAATATTTAATGAGTCTCAGATATGGTCCAATCGTCATATAGGCTAATACCTCAACGTCCGGACGAAGCCGGTTTCGTTTGCACTTAGCCAGGGCCCATTGACCGATACGGTCGTCGCCCAAAAATCCCAAAATTAATAGCATTTCCGAAAACCATTTTAAAAATCATTTTTAAAAATACAATTAAATTTTATGGAAAATCTGGCAGCATTTTCTCTATTTTTGGTCAACCCAAAAACTGGGAAAGTGTGCCAATATTTTCTTGCAAATTCCAAGCCAGAGAATCCCAAAATATATATATATAGAAATGACCACAACCATTCCAAATATTTATTCGGAACAACCCGAAACGAATTCGGGAATCCGAAACCAACCCAAAAATATCACAGCACAATTCGGAAAAGTATCCGAAAAACCAAATTACCCAGAAATCCATTTCCGAACGTTTCGGAAAACACAAAGCCAACAAACAGGGGCTTTCCCGAAGATTTCTCGGAAAATCCCGGAAACAACGTTAACCCAAAAATCGAATTTCCCAAAGGAATTTCGTGGACCAACTCATCATTGACACGGGGAGGGACGAACTACTATGATTAACCACGGATTACCCAAAACGACGGAATAAGAAGGGTTGCCTCGGACTCGGGACGCACGAATCCATAAAACGAAATCGAAATCCCGCGGACAGCGAGTCAGGAAAGCTCAGGACAGCGCAGGACAGTGTTGTCCAGGTCAGCGGGGCACGGCTCAGATCTGGGACAGCGCCGGACTCGGATCCACGGAACTGCGGGTCACCGGAAAGCGGGACAGGCTTGGAGTTCGACTAGGGCACGCCCGAACTCGGGAAAACCGGGGAGAAGGCGGGGTGGTTCGCTGGACGGCGCTGCGTCGGGGTCGAGTGACCGGCGGGCGGCTGCTGGGCTCGGCGAGACTCGGCGCTGGCCGGGAGAGGGCGATCACGGGCGGAGGTGGCCCGCCGGGAGACGCGCGCGGTGATGCGCGCCGGAGGGGACCGCGGGGAGGCACGCGGCCGACGGAGGTCGGGTGGCCGAGAGGAGTCGGGGCCGCGCTGGGTCGGCGGCGGTGGAGCGCCGGGGCGGGCGAGGGTTTGCTCTGGGGGGGTTTTGAGGAAGAGGGAAGTATTTTTGAGGAAGAGGAAAGTATTTGTGAGGGAGAGGGAAGTATTGAGAGTGTGAGGAATGGTGGTTCTGCTGGTGGTGGGGAGTTATAAGGAGATGTGGGAGTGGTGTTGTGGGTGTGTGAGTGAAAGTAGGGAGAAGAGTGTGGGGAAAGAAGTACGTTGGGGAAAAAGAAAGGAGGGGATCTGGTCCAACTTGGACCAGTTCCAAAAGTATATATATATATATATATATATATATATATATATATATATATATATATATATATATTTTCCTTTTATAAACAAAGATAGAAATCAGAATTTACAAGTGAATGGATTGGGTCAGGACCGGGTCTGGGTTTCGGGAACTAGTCCGGGCTCGGGTCAGGTCAGCAAATCAAAAGCCCTGAATTTAATTTTTGAAATTAATTTTAAAACCCACCAATAATAATACTAATAATAATAGTAATAATATTATAATAGTAATAATAATAACATTACAAAACTGGGTTTCACAATCTTTCCTCCTTAGAAAATTTTGTCCTCGAAATTAAAGGCAGGGTTAGGGGTTACCTTAAGTCTCAAACAAGTACGGGTACTGCACCCGTAACTCAGGTCTAACAATTAGAATTTCCAAGGCAGTCGTGGATGAGACGGTTTAGGAACAAGTTTCATTTATGATATCATCCATGCAGAAAAATACAAAGGCGAACCAAAGTACACGAGGTTGATCAGACCATCATGCACCGGTCCTGATTAGACAATATATTTGTGGGTGCACCCAATAAAATACTGTCATGATCAAGCTTGATAAAGAGATAGCTTACAAAACTAGGCTAACTTAGCAGCATCAGTCAAGTTTAGAACGAAAAGATAAGAAATAGGAGTTTATGTGATGGCTCAAATTCTGATCTTCTTCTCACCTCTGACTACGTCTCTGGCACTGAAAGGTTGAGTCTAATCTTCAGTTCTGAATTATCCAAAATGTGACTCGGATCCGAAATGTAGCGTCTGAGCTGTGATACATAGAAGACGTTGTGGATGCCTTCTAGACTTGGGGGTAGAGCAACCCGATAAGCCACTTCTCCAATCCTGCTGAGTACTACAACAGGACCAATATACCTAGGGCTTAACTTTCCTGCTCTGCCGGAGAGATCTTCACAAACATACTGTCGCCTTCTTCAAACTCCAAAGGCCGTCGACTGCTATCGGCCCAATACTTTTGTCTGTCCTGGGCAATCCTGAGCTTGTCTCTGATCATTCTCACATTCTCTGCTGCATTGGTCACCATCTCAGGTCCAAGCAATACTCGTTCTCCGACGTCGTCCCAAGCAAAGGAGTGCGGCAACGACGTCCATAGAGTGCCTCGAACGGTGTCATACCGATACTAGCTTGGTAGCTGTTGTTGTAGGAGAATTCTACCAAATGCAAATGGTCTTTCCAAGACCCTCCAAATTCCAAGACGCAGGATCTCAGCATGTCTTCTTGCGTCTGTATTGTTCTCTCTGATTGCCCGTCAGTCTGGGGATGATAGGCGGTGCTGAACTTCAGTTGTGTTCCCAAGCTATCATGCAAACTCTTCCAAAAGTGAGAGGTAAATCTAGTATCTCTGTCAGACACAATACTTACCGGAACTCCATGAATCCGGTAGATGTACAGCATGTACAGTGCTGCCAACTTCTCGGTGGATAGACCAACCTTGAAGGGAATAAAGTGAGCTGACTTCGTCAGTCGGTCCACGATAACCCAAATGGCATCCTTCCCTCCTTAGGAATGAGGCAGTCCTGATACGAAGTCCATTGTGATGTGCCCCCACTTCCACTCTGGAATGTCCAGTGGCTGTAGAAGTCCTATGGGTCTCTGTCTGCTAGCCTTCACTTTATTGACAAATTAAACATCTAGTAACATACCTAGCTACGTCCTTCTTCATTCCGTACCACCACACTATAGTTCGCGTATCTCGATACATTTTTGTTGGCTCCAGGATGTATGGAATACTGCGACTGGTGCGCTTCATGCATCAGCTCGTTCCTCAGTTTGCCAGTTGGTACACAAAGCCTCGTACCATTCTTCAGCGCTCCGTCACTGGCGATTGAGAATCCTTCAAGTGTTCCTGCCAGCACTTGATCTCTAAGTTTGCAAGGTGTCTCATCTTGAAACTGTGTCTCCTTGATTTTTGTCCATCAGACTCGAGCTCACTTGTAACTTCATCAACAATGGATCAGCATCCAGCTCCTTCCTTCCAAGCAGTATAACCTCCAGTCCAAGCTTCTCGATGTCCTCTAGCAGGTGCCGCTCCTTGGTCAAAAATATCGCCATAGGGTATCGACTAAGTGCATCTGCGACCACATTAGCCTTACCCGGGTGGTACTGTAGATCGATGTAAAAATCCTTCATCAGTTCCAGCCATCTTCTTTGCCTCATGTTCAGCTCCTTCTAAGTGAAATCATACTTGTGGTCTGTAAATATTTCCACTCTCTCTCTATAAAGGTAATGCTTCCATAACTTCAATTCAAATATCACCGCTGCAAGCTCTAAATCATGTGTGGGATAGTTCTTCTCATGAGTTCGTAATTGCCTAGATGCATAAGCAATCACTTTTCCATGTTGTTGAAGAACGCAACCCAATCCTTTACCTGAGGCATCACTGTAGATTGAGAAACCACCAGTTCCTGCGGGTAGCGCAAGGATTGGTGCAGTAGCAAGTCTCTTCTTTAGCTCCTCGAATGATGCCTGGCAATCTTCCGTCCAGATGAACTCTTCATTCTTCCGAGTGAGCTTCGTCATCGGCTCAGCAATTCTGGAAAAAACCCTTCACGAACTTCCGGTAGTAGCCAGCCAAGCCCAAGAAACTCCTTATTTCAGCAACTGAGCTTGGGGTAGACCACTTCTCAACAGCGGCTATCTTCTTTGGATCCACCGAAATTCCTTCTCCTGTGACAACATGGCCAAGAAAATCCACCTTGTCTAGAAAGAATTCACACTTGGAAAGCTTACCATACAGCTTCTCCTTCCTCAAAGTTTCCAGAACTTTCCTGAGGTGCTCTTCGTGCTCCTCTTCCGTCTTTGAATAGATCAGAATGTCATCGATGAAGACTACGACAATTGATCTAGGTATTCATGGAAAACCTTGTTCATAAGGTTCATGAACACCGTAGGAGCATTCATCAGTCCAAACGGCATGACCAAGAATTCAAACTGCCTATACTTGGTGTTGAATGCCGTCTTGGGAATATCTTCCTTCCTGACCCTGATCTGGTGGTAGCCAGATCTAAGATTAATCTTCGAAAACACCTTGGCTCCGCTCAATTGATCAAATAGGTCATCGATCCGGGACAGAGGGTACTTATTCTTGATGGTGATATTATTCAGCACCCGGTAGTCGATGCACATCCATACTGTTCTATCCTTCTTGGGCACAAACAAGACAGGTGCACCCCAGGGTGAAGCTCCGTCTCGAATGAATCCCAGAGCCTTCAGTTCATTGATCTGGTCCTTCATCTCCTTGGCCTCCTTCAGGTTGACTCTTTAGCATCCCTTAGAAATAGGGGAGAGCCGGGGACTAGGTCAATAGTGAAATCTATGTCTAGATCCGGGGTAATTCGGGAAGACTCTCAGGGAAAACATCTACCATAAAGGTGTAACTAAGGAGTTTATTCATGTGGAGAATTACAACCAAAAGTATCACGATTGAACTAAGGACATCATGTTACAACTTCTTATAACAATAGATAATGCTATTCAGCAGTCCTAGGTACTATTCTTCATGGTTCTGGCTCTTACATGAGCAGTCTCCAACTGCTCCATCTTCTATGAACCTCGAGTCTGCATTATGCCTTATTGTAGGAGGCAAGGTCTGCTGGTTAGGAAGAGTCCCTAGGTTGTGGCCTAATAGGTGTTGCTGGGATATGTGCTCTGGTTTGATGGAAAGATAAGGGGCAGTCCTCTACCCGATGTTTAGCAGATCCACATGCCAAACTTTTTTCCAATCTCTTGCGACAAATATTGGCTTGGTGACCAAGCCTTTTACAGTAGTCATAAACCAATAGCTTCTTACGATATGACTGTCGGATTGGGCTCAAATTTCTCCTAGATTCAGGGGTATCCCTCCTAGGACGAGGTTCCGCTCCAACTTGGTTTAAGATAGCTAAGGCTACATCATTGACGTTCTTCATGTCTTCTCTCGTGATATTCATCTGTTCCTGCTGGGCTTCATCTTGAGCTTTCTGGAACTCCAGGATTTCTTGAAATAGGACAACCATTCGGAAGGTGTTTGCTGGTACTGGTGGAGCAACAGGAATGGATACTCCACTAAGGAAATACAACTCAGTTTGAGAAGAGGTAGGAATCGCCAGTGTAGTAAAAACTTCACTGGATGCATCATGGGGACGGTCAATTAGCCGCGGGGGAATAAACCCTAGACTTGGTTGAGGAGATGGGGTATGATCCGTAGATGACACCCCATCGCCAGTAGGATTGGTCTTTTCCTTGGTTATATTCTAGAAGGTTTAGGGTGCAAACATAAGCAAGGTATCCTACCAGTCTATAATCGAACAAAAATATTTATTTATAAATAATTCGGACCTATGTTGTGACAAATCAATATTCTAGTGTTCTAATTGTTTCTAGGTATGTTTTCCTAAGTTGTTGTTCCGACCTGCATGGGCCACCACTCAAAACATGTCACGACCCGATCCCAAATAATTGGGTCGAACCGGATCATGCCCAGTCTGCACCGTTGTTGAGACGACGACAGTAAGCTGTTCCATTAGCAGGTAACCACAACAACATCTATATTTGTCACAACTCAATATTCGGGAATTTAAAACTTATATTAAACCTTTAAGTAGATACAACTGAAAGAACTGAATTAAAAGCTGAAATCAAATTACAAAATTCTAAAACAACAAATCTAAAAACAGAAAATCTAGCTAGGCGTTCGGCTCGTCGGCCTCAGGTCCTGCGTCCTCCAAAGGGGACTCTGGCAGCACCACGGGGTACAGAACCGGGTCGTAATAGCTGTTGTATAACAGCTCAGCATCCTCATAGTCCCCTAAAAATGTATCTCCAGTCAGGAGGGAGCAAAGTACAATTCATGCTAATTTGACAGTTGAAATATTAATAGAATCATGCACTTTTAAACATTTTAGAAATAAACAGTTTTCTAACAGTAAAACAGTGTGATTTGAATATGCAATGAATATGACCGGCTTGGGTTTGTTACAGTGAAGATACGGCTTATCCTCGTGTGTATGAGGGATAAGCTAGTACAGTTTTAAGTTATTTTGGGATGTGGTCATACTCATTACACTACTTCCCCAGTCCCCAAACAGTTACAGTAGTTACAGTAGTTACAGTCAGTGCTCTCAGGGAAGTTCCGTGTTGCATCGTGGTTTAAACTTACAGTAAAGCGATTATTAAATAACTGTAAACTAACACAAAATGTACTTGCCTCAAATGGACTGGACTTGAAGGGATGAAGACTTCGAGATGGGATTTAGACTCGTCCTCGAAATCCTACATTCGAAAAGTTGGACTCAGAATCCAGGGATACCAAGCTAACTATGCTAGTTGAAATCTCTAATTGTGTGCTAATCAGTTTTAATCTTTATTTATTAACCATGAACAAAAATACGATTATTGGTGCGTTAAAATTAATAACGAGGGAAAGATCATTTAAACTTGTATTTTTGGGAAAAACTCGTAGTTTCCAATTTAATTGATTAAACTTTGTATTTTCGTAATTATACATATAAAACTAAATTTTTTATTTTAATGAGAAAAACATGATCGTTGTTAAATATTAAAACTTGTAAATTTTAATGTGAGAAAACTTTATAAATTTTCTATATCAAAATAATTATCTATTTGATTACGCGTACGCTAAAATAACTCGCAAAACCAGAAAAACAACAGAAACCTACGCTACCAAATTACAGGTCACAGAGCCAAAAGACCAGTTGGGCTTATGTCCATTACAATTTATTTACATAAATTGAAATAAGACAAAACAGTTGTTATTTCTAAAATCTTCCTATAATTTAATTATGAATAAATTAAATAATAAAAATAAATTAAATATTTAATGAGTCTCAGATATGGTCCAATCGTCTTATAGGCTAATGCCTCAACGTCCGGGCGAAGCCGGTTTCGTTTGCACTTAGCCAGGGCCCATTGACCTATACGGTCGTCGCCCAAAAATCCTAAAATTACTAGCATTTTCGAAAACCATTTTCAAAATCATTTTTAAAAATATAATTAAATTTTATGGAAAATCTGGCAGCATTTCCTCTATTTTTGGTCAACCCAAAAACTGGGAAAGTGTGCCAATATTTTTCTACAAATTCCAAACCAGAGAATCCCAATATATATATATATATATATATATATATATATATATATAAATAACCACAACCATTCCCAATATTAATTCGGAACAACCCGAAACGAATTCGGGAATCCGAAACCAACCCAAAAACATCACAGCACAATTCGGAAAAGTGTCCGAAAAACCAAATTACCCAGAAATCCATTTCCGAACGTTTCGGAAAACACAAAGCCAAGAAACAGGGGCTTTCCCGAAGATTTCTCAGAAAATCCCGGAAACAACGTTAACCCAAAAATCGACCCAAAGGAATTTCATGGACCAACCCATCATTGACACGGGGAGGGACGAACTACTATGATTAACCAGGGATTACCCAAAACGACGGAATCCGAAGGGTTGTCTCGGACTCAGGACGCACGAATCTACAGAACGAACTTGAAATCCCGCGGACAGCGAGTCGGGAAAGCTCGGGACAGTGCTGGACAGTGATGTCCAGGTCAGCGGGGCACGGCTCGGATCTGGGACAGCGCCGGACTCGGATCCGTGGAACTGCGGGTCACCGAAAAGCGGGACAGGCTTGGAGTTCGACTAGGGCACGCCCGAACTCGGGAAAATCGGGGAGAAGGCGGGGTGGTTCGCTGGGCGGGGCTGCACCGGGGTCGAGTGACCGGCGGGCGGCTGCTGGGCTCGGCGAGACTCGGTGCTGGCCAGGAGAGGGCGGCCACGGGCGGAGGTGGCCCGCCGGGAGACGCGTGCGGTGATGCGTGCCGGAGGGGACCGCGGGAAGACACGCGGCCGACGGAGGTCGGGCGGCCGAGAGGAGTCGGGGCCGCGCTGGGTCGGCGGCGGTGGAGCGCCGGGGTGGGCGAGGGTTTGCTCTAGAGGGGGTTTTGAGGAAGAGGGGAGTATTTGTGTGGGAGAGGGAAGTATTTGTGAGGGAGAGGGAAGTATTGAGAGAGTGAGGAGTGGTGGTTCTGCTGGTGGTGGGGAGTTATAAGGAGACGTGGGAGTGGTGCTGTGGGTGTGTGAGTGAAAGTAGGGAGAAGAGTGTGGGGAAAGAAGTACGTAGGGGAAAAAGAAAGGAGGGGATCTGGTCCAACTTGGACCAGTTCCAAAAGTATATATATATATATATATATATATATATATATATATATATATATATATATATATATATATATATATATATTTCCTTTTATAAACAAAGATAGAAATCAGAATTTACAAGTGAATGGATTGGGTCAGGACCGGGTCTGGGTTTCGGGAACTAGTCCGGGCTCGGGTCAGGTCAGCAAATCAAAAGCCCTGAATTTAATTTTTGAAATTAATTTTAAAACCCACCATTAATAATACTAATAATAATAGTAATAATATTATAATAGTAAAAATAATAACATTACAAAACTGGGTTTCACACTTCTTCTTCTTCTTCTATATATATATATGTACCTATCTATCTATCTATCTATCTATCTATCTATCTATCTATCTATCTATCTATCCATCTATCTCTCTATCTACATATCTATATATCTATCTATCTATCCATGAACACCCACACACACATACATACGTACATGCATACTACCAACACCACCACTACCACCACACACACATACTACCAACACCACCACTACCACCACACACACACACTACCAACACCACCACTACCACTATACACACACATACACATACTCCTAAACGACCCAAAACCTTATACAAATACCCAATTATTACAATTCTACCCTCTAGGTCCTAGACACATGCCCCACACAAGAAATCTAACTCGCGCACACGAGCGAAAACGAGAAACGAGGCCCGAATGGCCAAATGGCCATTCTGGCGACTCCAGGGTGTCCGATTCGCGATACCGCGTGATACGGACACCAAACCTATCCGGATTCAACCCAAACTCTACCCACGAGTTTTAAATAATGATTAGAACCTATTCTAAGTACTAACTTGCTGATTCTAGTGTCGGTGCAAAAAGTCACCCGTGTGTTGGAACCCAAAAACTCCGAAAAAGCCTATTTTTATGATTTCTCTCAAAATGACCCCACGTATCCAAATATGGACACGTACCTAGCCTCATCTCACCCAAACTAACCTAATTAGATCTAATTAGTTAGAGGTAACGCCCAAACATGTTAATTTAGGATTTTTCCCAAAATTGGCACTAAACCTAGCCCGAAAGTCCCGAATTGAGTCCAATGGGTTCCAAACCTCTTCTAATCGGTTTTCCTACGCCTCAGGCATCCTCTAATATGCAAATAACACTAATTAGGAGTAATTACAAGTGTTAGAGTTAGGGTTTACCTCTTGGGAGTTGGAATCCCAAGAAAAGTCCCAAAATTGGTTCTTTTTGGGTCAAGAGCCAATTCTATGCTTCCAACCCCTCCATGCTAGGTTCTATCTAGATAAAAATCACAAATAAAAGATAAATAAGGGTTAGCACCAAGATTAGAGAGGTATCTAGAGTATGGAAGAGAATTAGAAGAGATTTGACTTACTTTGGAGCTTGAAATCAAAAAATTTTGGCTTGGTTTGGAAAGGAACTCTTAAAGGGGAAGAAGAAGAAGAACAAGATGTGAAGAAAATGGAGTGGATAGAGGTCTCCTTGCTGCCGGCCAGATTTACGGGGTTTGGAGGGATTTGGCAAATGTCCAAAATACCCTCCAAGGCCCCTTTGAGTCAATTTTGTCTTATGTGAAAGTTTGGGGCTAAAAGGGTCAAGTTTAAATGACCAAATGGACCAATTAAGTCATGTGGGATTAGTCTAAATGCATTATACTAACTAGTGGGATTTATGGGCCATGTCTAGCTAAACTCTGGGTTCCAACTAGAGTCTAAGCTACCCGGGTCACTAACACAAGTCGAAATAAGCCAAAACTCAAACCCGATCAAACTAAACCCGAAAATACAATATTAGAATATAAAAATTCTCAAAATATTAAAATATGAAAAATGACCAAAATTAAAATACATCAATTTATATATTATTAAAATAATATAAAATTTACCAATTAATCAAAATCCTAGATAATTCAAAAGTCACAAACTGACCAAAATACCCTTAGCCTAAAAAGTGGTAATTAGCTAATCTAATCACATGGGTTAGGCCTCCATGGTCATGGTTAGTCTCTAGGCTAAGCCGCTCTAAGGTTACACTAGCCAAAGAACAAAATCACAAAACACTAATTAAATTAAATTAAAATAATCAAAATCACCAATTAATCAATAACATGATTTAAACCTATTATTAAATAATCAATTTTTCAAAAGTTCAAAATTATCCTCATTTTTGAAAACAGACAGTTACAGTCCATAAGTCGTGCCCCTAGCAAACTGTCTTAAACCGTGTAGTGTGTGTGTCATGGCCATGGAAGGTATAAGGATATCCCCCAACAAGAAGGTAGTCCGCTAAAACTAAGTTAACATGCATATATTAACGTAAAACGACTAATAGAGTCGCTTGCACCCAAGTGTGGCTTGGATGCGCAGTTTATAACAAAGGAAACTAACAATATGAAACAAAGTAAATAATGCAGAAAATAAATAATTTGACAGTTAATTAGCAAGGTATAGTTGCCTGTTGTGACGCCTGGTGAGCTGCCTGGTATGGTACAATAAAGGTGGCACAAGATCGATTTTGGTGTTACAACTATGCAAGGGAGCCTCTGTTGACGACATAGAGTATTCCATCGGGTCCATTACGGTCAACTTAGTTAGGTTTGACATAATGAAGTGCAGAATTGGAGAGAAAATATGAATGATGGCTTAAATCATGAGATGGAGAAAAATCGAAGGAAGTCAAATAATATATGTAATTTTAGAAAATATTTTATAATATTTGAAATACAAATTATTAGTCAAAATATGCCTTCAACTATATACCCGAAAATCGAAAGTTATTTAAGGCAAAACTGTAAGTTTTGTCAACATAATATTCTACGCTGAAACCTATATTTTATAAATCAAAAATATTTTAGGCGAAACAAAATACTATTAGGAAATTTATTTAAGGCTAAGAAACATATTTTGTAAAAATAAAATCTTGATAAAAATCTATAATTTTATTGACTATTCAAAAATTGAGAAATATTTATAACTATTTAAAATATCGTTTTTAGATAATACTTTGAAGAACATAATAGGTTTCGAAATCCTAATAAATTATTTTAGGGCTAACACTCATAATAAAACTTTAAGTAAAATATATATAAAATGGTCTAAAAATACTACAATAATCTATGTAAAAGCCAAATCCTAAATTTAAAATTCCAATGCTATATTTTTGCTACCCAAATAATTTAGGAATATATATTAAAAATATCAACCAAATCTTAATGTATCTATTGCCATTAGCAACCAAATAATAATAATACAGAAAAAAATAAAAATAAAGTAGTACTAATAACAATATAATAGTAAACAGTGTAGTATATATATTTTTACAAAAGATCAATTTACTAAGGTACCTACAGAAATACATACATTCATATAAATATCTTGAATAATAATAATAGTAATATTAAAATTAATAATAGTAATAATAATTTTGAGAGAAAAAAATAGCTGATAAAATAAAAGAATACTAAAAACCAAAAAGACAGAAACACAACTAAATGAAAAGAATACTAAAAAACCAAAAAGAATAACAACAAAACCATAGCAGCCCCTTCTCTTTAAGAAAAAGGGACTCAAAAATAAAATAAGAGCTATAGAGAGAGGGGTGAGCGGAGGGAGAGGGACGAGCGGGGCTCGGTCGATCGGGAAGAGGCTGAGGAAGAGGGAAATAGAGTCGTGGAGAACGAGAGGGAGAGCGGTTGATCTCCGCGGTCGGGTTCGGACAAGGGCGACGCTACTCTGGTCGGCGGACGGCCAGACCGAGAGCAGGCGCGGGTGGAGCATGCCGGTCGCGGCACGGAGGAAGGTGCTATGCACAGGACGGCTATGGAAGAGGCGCGACCTCTATAGTCGTGTGGCGAGCGCGCCAGGTTGGGCGACGGAGATCCGTCTTGTAGGCGGCGTCACCAGATCTGTCGCCGAAGTTCGACGGCGGGTCACGGTGGGAGTAGGCCGAGGAAGGGTTAGGCGGATTTAGACTCCTTGGGTGTCGGATCTAGGGGTCGGGGGCGAGGAAGAGGTACGGATCTTCGGCGGAATGGCAGCTCACAGCGACACGGAGATTCGACCGTATCGCTCGCCAGGACGTGTGTGGTCTGATGGCTACAGCGGCATTGTGGAGACGGAGGTGAGTTTGGTGGTGGTGTGCTATAGTTAAATTTTGGTGGCGGTGGTTTTTGGGCCGTCGCGGTGATGGCCGCGGTGGTGGTTTTGGTGGTATTAATGGTCGGGGTTTGGCCCAAAATTTTTGATGGTGTACGGGGTTGATGGTGATGGTCTATTCTGCTCCGGCGATTAGCGATAAGGGGTATTAGTAGCAGTTGTGATGGCCTGGTCGGGGGCTGGTCGGTTATAGTGATAATGGGTCTGTACTGGTGGCGGTGGCGGAGGTCCAGGGGTGGTCATGGCTGGGTCGGGGGTGTAGCGAGGGGATATGCGGCTTGAGACCAGGGATCGGCAGAGGCAGGGAGGAGGACACGAGGAGAGTCGGGATTTAGGCTAGAGAATTTGATTGTGTCGGGGTTGTCGACATGGAGGATGATGAAATGTATATATAAATGTAGAATAAAAATTGGATGGGGAGGGGACACAGACACGGTGCATGAGGTTAGGGTTGGAGAAATATTTGGTTATGGAAAAAGAGAACGTGGAGCCTCTCCTTATATAGGAGGTGGACTCCCTAGTTGGGATATGGATTAGAGAATTTTAAACCCCCTTAGATAATTCTCTATCTAAATTAAAACAATTTAAACCTATTCAATCCAAATCCAAATCAAAAACCAAAATCTAATTAAATCTAGATAAATACAAATTAGATGTTGATAAGTCCCATACTTAAATTAAACGATTTAAAATAAATCAATACAAAAAAATAAAATAAAGATTTAAATTCTTACGAATAAATTCAATCATCTTTTTAAAATTTAAAATAAAAATAAATTTTAAAAATTCAAAGTAAATATTTAATATTAATAGAAAAACTTCACAATACCTTTTTAATAAATAAGTTAAATAATATTTACATAACTATACTTTCTAGTATACTATATTTACTAAAAGCGAAAAATATCATTATTATCTATACTATATAAATGAAAGGCCTTTCTATAATAATAAAGTTAAATATAGAATTTGAATAAATATTGGCGAAAAATGTTATGTAGAGAAATACTTATCTATATGTATTGCGAAAACAAAGCTAATATGTTTATATTTATTAAACTTATAATAAAACTATTTATGTAATAATTAATCTCGTGCATACGTATTTGCACCCGTCGTACAAGTACCATACAAAAGTAAAAATTAAAAAAAAAATCATAGTAAGTATTTAGGGGGTTTACATAATCAAAGAAAGAGAGCGAACCGAGTGCACTACGGTTGATCAGACCGTAATACATCGATTCTGATTAGACAATATGTTAATAGGTGTCCCCACTAAACATGTCTTGAATCAAGCTCGAGAACAGAGTGAGCTTGCAAAACTAGGCTGTAATAGCAACATTGGTCAAGATAGTCAAAATACGAGTTCGCGAGATTTTGAAAGGAGTTACAAGTAGTTCGAGTTTTGTGAGAATCAAAAATTTACCAGGTGTTCTTGCTTATACGGTCATCCTACTATCTTCTTATTCATAAGACCTTGGTCAACTAATGGGTTATGGACTTCTAAATTCCATATTCCAGGAAAACCTATTAGTGTCAGTCAATTACCTCGTCAATAGGTCACAAGGACCGCGGAATGCTAGGTTGGGAGAAATGTTACCCAAACTTACAAAATTGAACATTTCTTAACTCTATCCAATATTGACTCAAGGGTAACTATGATCAAAAGAGGACCACTAGCCATAGTTTTAGCAATATTCTATAACCTATATTTTCTTAAACTAATTTCAACTCTAGGGGTCGTGCCTCACCAGTGCGCTACTGGCTGCAGTGAATCCATAGTCTCCATAATTAAATAAAAGGCGACAGTGCGCTGCTCTTCTGCCATTATGAGTTAACTAATATCCCTTTAACTATATCTATAAAAAAAATTCATGAGCTTCTAGAGATTCAAACAAGTTGACTATGAAATAAAACGTAAGTATTTGTCCTATCAGTCATAACCCCTATAATAAAAGATTGAACATGGAGGAAATAACTGAAGACAAAAAAAATACGAACACTCTAGTATCTATTTCATGTGTATTCAAACCATTGAGGAAAAACTTTGAATCGAAACAAACTCGAGGTTCGTATATGGATAACATAATCAGAACATAATAACTCCTAGGGCAAGATAGGAACTAAATAGACAATTCGGACTAAATATGAGAATGATATCTAAAGGGCAAGGAGAAACAATTGAACAATTTATCAAGGTTAGATCATTAATTCTATGAAGCCCTGTCTCACCAAACGAATAATCTATCCCCAGATCATATCGTCATATCAAAAGGTAATAGTGTACCTATGGTGACCTGACAATCTATCAAAATTAATAACTCCTCATCTAAATTGCATGGCCTAGACTACCCATCGGTAAATTTGTATAAGGGACTCCTTGTCCTAGTCATTCTCTTAGTTTAAAATTAACCCTAACATGTGAATGAGCATTTCCTAATCGCAGTCTCGCAATAGTACGACTAACTTAAGTACTATCATGAGTTCGTATGATTTATAAAAACAGACCTGCATGGGCCACCACAAAAACTTGTTACAACCCGCATCCATTTTTTTTCCCGGATACGAGACGTGTCCAAGCCGGCCTACGCAGCAGAGTCGGTGGTAGAACGCTGTCACGGCCATGATGATCAAAATAAATAAAACAATGCTCATTCACAAAACTAATTTAACTTAAAATATTCACAAGTTTTATATTTACAGAAAATATAAACTCGTACAAATGTTAGAATGACTACAACTCATCTACCTAGCTAGTCTCTAGGCTTTTCGTCTGCAAGTACACCCATAACTTCCCATGCTAAGTGAATCCATGGCTAACCTGAAAAATATTGGTTTCCAGTCAGGAATGGAATGAGTACAATTCACTGAATGCAGTTTCAATGTATGAAAATGACTATACTACAGAGGTTAGCCTTTAGACATATGATTCATGAAAATAAATGAAGAAAGAAAGAATAAAACTAAATACCAAGAACAGAAAATGAAATACAATAAAATACTCACCAACCGACCGACTGAAGTACCTTTGATATGTGATCAGTCTCGGAACAATTATGCGACATGGTCTACACGGTCTAAAGTTACACGGTCTACAGTTACACGGTCTACACGAAATACTGCAATAAAGAAACACTGTCTACAAAAATAATAATCACGGTCTACATGATCTACACAGTATAAATGCAATAATAATTATGGTCTACACGATCTACACAGTATAAATGCAATAATAATCACGGTCTACACGGTCTAAAGTAAGATCACACATCGTTGGTACTTCACCCTCCCGACAAAACAAGGAACGAAATCAACATAAAACTGAAATCACAAATCTATCGACTAAATATTAACGTATAGTAAAGATCAATACTGAAAACAAACAATAAACTGTACTCGCTTGTGGTCCTTTGCTGGTGAAACCGATAATCCAAACCACTCAGTGTGCCACAATAGTCAAAACTCATACAAGAGTCCCTCGAAGCTGAAATAAATATCACCAATGTTCTCAAAATAGTCAAATTAGCTATGATTGCCTGTCCTTAAGTCCAATTCTGGACACAGGGGCAAAACGGTAATTTTGGGTCAAAACGGTGTCCGCCGTTGGACCCGCTTTGCACCAAAAAGTGTGCCAGAGTCAATGGTCTCTAAAGTCGTCAAACTACATGTCTAGAGATTCATTTTGATGATACGAACCCAATCGTATGTCTAGAGTTTGATTTCGGCGGGCCGTGCACAAAATCGTCCGTTGAATCGGACCGTGGGGTCCGCAAAACGGCGATCCAATCAACTGTCTCAGAATCGGACCAAACTTGGTCTACAGGACCAAAAAAATGATACGATCCTGTTGGCACAAGTTTCATCTCAATCTGATGAGCGTGCACAAAGTAATTGGGAAATTTGCACAGAGGTCGATACGGTAAATTTTGATGGATACGCTTCAAATTCGTCGTGCACACGCAACCAATTTGAATTCCGTCAAAGCCCACACGTCCACGAAGCCGTTACGCACCTTTTGATGCTTTCGATTCGCGACCACGTCGCCCGAATTGGCGGGACGTACGTCGTATCGAAGAGTTTTTCATAATTTTTAATATTTTAAAATAGATTTTTCCTAATCTTTGGGGGCTTTTTATTCGGCACACATTGCATGAATACAAGAACAAAAGAAGGGTTTCCATCCCCTACATATTATCTATAAGTGTCTTTAAATAGAATTTTGAAATCATGCATGGGTTGGGAGAAAACTGACCACGAACTAGAGTCGTTGGACTGATTTAGGTGTCCTGTTTCGACAGGTTTTTTGATGATTTTAACTCGATTTCTCTCAAGGTTCGTGTCACTCAAATTTAAACTATTTAACAGGGATTTAAGATTCTTATATTGTGATCGTACCAGAGTTTACAGGACAGAAAATGATCAAACGACCGTAGAGATATCGCATGTTGAAAACACCTCCTCGCCCTGTTGTTGCTGCTATTGAATCAGCGCCTGTGAGCGGTTTGGTCGGTCGACGGCTCTCCGGCCAGCGGCGACACGGTGGGGCGGCGTACGCAGAACCAGGAGAGCGTGACGGAGTGCTGGATTAGGGTTTTGAGTTTTCTTCGTACCTCTCTCTCTCACTCTGTATATATATTTCACTCTGGTGTCGGGTCGGTTAAGGCCGAGTGGTTGGGTTCTCTCGGTTTGCTTGGGAAGTTAGCTCGGGGTGGGGCCTGCTCGGCTGGAATGGTCCAGCTGATATGGGTTTCCTTTTTCTTTATTAATCTATACATATATATATATATATTTTATATATATATATATATATATATATATATATATATATATATTTTATATATATATATATATATATATATACATATATATATATATATATATATATATATGTATATATATACTCATATGTATATACTTCATCAAACACATATTTATATATATAAAAATATAATAATATATAATATATATATTATAACATCTATTTGACAATAATAATATACCAATAATAATAAAATATTATTATATAATAATAACCTCAATAATATTAATATTAATAAAAAATATAATAACTAAATTCAATAACTCAATAATGATGTATACACCATTATGTACAGTCTAAAAATCCTAAAATGTACGAGGACATACTTTATACAAGTGTCACTGAATACCAACTATTAATAATATTTAATTAACGAATACTTAGAAATATTTATTAGATCACTAATACGGAATACAACACAATCATACCAAATTCTTTCAACACGAATGTCATTGGACGTGCCACATGACTACATGGGCTTGGGCTCAGTTCAGGTCCAGTCCGGGCTAAAATGGTATAACCGGTTTTCCTAAACTCAATAATATAATTAATAATTAAATAAATCTTCGATAAGGGTTAAGTCGCAACTTGGCCTGGTTTTTCTAGTTAGGACATCACTATGGCTCGGCCTTCCCTATCAGGACTAATACACTAGTCAAAATACACCATTGCACTATCTGTGCCACGATTTCTAGTCACCATGCACTCTAAAACTCTGCCATGGCTAAAGTCGTCTACCGTAATAATTTACGAAGTAATTATTTATAAAAATTCTAAAAGTCACCATTTAATCCAAATAAATAAATAAAATATATTATCAACATTCCGAAAAGAGGGGTTACATGTTAGTAGTTACCTGATCGAATGCCATCAAGCACACATTTGCAGTGTCATCTGATTATTCATCTTCTAAGTCGTTGGCTTCACTTTCATGCCATATGCTTGTATTGGCATACTTTCTGGATGTTGATTTCTTCAGGTAGCCTTTGTTGTACTTGTTGTTTTTTCTAGTTGATGATGATGTTGTTGGAAAGTCCTTCTTCATGTGTCCTTTCTTCTTACAGCCATAGCAAATAAGATCTTTTTTGTTGTCGTTGTTGGTTTTGTGATCCTTTTCTTCTATTGAATCTCATGAACTTCTTAAACTTTCTTACGAGGAGAGCTTGATCTTCAGAGTCAGAGTTACGGAATTATCTTCGACAGTTCTTCTGTGTTGAGCCTTGAAAGCGATCGACTTCTCCTTTGGTGCAACATCTTCGAAGTCTTGAAGTTCCAGCTCGTGAGTGAGTAGCTTACCCATGAGTGTTTCAAGAGACATAATTGAGAGGTCGTCCCCTTCAATGATTGTTGTAGCCTTTGGAATCCATTTCTTCGTGAGAGCTCGTAGAAGTTTGTGAATCTTTTTATGGTTACAGTACTCCTTGCCTAATGATGACAGAGGATTTACAATATCCAAGAATCTCGTAAACATGTGAGTGACAGATTCGTTTGGCTTAATCTTGAACGCCTCATACTCATAAGTAAGTATGCTGATCTTTGACTCCTTGACTTGCGTCGTGCCTTCGTGGGTTACTTCAAGAAGTTTCCACACTTCACTTGATGTTGCACCGAAAAGTGTGCCAGAGTCAATGGTCTCTAAAGTCGTCAAGACTGACATATTTTTTTTCAGCATCAGTATACTTGTCATGGGGCTTCTCAACCAATTCCCCTTCAACAAGAATACGAGCAGGCTTTTTAAGCCGTCAATAACAATAGACCATAAGTCAAAGTCTAGAGATTTCAAGAAGAAACTCATACGCGTTTTCCAGTAAGTGTAATTTGTACCGTCAAACAGTGGAGGTCTGTTTATGGCTTCACTTGTAAATTTTACAGTTACTATGTGTAATACTGTGATGTATGTAACAGCTGATATAATTGCAATGTTACCTCGCTTTACCTGTATAACCCGCTCTGATAGCAATTGTAGGAACGAATCATAAAGCGCAATACTCTAGAGGGGGGTGAATAGAGTAGGCAGCAAAATTTAGCTAATTAAAAAGTTAGCAACAAGATCACAGAGTATGTATATTACACAAGTAAATAAATGTAAAGGCAGAGATCAGAAAGAAAACACAACGACGAAGATGTATACTGGTTTTTCTCTTGTGAGGACTATTCCAGTTGGAAGAACTCTAGCTTCCAATTGAATCCACTTTTAGAAAATACCGCAAGTTTTCATACGAAGCTCTTGCAACTTCTACAACGCGAGCTTTGATACGAAGTACTCGACCAACTTCAATTGTGAAGTGTCTTTCTTCAATCAAGCCTCTGATTACAATCACTATGAAGCTTCTAGACTGTACCACACTGGCAAATCGACTAGAGAATTGTAAATGGCTTGGAATTTGAAAATAAAAGCTTTAGAGCACTTTGGAAGACGTTTAAGCTTAGAGAGAGGAGATGAGAAAGTGAATGAGTGAGTTGAAATGATTGAAATCCTTTTCTATTTATAGGTTTTTCAAAGTCAGAACTCTGACAGAATTCGGGCAGAACTCTATGAGAGAATCTTGGCAAATAGCCGTTGCATCCGTAACTGCAGGAAGACCAAGTTCAGAATCCAATGTACACTAGGCGAATTCGGGCTGAATTTTGGCCGAATTCTTTTAGGGTTATTTTGAATTTTTGGTCATTTTAAAAAGCATATTTTGGTTTTGGCTTTTTGAAAAGTTTAAGCAGTTAGGAGCTTTTGTAAAATAGACTAAAAACATAGGATATTTTTGAAAAAGTTTTTGGGGTAGCCTATTTGCAAGTACGACTCGGTGTACAAAGTATTCCTAGACTCAATAAATATGAAAATTACATTGCATACAGACTCATACGACAAAATCGACTTCGGTCTTGAACAGATAGGTAGCAGTTCTTTAGTAGTTGTCCAAGTTGTCCAAATAGTCCAAGTAGCCCTTATATCGAGACAAAGTTTGATCAATTATTAAAATCAGGTTCGACAATGACCAATGGGCCAACAGGGGTCGGGGGTTTGTCCGGTGTGACGCCGAGAAATCTTTGGTAGAATCGTGTTTGGAGTTGTCGGGCACATGGACGAGAAGGATGTATATGTACAAGAATAATTTATTGAAAAGACACCCGGGGTCAGACCCGAGGCCATCACGGCTGACACGAAAAAAAGTTGGACACGGACACGATGCACAGACAATTATGGTGGAGATATATGTATTTATAGAATTTTTCTAAAAAAGAGCAACTGGTGCTCTCCTTATATAGGAGGTGAAGACCCATAGTTGGATAAGGACTATGATAGTTTTAAACCCCTATAGATAATCACATACTAATTCAAATCGATTTATAACTAATTCAATCAAATCCAAATCGAATTCCAATTTAAATCTAAATAAATCCAATCAAAATTGATATAGATAAATCTTGTCTTTAATTTAACTATCTAAGTAAAATCAATAAAAATCTCTTTCAAATTTAAATCTCCATAATTAATTAAATATTAAATATAAAAAATATATTTTTATAAATAATAAAACTATAATAATAAAGAATTTTGAAAATCATAATAAAATTTTAAATATTTGAAAAACCTTTTATAAATAAATAAAATAGTTACAAATAGTTTTCAAAAATCAAAGTAGACATGAATTTAATTGCATGTGCTTTGCATGCAAATAGAATATTTACATAAAATATAGTTTTCTAAATTACCAATAAAATAGCCTTTATGATAATAAATAAGGTTTGCCAAATTACGACACGAAGCATTTTACTACTTTATGCAAGTGAAAATATTTATCTTATACTATTTTTTAAAAGTATACTTATTTTCTATATGGAGAAAATTCATAATAAAACTTTATATAAAAACAAAATATATATACTCCTATATGCGTATTCGTACTTGTCGTACAAATAATGAAAAGAAAATCAATACGAAAATAATTTAAATAAAAAAATTATAGTAAAAATTTAGGGGTTTACAGTTCTGCCCGAACTCTGGTTCAAAAACTACTATAAATAGAGAAGAATTTGACATTTTACTCAATCATCTCATTCTTCATTTTCTCCATTCGTTTTAAGCCTTTCTATTCCTAAGAGCTTTTCAATCTTCATATTTCCAAGACAGCTCACATTCTTCTAAATGTCGGTTGTTTCCGATTTGGAGTATTCGAGTTGTACAAGCTTGGAGAATAAAACTTTTCTGACAGAGTTAAAGTTTGATCGTGGGCTTTGGATTGAAACACGACGTTGTAAGAAGTCGGTGTGTCCTTCGGAGTAAAGCACGCAGTGTAATCTCTATTTCAAATAGTGAATTTAACATCAAGCAGGAGTGCTCGAGACTGGACTAGTCCTCTCAGAGGGATACCAGTATAAAATCTCGGTGTCTGCGTATTGCTTTCTTCTTCCTATTTACTTACTGCTTTACATTAATGCATTTGTTTATCTATCTACATTTGCCTTTACCTGCACTAATTTTTAATTGGGGATTTTACTTCCGCTACACTCTATTTACCCCCTCTAGAGGTGCCATCGATCCCATAATTGGTATCAGAGCTAAGTTTCTCTAAATTGGACTAAAACTCGTTGAGAAATGGCATCATTATATACTAAAAATGGTGAAGGCCAGTCTACAAATAGGCCACCCCTATTTGATGGCACACACTACACATATTGGAAAACACACATGAGCTTTTATCTCAAGTCACTTGATTTTGATTTATGATCAATTGTCATTGACGATTACGAGAAACCACTACCTATCGTCGTAGATGGGAACCTGGTAGAAAAACCACATGATAAGTATACTGATCATGAAAAGAAACAAGTGAATCTTGATATAAAAGCTATCAATACTTTATTTTGTGTAGTAGACAGAATTGAGTTTAATAGAGTATCAATATGTGTCGCATCTCACGAGGTTTGAAAACCTCTTGAGGTAACTCATGAAGGAACTTCACAGGTGAAGGAATCTAAAATCTCACGACTTACACAAGAATATGAGACCTTCAAAATGAAGCCAAATGAGACTATTACAAACATGTTTACTCGATTCTTAGATATTGTTAATCCTCTGTCTTCTCTTGGAAAAGAATACAACAATAATGAAAAGATTCAGAAGGTACTTCGCGGGCTGACCAAGAACTAGAATCCCAAGGCGACGACTATTATTAAAGGTAACAATCTCACTACAATGACTCTCGAGACTCTTATGGGGAAGCTTATGAGAAATAAGCTGGACCTTAAGAAATTTGAAGAGCCTGCACCGAAGGAGAAGACTATCGCATTCAAGGCATATCATAAGATAGCTTCGGATAACGAGAGTGAGAACGATAGCTCAGACAACAAACAAATGGCCCTTATGACGAAAAACTTCAGAAGATTCTTGAAATATGAGAAGTATAACAAGAAGAAGAAAGATTCTAGAGATGACGAAGAACCAATCTGCTGCAGCTGTAAGAAGACAGGTCACATCAAGAAAGACTGTCCTATCATAAGAAAGGGAAGCATATACGATCAATAAAGCAAGAGAAGGACTTCAACAAGGAACTACGTCAATACCAGGATCTGGTGTGAAAGTGAGGCTAGCAATTCTGAAGAAGAAAAAAAGCCTCGCAACACAGCCAATTTATGCTTCATAGCTACCGATGCTAAGGTAACTATAAATTCTTTATTTGAAGAATTTACTTTTGATGAATTATCCGATGCCTTCAGTGATCTACTAGAAGATCAAAAAAAGATGATGGATATGTATAAATGTGCTAAGAAAGAGCTGAAAGCTGTTCAATCTGAGTTCTCTAAGTAATCTCACATACTGAAAGATATTAGAGATAAAACTTTTTCTAGTAACACGAATGATATTTCTTCTTTGAAACTGAGATATATGACACTCTTGAGGAGATATATGACACTCTTGAGGAGATAGAAATTGAGATATACTTCTTCTAGTAACATGGTGCCATATATAGTAGTATTGATGGTATATATGGTTAAGTGTTATTTATGGTTATTGACTAGCTGTACATATATATAGTATGTAATCCATGTTCTTTTGATATAATTTTGACGTAAATTCTATTATAAAGTAAAGAGATGGAGATAGAAAAATGGAGGAGATTAGTTCTTCATTCACTTATCTCAATCATCTTGAGAAGAGCCCTTTATATAGGCTTACAATAATTAAGAGAAGAAATGTCAAAAGACATAGGTTATGGATAACTAAAAATCATAGCTTATGGATAACCAAAAAACATAAATTATGTAGACCAAATAATAATATGAATTATCCATATTTACAACATTGCCCCTTGGATATTCACCATTAATTAGTTTGTGGTGTATGCACATTTGTTGTCTCGTTAAAACCTTACTAAAAACAATCGAGTAGAAAAAAATCTAGGTCAAAGAAAAAAGAGTACAACGCGCAAAACTAAAAATATTCTTCATGAGTTATACTCCCCCTCGATATAATGGATCTGTAACAGCAAGTTTGTTTGATGATTAAGTCTCCGCATACCTATTTCCTGTACCAACTTCTGAAATGTGGACTTTGGCAGTGCCTTGGTGAACAAATTGGCTAAGTTTTCATTTGATCTTACTTGCTTGACTTCGATCACTTTCGTCCTTTGGAGATCATGTGCATAAACAATTTTGGTGAAAGGTGCTTAATCTATATCCTTTAATGAATCCCTCTCGGACTTGCGCAGTACAAGCCGCAGTGACTTTGAATATTATTGTAGGCTCATCTGTAACTGTGGGTAGTTGACAATTTACTCGTATATGATAAATAATAGATCGCAACCATACACTTTTTCTTGTTGCTTTTTGTAATGCAATTAATTTTGCATAGTTAGAGGAAGTTGCTACTGAACCTTGCTTTGTTGATTGCCAAGATATAGCGGCATGGTTATTAATAAATATATAATCTATTTTGGATCAACCAGTATTAGGGTCAGAAAGATAACATGAGTTTGCATAACCAACTAGACAAGAATTGTTAGTGGAATCACAAGAATAACATAATCTCGTGTCAGTTGTTCCATTAAGATATATCAATACGTGTTTAACTCCATTCTAATGTCTAGGTGTAGGTGCAAAAATATACCTAGATAACAAATTAACGAAAAATACAACATCTGGTCTTGTGTGTGCGACGAATTTGATGTGTATCCGTCAAAATCACCATATCGACCCCTTTTCAAATTTCTCAATTACTTTGTGTACGTTCGTCGAATCAAAATAAAACTTGCACCAGCAGGACCGTATCATTTTTGTGGTCCTGTATACCAAGTTTGGTCCGATTCTGAGAAGGTCGACCGGAATGCCTATATGGCGGGCCGAGACCCGCTCCAACGGGCGAATTTGTGCACAGCCCGCCGGAATCCAACTTTGGATATACGGCTGGGTTCATCTCATCAAACCGGACCCGTAGACATGTAGTTTGAAGACTTTAGAGACCGTAGATTTCGGCACACATTTAGGTGCAAAACAGGTCTAACGGCAGACATCGTTTTGACCCAAAATTACGATTTTGCCCCTTTTCCAAAATTGGACTTTTGGACATGCATTTCCTAGATTTTATTTTGAACACGTTCGTGGTGTTTATTTCAGCGTCCGAGGACGTATGTGGGATTTGGCTTTCATCGCTTTACTATTCTGACGGTTCGAGCTATTGGATGTCGCCCTTTTGCACACAACCTCAGGCAAGATACCTTGTCACTTACCCTATGATTTACATATTCTTATTTTTACTTGTTATTTTCAGCATTTCTTATTTGTTGTTATTATAAAATTGTGCGTCCAAGACACACTTGGGTGTAACCGACTATATCGGTCGTTTTCTTGCTTTTATTTATTTATCTTGCATTGACTTAGTCTAGTGACCACCCATTGTTGATGAGATGTTATATCTCATGCGGCCTGGACACATACTTTATCACGTGATATGAGTCACATATTGAACACGTACTCGCGTAGTCGGTCGGCCACCGATACGTATGAGGCGTACGACGGTTAGGAGTAACTGCCAATAGAATTGCAAGCTAGTAGACTTGGCAGTTACTAGAGGTTTCTATGAGTCATGGATGTGACCCTACTAGGCATTGGGTGGGTAAAACAGTTTCTTAACGTATGGGCCACGTATGCACTTTCCTATTATTATCGGTTATCTCCGCTGGAGATACGGTCCTGGATCCTGATACTTGATTTTCTGCTGGCCTCTGACATTCGGTGAAGGTTATGCTTTGAGGTCCTTGGTATTCTGGTGGGACCATACCTAAGTTTCCTGTACCTGTAGCCAGAGTGCCTATGCGTTGAAGGTTTGTTCTTAACTGTATTTTTATTGTAGAACTGGTAGGCACCCTATTGCATGCATCCCCTTTTACTCTTTATTATATATCACAGATTATATGACATGTTCTTTATATATCTTATTATGTCCCTCCGAGGACCTGGTTATCTCTCCAAGTGTGTGCTTTGTGACTTTTCGCAGGTGTTCTAGCCAAGGCCGTGATCTTCTCAATTTCTTCGAGGATGACTGCTATTGGTTCTTCTTGCCATTTTATCGATCATTTCCTTGTATATCTTCTTTCATTTAAATGGTTGGTAGTGGATTTATCTCCACCCAACTACATGTATAAATGATAAATTCTTGAGTTGGTTATAATATTATTCTTATTGTTGTGGATGAGATTTAGTTATCATGGTTTTACTGCATTTTACAGCTTATGTATACATACGGGGTTCCATGCATTAGAGTATACTTCGTATATATACAGAAGGCATGTCTACGTACTTAGTCCTAAGTATTTTGGGAGTAGGGCAATATAAGTTTTTGTGGTGGCCTATGCAGGTCGAGTTTATCACTTCGGTTACGTTACTGTACTGATGTGAACCTGCATATAGGATTAGAATCTAGGTATGTCATCCACATTTGACCTTCTTTCTTGAATTCAATTCGAACTCTCACCTGATTAGCTTGACTTCCTTCTGCTTGATTCCTTTCGCTTTAAAACTTATCATTTCTTTTCGTGCCTGATAAAGAGGTTAGAGAGATGACTCATGCTAGTTATAGGTAATATGCTGTCACGCCCCGATTCGGTCAAATCGATAATCATCCCCCGGGGCATGATGCCGTACATGCCTAAGTTGCACTTGTACAAGGCGGTTCATAAGGTTATCTGAAACAACATCATTTGCAAGAGTACGCAAAGAAATTGAACACATTCATATTGAGAAGGAAACTTGTATTTTGAATGATAATAAGTTAGATTACAGGCTCGATTACAAAAGAGGCCTCTCGGGCTTACAACCGACATCAATGAGATAGTCATTCCATACATACACGTCCCTTTTTAAAAACAACAAAATGACTCTCTAAGACCTGGGATCGGCGAGAGTTGGCGCTGCATGATGCAGTTGAATTGAGTCTTCAAAATGTTGCAGAGTTAGCCTTCGCGCTAGCAAGGCTTCAAAAGAAAGGAGCGTCACCTTCAGTTCCTTGGCACACTATCATAATTTCGGGTACCTGTTGAGAGCGAGGGTCAGCTCATTACACTTTGTGCTGGTGCGTGGCAGTTTGAATCCCGTGCTCTCATTTGTTGAAGAAGTTAAGTGAGCGTGCATACAAATGCTTAGTGAAGTTTATAGCCATCCTACTCAATTCAAACATATATTTGAAGGCACAACCGTATATTGACGATAGATCTTACCCCCGGCAGAGCGCGCCATTGTAATGTAAACTTACCATGTTCTTTCCTATCATGTTGATAATAATAAAATATAATAGAGTGCATTCGTGAAGGTCACTGGCACGACAAGCCATCCTGGACATATAGCTTGGTAGACAGAGGTCCTTTAGTACAGGTAGCAAGCCCCGTTGAAAGCCACTGCCTACCGTGGCATCCATCCGACATAGCTATCCATATTTCTTCCTAGGCCGGAACGGTCCCGTGGCCTCGGGATACCGTACGAAGAAACAATCGCCCTTGTCGATAAATTGTCCATGACCGTGCTAAGTTAATTGTTATTTCAAGGCACATCTTTATGGTATTGTTGCGACATTCATTTAATCGATTCGTCTTTCCTTAGCACAGTTTTATATGATACGGTAATTGCAAGCACGATAAGGTTATATGACACGCATTTGTATAGTTCGTGTTCGTGGGACGTCGTGTGACCGTTCATCGGAATATCATTCATGTCGTTGCATTACATCTAGCATAGCACATGTCTAGTATCAATAATGTATTAGAGAAGAGGGTCGAGGGATGAAGGGTCAGCCACTCATCTTAGTATTTACTTGAGGCGAGAAACTGGTTGGCCGCGCTAGACGTTGCCTACGCGATCAGCTGAAAATGCACAAGCAACCGATTAGAATACTGTGTTATTCAAGAGAATTCGATACGAATGCGAAGTTCGAAATGCAAGCCATGAAAACCATCGAAAATATTCATGAAAACGCATGTAGAAAACCAAAGCCAAAGAAGCAATTACGGCATGAAAAGCAAAGCAACGGGAGGTCTCTCCCGACTCAGCCGCAGAGTCTATCCTCGAGGCGCAACCCACTGAATATGGGACTTGGTTCCGAAGAAGCCATTCCATAACGGGGAATGGATCTTAATTCAACCGTTCCCGTTTGATCGATTCGATCGACCACGACCTATCGGTCCCGACCTTGTCGATAGCGACAATGTTCCTTTCTCGTGCACCCCGTGAATGAAAAATGGGGCACGATGTAGGGACGGGGCACTAGGTGTCACCTATGCCGTAACCGAGCCTGCGGCCAGGCAAATTGAAGTTGAACCGGAGGTACCCGAGCCTATACCTGCAGCAACGAGAAGTTCCAACATCGACGTGTCAAAATTCACAAAAAGCTGCCGTACTTCTTTCAACGACACAGAAGATCCCTCCGTGGCGATCGGTTGGTTGGAGGAGCTGGAAGACAAGTTCGAGCTTCTGGGTGTCGAAGAGTCCAAGAAAGTCGCATGCACTCAACTTCTACCCCGATTGAACGTGCACGACTGGTGGGCCATACAAAAGCGGGCAATCAGATACGACGACGAGACAATGGCAATTTCTTGGGCTACTTTCCGACAGGCGTTCAAGATCGAGTACCTCCCTGAAGTCGTTCGACAAGAGAAGGAAAATGAATTTATGCAGCTAAGGCAAGGGAATATGACGGTGCGACAGTATGCAGCAGAGTTCAACAAATTAGCCAAATTTGCTGAAGAATTCATGCCCTCCCTGGCGAGTCGTGTTCGACAGTTCGAAGTGGGTCTATGACCATCTATCTACGCCCATGTATCTATTCTGCAATACAAAACGATGGGAGAGTCTCTCAACCACGCCTTCTGTCTTGAATGCCAATACCCTCCATGTGCTGTCGGCGCTGTGCATACATACAATCACAAATGCCCTAGACACACGGAAGGAAACAACGTGACCAAGCGTCCGAACAACGGGCACCAGGGCGGACATCAGGCGCGGAACCAGGGACTTCACTGCACCAAATGCAACCGGAACGGACATCTTGTCGTCGACTGTGAAGTTCAAAATGGCGGGTACTTCATCTATGGAAAAAGGGGTCACTATCATGTAGATTGCCCGAACCGTAGAAGAAACTTGAATACGCCTCAGCACCAACAACACCGTCCGGGGAATCAAGTTTCGGCGCCTCGAGCACCTCAACCCGTACCGTAAAATGGCCATGATCGTCGCCCTAATGCTTAGGGCCGCGTCTACGCCATGACTCGAGATAAAGTGCTTGCATCAGATACGGTCGTGACAGGTATACTAAATTTCAATAATGTGCCTGCTCGTGTACTATTTGATTCAGGCGCTTCGTATAGTTTCACATCGACAGACTTTGCCGCCGAGCACAAATTTCCTATAATATCATTAGATCTCGACCTTAGCGTAAGTACACCTTCGGGCACACTACTCCTCACAAATTTAGCCTGCGCTGACGGGATTATCTGTATCGGCGGTCAAAAGATCGGTCTTGACGTGATAGTTCTAGACCTGAAGGACTTTGATATCATTCTGGGAATGGATTGGCTCGGACCGTGCAACGCAACAATAGACTACGCCAGAAAGACGGTCACCTTTCGTATACCAGGAGTGCCTGAATTCTGCTTTTCGTAGGGTGAGGCATCGTCGACCTGCATGCTGATCTCGATAATTTCTGCTCGGAGGATGCTGTATTCTGGGTACGAAGGCTATTTGGCGTCCGTCCGAGATATGCAATAGAATGGTGCAAACGCGGGTCAGACCGACGTTGTGGCAGAATTCCTCGATGTATTTTCGGACGAGCACCCGGCATGCCTCTCGACCGAGAAATCGAATTCAGCATCGATACATTCCCCGATACTCGACCGATTTCCAAGGTCCCGTACAGAATGACCCCCGCCGAGCTGAACGAACTCAAGGTCCAGTTACAATAGTTGCTTGACAAAGGGTTTATTCGGCCTAGTATTTCACTGTAGGGAGCGCCCGTGTTGTTCGTAAGGAAAAAGGATGGATCCATGCGTCTGTGTGTTGATTACCGAGAGTTGAACAAGGCCACCATCCGGAACAAGTATCCACTGCCCCGCATAGACGACTTATTCGATCAACTGCACGGCTCCTCGATATTTTCGAAGATTGATCTCCGCTCAGGCTATCATCAACTCAAGATCAAGTCAGACGACGTGCAAAAGTCAGCCTTTCGTACTCGGTACGGCCACTACGAGTTTCTGGTGATGCCATTCGGCCTGACGAACGCCCATGCCACCTTCATGGATCTGATGAATTGGATATTTTGACCTTTTTTGATAAATTTATGGTAGCCTTTATTGAAAATATTCTCGCCTACTCAAAGGATAGGGTGCAGCATGCAGAACATCTGCGGATCGTACTCCAGACACTTCGAGAGAATCAGTTGTATGTCAAACAAAGTAAGTGCGAATTTTGGCTAAGTAGTGTATCCTTTCTTGGTCACATCATTTCGTCCGAAGGCATTGCAGTCGATCCGAAGAAAGTTGAAGTTGTTGCTGATTGTGCGTCTGCTAGTGAGATTCAAAGCTTTTTTGGTTTGGCGGGATACTATCGATGCTTTGTGAAAGACTTTGCGAAGATTGCATCGCCATTGACTTGCCTCACTCAAAAGGGAGTCGTGTATTAGTGGTCGGATGACTGTGAAGCTTCCTTCCAGGAGCTAAAATAGCGACTAATTTTGGCCCCTATACTCACACTTCCGGATGGGCCAGAGGGTTTTAGATACTCTGCGATGCTTCAGGCTAGGGCTTGGGATGTGTGCTCATGCAGCGAAACAAGGTGATATCCTTCGCCTCCAGACAGTTGAAGCTGCACGAGAAAAACTATCCTACGTACGACTTAGAGTTAACGGCGATTGTGTTCGAGTTAAAATTGTGGCGTCACTATCTATATGGCGTAGCATGCGCGATCTATACCGACCATAAGAGCCTCAAGTATCTCTTCACCCAGAACGAATTGAACTTGCGACAGAGGCGCTGGCTCGAACTGATCAAAGACTATGACTTGACGATCGACTGCACCCCGGACAAGGGAAATATTGTGGCGGACGCTCTGAATCAAAAATATCTTGCCTCGCTATCCATCAACCGTAGACTACTACAAGATTTAGAAGAAATAGGTATCGACCTCCGGGTTCGATTCAGGGATCTACGGTTGGCGCAACTGCAGTTAGAGCCGAGTTTGCTGGAAAAGATCAAGACCGCTCAGAAGGATGATCCGTACCTAAAGAAAATGAGCGAGCAAATTTTAGCAGGTAGTGTGACCGACTTTACAGAAGATAAGACCGGCGTGCTGAGATTGAATGGCCGACTATGTGTTCCGGATGACTCAGAACTACGAAACGAAATATTGGCGGAGGCACATTATGCGAAATATACCTTGCATCCAGGCAGTACCAAGATGTATAAAGACCTCCGTACGACCTTCTGGTAGCATGGAATGAAGAGAGATATGGTGCTCTTCGTGTCACAATGTATGGCCTGTCAGCAGGTGAAAGCTGAGCATCAACGACCGGACGGGGAGATGCAGAACCTTGCTATTCCAGAGTGGAAATGGGATCATGTCACTATGGACTTTATTGTTGGCCTGCCGAAGACACCACGGGAGAACGAGGCCATCTGGGTAATCGTCGATCGACTAACCAAGTCAGCACACTTCATTGCCATCAAAGTTACTTGGAGTGTTGATCGTCTGGCACAGATTTATCTTGATGAGATAGTACGGCTGCACGGAGTTCCAGTATCCATTGTCTCTGATTGGGCGGTTCATATCGCAATTCTGGAGTAGCCTTCAGTCGGCGCTGGGTACCAAGTTGCAGTTCAGCTTAGCTTACCATCCTCAGACCGACGGCCAAATGGAGCACGTTAATCAGATTCTCGAAGACATGCTACGACTCTGCATAATTGACTTCAAATCAATTTGGGATGTCCATCTACCGCTGACAGAATTTGCATATAACAATAGCTACCAGTCCAGCATCCAAATGGCGCCGTATGAAGCTTTGTACGGCCGGAAGTGCAGATCGCCCATTTGCTAGGATGAAATTGGGAAACGGCAGATACTCGGCCAGGAGCTGGTGGAACAGACTGTGAAAAAGGTCAAGCTAATTCGGGAAAGATAGAAGATTGCACAGAGTCGGCAAAAGAGCTACGTCGATACCCATCGAAGATCACTTGAGTTCCTGGAGGGCGATCACGTGTTCCTGAAGGTGTCGCCCATGCGAGGAGTTACTCGGTTCGGCACGAAGGGAAAGTTGAGTCCGAGATTTGTTGGGCCATTCAAAATACTTGAACGGGTCGCCCCAGTGGCCTATAAAATTGTCCTACCACCGGTGCTTGAAGGTGGGCGCATTGTCTTCTATGTCTCTCAGTTGCGGAAGTACGTGCACGACCCTAGCCACATGGTAGATTTTGGCCAGCTAGAGCTGAAGTCCGACTTATCCTACATTGAAGAGCCAGTTCAAATTTAAGAATGCAAGGATAAGCTACTACGAAATCGGGCAATCCCTTTCGTGTACATACTCTAGAGGAACCATGCGACAGAAGAGTTGACATGGGAACTCGAGTCAGAGATGAAAAAAAAGTGTCCTTCATTATTTTCATAGAGGTAGGTTCTGTTCTTAAGTTTCATGGACGAAACTTTTTCTTAGTTGGTTATGGTGTAGTACCCCGTCCCTATATCGTGCCCTATTTCTCGTCCACGGGGTGCGCGAGAAAGGAACACTGTCGCTATCGACTCGGTCAGGAACGATAGGTCGGGATCGATCGAATCGATCGAATGAGAACGGTTGAATTAAGATCCATTCCCCGTTATGGAATGGATTCTTCGGAACCAAGTCCCATATTCAGCGAGTTGCACCTCGAGGATAGACTCTGCGGCTGAGTCGGAAGAGACCTCCCGTTGCTCTACTTTTCATGCCGTAATTGCTTTTTTGGCTTTGGTTTTCTGAATACGTTTTTGTGAATATTTTCGATGGTTTTCATGCCATGAGTTTCGAACTTCACATTCGTATCGAATTCCCTTGAATAATACAGTGTTCTAATCGGTTGCTTGTGCGATATCAGGTGATCGTGTAGGCAACGTCTAGCGCTGCCAGCCAGTTTCTCGCCTCAAGTAAATACTAAGGTGAGTGGCTGACCCTTCTTTCTTCGACCCTCTTCTCTAATATATTATCGATACTAGACATGTGCTATGCTAGATATAATGCAACGACATGAATGATATTTCGATGAACGGTCACACGACGTCCCACGAACACGAACTATACAAATGCTTGTCATATAACCTTATCGTGCTTGCAATTACCGTATCATATAGAACCTTGCTAAGGAAAGACGAATCGATTAAATGAATATCGCAACAATACCATAAAGATATGCCTTGAAATAACAATTAACTTAGCACGGTCAAGGACAATTTGTCGGCAAGGGCAATTGTTTCTTCGGACGGTATCTCGAGGCCACGGGACCGTTCCGGCCTAGAAAGAAACACGGATAGCTATGCCGGATGCATGCCACAGTAGGCAGTGGCTTTCAATGGGGCTTGCTACCTGCACTGAAGGACCTCTGTCTACCAAGCTATATGTCCAGGATGACTTGTCGTGCTAGTGACCTTCACGAATGCACTCTATTATGTTTTATTATTATCAACATGACAGGGAAGAACATGATAAGTTTACGCTATAATGGCGCGCTCTGCCGGGGGTAAGATCTATCGTCAATATACGGTTGTGCCTTCAAATATAAGTTTGAATTTAGTAGGATGGCTAGAAACTTCACTAAGCATTTGCATGGACGCTCACTTAACTTCTTCAACAAATGAGAGCACGGGATTCAAACTGCCATACACTAGCACAAAGTGTAATGTGCTGACCCTCGCTCTCAACAGGTACCCGAAACCGTAATAGCGTGCCAAGAAACTGAAGGCGACGCTCCTTTCTTTTGAAGCCTTGCTAGCGCAAAGGCTAACTCTGCAATATTTCGAAGACTCAATTCAACTGCATCATGCAACGCCAACTCTCGCCGATCCCAGGTCTTAGAGAGTCATTTTGTTGTTTGTAAAAAAGGATGTGTATGTATGGAATGACTATCTCATTGATGTCGGTTGTAAGCCCAAGAGACCTCTTTTGTAATCGAGTCTGTAATCTAACTTATTATCAATGAAAATACAAGTTTCCTTCTCTATATGAATGTGTTCAATTTCTCTACGTACTCTTACAAATGTTGTTGTTTTGGATAATCTTATGAACCGCCTTGTGCAAGCGCAACTTAGGCTTGCACGGCATCACGCCCCGGGGGACGATTATCGATTTGACCGAATCGGGGTGTGACATATACTGTTAAAGCACCTTCCTAGTTAAACTCTTATAAGTTGGGTAGTATACCTCGTAACCCATCACTCTCTTGGTCCTTGCAACCCATTAAGGAGGATTTTAAGAAGATTACCTAGACTGTGCTCATTTGTCCAACCAAGGTCTTAGATAAAAAAATAGTAGGATGACTGTATAAGCAGGAACACCAGACAAGAGTTAGATTCTTGTGAAACTTGAACCATCTATAACTGCTTTCATCAATATCTTTCGTACTTATACTTTGAACTACCATGAATGATGACGCTATTTATAGCCTAGTTTTGCAAGCTTATTCTTTATTGAGCTTGTTCAGGACATATGTATACTGGGGACGCCCATATAACATTGTCTAATTAGAATCAATGTGTTATGGTCTGATCAACCATAGTGCATTTGTTTCGCACTTTATTTGATTATCCTACGTGGATTGAGATATAGAGGTATCTAGGACCTCACCCACGACTGTATTGACAATTCCTCTGGAATTATACATTCGCCTTTGAATCGCGTAATTGTATTTGAAGACATCCTTCTTGAACTCTTCATTGCTTTTGTCTTTCACTGATTGGAAAGATGAACGCTTGTATTTGATAGATAGCTACAGAGTATCCCCCATGGCCATAAAAGGCTATATATACACAAGTATAGCAACCATTGGCCAAGCCTTAAGACTACATCCTTGCCTTAGATTACTCGTTCTCTCCTCGACCCTAAAACTACTATCGCGAACTTTTAATCACTTGAATTTAATGATGATTAGAATCATACCCATGGTCAAACACCAACCTAGATGACTATCTATTCTCAAGTAACCAATTATTGCATGTCTCTAATTATTATTCTTGATTCTTGCTTGAACCAGCAACCCCTAAGTCTTAACCTGACCCTTACTCTACCAAGTCCACAGTTAGACATGAGAGGAACAGACATAAACAAGGACAAGTATTTACCATGACTATGGTAGACATCCATCCCGAGATTTGAGTCCAACAGATATTATTCCAGTTATGCAAATTTGTTATTAAGACCCGACTTAGCATTGAGACACCACAATCACTAGCTTAGCCAATATCCATAGCATAATACCTCGTCATATTATGATCTACTAATTACCAATAGAAATGTATGAGTATTACATTTGACACCATTAGAAACCTTATAACCATAGCCTGGCAGGCTTAACACAAATAGAATTTATGACTTAGTAGTTAGAGATCTTTTATATGTCGTGCCGTATAGTTCATCGCCCTCATTGATAACACTCGTATACTATGGAGGAGTGGATCATTCTATTCTATCGACTCTTATATCGTGGTACGCAATCAATTCCATTTTTAGAAATCGGATTACTATCTTCGAAATTGATTCATAACTACCACATCGCGTTATTGATCACATCGTGACTTATTATTATCAAAGGTCAATGTACGATGTCACGACTCAATTATTCCTAACCTCATTATTCCTAAAAACCATGTCCTAGTCTTTAGAGTGAATAGTTGTAGTCCATTCTTTATCTTAGGAACTATGGGATTACCGATTGATTGAGATAAATTGGTTCCCACTTGGATGATAAAATAGTGACTCGTGAACTTCCACTCTATATTTTAGATCATTTGGTGTCACCGACTGTGACATTAATATTCGGAGCACGAGACCAGCTGTTACCTTCCAACAAATTATACGTACAAGATCTAGACGAATCCACCTTTATGTAGATATATCATGTCCCACTAAAACACGTCCGTTTGTACTATATTTTTATGATACGACTTTTAGGTCAAAAGGGACTAGTGATCACCCTTACCATAACACCGATGTACTTTTTGACTGCAACTAGAGATCCAACCTTGACTCGAATCTTTTGGCCCAATATATGGTCATGATCTATTCAAAGCCCTCTAAGCACTTGCCACTAGTGTGCCACTCAATAGAGGCCCCTTGTGCTACTTAAACACAAAAGTCACAGAAGGCACATCTTCATGACTTATAGAACCTATTCTACCAACCCGACTGACAATTAGGCTAACCACTTGAGTTTCAACCTATTCTATGTTACCCTAACCTAATAGAATAGTTTAGATTGATTCTATGGGATCTTGTCCAGCCGATATAGATTAAAACCCAAGATTTCTTCAATTAAAGATTGATGCCCAATTACGGAACCCAATAAAACCCAGTTAAACCCATCCATGGCATATCGCCATACTTGGACTATAAAACCAAACCTTATGAAATAGGTCCCTACACCTATTATGTAGTCCCCATCTGTTAGTTCGCTAGTCCTCCTTCCATTAGTCCCTAAATCGTATCTCCTCGTAGCCTATGTTATGCAATGAATAGAATTTCGTTGTCTCAACTTATTTTCGGGTACGCTTTACCAAGACCTCCCTACTGTCTTAATGAAACATGGTCAATTTATAAGCAATGTTAAATAAGTGATACCTAGTCTTCCTATAGAGTCCGTGACTATGACCAGAAGTACCTCATAGACTCATACATCTCCTTGGGATTGACTTTCTTAGAAGTCCTATTACTGTGCTTTCTATGATTAACCAATTTCTGTAGGTTGAGTATAATCTTAAACTTAGCGTACTCTTATCTCTTAGAATTGAATGTCATTCGTAACCATCCCTCTATCTAGTTGGAAGTTGTGATACGATCTTCATATTGCATCTTATATCCCTTTGCTCGTGTGTTTAAATAACCGCAACAAAAGATTGCGACTTTGAAAATTTCAAATTCCATCTATCATAGAATCGTGCCTTAGTTTTAATTCCGAGAACGGAATTCCCGAAGTGTGTAGGCAAGCCCTCTAAGAATTCGTAAATGGTTGGGATAGATTGGTTCCAATTAAACTAATAAAATAGTGGCTCATAACATCCACTTCTATCTGTATCATTGATACCTTCGACCACGACATTGATATTTGGAGCACAACACGAACATTGCCCATCCAACAAATTTCACACTAATGAAATAGATCAATCAAGCTACCCGCATGACATACATATCTTACACAAACACACCTTCCTGTGCTCCATCTCAATTATACCCAATGTATGACGTATTTTCCTTTAGAACAAACTACATATGCCGTTTTTGTCCTTTTGATATTAAACCATGCAACATTTACCCATTTCCTTAAACAAACAAAACGCCCATGATCCATGTGAGACACGTGACATGTATGACACATGTACTCCACCCAAGCAAGCCCATGCTATCTACACAACACCAGACACCAAACCGTATATACTGGACACTGTGACTTAAAGATTCCAAGCCCTTATCTAATCAAAATCTGTAGCATGGTTCTGCAATATTATGGACCCTCACCTCTTAGTTACCCATGCAGAACAAAGAATGATTTCCCTTGAAACGACCCATTTTAGTTATATTCGAACAAGAAATGTTTACTATCTTGTTGAAGTATGATGCATGAATGATGTTAATCATAATAGTTCTTCTTGAGGTTATTGACCAAGAATGCATGACCATTTTTTTGCTTTGCTCACTTAGAATTCAAAACGGCAGTTGGAAGTGCCCAACATTCTTCTGCCTCTTCCTAGAAATTGTCCTTCTCCAAAAGGTTTGATAACAACGAATCTCACGGGTGGCCAACTTTTATAAATTGGGTAGAGTCTGAAAGGCATAATACAGCATCTTGTACAATATTATGTCAATTTGGATTCTTATAATAACTACCTCCTCCCTTGCTTCGAAAACAACGATATGAATAGACGTACTTACTCTTCTTTCATATTAATCTCGTTGTCCTTGATATTAAGATTTATTTTAAATTTCCAGGACAAAATTTTATAAGTTGGATTAGATGTAAACACCCCCTCATTTTTATTTATTATTATTTTATACATATTTAATTGTATTTTTATTACTAAGAACTTACGTTGGTTGTTATCATTTTACTATTGAGAAGATTAGACAAGGTTAATTAGTCTATTGATGAATCTTACGCAAAATATATACTTGTATTTTATATATGATTTATACATGAAAAAATGAACAATGTGAAATTATATTATTTTGAGGATTATGATTTACGGTTGAAATTTTGTAATAAAATATTTTTGGAGTATTCCATTCAAGAAATATTAGTAACCAAATTTTCAGTTTTTTATTTATTAAATTTTTTTTAAGTAGGATGTTGTAAAAAAAATTCTATTTTTTTTAGCATTTTTTTATAAATATTTTGTATTTATTTGGAGTGTATTATATATTTTTTTTAAAAAGGAAAAAAAAGGAAAAGAAAAGCCTCACGAGATATTAACCAATATCTCGTGAAACCCAAACCCATATATCACCCGACCCTACTGATCACAGCAGCTATATATACCAACAAAAAAAATAAAGTTACATCAAATAAACCTAATGATAACCCCCAAAATCAATTGCAGCGGCGCACCAGCAGCGGTAGCAGCGAACCAGGCGCGCCACCACCGGGCCGTCACCGCCGGCCATCGGCGCACCGCCACCGTGCGTAGCAGGCCACAGTGGCAGCAAAGGCAACTGCAGCAACAGCAGCAAACAACGCAGTAGGGGTACGCAGCGCCCTATCTTCTAGGTACGACTACGCACACCTCGATACATTATTTTTTAAACTACAAAAACCCACACGTAGCCTACATGACCCTCTCAAATTGCCACTAAGGGGATTGGTTTGTGACAGCACAACCATCCTGTGAACTCGACCCAAAGTCGGTAAAAATCTATACAAAGACAGAACATGAAAATAGCCCGACCTCCCAATTTGGAAGAGGATTTTTGAACTAAGTATGTAGAATTTTTTAAAAAAAACTTGAAACAGTCAAAGTTAACGTATACAGGACTGAAACCCTTCAGATAGAATTATTTTTCATCTATTGTGCAAGAAGTTATTCACCATTGAAAACTAAGAAAAATCTGTTTCTAAAACTGTAGAAATTTAGAAAAATTCCTCGATACGACATGCGCCCCGCCAAATCGGGCGATGTGGTCGCGAACCGAAAGCATCGAAAGGTGCATATCGACTTCGCGGACGTGTGGATTTTTGACGGAATTCAAATTGGTTGCATGTGTGCGACGAATTTGATACATATCCGTCAAAATTTACCGTATCGACCCCTTTGCAAATTTTCTAATTACTTTGTGCACGTTCGTCAAATCGAAACGAAACTTATACTAGCAGGACCGTATCATTTTTCTGGTCTTGTATGCCAAGTTTGGTCCGATTCTAAGAAGGTCGACCGGAACGCCTATTTGGCAGGCCGTGACCCGCTCCAACGAGCAAATTTGTGCACGGCCCGCCGGAATCCAACTTTGGACATACGGTTAGGTTCGTCTCATCAAATCGGACCCGTAGACATGTAGTTTGAAGACTTTAGAGACCGTAGATTTTGGCACGCATTTCGATGCAAAACGGGTCCAACGACAGACATCGTTTTGATCCGAAATTATGATTTTGCCCCTGTTCCATAATTGGACTTTTGGACAGGTGTTTCCTTGACATATCTTTTATTTTGAACACATTCGCGGTGTTTATTTCAGTGTCCGAGGACGTATATGGGATTTGGCTTTCATCGCTTCACTATTCTGACGGTTCGAGCTATTGGATGTCACCCTTTTGCATACAACCTCAGGCAAGATACCTTGCCACTTACCCTACGATTTACATTTTCTTATTTTTAGTTGTTATTTTTAGCATTTATTATTGTTGTTATTATAAAAATGTGTGTCCAAGTCATACTTGGGTGTAAGCAACTTTATCGGTCGTTTTCTTGCTTTTATTTATTTCTCTTGTATTGACTTAGTCTAGGGACCACCCATTATTGATGAGATATTGGTATATCTCATACGGTCTTGACACATACTTTATCACGTGAAGTGAGTCATATGTAGGACACGTACTCGCATAGTCGGCCGGCCACCGATACGTATGAGGTGTGCGACGGTTAGGAGTAACTGCCAATAGAATTGCATGCTAGTAGACTTAGCAGTTACTAGAGGTTTCTATGAGTCATGGATGTGACCCTACTAGGCATTAGATGGGAAGAACAGTTCCTAAATGTATGGGCTATGTATGCACTTCTCTATTATTGCCGGTTATCTCCGGTGGAGATACGGTCCTGGATCCTGATACTTGATTTCCTGCTGGCCTCTGACATTCGGTAAATGTTATGCTTTGAGGTCCCTGGTATCTTGGTGGGACCATACCTGAATTTCCTGTACCTGTAGCCAGGGTGCCCATGTGTTGAAGGTTTGTTCTTAACTGCATTTTCACTGTAGAACTGGTAGGCACCCTATTGCATGCATCCCCTTTTACTCTTTATTATATATCACAGATTATATGACATGTTCTTTATGTATCTTGTTACGTCCCTCTGAGGAACTGGTTATCTCTCCAGGTGTGTGTTTTGTGACTTTTTGCAGGTGTTCTAGCCAAGGCCGTGATCTTCTCCATTTCTTCGAGGATGACTGCTTTTGGTTCGTCTTGCCATTTTATCGATCATTTCCTTGTATATCTTCTTTTATTTAAATGGTTGGTAGTAGATTTGTCTCCGTCCAACTACATGTATAAATGACAAATTCTTGAGTTGGTTATAATATTATTCTTATTGTTATGGATGAGATTTAGTTATCATAGTTTTACTGCATTTTACAGCTTATGTATACATACGGGGTTCCATGCAGAGGAGTATACTCCGTATGTATACAGCTGGCATGTCTACGTACTTAGTCCTAAGTATTTTAGGACTGGGGCATTACAAAGTCAGACTTTGTATTTTTCAACTTCGTTCCTCTCATTTTATTTTCTCACAAAATACCTATTTAAAACCAAAATGGTGCATGCCCTTTGGTGTTTCCACTATAGGTCCAAACATACCATATCTTTTTAAAGATTTTAATTCTCCTTGAATAGCATTTTTTTTGATTGCACAACCTTTTTCTTTGTCGACATTCATTTATACTATGTGGTTCATTTCACAATCATCATTGTCCTTTGATATTTCAGTAGCTACTACATAGATAAATATGTCATTGATGACAAGTGCTTTTCTATTCCACAATTCAACTCAACATGCATGGAATATCGAGATCTCTTTATTTTTAGGTACATGTGCCTCTCTAGAGGCATCCTTAGGCATTTCAGTGAATTTGAAAACATGCACATCTTCTTTCTTTGTTTTTAGAGCTCCAGCCACTATCGAACTTTTATTTGGACAAGAAGTTTCATTAGCTCTCCTCTTTCTAGGAGCACTATCCTTGTAACCCATAGGCCTACGACGTTTTTGACTTGTAGTGTAACCACCACTTTTCCCGAAGAGGAGTATTTTTGACTTTTCTTATTTCTTGATGTTATTGTGAATTCGAACTATATCTTGAATGATAAATTATTTCTCAAAACTAAACTTTATAATTTTGGTTAATTATCTATAATATTAATAGAGTGCATGTGATAAATTATTGTATATGAATAGTGATTAGCCTTTAGTTAGAATGGTGGTTGGTGATCCTAGAGGACTTAAACCGATTTGACATGACCACCTAATTGAATGATTAGGACTAGCCTAATTGGACCTTGGTTAGACTCTAGTTATACTAGCAAGATTAATTAAAAAGTTTGACTAAATACCTAATTAGGAGGAAAGGCATTTTCCTAATCTTGTCATGACTAAAGAGGAGGAATTAGCAGACATTTCTCATTAGCCAAAATCCTAAACTAAACCCTATATGGCAGCTCATTCCTCTATTTAAGCCTCACTTTATCTTCTTCCCCCTCATTCCATTCCAAAACCTTAACCCCAATTAGAAGCTTCTTTCCCAATTGTTCCTACCACCAAATTTCCTCTAATTTCCTCTAAATTAGACTCATCATTTTTTCCTTGGTGAGGAGAAGGCTCTATTAACAAGCTTCGAGGGATTGGAGCACTTGGAGCTTGAAGGGATTCTAGATCTAAGGGATTTTTGCATTGGGAATCTATCTTCCAATTGATATGAGAATTCTAACCCTCTAATTTCTATTAAATTAGTGTAAAGGTATTCATTAGGGACCCCATGCATTAGGGTTGCCATTAGAGAGGAGTTTACACTCTCAACTTTCTATTTGAGGGATTTTCCCCTTTGCTTTTGGCTCAAATTGGGGGAAATCTGAGAAAAGAGATTTAGGGTTTGTAAATTTATTTCATTGGGTCATGCTAGTGATTTAGAACATGTGGGTGAGCTTTGGGTCACGTTTGAATCCATTCAAAGTGTGTATCATGGACGTGTCCGATACCCACATCAAGTGTTTGACAAAATGACCAAAAGAGCATCAAGTGTTCTAATTTCAATTTTAACTCTTGTATTAGGAGTGCATTGCTATAGGTTAAGCATTGGTAAGTTTATCTAGTGTTTAGAAGAGGGTTTGATGGGTTGTATATTGATTTGGGGGCTTGTGGGCCATAGACACTGTTTAGATATATAAATATGGACTGTCATATATGTATATTGGACTGTCAACTGTTCTTTAATTTGTGTGTGTATAGAAGTAGGTATCCATGAATCAGTTGTTCACCTAGAGAGGGAGGGGTCTTTGTGTTTAGCTAATTATTAGGCAATGTGTATGAGGATGGGATATTCAGTTGATAAGCTTATATTTTTGCATCACATATTGTATCAGTCCCCTCTCTATGTTCTGACCATACTGAACAATCCAGTCCACATTACTTATGTTCAGTCCCCTAGCTTAATGGTCAGTCAACCTACTTTAAGTTCAATCCCATAAGTCATTCATTTATTCAGTCCTTAGGAAGACTTGGTGTACAAGTCAGTCCTGTCGTTAGAATATCAGTCCTCGTTTTACTAATGTTCAATCCCTGCTTAATTTGTTCAGTCCCCTGTTCTATTTAATGCACAGTCCATTAGTTTCCTATATGTTCAATCCCATACTTCTTATAGTGTTCAGTCCACCTTTACATTAATGATTCAATACTCTATATGTTCTGTCCCAATTACATTAGCTAATCCCTGTTGATATCTTAGTTCAGTATCACGATGTAATTAGTTCAGTCCCCATATATATATATATATATATATATATATATATATATATATATATATATATATATATATATAACACATAGGGACTGAAACATAATTCAAATGACTGAACCTATAGGTTCAGTATATATTGGTTCAGTCAAGGGTAGTATATATATATATATATATATATATATATTTTTTTTTTTTTAGTATATATATATATATATATATATATATATATATATATATATATATATATATATATATATATATAACACAGGGACTGAAACGTGATTCAAATGACTGAACCTATAGGTTCAGTATATATTGGTTCAGTCAAGGGTAGTAGAGGATATGCTATAGGTTCAGTCATTTGAATCATGTTTCAGTCCCTATGTGTTATATATATATATATATAATAGGTCAGTCCTACAATGTGAAGAGAAGCCTTAGTATCAACCCCCCATTCATATAGGTAGCAGTCATAATGTGTTAGAAGGGGAGGGTTTAAGTAGCAATAGCTACATGATACGTAAGGGGAGAACTTCTTGAGGGTTAGGAAAGAGCATCAGTTGGATAGCAGGCCATATTGGTCCCTGCAAATGGCAGTACATATTGGGGGTCGGGTAGAGGAAAGTTGAAGGGAGGAAGAACTGATATTAGTTGGTATCAGTTAATAGGTAAGGGGGAATTTTAGAATCAAGTATCTGTCATGCATTGATACATTGTATCAGTCATTAGGGGGAAAGGGGGCTCCAGTAATGAACTGTGGTCAATTGTAGTTCACTTGTTTAGTCCATGTAGAATGGAGATTTTCAGTCCACTCTCTTTTAGCTCAGCTATATGTATAGGGATTAGTTAGTTATTGGTATCAGTGAACCAAGTGTCTGTGTGTAGAGATTTTAAGTGATTGATTATTATTGGAATAGAGACTACATATATATATATGAGAGGCTAGCCTCCTCTCCTATCATTGTAGGCAATGTGGGACTAAAGCCCAATAACACTTTAACACATATATCAACACTCCCCCTCAAGATGGACGAAAGATATTCACTAAACCCATCTTGTCACATCCTCTCTTCATGCTGATAGAACTAAGCCCCTTTGTCAGTCCGTCTGCTACCTGACCTTTGGTTGAAACGTAGCCCAGCTCTAGTACTCCTTTCTCCAGCTTTTCTTTGATGAAAAATCTGTCAATCTCGATATGCTTGGTCCTGTCATACTGCACTGGATTGTTGGCAATACTAATAGCTGACTGGTTGTCACACCATAGCTTCATCTTGGCTCCCTGGTCCAGCTTTAGCTCCGTCAGCATATTCTTCAACCACAATAGTTCTGAGACTCCCAAGGCCATAGCTCTATACTCTGCTTCAGCTGTTGATCTGGCCACCACTGACTGCTTCTTACTCCTCCAAGAGACTAAGTTACAAATATGCAGTAGCCCGATATGGATCTTCTGTCGTCAACACAGCTAGCCCAATCAGAATCACAATAGCCATCGATGCTTACATGATTATTTCTTCTGAAGATCAGTCCTTTTCTGGGAGCTTCCTTCAAGTACCTCAGAATCTGGTATACTGTGTCCATATGACCCTTCCGGGGGTCGTGCATGTAGCGGCTCACTACACTGACTGCAAAGCTGATATCAGGTCGAGTGTGGCTCAAGTAGATTAACTTGCCCACCAATCTTTGATATTTATCTAGGTCAACTGGTTCTCCAGCTTCAGCATCCAGTTTGAACTTCTGGTCTATCGGTGTCGTAGCTGGTTTGCATTCCATCATCCCCGTTTTCGTAAGCAGGTCCAGTGCGTACTTCCTTTGAGAACGAACGATTCCTTCATTATTTCGAGCAATCTCAATCCCAAGGAAGTATCGAAGAGGGCCAAGATCCTTCACATCGAACTTCTTGCCAAGCTTTTCTTTGAGTTGGGCGATCTCCTATTCATCATCGCCTGTGATAATCATATCATATACATATACCACAAGCATGGTGATGTGGCCTCCACTTCGTCTGAAAAAGACAGTATGATCAACATTGATCTGCTGATATCCCATCCCTATCATTGCTCTCCTGAACCTGTCAAACCAAGCTCGAGAAGACTGCTTCAGTCTATAGAGGGACTTCTTCAGTCTGCAGACCTTGCCTTCTGTCTGTTTGGTGCCGAATCCTGGTGGTATCTCCATGTACACCTCCTCTACTAGATCCCCATGAAGAAATGCATTCTTTACGTACAGTTGGTGTAGCTTCCACCCTCCATTGGCTGCCAGGAAGATCAAGGTCCTGATAGTGCTCATCTTCGCCACTGGTACAAAGTTCTCGTCATAGTCGATGCCGTACGTCTGACTGTATCCTTTTGCCACCAGTCGAGCTTTATAGCGCTCAACCTGTCCATCTAGGTTCTGCTTCACAGTGAAAACCCATTTGCATCTGACTGCTCTTTTCCCTTCTGGCAGTCTCACCAGCTCCCAAGTGTGGTTCTTCTCAAGAGCTCCTAACTCCTCATACATTGCCGTTTTCCACTTTGGATCGTTCTTGGCAACCTGCCAATTGTTAGGTACAGTAATACTATCCAAAGTATAAATGCTCCATGAGAAGAAGAGATATGATCATTAGAAACAAACTTAACAAGGTCCCAACCATATCTGTCCAGAGGATTTTCCGTATTACTGCGAGTAGTCCTTCGTGTAGGTAGTGGTATGGGAGAAGTAGTAGGGATGATATCACTTGAGGAGGGTGGTAGTGTAGACGAGGAGGATGATGGTGTCTTAGGAGTTGGGACAGACGCATGCAAGGGACTTAGCACTGGCACTGTAGGTACTGGTCCTGCAGTTTTCTTCTCTCTCCTGTTGTAGGTAAGTAATTCCCCCTGAGCCGTAGGCCTGATACTTCTTATCTCCTCCCCCTGTTCTGCTTCACCTTCATGTTTCTCCTCAACCGTGCCTCTATGCCATACTTCTAGATCGGTTACCACCAAGTTCTCCATCTCTCCCTCTCGCCTTATACTGGTAGTATTAGGAGTTTTGTACGGAGTTCCCTCCTGGCGGTAATATGGCTCATGCTCTCGGAAGTGGACATCCATACTAACGAACTTCTTCTTCTCTACTGGACTCCAGCACAAAAATCCCTTCTGAGTCGCTGAGTAGCCCACGAAGATGCACTTGACTGCTCTGGGGTCAAGTTTCCCAACTGATGGTCTGTTGTCTTTCATAAAGCACACACACCCGAACACCTTTAGTGGGAGTATCCCACTATTATTGCCTTGTAATACTTCGCATGGGGACTTCCATCTCAGGACCTTTGAAGGCATCTGTTTGATAAGTTGAGCTGCTGTCAATACTGCATGTCCCCATAGGTTTTGTGGGACATTCATGTCGATCATCATACTTCTTGCGGTCTCTAGAAGGTATCGGTTCTTCTTTTCTGCTACTAAATTTTGTGCTGGTGTGTATGCACAGCTAGTCTGGTGTTGTATTCCGTGTGCTGACAGGTACTCTGCAAGTGTCCTGTTGGTGTACTCCGTTCTATTGTCAGACCTCAATACCTTCACTACTATATTGTACTGAGTCTGGGCATGTTTATTGAAGTCCCGAAAGCAAGCAAATACTTCACTCTTATTTTTTATTAAATACAGCCAGGAGACACGAGATGCACAATCAATAAAGGAGACAAAGTACTTATATCCATTCATAGTGTTAGTAGCACATGGACCCCAAACATCAGAATGTACTACCTCAAAATTAAGAGAACTCTTATGACCAGTACCAACATATGAGCTTCTAGTAAGCTTTCCTAACTCGCATGCATCACATACTAATTTATGTTTATTTGATTTTGCATACATCTCTGGATACAACTTACTTATAGTATCAAAAGAAGAATGTCCCATCCTCCTATGATGAAGTATCAAAGTATCTTCAGTCCTCTGCTGCAGCTCTCCCATTCCAGCCTTCTCTGCCATAGATATCAATGCTGAGTCCAGTCCTTCCCGGTCTAGGTACCACAGTCCCTCATGCCAGGTTCCAGTCCCAAGTCTTCGTCCCGTCCCTTTATCCTGGAAGATCACCTTAGGAATATCAAAAGAAACAGTGCATTTTAGTTAGAGAATTATAGAACTAATAGACAAAAGACTGACTGAAAAGGATGGAGCATGTAACACATTAGATAATCTTACTGAACCTGTATAATTAACAACACCCTTACCGACCACTGGTTGGAAAATGGCATATATAATATGAATGGTGTCTGCTGGTGCTAGGTGAGTGTATGAAGAAAACTCACTAGCATTCCCGGTCATATGCCGAGATGCTCCTGAGTCGATAATCCAGTCTGACGTTTTAAGGGAAGACATAGATGCAAGAGCGAGTGACTCATCAGTACCTTCCGATGGGTGAGCATACATAGCGGCGTTGTCTCCGAAGAATGGGGTGGATGTCTCCTATGCTCCATTCCTCATGTCTCCTTCGGTCGACGCTCTCTGCTTTCTCTCCAGCAGGTCCAGCAGTGCCTGATCCTCCTCAGTAAAGGTGCCACCAGCTCCTCCATTCCTTTCTGCCACCAGCAAGTTTGCCCAATAGCCTCTTTGACCGCCTCGTCGGCTTCCTTGACCACGTCCATGTCTAATATATCCTCGTCCTCGTCTACCACCTGAGTCTTCCTCCTTAGGTAGTTTGGTACAAGCATATCGATGATGGCCCATCTTCACGCAGTTGTAGCACTGCCTATTGTGTTGCCATAGCTCTCCCATGGATCCTGTGTCGCCCGAGCTAGCAGCTGCTAGTACTGACTTTGCTTCGGGGGGGCCACATGTCCCTGTCTGTAGTCTGATCCGCGTTCATGGCTGAGATAGCCTCCTCAAGACTAGGGATCTCTGGTTGGGCGAGGAGTAAGGCTGTCCTCTATACAAATGCGACAGTCAGCCCTTTGAGGAATTTCATCGTCCTCTCCTGCAGGCACACATGTCTCTCCTTGCACTTCGGGTCCCCGCAGCTTGCCCGTTTTGAGGAGTGATCATAATCCAGCCAGAGACTTTCCAATCCATAGCGTACTCCTGCACCGTCTTCTCCCCTTGTACGGTGTCATCGATCTCCCATTTTATCTAGAAGATCCATAGGTTATTTTCCACACTATCATAGGTTCTCCTCAACTTCTTTCATACGTCTTTCACCATCTCAATGCCATCTACTGTGGAAGCAATAGACTGGACTAAGGAATTGAGAAGCTAAATGTAAATCACCATATGAGTGGATTTCCACTCGTCGTATCCTGTCGAGCCCTCTTCCGGTTCTGTCTTCTCGCCAGTCAAAAATCCCTCCAGGTTCTTTTCTGCAAGGGTTCTTCTCACCCGCCGTGACCAACTCAGATAGGTGGCTGGTCTATCCAACTTCAGATCGATAGAGGGTAGTTCCAACTTTGGCAGCGCTCATGTCGTGCTATCACCAGCCGAAACCTTTATCAACTTCATCAACGTCGCCACATCGTCAGCATCCAGCTTCTTGAGGATTGCCTCCATCGATGCTTCTTCTCGATCACGTCACACTTGCTCCATGACTCACGCTTGTCCTTGTCGTCCTCTTCCAAATCTGAATATGTCTGGTTTTATCGGATCTAGGCATCATCGGCATCTCCTTGAGAATCTCATATGAGATAAATCTTCAAGAACGATTTTAGGCTTCCCTACACTTTAGGTGCCACAGATGAAATAAATCTCAAGTTTAGGCTTACCTACACCTTAGGTGCCACAGATGACATAAATCTCAAGTTTTAGGCTTACCTACACAGTAGGAGCCCTAAAAGTGGTGTGCACGAAGGCACCCACGGCAGCAACAGCGATAATAGCAGTCACAGCAGTGGCACAGCTGCAGCGACAGCAGCTCAGCGGCGGCTGCAGCGGCTGCGTGAGTGGCGCAGCAATGGCAGCAACACAGCGGCAGCGGCTCAGCAGCGGCTGCAGCGACAGTGGGAGCAGCGGCGCAGTAGCTGCAGCGGCAGCGGTGGCATGGAGAGGAAAGGGAGGGCGAGGTTAGGGGTAGGGTTTATGTGGAAAAGGTGGCTCTGACGGTATTCTAAGCAAGTTTAGGCTCTGATACCATGTAGAGATTTTAAGTGATTGATTATTATTGGAATAGAGACTACATATATATATGAGAGGCTAGCCTCCTCTCCTATCATTCTAGACAATGTGGGACTAAAGCCCAATATCACTTTAACACATATATCAACACTGTGAATGTCACATGTGATAGTGAGCCAGTTAGTGGGTATCAGTCGAAGGTAACTGTGACTCGTGTATAATATGTGCCTTAATGTTCACTGTCATTGACAGTGAACTACCTCAGAGATCAGTGAGTGAGGGAGAAAACTACATATATTGACTGATATGTGTGAGGTAGTAAGCCTCAGTAGCAGTAGCATAGGAGCCATGTATGGGTGTCAAGTGTGAGTGCAATTATAGATGAGTGTATCCGAGTGGAGGAGATAAGCAATGGCATTGAGCCAACAGGGAGGGAACTTAGCTCGATTGGTAAGATAAGTTAGAATTTAGGATTTAATTTGATGTGTATATTGGTTGGGGGTATGTAGAATGTTGTAATATATAATTTGGACTGTTGGCACTAGTTGAAAGTTGTATTAGAGTATCAGTAAAGAATAGGGGATGGTATGGGTATCAGTGTACATATAGGGGGATTTGGATAGTAGAATCTTGGTGTGTGCAGAAGAATGGAATTTCAGGTGCATCCGAAGACTAAAGTTTCTATGCGCCACTTATATCATGTGCCAAAGACTCCAGATAAATGTCAGCGCATCGTCCAAAGACAACAAAGGTAAGAAGCACATGTAAAATAAAAATCTATTACATGACTAAAATAAAAAGTTTATTATAAAGAAGCCTAAACTCTACAGGTAGGCGCATCACTCTGATATCTCAATCTAGGTGCATCATTCTGGCGTCTCAGTTCAGGCGCATCAACACTCTTCATCAGAGCGAATCACTTCCTCGTCAAACGTACGAGTGCTTCGGCTAATGAAGCATTTATTGAGCAGAATGTAGGTTGGCAATATATCCAAATGGTGGTTCTTCCAGCATAACGAAAACCGGAGAACGACGACCCTGATCTTTGGATGCAACATGCACCCAATGTCCTCTTGTAGAAGAACACTGTCGACAAGGGGTTCGAACATAAGTTGTCGTGTCCATAGCTCTCCCGGCGCATCTCAGTCTTTTAAAAGAGTTCATCGTCAAAATCAAAGCTTCTTTGAACGAGGAGAATCGGTCGAGTTCATCTCAATGAGATGTTTGGATGAAAAGAATGAGCAAACTCTTTACACTGTTATTTATAGGCCAGGGCAAATCAAATCCATACGCCAAGTGGAAAATTCTCCAAAGTAAGTGTAATGAACTTGCATTAATGACGATGAATCTGCCACCTCAAACTCAGCTAAGTCGAAGAGTCATCAATACCTCAAAAGACTCAACAAAGTTGACCGAAGCAAATGCGCTATACAGTTAATGCGCTCGTCAGATCCATGCGCTACATATCTGATGCGTCCACCAATAGCTCTCCACCCATCAAAGCATTTAATGCTAAAGTGATCGAAATGACAGTAGCACGCATCTCAAAGTCTGAGTAGTCAGCTTTTGTAGAAGACGAAGAGACGCAATCATCACTCTTTTGTCGGTTACGGCTGTGCTCTGCCACATGGAAAACTTATCACTTGCATGTGCCCCCGCAGCCATGCGCCCAAACTATGCATGATCCTCAAAAGCCATGCGCCCAGACTTGCTCTTGTTAGAAGCCAAGTCTCCTCATGCGCCAGATCCTAGGCTCATCTACTCAAATTAACCTGCAAAGATCCTTGAGTAATGGGCACGTGCTACGTGTCTTTGACTCAGTTCTTCCTACGAATGGGTGCCAACAACACAAGATTTCAGCAACAACTAAATCTCAGCAACTGCCACATGTCAGCTCCTCCGAAGCCCAATAGTACAGTCCAAACAGATTTAGTTCCAGCTCCCCGATGCATCGTCCATGCGCCCAATAAAGTCAGACACGTGGCATCCCTACGTGTAAAACCTCCATGCGCGCATCGTATATGCGCACATAAGTAGATCATTCTACTACCTATAAATAGAAGGATCATTCTTTTATTCAACCTCTTCAGCTCTCCAACTTTTTCAACCTCTTCAGTATCCAGAGCACTTGCAAGAGTTTTAATCCTCTTCAAGTCCCTGGCTGTTCCAGAACAACTCAGATCTTCAAAGAGTCCAAGATCATCGTCAGATCGACAACGGAGTCAAAGAATCACCACTCGCTCCATTGCCACGGTTCCCAGATAAAAACAAAAGTATACTCCTAGGATCCCAACGACATCCTATATTGCACTATGTTCTGTTTGTGATTATATATAAAGTTCATCCCGAACACTTGTAATGGCAAACAAACTGGCGACTCTACTGAGGAACACTTTCTCTTCCAATAAGAAGGTCGTGGCACAGTCTGACAACAATAAGCTCGACTACTCCCAGAAGATACTGGTGGTACGCCTTAATCAACAGGCGTATGAGAAGTTTATCTCTGAAGGCAGTGTGAGTCCTTCCAAGCGGCTACAAAAGCTGAAAAAGACTCGCTGAGTCTGGGTGCGCAAAGGCTATGCGCCTAGCAACACAACTGAAGAAGCTGCACCGGCGCAGCCAACCCTTCATGCTGATGTTCTTAGCAAGCAAAATGTTGCTACTGGTGCAGCACATCTGCCAGGGATGTGCAGTGCTAACTGCAGCTCCCATCCTTCTTCTTTCCAGTCAAAGAAGATGTACCGATGGAACAAAGGCGCAGCCGCTCTCCCGCGCATAAGCTCTGATGGGCAGGAGAAGACTTCTATCTTTGACAGAATCACTTGCTGTCATGGCGAAGAAAAATTGGATTCTGAGTACTATGTGCCTTTACGGGCTAGTACAAAGAAGTCCAAGGTAGCACGGGCAATGCGCTTTCAATGTGCTATGCCAATAGCGGACCAGTAATGCATGCTGAAAGTCATGCGCGCAGCTGATGGAAATCTATACAGAGTCGAATCGGGTGCTTCGGCACCAGCAATGAGTCAACTCTTAAAGTCTCCCTCCTACTTGGGTGCATTACATGCGCTTAAACCAAGTCAGGGGCAGACCTTATGGCTCTGAACCCATGCGCCCACAAGGGCTGTGCGTATGAAGTGGGTTTTTTTCGCAATACATGTTGCTCTCCTACCAATGATCTGGACGCATCTCATGTGCTATAACTGGATCTTGGGGTGCAGCATTCATATGTCAACCCCGACGCTTGGCCCTGCCATACACCTGAAAGGGGTACGAATGTGAAACTTTCCTCACAAGATCTGCGTAATATGATCACTTATAGACGTAGATCAGGAGAGATGACCTCTATACACAATACGCCCCTCATGGGGCATACTTGTGCTACGGTCACCATCAACTCATGCTGCAAAACAGTGGCCATCCTATAAGACAGTCTGTATTTCAGCGACTGCAACCAGCCGCACCTGCCCGATGTCGCCTCGGAAAGACAGTGCCAATTGAAGACGAAGAGGACCCTTGGTCGCCTCGTGCCATGTCATCTCCACCTCTCCTGCACCCGAGAGAAAAGCGAACACCTCCATCCCTCCAGCCTCGGCAGGCTCAGTAAAGGGTCGACCAAAGGGAAGAAAAGTGATAGTCCCGTCAATCGGGGTATTCCAGAGTACTCGGTAAAGGATGAAAGCGACATCAACGGTGCAAGCTGGAAGTGATCAGGCCCCGACTACCCACAACAACCACTCCTTCGAAGAGGAGGGTATCTATCCAAAAGCTGACACCGAGGTGACTGGGGTAGCCAGGTCGAGGGGTCAAAAAAAGAAGCACATATGCCAACCTTTCCACAAGAAAGCGAGGCTGAAAGTGAAGCGTCGACCAATCCATCCACTTCGACCCATGTTATGACTTTGTACATGGCAGGGGGTGGCGACGAAAAAGAAGTAAACACTTCAGCTTGGCACATGAACAACCTAGAAGATGGCCTTAAAACCTTTTCCACCACCATGCAGTCCTTAACTCAAGTCGTATTCGAGATCCGGAGTACCCTGACAGCCAAGCAATCGACAAGGGCCCCTATATCTGCCAGTCCTGATCCTAGAACTAATGGAGAATTGAATGAACCCCTTCAGCGGGTATCGTCAAGGACGGTCCATTGCACTATGCCCCGAGTATCAGCCCCTTCAGGAGCTGAACATCGTACCTTGCCTCAAACATCTGCTCATAACACTACAGAAGAATTGTTCAAGATGGTGAGGGACTTGTGCGACAGTTTCAAGACAAGAAACAAACATGAGGAATGCCAGAAGCTCGGGATCCGGCAACCCTATCCTCTCGAATGAAAAAATGTGGTTTATCCTCCCAAGTACAAACCATAGTCACTGATACCATTTGATTGGAAGGAGTCCCCCCATTAATACCTGACCTACTTCCGCTCCATGATGGGGCACCTACCGAAAGAGGAAGCCCTACTTATAAGTCTATTTATCGGGGCGCTAAAAGGGGTGGCCTACGACTGCTAATGCAGCTTCCCTAATAATTGCATATCCTCCTTCGATGATTTGAAGCGCCTCTTCCTTGCCCGATTCTACGATGGCGGGAAAGATATGACTATGTCTTCTCTCATGGAGATAACCCAGAAGAAGAAAACAGTTCGAGCCTATATCGAACGCTTTCGACAAGCATATTTAAGGCTACCTTCCGGTATTCCTGAGCCCGTACTAATGGATTCTTGTCGGAAGAATATGACGCCAACATTTAAACTCTGGGTCGACTCCACCCAATATGCAGACTAAATCATGCTCATTATCGGCACCAAAGCCGCTGAGATGAAAGCTCACGATGCCTGTCTTCTAGGTGTTAGCTTCCCTTCCTTTGAAGACAAGGGGAAGTGCACTGCCAACAACAACAACAATGGGCGTGAGCCAAAAGGGAAGCAGGCACTGACAGTGAATGCCTCGAAAGGTGTGCTCGACCCCGTCCAGAATCCACTGGCCGTACCAAGGCAGAAGGAGGTCTACTCCTTCAATGACAATGACACCTGACGGCTCTTCGAGATACTGAAGCAAAGTGACAAGATCAAGTTGCCTGATCCAAAGCGCCCTGATGAGGTGGACAGAGTAGGTGACCTGAGGTACTGTCACTACCATAGGGTCATCGGGCACCCGACCCGAGACTGCTATATCTTAAAGAACTACATACAATACATAATCAATACGAATGTCCTCTCGTTCGACTATAAGGAAAAAGACAGTCTCGGCAAACATAGTGTCTCTCTATTTTGGCACTCAGCCACCTACTGAAGCTCAAGATGGTGTCGTCCCCATCCCAAAGGAGACAATGGAAGTAATCAACCTTCCACCAACTCGTGACAATATAAGTGGACTAGTACCACTTACGACATTCCGAGGAGAGATCCTGTGGGTCCATACAGATCTAGCTCCGGAACTGACTCAACCGGGGGTACATCCTACCTCCAAAATAAAAGACAAGAAAACCAAGTCATGTCAAGACAGCTTTCCTTAATGGAAGTCTTGAGGAAGACATCTATATGAAGCAACCAGACGGGTTCATTGAAAAGGGCCAGGAGCATCTTGTTTGTAAGCTCAAGAAGTCCATTTATGGACTTAAGCAAGCTTCCAGATCTTGGAACATATGTTTTGATCAGGTGATAAAATCCTATGGATTTGATCAATGTCAGAATGAATCATGTGTATACATAAAATATGACGGAAATGTAGTGGTGTTTCTAGTACTTTATGTGGATGACATCTTGCTCATTGGAAACAATGTGAAGGTGTTATATGATGTAAGGGTATGGTTATCCAAACAGTTTGATATGAAGGACTTGGGAGAAGTAGGTCACATCCTTGGGATCAAAATTCTACGAGATCGCAAGAAAAGGATGTTGGGCTTATCCCAAGCTTCCTATATCGATACTGTACTAACTCGTTTTAGTATACAAAATTCTAAGAAAGGTTTCTTACCTTTTAGACATGGAATTGTTATATCAAAGGAGCAGTGTCCGAGGACACCTAAAGAGATAGAGAACATGAAGGCAGTTCCTTATGCTTCAGTAGTAGGAAGCTTAATGTATGCAATGCTATGTACGAGACCAGACATCTGCTTTACCGTAGGCATGGTCAGCAGATATCAGTCTAACCCGGGACAAGAGCAATAGACTACCGTAAAGCATATGTTTAAGTACCTGAAAAGGACTAAAGAGTATATGCTAGTTTACCAGGCAGATAGTTTAGTTCCCTTGGGGTATACAGACTCAGATTTTCAGTCAGATAGGGATTCCAGGAAATCTACCTCAGGTTATGTGTTTACTTTGGGAGGTAGAGCCATTGTGTGGAGGAGTATCAAGCAAAAGTGTATTGCTGATTCCATCATGGAAGCCGAATATGTGGCAGCCTCTGAGGCAGCCAAAGAAACGGTTTGGCTCAGAAACTTTCTGTTGGACTTGGATGTGGTACCTAGTTTGCCTAAGTTTATTACACTTTATTATGATAATAGTGGTGCAGTTGCAAACTCGAAGGAACCATGAGCCCATAAGACTGGAAAACACATTGAGCGCAAGTACCACCTGATACGAGATTTCGTAAAGAAAGAAAAAGTTGCTATGATCAAGATAGCATCAGCCGACAACCTAACTGATCCCTTTACAAAGAGCTTACCAGCTAAGGCTTTTGATAGTCATGTTGAGGGAATGGGAGTCAGATGTGTAGCAGCATGGCTTTAAGTATAAGTGGGAGATTTGTAACAGTATACTGAAAAGCAATGCTTTGAGTATAAGTGGGAGATTGTTAGGGTTATATACTAAAAGCATCACTTTTGTAGTAACCTTATTTCCTTAAATTTTGAATGAGAATCATATGGGCAAATGTTTACATATTGTGTTTGTTGCAAGTGTTAATACAAATGTCTGATATCCTATATTATAGATAATATGGTGTGGTGTCACACAGAAGATCATATTATCAGTTTTCTATAGAGTATATAAATAGTTCACAACCTAGATGGACTTGGACAATCTATTAGAAAGGTTGTAGTATAATCTGGTATTAGTCTATCTTGACTATAGTTTTACACTAGTACACTTTGTGTGTATTGAACAGGACCACTTGAGGTTGTTCTCTTTGTACTGATTACATAAGAGAATAAACACCTCTGTTATTATGGATGCTTGTGCTCTTAATCCGGATATAATAACGGACATGTATATACAGTGTGCATTACTTTGACTCATAAAAAAGTGAGATTCATTATGGATCAACAAACTCTATGAATTGGGTAATAACATTGTATGTATGATGGGCTGTTGATTATAAATAGAATTCATGTCCCGATACATCGGGTTGATGATGTCCTCTTAAGGAGCTCATAAGGATTATCATGTAAACCCTACAGGTGGATTATATCCGACATGACAAATAAAGTTGAGCGGTACTACTTAAGGATAAAAGATGTCGAATCAATACAGTTGTTAGTAACTTAATTTGATCGACGGACATACGATATCTTAACATGGGGAGCTAAACGAGCATATAATAAAAGGAGCCCACAAACATAATTTGGGATTAGGGAGGTAGTACAACAATAGCTCATTAGTGGACCGAGCTATTGTTAATGGGCCTGGATTGTGTGTTCAGGCTGAACACGGGATATCCAGATCCGTTAGGAGGCCTAACCCTAATTTCTCCTCATAGTCCCTGCCGTAGCCTATATATATCCTTTATTCTCTGACCGCTAGATTACTGATCAGAAATCTGAAATTTTCCCTAAATTCGTCATTCACGTAAGGAGAGAAAGAGAGGGCTGCCAAGGAGAAGAAAAGGTTGGGAGATCGTCGCCCACACGACGTCCAACTCGAGGAAGGAATACGTGCAGAAGATCCTGGGGTCGTCCGTTCGAGATTGCCAGGAATTACTTGTCTCCTTTCCGCCGCAGGTATAATTCGTGAGCCCTAGTTTCTGCCTATGAAGGGTTAGAACACGTATTAGATTTGTTTAACTTTCTATCGATCAATACGTACACCAAAAGAAGGGTCCTGGGAATCCCCAGTTCCATCAATGCGTGCAGCTGATGGAAAGCTATACAGAGTCGAATCGGGTGCTTCGGCACCAGCAATGAGTCAACTCTTAAAGTCCCCCTCCCACTTGGGTGTATTTCATGCACTTAAACCAAGTCAGGGGCAGACCTTATGGCTCTGAACCCATGCGCCTACAAGGGCTGTGCGCATGAAGTGGGTTTGATTCGCAATACATGTTGCTCTCCCACCAATGATCTGGATGCATCTTATGTGCTATTACTGGATCATGGGGTACAGCATTCATATGACAACCCCGACGCTTGGCCCTGCCATACACCTGAAAGGGGTGCGAATGTGAAACTCTCCTCACAAGATCTGCGTAATATGATCACTTATAGACGTAGATCAGGAGAGATGACCTCTATACACAATACGCCCCTCATGGGGCATACTTGTGCTACGGTCACCATCAACTCATGCTGCAAAACAGTGGCCGCCCTATAAGACAGTCTGTATTTCAGCGACTGCAACCAGCCGCACCTGTCCGATGTTGCCTCGGAAAGACAGTGCCAATTGAAGACGAAGAGGACCCTTGGTCGCCTCGTGCCATGTCATCTCCACCTCTCCTGTACCCAGGAGAAAAGCGAACACCTCCATCCCTCCAGCCTCGGCAGGCTCAGTAAAGGGTCGACCAAAGGGAAGAAAAGTGATAGTCCCGTCAATCGGGTTATTCCAGAGTACTCGGTAAAGGATGAAAGCGACATCAACGGTGCAAGCTGGAAGTGATCAGTGTAGCGCCCCGCTTTCGATAGGCGACGGAACTTCATAATATGCTAGCGCCGAGTCAGATCGGCCGGGAACTTAGATGGCCATCTGACTCGATCGCTAAGCTTGGTAAACGTTAACGCCTTGCGGCATCGATTCAATTCGATTTGGACGGAAGATACGAGAATCGATCCAACTAATGGAACGACTTCTGTTGGAACAAGTCCTAGATGCAGCGGGCTGCGTCTCGGCGCGCGAGCTCTCTATAAGAGTCCCTTCGACGGGACCGGACCGCTGTATGGTTTTCTTGGAGCTTTGCCGCTGGGCTTGATTGAAGTGCTTTCGCGTCGTTTTCAAGGATGCAATTACAATTTCGATGCAAGGGGGAAAGAAGGAAATCTAACAAAGTGTTGATGCATTGCAGGAGCTCACGTAACTAAGGATTGACGTTGCGTTACGCTTCGACGACCTGCACGAAGCCAAGTAATCGGTGGGTGATTCGGCCTTCTTTTCTATTCTGTCCCGCAAACTTAATCCTTGCTTCGAATCCATTCAAATCGAACGATGCCAAGTTAATTGCATGCCAATCCACTAAGTCAAGAACTCGGGAAAAACGTATCGATTTACAAATACAAGTTTTTCACATAAACCGAAAAGTTTAAGGTTTACAGAAAAAGATAGACTATTTCAAGTGCTACAAAATATTATGAAACGGCGATTGTGGGTTATGATGCCTCGGACAATTTGGTGCCTGCGGGACGCTAAATCGCGAGTACGACTTGGGGAAAAAATGAATCGTTGCATAAGTTGGGGGAAATGATAATGCCGTTCAATACTATCCGCGCTATACAAAACTGTTGCATATGTTAAACTGTTCACGCATTGGCATGGTCATGGACAGCTTGTGCACAAGTTGATATTTTTCCTCGAATCGATATCCGGGGCATCGGAATCGAATCGGCCTAGGGGAAATGAATAATCGTGCTTCGGCACCGATGCATTGCGGGACCGTCAGTCAGGCTTACAACCTAGACTGAGCGGGCCGAAATGCCGTTGAGATAGTCCCACGTGATGTGTAACATCAATGACCGCATATAAGATAGTAGCATGCTCACCTATTGTCTTATGCAGGGTAAATATTATCTCTGTTTTCATGCAGGGACGAGCACGGCCGTGGTAAGAAATATGATAAACTGCTATGTTTCACTGTATGCTTTATTACGCAAAGATGGCTATCGAATATGAACTGAATTCATTTAGTTCTAATAGAAAGACAACTCTAAAGCATGCCTACCCTAACAATCAGAGTCGGTTTAGACGAGTGGGTTCGTCTCGTCCACTTAGCAAGTGTGCTAATCCCATTCCCCCAATTTCCCCAGGTGCGACGGGCGCGCCCAACTAAACTGGAGCTGAAGTGCGGAGAGGCGTTTTGAAGCTCTTCCTATACTGAAGTATTTTGAAGCCAATTCAAGTCGACGGCTTATGTATAAAGGGGCGAATGTATGGGACGGCAAGCGTTAGTTCAGGCAACTTGTCGAATGTATCTTCTTTCTGTTTTCAATCAATGTAGCCGCAACGGCATCCAATGTAAATTACGACTTGCACTTCGTTGCAAGCTATGAATGAAAAGCATTTCTATCTTCCTATACTGCGTCTTATATTCTGATGTGAATTGTGAAGTTTCGACTTGGCGTATTAATATCAAAATTTAACGATAACCATTTGAGAACTTGTCATCTTGCCTTGCACGAGCGCAACTCCAGGCTCGTGCGGCATCACGCCTTAGCGAGGACGATCAAATCGGCAAAGTAACACCGGGGACAAACGGTTTGTCGACTCGGGGCGTGACAAATTGGTATCAGAGCACAGTTATGTTTCCTCGGATTTTCGAAAGATGTTTCATTATTGGAATGTCCGTTGCGATGGCTCGATTGAATGCTTGTCGGCATGTTGCGTGAAATAAAAGTTCCATACAGGTAAGCCCGTAGATATTTTTGAAAAATACTAACGGGTTTACTCTGTTTTGTAGGAATGACTAAGAAAAGAAACAATCCCGCCCCAACCCAAACTGTAGATAGTACGTCGAGCACAAAAAGCACCGAGCCTAGCGAGACGACTATGCAAAAGATGCTACAGTTGATGGAGCTGCAGCAGCAGCAGCTTCAGACACAATTCAAAGCCCAATTCGAAGCGCAACAAAAACAGATGAATGCCCTGACTCAAATAGTCAGCAGAATGGCTGGCAACACGAAGACGACGGACGAAGGGCCCGAGGGAAACCAAGGCAACCAAGAAGAAAACGAGGAAGAAGAGACTCAACCGCAAATGATAGACTCTTCTTCCTTGTTCAAGGCAAAGGAGTTCCGCAAGATGAATCCACCGAAGTTCAACGGCCGAGCGGAGCCTGATGTGATCGTGGGATGGCTCGCGGAGATGGAGGACCTGTTTAATCTGCTTAGCATCGAAGGGTCCCAGCGGGTAACTTGTGCGGCGTTACAGTTACAACTGAGGGCGTATGACTGGTGGGCCGCTAAAAAGCAGGAAATCTATGAAGCAGATACAGACGCCACGATTTCCTGGAAAATGTTCAAGGGAGCCTTCCTCGAACAGTACGTTCCTCGCGCCGTCCGTCAACAAAAAGAAGACGAGTTCATGATGCTGCGACAGGGAAATATGTCTGTCGACGATTATGATTCGAGCTTCTCAAAGCTGGCAAAGTTTGCCGGCGCCTTTCTGCCCAACAAGGAAGCCTGGTGTGAACGCTTCCAACAGGGCCTAAACGACGAACTGCGAAGGGACGTCGTGAATCAAAGGTGCCGAACATACCGTGAATCCTATAATGCCGCTCTTAATAGTGAACGCATCTTTGGCCATATGTCGAGTAGAGGCATCCGTAACCACTTCAACAAGCGTCCTAACGACGCCGGCGCCGGGGGATCGGGAATAACAAAGCGTCCGAACAGGTTCGATGACCGAGGCCATGGCAGTCAACATTGCACCAGGTGCGGTAGGCGTGGGCACCGAACCGTCGACTGCGTCACGAGATCTTGCTATAAGTGTGGCGAGGTAGGCCATATAGTTACATATTGCCCGCACAAAGTTCAGAATCAACATAACCCGCCGAGGAACGTCCCGAATCCTCATAAAGCGCCGATACTGCAAGGCGCGAATGCGGTGCCCGTCAACCAACAAAACCAACGCCACGGAGCTCAAGGCCGAGTTTATGCCTTAACTCGGGACGAGGCGTTTGCGTCCGATACTGTTGTAACAGGTATATTACTCTACAAAAGTATACCTGCTCGAGTATTATTCGATTCGGGTGCGACGCATAGCTTTATATCTGCTGATTTTGTGAAAGAAAATAAAATCACCATGCAATCACTAGATATAAATATTAGCGTTAGCACTCCGTCGGGAGTCGATATGCCTGCGAATTTTATTTGTAGGGATGGCCACATTTGCATCGGAGGAAGATATCTATCCTTGGACGCCGTCGTACTAGACATAAAAGATTACGACATAATCCTGGGCATGGATTGGTTGGGCGCTTGTCGTGCAACGATCGAGTGCGCGGAGAAGAGAGTGGTGTTTCGCCTTCCTGGCGAGACAGAGTTCTCATATTCGTGCGGTACGGCCTCAAAGACGACGATGATGGTGTCGGCAATCTCGGCAAGGCGTATGCTGCGTTCCGGCTGTGCGGGATACTTGGCATCAGTTCGAGACACACGGACGGGTAATACAAACACAATGCAGACTGATGTTGTGGCAGATTTTCCTGACGTCTTTCCTGACGAGATGCCCGGGATGCCGCCGGATCGAGAAATTGAATTCAGCATCGACACCTTTCCGGATACACGGCCGATATCAAAGGCGCCTTACCGAATGGCTCCAGCAGAACTGAAGGAGCTGAAGGTGCAATTACAAGAGTTGCTAGACCGCAGATTTATTCGCCCTAGCGTCTCTCCGTGGGGAGCTCCCGTACTGTTCGTGAAGAAGAAAGATGGGTCGTTGCGGCTATGCATCGACTATCGGGAACTCAACAAGGCGACCGTGCGGAACAAGTATCCTTTGCCGCGAATCGACGACTTGTTTGACCAACTGCAAGGCGCGGCGATATTTTCAAAAATCGATCTTCGTTCAGGCTATCATCAGTTGAAGATCAAGTCCGACGACATATCGAAGTCTGCCTTCCGCACTCGATATGGTCATTACGAATTCCTCGTCATGCCGTTCGGTTTGACGAATGCCCCTGCCGCTTTCATGGATCTGATGAACCGAGTCTTCCGACCTCAAATAGATAAATTTGTAGTCGTATTCATCGACGATATCCTTGTCTACTCAAAGAATCGGGAAGAGCACGCGGAACATTTGAAGACGGTACTGCAGATTCTGCGTGAAAACAAATTGTACGCCAAGCAGAGTAAGTGCGAGTTCTGGATGAGTAGCGTGACATTCCTTGGGCACGTAATCTCTGCCGAAGGTGTCACGGTGGACCCAAAGAAGATTGATGCGGTGGTGGATTGGAAACGACCTGCCTCGGCTAGCGACATTCGGAGTTTCCTTGGCTTAGCGGGCTACTACCGTAGGTTCGTGCGAAGCTTTTCGAAACTAGCGTCGCCTCTGACTCGCCTCACCCAGAAGGGAGTAGTATTTGAATGGAGCGACGACTGTGAATCTAGCTTTCAAGAGTTGAAGCAACGGCTCGTCTCAGCTCCAATCCTTGCACTTCCAGACGGTCCCGAAGGCTTTCAGATATTCAGCGACGCGTCAGGAACTGGCCTCGGGTGCGTACTCATGCAGAGAGACAAAGTCATCTCCTACGCTTCACGGCAGTTGAAGCAGCACGAGAAAAATTACCCGACGCACGACTTAGAATTGGCGGCGATCGTCTTTGCATTGAAGTTATGGCGGCACTATCTCTACGGTGTAGCATGCAGAATCTACACAGATCATAAAAGCCTGAAGTACTTGTTCACGCAACGGGAACTCAACCTACGACAGCGACGATAGCTCGAACTCATAAAAGATTACGAGCTAACGATCGAGTACACGCCGGGCAAGGGAAACGTGGTGGCCGACGCACTCAGCAGAATGTTTATGGGAACACTGGCCATAAACAAGGAGATAAAGCGAGACCTTGAAGCGATGGGTATCGAACTCGGAATTGAGTATCGACACCTGCACCTAGCGCAGCTGAAGTTAGGATCGAGCCTGCTGAGTAAGATAAAGACCGCACAGGAGGACGACTCATTCCTGAAGAAAATGCGCGAGCTAATTTCAACAGGAAGGGCGACTGACTTTGCGGAAGGCGGAGACGGGACGATGCGACTAAAGGGAAGGCTCTGCATTCCTAAAACTGCCGAACTCAGAAAAGAAATTCTGACGGAGGCACATTATGCGAAGTACTCGTTACATCCTGGAAGCACCAAGATGTACAAGGACTTGCGCACAAACTTTTGGTGGCACGGCATGAAGAAGGACGTGGCTACGTTCGTGTCGCAATGCATGGCGTGTCAGCAGGTGAAGGCGGAACACCAGAGGCCCGGCGGCGAGCTGCAGAACATCGCCATTCCTGAGTGGAAGTGGGACAACATCTCGATGGATTTCATTGTGGGATTTCCGAAGACGCCGCGGGGGAATGATGCGATTTGGGTCATTGTTGATAGATTGACCAAGTCAGCTCACTTCATCGCAATCAAAGTAGGATGGAGCGTCGATCGGTTAGCGCAAATCTACGTCGATGAGATTGTTCGACTGCACGGGGTGCCGGCCTCAATAATTTCGGACAGAGACGGGCGATTCCTATCGCGTTTCTGGACGAGCCTCCAAGCGGCGATGGGAACCAAACTGAACTTTAGTTCGGCGTACCATCCCCAAACAGACGGACAGACGGAGAGGGTGAATCAAATCCTAGAAGACATGCTGCGTCTGTGTGCGATCGACCTAAAGACTAGTTGGGATATGCATTTGCCGCTTGCGGAGTTTGCGTATAACAACAGTTATCAGTCGAGTATTCAGATGGCTCCATACGAAGCGCTCTACGGGAGGAAGTGCCGTTCGCCGATATGCTGGGATGACGTCGGAGAGCGACAAGTGCTGGGACCGGAACTGGTGGAGCAGGCCGTCGAAAAGGTCCGCTTGATTCGAGATAGACTCCGCATTGCACAAAGTCGACAAAAGAGCTACGCAGATCTTCGTCGACGACCGCTAGAGTTCTTGGCCGGGGACCATGTGTTTCTGAAAGTAACGCCCATGCGCGGAGTGATGCGGTTCGGCGTTAAAGGCAAATTGAGCCCGAGATTTGTAGGCCCCTTCGAGATCATTGAGCGAGTTGCGACGGTTGCTTATCGGATCGCGCTACCTCCTGCCTTAGCCGATGTGCACGATGTTTTCCACGTTTCACAACTTCGAAAATACGTGCACGATCCAAGTCATGTGGTTAGTTTCGATCAGTTGGAGCTGCGTACTGACTTGTCTTACGCGGAGGAGCCTATTCAAATTTTGGACCGCAAGGAAAAGGTGCTGCAAAATCGGTCGATGTCCTTGGTCCGCGTGCTTTGGCGGAACCATACAGTCGAGGAGTCGACCTGGGAGATGGAGGCGGAGATGAATGAGAAGTACCCTGCGTTGTTCGTCTAAATTAAGGTCCGACCCTTGTTCTTAAGTTTCGGGACGAAACTTTTTCTTGGTGGTATATTATGTAGCGCCCCGCTTTCGATAGGCGACGGAACTTCATAATATGCTAGCGCCGAGTCAGATCGGCCGGGAACTTAGATGGCCATCTGACTCGATCGCTAAGCTTGGTAAACGTTAACGCCTTGCGGCATCGATTCAATTCGATTTGGACGGAAGATACGAGAATCGATCCAACTAATGGAACGACTTCTGTTGGAACAAGTCCTAGATGCAGCGGGCTGCGTCTCGGCGCGCGAGCTCTCTATAAGAGTCCCTTCGACGGGACCGGACCGCTGTATGGTTTTCTTGGAGCTTTGCCGCTGGGCTTGATTGAAGTGCTTTCGCGTCGTTTTCAAGGATGCAATTACAATTTCGATGCAAGGGGGAAAGAAGGAAATCTAACAAAGTGTTGATGCATTGCAGGAGCTCGCGTAACTAAGGATTGACGTTGCGTTACGCTTCGACGACCTGCACGAAGCCAAGTAATCGGTGGGTGATTCGGCCTTCTTTTCTATTCTGTCCCGCAAACTTAATCCTTGCTTCGAATCCATTCAAATCGAACGATGCCAAGTTAATTGCATGCCAATCCACTAAGTCAAGAACTCGGGAAAAACGTATCGATTTACAAATACAAGTTTTTCACATAAACCGAAAAGTTTAAGGTTTACAGAAAAAGATAGACTATTTCAAGTGCTACAAAATATTATGAAACGGCGATTGTGGGTTATGATGCCTCGGACAATTTGGTGCCTGCGGGACGCTAAATCGCGAGTACGACTTGGAGAAAAAATGAATCGTTGCATAAGTTGGGGGAAATGATAATGCCGTTCAATACTATCCGCGCTATACAAAACTGTTGCATATGTTAAACTGTTCACGCATTGGCATGGTCATGGACAGCTTGTGCACAAGTTGATATTTTTCCTCGAATCGATATCCGGGGCATCGGAATCGAATCGGCCTAGGGGGAATGAATAATCGTGCTTCGGCACCGATGCATTGCGGGACCGTCAGTCAGGCCTGCAACCTAGACTGAGCGGGCCGAAATGCCGTTGAGATAGTCCCACGTGATGTGTAACATCAATGACCGCATATAAGATAGTAGCATGCTCACCTATTGTCTTATGCAGGGTAAATATTATCTCTGTTTTCATGCAGGGACGAGCACGGCCGTGGTAAGAAATATGATAAACTGCTATGTTTCACTGTATGCTTTATTACGCAAAGATGGCTATCGAATATGAACTGAATTCATTTAGTTCTAATAGAAAGACAACTCTAAAGCATGCCTACCCTAACAATCAGAGTCGGTTTAGACGAGTGGGTTCGTCTCGTCCACTTAGCAAGTGTGCTAATCCCATTCCCCCAATTTCCCCAGGTGCGACGGGCGCGCCCAACTAAACTGGAGCTGAAGTGCGGAGAGGCGTTTTGAAGCTCTTCCTATACTGAAGTATTTTGAAGCCAATTCAAGTCGACGGCTTATGTATAAAGGGGCGAATGTATGGGACGGCAAGCGTTAGTTCAGGCAACTTGTCGAATGTATCTTCTTTCTGTTTTCAATCAATGTAGCCGCAACGGCATCCAATGTAAATTACGACTTGCACTTCGTTGCAAGCTATGAATGAAAAGCATTTCTATCTTCCTATACTGCGTCTTATATTCTGATGTGAATTGTGAAGTTTCGACTTGGCGTATTAATATCAAAATTTAACGATAACCATTTGAGAACTTGTCATCTTGCCTTGCACGAGCGCAACTCCAGGCTCGTGCGGCATCACGCCTTAGCGAGGACGATCGAATCGGCAAAGTAACACCGGGGACGAACGGTTTGTCGACTCGGGGCGTGACAATCAGGCCCCGACTACCCACAACAACCCCTTCTTCGAAGAGGAGGGTATCTACCCAAAAGCTGACACCGAGGTGACTGGGGTAGCCAGGTCGAGGGGTCAAAAAAAAAGCACGTATGCCAACCTTTCCACAAGAAAGCGAGGCTGAAAGTGAAGCGTCGACCAATCCATCCACTTCGGCCCATGTTATGACTTTGTACATGGCAGGGGTGGCGACAAAAAAGAAGTAGACACTTCAGCTTGGCACATGAACAACCTAGAAGATGGCCTTAAAACCCTTTCCACCACTATGCAGTCCTTAACTCAAGTCGTATTCGAGATCCGGAGTACCCTGACAGCCAAGCAATCGACAGGGGCCCCTATATCTGCCAGTCCTGATCCTAGAACTAACAGAGAATCGAATAAAACCCTTCAGCGGGTATCGTCAAGGACGGTCCATTACACTCTGCCCCGAGTATCAGCCCCCTCAGGAGCTGAACATCGTACCTTGCCTCAAACATCTGCTCATAACTCTACAGAAGAATTGTTCAAGATGGTGAGGGACTTGCGCGGCAGTTTCAAGGCAAGAAACAAACATGAGGAATGCCAGAAGCTCGGGATCTGGCAACCCTATCCTCTCGAATGAAAAAATGTGGTTTATCCTTCCAAGTACAAACCATAGTCACTGATACCATTTGATTGGCAGGAGTCCCCCCATTAATACCTGACCTACTTCTGCTCCATGATGGGGCACCTACCGAATGAGGAAGCCCTAATTACAAGTCTATTTATCGGGGCACTAAAAGGGGTGGCCTATGACTGTTATTGCAGCTTCTTTAATAATTGTATATCCTCCTTCGATGATTTGAAGCGCCTCTTCCTTGCCCGATTCTACGATGGCGGGAAAGATATGACTATGTCTTCTCTCATGGAGATAACCCAGAAGAAGAAAACAGTCCGAGCCTATATCGAACGCTTCCTACAAGCATGTTTAAGGCTACCTTCCAGTATCCCTAAGCCCGTACTAATGGATTCTTGTCGGAAGAATATGACGCCAACAATTAAACTCTGGGTCGACTCCACCCAATATGCAGACTAAATCATGTTCATTATCGGCACCAAAGCCGCTGAGATGAAAGCTCGCGATGCCTGTCTTCTAGGTGTTAGCTTCCCTTCCTTTGAAGACAAGGGGAAGTGCACTGCCAACAACAACAACAATGGGCGTGAGCCAAAAGGGAAGCGGGCACTGACAGTGAATGCCTTGAAAGGTGTGCTCGACCCCGTCCAGAATCTACTGGCCACACCAAGGCAGAAGAAGGTCTACTCCTTCAATGATAATGACATCTGACGGCTCTTCGAGATACTGAAGCAAGGTGACAAGATCAAGTTGCCTGATCCAAAGCGCCCTGATGAGGTGGACAGAATAGGTGACCTGAGGTACTGTCATTACCATCGGGTCATCGGGCACCCGACCCGAGACTGCTATATCTTGAAGAACTAGATACAACACATAATCAATGCGAATGTCCTCTCGTTCGACTATAAGGAAAAAGATAGTCTCGGCAAACATAGTGTCCCTCTATTTCGGCACTCAGCCACCTACTGAAGCTCAAGATGGTGTCGTCCCCATCCCAAAGGAGACAATGGAAGTAATCAACCTTCCACCAACTCGTGACAATGTAAGTGGACTAGTACCACTTACGACATTCCGAGGAGAGATCCTGTGGGTCCATGCAGATCTAGCTCCGGAACTGACTCAACCAGGGGTACATCCTACCTCCAAAATAAAAGGCAAGAAAACCAAGTCATGTCAAACGGTTATTTCCTCCCCGGAGGAAGCCCTCTGTAATGCTCCAGTCCCAAAATACGTAGGACTAAGTACGTAGACATGCCAGCTGTATACATACGAAGTACATGGGTCTTGTATGTATACATAAGCTGTAAAATCCAGTAATCCAAGACAAACTAAATCTCACCCACAATAAAAAGAATAATAATATAAAAATTAACTTGAATATTGATGATACAATCGTTGGGCGGAGACAAAGTCCACTACCAACTATCTCAATGAAAGAAATGAACAAGAGTCGATCCATAGAATGGCAAGGCGAACAAAGCGCAACCGTCTTCGTAGGAATAGAGAGAATCATGGCCTTGGCTAGAACACCTGCAGAAGACATGAACACACACCTGGAGAAAAACCAGGTCCTCAGACGGACGTAGCAAGATACAGGAAGAACAAGCTAATATGATCTGTCAGAATAATAAAATAATACATAAAAGACTATTCTAGACACAAATATGCAAAGGAGATTCTAACCGCCTAATGTGCAATTTAGAGGACAACTTTCATGCGCATGGGTGGGATTTTAGGCTATGTGTACGTAACTGGCATCCAGTCATCTGTATCCGGCCGTAACGTCCAAAACGTCAGAGGGTATCTGCAAATAAATCGCCACAGTTCCATCCGGAGACTGTGGTTTACCTGTTTGGATTTCCATACGTACTAGCGACTGTCCTCCCCCAATATTTCCCACACTGTTCAAGTCATGTCCATGGCTCGTCCAGTTTTGTAACTGCTTGAGTCTCTAAAACCCTAGTCATAACAGTTACGAACAACTACCGTCACACGACTTTAGAGATAGCTAGTCAATAAGTCGTGCCCCTAGCAACATGTCTCCAACCGTGTAGTGTGAGTGTCACAGCCAAAGGAGATATAAGAATATCCCCCAACAAGAAGGTAGTTCACTAAAACTAAGTTAACATGCATATAGTAAAGTAACGACTAATAGAGTCGCTTGCAACCAAGTGTGGCTTGGACGCGCAATTTATAACAAAGGAAACTAACAATATGAAATAAAGTAAATAATACAAAAAAATAAATAATATGACAGTAAATTAGCAAGGTATACTTGCCTGAGTCCTGAGCACTGTGGTGGTGAAAATCAGACAGGAAAGTAGGTGGAACAACGGCTGCTGAGGAACTAAGGTCCAAACAAACATCTCCGAATGCTGAAAATAGTCTATTATCTAATTATAATTAATACTATACCTATTAGATTTATTTAATAAATTCTATAATTAGGATATGGCATAGGTTTTCGTATTAGCTTTCCGAAAAACTAAACGGATCGTATTTTCGTTTCCGGAAACTTCCGAAATCGCAAAAATACTGAAACACGTTTATTTTTCGGACATCTAATACTCAAATAGTTTTACAAAAAATCTACAGAACGAATTTTGTCTATTAAAATATGTTTTTAGAAACCTTACCTCGATATGCTTCTTTTAAAAAAACTGGAGACGAAACGGAGTTCAGAGCTAGGAGATATCATCGTTCCAAGTTGCTCTTGCTGCTAAAAAGCGGGGCTGAATTCTAATGACGAATTTTAGAGTTTCTATTGGACTAAAAATAATTTCAAATTATGGCTGATAGAAGGGGGATGTATTGGGTTTATATAGGTATTTATTTCAGATTTATCTCTTAAATTAGATAGGATTTGATTTAAATAAAAAACGATCTAATTAATGCTAGATATGATTCCAATAGGATAAGAATTTCTAATGGATAAATCTTCCCGTAAATTTAAATCAAATAAATTATTTAGAAAAAACAAATAAATTTGATTGCAATCCTTTAAATGATCACCATAATAACTTTAAGTATTATTCTATATTATCAAATAATTCAAATCATATGAATCCAAATCCAAATCAAACTCAACATAATAACTTTAAAATAATATCTAATATTTATCAAAATAATTTAAATCAAATAATAAATAAATCATTTAAGTAAATAACATTTTAAATCTAGATTAGACAAATCGTAATGCTCCAATTAGTCATCGTAAGTATTTTAAACAATATTTAAATTATCAACATAATTTAAAGTATAGTTGATAACCATCAAGATAATTTAAATAAATTCAAATATAATCAAATAACTGATTAACATATCAAAATAAAACTCGATGTCATTAAATATTATAAATATTACTTTTATTAATCCAAATCGTTATTTAAAAAAAAAATAGACAAAAAAAACCTTTTATCGCTCTTTTTTTTAAAACCAATTTTTAGAAGACCAAAAATAATAAAAACATATTTTATATTTCAAATAAAAATTCGAGAACATTTTTTTTATTTTTTTTAGAAACATTATTTCAAACCATTAATTTAAAACTAGTTTTTGGTAACAAAAGTAATCACAAAATATCTTTTACAAAATTTCTACGAAAATTACTTCTAAACACGAAATTAAAATATATAGATATAATTTAAAAATAATAATTTCGGGAAGATGAGTTACAAATCTACCCACCTTTGAAAATTTTCGTACTCGAAATTTAAGGACTACTAGGATAGACGGACTTGGTTGATCGGTAAAAGGATAGTAAGAATTTGTGATAAGAGAAAATAGATGGAAGGGAAAAGAGAATTTCTTTAATGAGAACATTAATCAATTTGGATGAAAAATAGAAGAAGTGAATGGATATGGCTTAATGTGCACGGACACGATGTACAAACACATTTGTAGGTGGAGAAAATTAATGGAATAGAGAATAATGAGCCTTTCCTTATATAGGAGGTGGAAGCTACTATTTAGATAATGATTATGATAGTTGCAAATTCCTTTAGATAATTCCTCTATTTATTTTAAATCAAATTCAATAAATTTAAGTCCAAATCTAAATCAATTTAAATCTAATTAAATTCCATCCTTTAGTTTAAAATCAATCAAATTTCAAATATATATATATATATATATATATATATATATATATATATATATATATATATATATATATATATATATATATATATATATATATTAATTTATCTATTTAAATAAATCCATAAAATCAAATCAAGATTTAAATTGCCACAATAATTTCAAAATATATTTTCCAAAAATACTAATAATAATAATTTCAAAAATTACATTATTATTTAAAAATAAACTAATAAATAATTACGAAATATATATGTATGTCCAAATAATATTTACATAAATATACTTTTCTAATATACCATTTTATAGGAAAATTATTTATTATTATATCTGTATAAATGATAGGCTTTTCATAATTAAAATCATAAACATGAAAATTTAGGCACGATAGCTAAAAATAATTATTATCTATATTATTTCGAAACTATAAAAATAGAAAAATATTTTTCAAAAATATGTACGCTCGCACATAGTCGTACTAGTCACGCAATTACGAAAAATAAAATTTTGTGCGCGACGTACAATACAAAATTTTAATTTAGTACTAAATAAAAAAAATAGTAGAAATTTAGGGGTTTTACACCCTCCCGGTATAGACACTTCAGAATAGAACATTCAACAAGAGGAGGCTCTGGTCCAAGTGGCGCCTCCTATCACCACTGCGACCGTTCAAGGGAAAGGTTCATCCCAACCTCCAGCAGTCGACAAACAGAAGCAGAAAGAGGCTCGTTTCGACATGCCTCTACGAAAAGACAGTGCTTCAGGGTTGATTAAACACCACAACTTCGACATACTAGCGCAGCTCACCAGTACTCCAACCCGACTATCACTATTTGAGCTCCTCCGACTATCCAAAGATACCCGAGAAGCTGTCACGACCCGCACCCACTGTGAGGGTAAGAGTACGTAACAGCGCCCAGCCTACGCCGTAATGTCGGCGGTAGAACGCTGTTCAAAGTCTCTAACTAACCATCAACTCATGCAGTATATAATGTACTCATCATGATCAACTCTGAACGGAGGACAAGTATAAGATACAGTATAACTCAATCACAGTCTAAGGACGATAAGATATCACAGAAGATATAACTAAAGGCTGAATAACATAATAAAATCCAACAACTAAAAATATTAACTCAGAAAATTCAACTACAAATCTCAACTACAATCTCAAACACAAACTCAACTACATACAACTCAAGTTCTAAACATGAAAGCTGAATAACAACTAGCTAATCTCCCAATCACTCCTGAGTGTCGGGGCCATAGGTAGCTAACCCTATCCACAGTAATATGTAGGGCATGTGTCCTCAGGGCAGTCATCTGTAAAATTTTTAACAGGTCCAGTCAGGACAGGAACGAGTACAACTCATCAAGAAAACCCAAGTAAATGACAGGGAACTATAAAGCAGTTATAGACAGTTTTATTGATGAATATGGCAGTTTATATACAGGTGATGGTATGGAGAACAGATAAGATACAAGAAAAGTAAGTAACTAAACAAGAGAAGAATGATGGCAATGAAGACTGTAAAATAAATCTAGCTGAACTAAAGTAACATAATGAGTCCAGGCAGTAAAAGTAAAACAAGTGTAAACTGCTATAAATCCAGTACGAGATGAATCTAATACAAGATGAATCCAGTACCAGATGATTCTAGGTAGTGATCAAGAATCCAGGTGAGTCCAGCTAATCTAAAAGTATGTTTTAAAATACCGAGATCGACATGTAAACGGCTGTGGGTAATCAGGCACACCTCTCACTGATCAGGCGAGAGATGGCTATGCTTCCAGTAGATTCCAGTTGGAGATTCCAGATTTGGGGTATGTCTACATGTCTTACTCAATATTTTCCCGCCCCGTAAACAAATGAATCCAGAATTCGACACGAGAATCGAGATGAGTCCAGCCAAAATATGATGATTCCAGAAATAGATTTCGAAAAGATTCCTGTGATTCCAGTAATAGAGGCCAGATAATATGGTGAGTGTGTCACATACTAGAATCCAGAATATCTATACGTGTGGTATCAGAGAATCACATAAAACTAAATAGAACTGAAATACAGTAACTGGCAAATAAATGAGAGAACTATCAGAGAATGTACTCGCCTGATACTCTGAAAATAGTAGTGTAATGTCAGATGTCTGCACCGGAGTCACAGTGTCCTAAATAGAACAGTACATGTTATAATATGTTTAAAACAAGGCAAATGATGGTTATGATGCAATCTACATGATTTCTAGGCCAATCTAGGTCAAAGTCAACTCTAAGTCAAAACTGGTCAACTTTCTAGGTCAACTAGGTCCAAGTCAAACTTGGTCAACTCTGGGTCAACCCAAGTCAATACTCTAGTCAAACTAGGTCAATTGGTCACATACAGACTAATGTTGACTTTTGGTCAACTCTAGTCAACCTGGACTAGCCAAACTAAGTCAACTAGGTCAAACTTAGTCCAAACAAGTCTCACTAGGCCTAACCAGCCTATTCTAGCAAGCACACCCAATTTCTAGGCTATACAAGCCAACCACACTCCTATACTGGCATTCAAGCCATACACACAGGCTGTATCACATAGGGATACACCACAGGCTATGTGCCTCATAGGCTATATCATGCATTCTACACATAACACATATCAAACTATATCTAATTTAATATAATTAACACACATATGCACACATAGGCTACATATGTATATATACACATATATTACCTAAGGTGATAGGGGGAGGTTACATGGGAGGATGTTTGTGTACATGTGTGTGTGACATAAATCTCAAGAAAAGAACCTAATATAATGTGTAGTGTAATGTGTCAAGTGGCTCTAGAGTGTATCATGTGATATAGTGTGTGGGTGTATGGGCTAAGGAAAAGTATAATAGAGTGCAGTGTCATGTGTGTAGCATAAGATGAAAACTAATATGGTAGGAAAATAGTAGGGTGTCAATGGTGTATAGGGCTCTGTTATCAGGTTATGGGTGTGTGTAATAGGACTGTCCTCAGTTAGACAGGGTATCAAATAGGATGTGTGAATATACATTGAGTGTGTGTGGCATGGAAACAAGTTTATGTGTGTATAGAGTCATGTGTGAAAACAGTGAGCTATTAATCAGTGCATCACAGGTTTCAGGAAAACCTTGACAGAAAAACGGTGTGTTTTCCTGTGTGTGCTAGTGTGTAGGGATATGCATACACTTGTGTGTTCAATGGACATCCACATGCAGTAAAGTATCAATGTAATAGAGTTTAGCCTAGTGCTAAACATCAAGGAAATCAGTTTTTTAGGAAAGACATTTAAAACAGAATGCAAAATCTGAAAGTATTAGTTGACAGTGTTCAGGAATGTCATGAAGCTAACTGTCTTAACAGTGTATAAAAACCAGTTTACATGCAGTCCCATACCAACTTCGATATCCAAACTTCAACACAACCCTTAAACAATATTTAGGTAATCTAAAACACATGTGGGTGAGTTAAACATGGTAGTAAATCATCAAAAAAAAATCAGTTTACAATTAGGAAAGGAAAGTTCAGGATTTTTCCTGGACTGTAGGTATCAGTCCAGTCCATTGGACACCCCCAACCCATAACCAAAATCCTATTCACTAAAGCAAAACATAATTTAAATTGAAAATCTTACCTAGCAGGAACTATTACTCATGTAATGGTAGTTATATAACATCACAAAACAGTTTAATAGGGGACCCAAACTCAGGATTTACACAACAGGGAGTTAAGTTCAGAATTGACAGTTTTGACATTCAAACAATACACATTAATATAACTGAATTCGAAAGAAACCCAAATCAAACATGAAAAACCCAACTAGAAATATATAATACATATGTAGGAACCAATCCAGGGATTTAAACATCATCTAAAACAGGTTAAACAGGAAATCTATTCAGAAAAATCCGAAATAAGAACATGGTATCAGAGAATTGTGTAAACGACCCTTAAAAATCGAAAGAAAACCAATAATCAACAAGCAAAGTGTGCAGTGGGTAGGTATACCTCACACATGTCGTGGGGGATGTGTTCGTGTCCAGGAAACTGGACACGAACGTGTCCAAACAAAATATAACACAGCATCGACACTGTTTAGGAAAAATCCTCGTGCTGTGGTGTAGAGTGAGCTAGGACACGACACAGGGCGACCCGTGTCTCGTGCTCATGCACGTGGGTTCGCCTAGGATATGGCTAGGTCCTAGGGTGCCTGAAACGTGTCCACTTCTCGTGTCGTGTCAGCTTTTAAGCCGTGTCAGTGGCTAGAAACCACGCGTGCACAGCGCGCACGCGCGGCCAGTGCGGCCAGTGCGAGGAGGATTTCTCCTCGCACACTGAACCATAGGGCCCCATATTTTGGGAGGATGATGTCAGTCTATGCCCCATCATCCTCGCCAAAAATGGCGTGTCCACGTGTCCGACACAGGAAGTTATTGTGCCCGAGTAGCAGGACACAGTGTACGTGTGTGCACAGCGTGTCCAACACGAATTTTTGACACAATAGGACACTAAAATACCAGACACTCTTCACAGAAAATGATCTACACACCTAGATCTAGGACTCTATTCAAATAGATTTGCAAAATTTGCAAATTGAATCGGTTCGGCATTTCGTCGAACACCTAGCCTATGGGTTTGATACGTGTCCGATACGGACACGTAATGGACACAAATTGTGCCCATTTTCCAGGGACAGCTAGGGGACTCCTAGATCTTGCCCTAAATGCAAATAAAACAAAAATTTAAATCAATTTAAGGAGTTTTACCTATAGGTACAAAATTGCAAGAAAGCTCCAAATGGGGGGGTGTTCCTCTTGATGGTCAAATGTTCCAATTGAGCCCAAAACTGAGATTAACCTCCAGAAATATTAAATATACAAAAATTAGAACCTAATGCAAAAGACTAGGATGAAAAAGGAGATCAAATGAATAAATGGAAATTTTTGGAAGGGGGAAGAATACCTCTCTTTTCTCCAAGTGTTGAAATAATAAAAAGAGGCAAGCCCTAATGAATAAGTGTTTAAATAGGGTGGGGATCCCTATGTGGCTGTTCATAGGTTCATTAATTAGGGTTAGGGTTCACTAAATGGCCCATGGGCTTAAGTCATGATCAATTAAATAGTTAAGCCATAAGTCATTTCATGAAACCTCAAACCATGACTTAAATTCACTAAACCACATCCCCTCATTCTAAAGCTATTCTCTAATGACTAAAATAGGTTAACTCAAGTTAGGCTAGGGTCACCATGGCTAGGGTTAGGTTCTAGGCTAGTCCACTAGGTCTCAACAAGTCAAAGTCAAACAGGAATTCACCAATTCAAAAAATCACCAAAATAATTCAATTAAGTCAAAATGACCAAAATACCCATAGGCTAAAAATGATAATTAATCATCCTAATGACATGGTTAGGCTCTAGGTCATGCAGTCTCTCAGGTTTCACTAGCAGCATATCAAAATCACAAGTCATGACTAAAATAAATTCTTAATAGTTTAAAAATTATTAAAAATCACTAAAAATCATAATGTGAATCAAATATCAATAATTAATAATTAAAATTATAAAATTTCAAAATTACCCTTATCTGGAAAACTGGGTGTTACAATCCTACCCACCTTAGAAAAATTTCGTCCTCGAAATTAAGATGATCGCACCCTTCCTAGGTCAAACCCCCAGCAATCAAGGTCGAAGCAACACAATCCTACTGGTCGTGATTTCACAGTCTCGATCGGGGTAGCTACACTATCTAGCAATCAAAACAATATCCTGGCAGGTACTAATGGAATCACACAGGAAAGTGGAAAAGAAGAATAAGAAGGACAAACCTGCTAACCCATCACCTGCAGCGTCGGTCTCCTCGACCGCCATCGCAAAAGCTCTACCCCTCTGGTGCTGAGCTACAGGTGGCCTAGCTCCCTCAAGAGGAGGTACAAAGGGACAGTCTAACTTCTGGTGGGCTTCAGACCCACAGGAATAGCAAACCCTCAGCCACTTCCTACACTGCTCCCTAGTGTGTCCCAACTTCCTGCAGTAGGAACAACAAATCATCTTCGGGTCCTGACCCAGATGCTGATGCTGCACCTGCTGAGCCATCACTGGTGCCCGGGTCTGCTGAATCTGAACATGAGGCCTCTTGGCCTGGCCTTCGCTGCTGCTACCACTCTGGAAGTCATGACCCCTCTTCAACTTCAACCCTAGGTCGTCCTCCGTTGCCATAGCCCCAGAAAATATCTCTGCAAAGGTAGCATTCCGGTCGCTCTTAGTCAGCGACCGATCCTCTCGAATCAAGCCTCGACGGAACTTCCTCGCCTTCGTCTTCTCAGTCAAGTCGTCTATGAACCGGGCCAAACGACAAAACTCTCCAGCGTACTCAGCTATCGTCTGGGTCCCCTGAACCAGACCCTCAAACTGTGCCTCTATACCTCCCAAGGCCACATCAGGAAAGAACTGCTCCTTGAACAGTTCCTTGAACTGGGCCCAAGTCTGGCCCTCAACTTCTACTCTGGGATCTGTCTGGTACCACGAACGGGCTAAGTCCTGCATCTGACTGCCCGCCGCCTCGATATGGAATCGATCTGGTATCTCTGCCAGCCTGAATATCTCCTCGATATGCTCTATCCAGTCGTCTGCGTAATGAATGCCTTCAGTGCCCAGGAACTCTCTGGGATACATCTTTTGGAAGTCCTGTATATCCTTCTCCTTCCGACGAGGCTGTTGCTACTCCCCCTGAGCAGTCACCATCTCTACTGTAGCATGAACCAGCTGGTGTGTCTCGTCAATCCCCTGACGATAATCGGCAGTCTGCTGCTGCTGCTGGTGAGACGCCAGAATCCTCTCCACGAAAGAAAATAGATGAGCAGTATCTACCATCCCCGCAGGTGGAGGCTGCTGCGGTGGAAGGATCTCGGGAAGCACCGGACTCTGTCTCCCAGCTGATGGAACACCTACCCCAGCTGATGGATCTCCGAAAGCTGCTGAAACATCCACCCTAGCTGGCATGACTGGGCTGCGGTACCAGGGGCTGGCTGCTGAAGGTGAGAGGTGACAGACCCCTCTACAGCGGCTACTGTACCAGAGCGATGTGATCGTGTCTCCACCATCCTGAAGACAGATCGAAAAGGAAGTCAATACTGAGCAGGAATCGATAAAATCAAAGGAGGACAGTTTATTTCAAGGAAGACAATCAGTAAGACATGTAGATGGCATGAATTGAAACAGAATTTTTTCTAACTGTGATTGAGCGCCTCTCCGTTAAAGCGTATCTCTCAATCCTATCGCAGGCTCGCGGCAGTACAACTAAGTTGCCGTACTACCACGAAATCGTACTAATGCGACTCTCGACCTGTATAGGCCACCACTAAAAACGTATCACGACCCGCACCCACTGTGAGGGTACGAGTACGTAACAGCGCCCAGCCTATGCCGCAGTGTCGGCGGTAGAACGCTGTTCTAAGTCTCTAACTAACCATCAACTCATGCAGTATATAATGTACTCATCATGATCAACTCCGAACGGAGGACAAGTATAAGATACAGTGTAACTCAATCACAGTCTAAGGACGATAAGATATCACAGAAGATATAACTAAAGGCTGAATAACAAAATAAAATCCAACAACTAAAAATATAAACTCAGAAAATTCAACTACAAATCTCAACTACAATCTCAAACACAAACTCAACTACATACAACTCAAGTTCTAAACATGAAAGCTGAATAACAACTAGCTAATCTCCCAATCACTCCTGAGTGTCGGGGCCATAGGTAGCTTACCCTCTCCACAGTAATATGTAGGGCATGTGTCTTCAGGGCAGTCATCTGTAAAAATTTTAACAGGTCCAGTCAGGACAGGAACGAGTACAACTCATCAAGAAAACCCAAGTAAATGACAGGGAACTATAAAGCAGTTATAGACAGTTTTATTGATGAATATGGCAGTTTATATACAGGTGATGGTATAGAGAACAGATAAGATACAAGGAAAGTAAGTAACTAAACAAGAGAAGAATGATGGCAATGAAGACTGTAAAATAAATCTAGCTGAACTAAAGTAACATAATGAGTCCAGGCAGTAAAAGTAAAACAAGTATAAACTGCTATAAATCCAGTATGAGATGAATCTAATACAAGATGAATCCAGTACCAGATGATTCTAGGTAGTGATCAAGAATCCAGGTGAGTCCAGCTAATCTAATAGTGTGTTTTAAAATACCGAGATCGACATGTAACGGCTGTGGGTAATCAGGCACACCTCTCACTAATCAAGCGAGAGATGGCTATGCTTCCAGTAGATTCCAGTTGGAGATTCCAGATTTGGGGTATGTCTACATGTCTTACTCAATATTTCCTCACCCCGTAAACAAATGAATCCAGAATTCGATACGAGAATCGAGATGAGTCCAGCCAAAATATGATGATTCCAGAAATAGATTCCGAAATGATTCCAGTAATTCCAGTAATAGAGGCCAGATAATATGGTGAGTGTGTCGCATACATGAATCCAGAATATCCATACGTGTGGTATCAGAGAATCACATAAAACTAAATAGAACTGAAATACAGTAACTGGCAAATAAATGAGAGAACTATCAGAGAATGCACTCGTCTGATACTCTAAAAAGAGTAGTATAATGTCAGATGTCTGCACCGGAGTCACAGTGTCCTAAATAGAACAGTACAGGTTATAATATGTTTAAAACAAGACAAATGATGGTTATGATACAATCTACATGATTTCTAGGCCAATCTAGGTCAAAGTCAACTCTAAGTCAAACCTGGTCAACTGTCTAGGTCAACTAGGTCCAAGTCAAACTTGGTCAACTCTGGGTCAATACTCTAGTCAAACTAGGTCAATTGGTCACATACAGACTAATATTGACTTTTGGTCAACTCCAGTCAACCTGGACTAGCCAAACTAAGTCAACTAGGTCAAACTTAGTCCAAACAAGTCTCACTAGGCCTAACCAGCCTATTCTAGCAAGCACACCCAATTTCTAGGCTATACAAGCCAACCACACTCCTATACTGGCATTCAAGCCATACACACAGGCTATATCACATAGGGATACACCACAGGCTATGTGCCTCATAGGCTATAGCATGCATTCCACACATAACACATATCAAACTATATCTAATTTAATATAATTAACACACATATGCACACATAGGCTACATATGTATATATACACATATATATACCTAGGGTGATAGGGGGAGGTTACATGGGAGGATGTTTGTGTACATGTGTGTGTGTGACATAAATCTCAAGAAAAGAACCTAATATAATGTGTAGTGTAATGTGTCAAGTGGCTCTAGAGTGTATCATGTGATATAGTGTGTGGGTGTATGGGCTAAGGGAAAGTATAATAGAGTGCAGTGTCATGTGTGTAGCATAAGATGAAAACCAATGTGGTAGGAAAACAGTAGGGTGTCAATGGTGTATAGGGCTCTGTTCTCAGGTTATGGGTGTGTGTAATAGGGCTGTCCTCAGTTAGACAGGGTGTCAAATAGGATGTGTGAATATACATTGAGTGTGTGTGGCATGGAAACAAGTTTGTGTGTGTATAGAGTCATGTGTGAAAACAGTGAGCTATTAATCAGTGCATCACAGGTTTCAGGAAAACCTTGACAGGAAAACAGTGTGTTTTCCTGTGTGTGCTAGTGTGTAGGGATATGCATACACTTGTGTGTGTAATGGACATCCACATGCAGTAAAGTATCAATGTAATAGAGTTTAGCCTAGTGCTAAACATCAAGAAAATCAGTTTTTTAGGAAAGACATTTAAAACAGAATGCAAAATCTGAAAGTATTAGTTGACAGTGTTCAGGAATGTCATGAAGCTAACTGTCTTAACAGTGTATAAAAACCAGTTTACATGCAGTCCCATACCAACTTTGATATCCAAACTTCAACACAACCCTTAAACAATATTTAGGTAATCTAAAACACATGTGGGTGAGTTAAACATGGTAGTAAATCATCAAAAAAAAAAATAGTTTACAATTAGGAAAGGGAAGTTCAGGATTTTTCCTGGACTGTAGGTATCAGTCCAGTCCATTGGACACCCCCAACCCATAACCAAAATCTTATTCACTAAAGCAAAACATAATTTAAATTGAAAATCTAACCTAGCAGGAACTATTACTCATGTAATGGCAGTTATATAACATCACAAAACAGTTTAATAGGGGACCCAAACTCAGGATTTACACAACAGGGAGTTAAGTTCAGAATTGACAGTTTTGACATTCAAACAATACACATTAATATAACTGAATTCGAAAGAAACCCAAATCAAACATGAAAAACCCAACTAGCAATATATAATACATATGTAGGAACCAATCCAGGGATTTAAACATCATCTAAAACAGGTTAAACAGGAAATCAATTCAGAAAAATCCGAAATAAGAACATGGTATCAGAGAATTGTGTAAACGACCCTTAAAAATCGAAAGAAAACCAATAATCAACAAGCAAGGTGTGCAGTGGGTAGGTATACCTCACACATGTCATGGGGGATGTGTTCGTGTCCAGGAAACTGGACACGAACGTGTCCAAACAAAATATAACACAGCAGTGACACTGTTCAGGAAAAATCCTCGTACTGTGGTGTAGAGTGAGCTAGGACACGACACAGGGCGACCCGTGTCTCGTGCTCATGCACGTGGGTTCGCCTAGGATAGGGCTAGGTCCTAGGGTGCCTGAAACGTGTCCACTTCTCGTGTCGTGTCAGCTTTTAAGCCGTGTCAGTGGCTAGAAACCACGCGTGCACAGCGCGCACGCGCGGCCAGTACGGCCAGTACGAGGAGGATTTCTCCTCGCACACTGAACCATAGGGCCCCATCTTTTGGAAGGATGATGTCAGTCTATGCCCCATCATCCTCGCCAAAAATGGCGTGTCCACGTGTCCGACACAGGAAGTTATTGTGCCTGCGTAGCAGGACACAGTGTACGTGTGTGCACAGCGTATCCAACACGAATTTCCGACACAATAGGACACTAAAATACCAGACACTCTTCACAGAAAATGATCTACACACCTAGATCTAGGACTCTATTCAAATAGATTTGTAAAATTTGTAAATCGAATCGGTTCGGCATTTCTTCGAACACCTAGCCTATGGGTTTGATACGTGTCCGATACGGACACGTAATGGACACGAATTATGCCCAATTTCCAAGGACAGCTAGGGGACTCCTAGATCTAGCCCTAAATATAAAGAAAACAGAAATTTAAATCAATTTAAGGAGTTTTACCTATAGGTGCAAAATTACAAGAAAGTTCCAAATGGAGGGTGTTCCTCTTGATGGCCAAATGTTCCAATTGAGCCCAAAACTGAGATTAACCTCCAAAAATATTAAATCTACAAAAATTAGAACCTAATGCAAAAGACTAGGATGAAAAAGGAGATCAAATGAATAAATTGGAATTTTTGAAAGGGGGAAGAATACCTCTCTTTTCTCCAAGTGTTGGAATGATAAAAAGAGGCAAGCCCTAATGAATAAGTATTTAAATAGGGTGGGGATCCCTATGTGGCTGTTCATAGGTTCATTAATTAGGGTTAGGGTTCACTAAATGGCCCATGGGCTTAAGTCATGATCAATTAAATAGTTAAGCCATAAGTCATTTCATGAAACCTCAAAACATGACTTAAATTCACTAAACCACATCCCCTCATTCTAAAACTATTCTCTAATGACTAAAATAGGTTAACTCAAGTTAGGCTAGGGTCACCATGGCTAGGGTTAGGTTCTAGGCAAGTCCACTAGGTCTCAACAAGTCAAAGTCAAACTGGAATTCACCAATTCAACAAATCACCAAATAATTCAATTAAGTCAAAATGACCAAAATACCCCTAGGCTAAAAATAATAATTAATCATCCTAATGACATGGTTAGGCTCTAGGTCATACAGTCTCTCAGGTTTCACTAGCAGCACATCAAAATCACAAGTCATGACTAAAATAAATTCTTAATAGTTTAAAAATTATTAAAAATCACTAAAAATCATAATGTGAATCAAATTCAATAATTAATAATTAAAATTACAAAATTTCAAAATTACCCTTATCTGAAAAACTGGGTGTTACAGAAGCTCTATGTGAAGCACTGAAGGATGCTGAGTCTTTCATCAGCCATGTCAAGCAGCCTGAAGAAGATCCAACAGCATGTCCGCACTGTCATAGTATAGAGGAAATCATCCCCAATATTACATTTACTCAATAAGACATGCTACTAAAAAACAACCGACATAACAGACCACTGTATTAGACAGGGTACATCAGTGCCATCAAGGTGGATCAGATCCAGATCGACCCTGGGTCTTCTGTTAGCATTATCCCTCGGACTCTGCTCCAGATATTGGGGATCCCGATGCATCGTCTGACTGCATCCAACACTACAATAAGAGGATTCAATGCTGGCAAGAGCGAACCGCTGGGTAAGATCCGGCTGAAATGTCATATCGGCGAGCTCCAGACGGAGGTGACTTGCTATGTCGTGGACACGGACACCAATTATAACATCTTGTTGGGGCAGCCATGGATACATGAATACATGGTGGTGCTGTCTACTCTCCACAGTACATAAAATACGTGTCCACCAATGGCATAGTCAGGACAGAGTTTGCTGATGTCGATCCCTTCAAAGGGATTGAAGCTTTTTTCACCGATTCCGATCTATACAAATCAATTCATCTAGACGATGAAGCCAACGATGCCGATGACGAAGTAGAAGCCGAAGCAGAGGACGATTCTGAAGTAGAAATAATGACTGACGCTCCTCTAAAGGTTAGACTCAAAGGGAAATCTCCCCAAGCATCGTCCCCTATCGTAGTTAAGCTACGTCGGAGGGCACCAACCACCTTGGTTGAAATACCAACTGAAGCTCCTTTGAAGCTACGACTCAAGTGGAGACCTGCCCAAATGTTGGCTCCTCTCGTGGTTAAGCTACACGGGAAAGCACCAGTCCATGAGGAGCCAGCTGAGGTACCTCTGAAAGTGTGGATCAAGGAGAAACCTCCCTAATTGTTGCCTCCCCTCATAGTCAAACTATAGGGGAAGGCCCAGTATCTCTTCCAGGGCATGCTCATGAGCCAATACGGGTCAGACTCTCGAGAAACTCTCCAGAAACATCGCCTGCCAAGATGTCAACCCCTTTGGTGGCCAAAATTTGGCCGAAAATCCCAAAACCTCCCAAGGCTACTCTGGTTCCCACCGATGAGGAGTTGGGGGAATACATATCCGCCGATGTTGATGCCCCATCTCTTGATAATGTAATTCCTCGGGACAAGATCTCGTATTTTATCAATAAAAGGCTATCTTTGAATTATTATAGTCTTCCACATTGGCATGCCATGTATACTCTAGATAATGCCTTATAGTCGTTGCAATCACAAATAACGATTGTTAATCATGCAAATCAAGTCGTCCCATACCGAGGAGTCTGTTATATAGTTTCGTTCCGGAAACGGGATAAGAAACGTATCATCTTCGGCAAAGTCGAGCGCAATCAGGACCTCCAGCCAGTCTATCCAAAATCTAACAATAGTAGAATGCAAGTATATCGGTACACCGATCAAGTAAAGTACCTCATCCAAAAGATGGGTTATGACTTGAAAAGTGGCCATGATCTAAACTATGGCAGAGGCCGACGTCTTCCTTTACGACTCCCAATTTCAAAACGGAAGCCACAAGACAATTACCATCGCACTCGAAGAGGGGTAGGCTATGTCACGCCCCCAACAACCCCAGAGAGTTTAGAAGCGGAGGAGGCTACACAGTCTCACTCATCTGAAGCTTCAACTTGGAATTCTGACACCAGTATCGGCTCAATTTTTAGGAAGGTGTTGTCAGTCAACATGACATCTGTACACCCTCTAGAAGAAAAAGATGATGATCAGATAGTAGAGTTCTTCGAGGAAGAACCTCGGGCTCAACGCTTTGGTGCATAATGGAAATCTTGCTTCAAACTGTGAGAACCCCCTACCGAAGATGAAGTCGAGCAGATCAACCTGGGGGATGTATCTTCGTCCAAACCCATATTCATCAGTAAAATCTTGGCAGAAGAAGATCATGAATCTTTAGTTCAACTTATCAAAGAATACATCGACGTCTTTGCCTGGAGCTATGAAGACATGCCAGATTTAGACCCGCAAGTCGTAATGTACAAGCTTAACATCTTACCGAACGCTAATCCCGTTAAGCAGCAACAGCGACGGTTCCGTCCTAACATCACGGATGCCATTGACAAAGAAGTGGATAAACTCTTATACAATGGGTTTATCGCGAGGAACAATATCCAGATTGGGTAGCTAATATCGTTCCCGTTACTTAAAAGAATGAGAAGATCGGAGTCTGCATTGATTTTCGGGACCTTAACTCTGCTTGCCTGAAAGAGGAGTTCCCACTTTTGATCACCGATGTAATGATCGACAACACCTATGGCTTTGAACGCATGTCCTTCATGGATGGATATTCGGCCTACAACCAGATCAAGATGTTCCCGGATGACGAGAAGCACACGCCATTCAGCACTCCGAAGGGGGTTTACTGCTACACAGTGACACCCTTTGGCTTGAAGAATACTGGTGCCACATACCAACGAGCTATGAGCATAATCTTTCACAAACACCTCCGCAAGATAGTCGAATACTATGTCTACAACATTGCTGTCAAAAGCCGTCTATGAGATGATCACATGCAAGATCTGAGGACAGTCTTTGATCTCATGCAAGCACATCAGCTCAAGATGAATACAGCCAAATCCTTTCTAGAGGTTTCCAGCGATAAATTCTTGGGTTTTATCATCACTGTGAAGGGTATGTATATTGACCCCGAGAAGACCAAAGCCATCCTTGACATGAACCCTCTAAAGAACCTGAGAGAGCTTCGAGGCCTACAAGGATGTCTTGCGTACGTCCGAAGGTTTATAGCAAATCTTTCCAGACGATGCCAATCCTTTACCAAACACATGAAGAAGGGAGTCTCCTATATCTGGATAGAGGAGTGTCAGAAAGCGTTTGACGACATCAAGGCCTATCTCACGAATCCTCCAGTCCTGGTTACACTGGTCGCAGGCAAACCCTTTTTCCTATACGTCCGCTCAATGGATCATTCTCTTGGCGCTCTATTGGCTCAGAACAATGATGCAGGCTACGAGCAAGTTATCTACTACCTAAGCAGGACAATGATCAGGGTCGAACACTGATACAACCCTGTCGAGAAAGAATGTCTAGCTCTGGTATTTGTCATTCAGAAGACTCGTCATTATGTCTCGGGTCAGACGATCCATGTCATTTCCCGGGTCAATCCACTCAGGGTTCTCATGATAAAGCCGGGAGCACTAAACTCTCGATTAGCTACGTAGGAAATACTATTAACACCATATGATATGGTATTTGTCCCATAAAAATCTGTCAAAGGCTAAGCACTGGCCGACTTTTTAGTTGCACATCCATTTCCAGAGTCTTCCAAACTCTATAAAGATATTTCAGATGAAGTGCTGGAATCCATTGTTGCCGAAGGAAACTCTGTCTAGCGGATGTTCTTCGACGACGCTTCAAGAACAGGCCCCAAGGGTCGGATCATCGCATGAGTGGGGGTAGTCTTGATCTCTCCAGACATGCTAGTCATCCAACGTGCTTCTTTCCTCACAGAACCGTGCTCTAACAATGTTACGGAGTACAATGCCCTCATTATGGTTGGTGTGTTGTCGTAGGCACCCAAAAATAAAACCTTTACTCTTAAAATTATTTGTAGAAGTGAGAGTAAGGATAGAACCCACGGAGAGCAATTAGTGTACTTTTATACAATGTGAACAAGGATGGGGGAGGCCTTGAATATGATAATAGAATATTTAAGAAGAGCTAAAAATAATTAAGGTATTAAAATCAATCAAAGGAACAAATATTGGTCTCAGTGAACATTCACCATTGGGATCTTAAAATTGATCATTGATGCAAGCATAAATTAAATCATACTTTGAATATTTACCGTTGGAAGTATCTTCCTATCTCTCTTAGGCTTAGTTAATTAGATACAAGCGACCTAATTAACTTTAATTACTAAATAATCTAAGACAAGCGCTAAGGATTTAATCTAGCAATTTCTTAAAGAACAAAGAGATCAAAAAAGTAAAACAACACAAGCACAAGCGATTGCATTTCATTTTGTCAAAAGTTTTTCTTCTAACATCTGATAGAACAAAGTTGTTCATTAAATCTTAGTTGCTTCAAAAATTAGAAACATCAAACAATTACGGATTTGATATCTAATTTAGTGGTAGATCGAAATGAATAATAAACTAGTAGGCCTCCTAGTAATTAGACAAAACGATCATTATAGTTGGTATAAAAAATATTCAATATTCAAAGTCTAAATCAAACATATAAAAATAATTTAGATCTCACATGTTTATTAATTTCAAGGCTTTCGTACACTTCGACCAACAAGACTTTTAGCCGCACATGTTCATCAAAACTTCAAAAGAAAAGTTGGAGAAAAAGAAGAAGAGTTGTATATTGTGTGTTCCTTTTCCTCATGATTTCTGCCCTTTTATACATCCTCAATTAGTTGTTTGAAGTCCAAAATATCTTCCCACAAATCCTCTAGAAGTTACAACTTCTCAAACAAAAAAACTAAGTCATAGAACAAGTAGGAAAATAGTTATTTTCGTTCCTATTTTTGTTCACATCATCTTTGGCCCAACTTCAAGCCAGATTTCGTCCATGATTCAGCCTGAATCTCGAAAAATGTATAATTGGAAAGTTGTAGCCCTTTGTCTTAGCTTTCCAAATCTTTTTGAATCACCTAAATTCCTTTTTGGAGGAGAAAGTTATGCCCATTTTGGTAGAAGATATCAAAACTGTCCAAAATTATAATTTAGCTCCATTTTGCACTTAGTGTCTCCAATTGTATCCTAAAGCAAAATATAAATATAATGAGTACATTTAGTCATAAAATGAGCATAAAATGATAGACATTAAAGGATAGAATATAATATTTTATGTTCTCATCAAATACCCTCACACTTAACTTTTGTTCATCCTCGGACAAAACTCTAATTTATTTAATTTTTTTTAAAACGAAAATCAAGGTTGTAATGCCATAAATAAAGAATAACCAAGCTTCTTCAAAACTCTTAACATATCATAATAATATACTTAGACAACTTCTAATTACTTAGTAAGTATTTTTACTTGAAGATAGAGTGAACTAAATTGGTAGACCCTCACAGGAATAAATACTCAACTCTCATGTATTAGAAGGGTATGTGTTTCGCTCAAAATTCATTCCAAAAAAATGATATAAGAGAAGCTTGCATATCTTCTCATTCTCCACCACTTGGATCACATGCATAACACAAATCATAAGGACTTTTTATGGGTTGTAGCGGGGCTTAGGATTAAGGTAGGATATATTTGAGAGTGTAGCTAAAAAACCATCAAAACTAGTGGAGCAAAAAATGATTTAACTCGAGCTCAAGTATATAAAATATGTAAAACCAATCACCCCATTAAGCTTCTTCAATTTGACTTCAAAGCATTCAACATACCCCTTTATTGGAATTGGAGGAGGAATAATGAAAATGAATATCAAAAGTAATTTTCTCCGTCACTTTTTTTTCACTACTTCTTCTTTTTTTTTCTCCATTTTTGTCTTTTTTATTCTCTTTTTTTCTTTCTTCTTTTTTTCTTTTTTTCTTTTTATTTTTACAATAATGAAACTCAATAATTTGAGAATGAAAATATATAGCCAAACTTGAAATTCCGATACCCCCACACTTATTTTTTGTACACCCATACATATCATAATGCTCCACTAGTTTTTCGGCCTGGATAAGTATATTTTTTCAGGTTAAAGGTTGTAATGTGGTTTCACAAAGATAAAAGCAATAAGGCTCAAAGGGGTTCAACGAAAGGAAAACTAATTTCAGGGTAGACTATTTGGCTTAAGTAGCGTAAAAAATGGCCTTAATCATGTTCATGTATGCATGTGTCGATGTGGCCTCGAAGAGAATCAAATCAAGTTCTAGAGAAACAAATATATGGAACAATCTCTCTCATCAAAAATAATGAGCCTGATGTGTCAGTCTAAGGGCTCAAAACCTCACCGATTTTTGTCTACCAAATTTAGTCACTACCACCATTAAGAAAAATAACTAGACTAATTAATTCTAAGTTGAATGATTACTTGTCAAATCATGTTATGATTTTTTTAAAACTTAGTTAAATCTTCCTCATGACATACACAACAAAAAATTATAGAAAACGCAACGCCAATTTTTAAAAAAAATTTGTCTATATTTATTTATTTTAAAAAATCATGCATTTTCAAAAAATTAAAAAAAAAAACTAAATCTCCTTCCCTACTTAAATCTGACATTGTCTCCAACGTAATGCTAAATTCAAAGAAAAGACAAAAATAAACAAAAATAAAATACAAGAATAAGGACAAGCTCCCCTTGGGTTGCCTCCCAAGTAGCGCATTTGTTTAATATGTCGTTGGCTCGTCTCTATGCACCCTTGATGCAACTAGGCATGGATTTCAAATCTTGAATAGAGGCCTGTAAAATAGAGGGTAAAGGACTATTGTCATAAATTGATAATAAAATATAACGAACGTTACCTGACTGTTGTCTTTTTGTAAGACCATTCAACCCTGCAATAGTTTTCTGCAAACTAGTAATCATGACTAACTCCTTATTCTCTTTCTATAGACGCTTAATAACGGCAACATCGAATCTATCTTTGATATTAAGTTCAAAAACTTCTTATACATTAGGTACTACGTTGTCTTTAGGAATTTTTATGTCTGCAATGTTGTTTCTCTCTTCTTCTTGTTTTGACGATGTAGGCGCTTTTTTTAATAGGTTGTCAACCTCTCTGCCATTTCTCAAAATGAATGTACTCACTTTTTCTTTTGGATTTATTATTGTTTGAGATGATAATTTTTTCAAACTTTGTGCCTCCAGCTCATTAATTGTTATATATATTTGGCTTATTTGATTGTTCAGACTTTGGATGCTGGCCCTCGTCTCCTATTAAAATTGAAAAGTATTAGTGGCTAGAGACTTAACAATATCTTCTAATGACATACCAGAGTTAGAAGTTTGGCCTAAATGTTGTTCATGGGGATATGGTTGCTTGTACTGATTGTAACTTGGATGATTTTGAGTTACACTGGGCTCTGTTAGGAATTTGTTATGCCCTGTCGATTCATGAGATGAAGAACATAAATTAAATTGATTGCGGAAGCGTACCTGAATCCATTGTCTTTGCTTGACGGATCTTGAAACAAACCTCTCTTTATGGGGTTTGATCTTCCAACCCGCTACGGCCCTTAATAACAAAGATGAAATCTTTGTTCCTCTCTTTGTTGATGGAGATACAGAAGAGAATAGAGAAAACCTTCTTTTGGTGGCCGTATGAGTTGGGGACCATAACCCTAATGAATACACATATATATAAATATGTGTGTTGTGATATTTCTAATTTGGCCCCTCATCAAATTAGAATTATCTCCGGTATCTACACATTAATTCCATGACAATTATACCCTTAAGCCAATTTCCATATAGACCACTTTAATTTGGCTTAATTATTTAGATAGCCCAAACACAATTAATTTTACATGTGTGACCCATAATTATTGAATAATTTCAACAATCTCCTACTGGGCCAAATATGTAACCTTATAATTGTGTTAACCTTAGTGAGATCATAAATCGCTATCTTAATCCTCAGGGTATATCCGGACAATCTCGTCCATTAACCATATCAACATAGGATCAAAGCGGCCTTCGTCACATATAGCGTAACTAAACCATCAATGGTCACATATACCAATATAGATAAACGACATAGATCAATCATGGATGCGTAGCATAGAAATTACACGCAATGTGATCAATACATGTCTATTTCCAACTGGTCCTCCTTAACTTTAATGAGATCAATACTTTAACATAATGAAAACAGAATGAACTGAATTTTTATATATCTGATCAGATAAATATCCAAAATACTTTAATACATAGATGTGTCCAAAACCAAATAGCACCCAAATACATAAAATACAAACTCCCACTATATTGCCATATTCTTAATTAACACCCATATGAGCAGTATGCTCACGAAAGACCCTGGATGATAATACTTTTGTGAGCGGATCCGCTAACATGGAGTTTGTCCTAAAGTGCTATATGAACAATATAACCATTCTGAATTCTTTCCTTCAAAACTAAAAACTTTATGTCAATATCCTTTACTTATACAAGTTTCTGTTGTTTTTGGAATACATTACTGCTGATTTATTGTCACACCATAATTTAAGTGGTCTTTCAACACCGTACTGTAGGCGCAGCCTTGTGACAATTTTGTAACCATATTCCCTGAATAGATCCCCACAGCATGTTATAAACCTTGCTTTCATAGGGGAAGAAATTATGAGTGCATGTTTGACACTCACCCAAATATACCTCCATTAGTCAGCATAACCTGATGTGGATCTCCTACTGTGTTGGCATCCAACAAAATCGGAGTCGGAATACCTTACTATCTTCAGAATTATCCGATCTCCTACAAAGAGCATATAATTGCATGTTCTCTATTAATTACTTAAGTAGTTTGACTGCTATCCAATGATCCATCCATATTTGCTTAAATATCTGCCTAACATCCTAATATATACGCAATATCCTGACGCGTACATACTTGAGTATACATTAGACTCCCTACAACTTATTATGAAGGAAAAATCTATTGTATGTTCTTAATTTTAAGGCTAACCTTAGGGCACTTGTTTGAGACTGAATTTGTCTCCTTTAACGAGAGGTGTCACCTGGTTTGCATTGAATACTTCAATCAATATATAAAACCATAAAATTATTTCTACTCCCACTGAACTTGTGATACACACAATCTTCAACAGTGTTCATCTCAAAACCAAACGAGATAGTCACTTGTTAAAACTCAAAGTGTCTTTGACGAGAAGCCTGCTTGAGTCCATAAATAGATTCTGTCAGTTTACAAACCATATTCTTTGGATCTTCTGACACAAAGTTTTCTGGTTGCACCATATAAATTATTTCGTCAATGTTACCATTGAGAAATACATTTTTGACATCCATTTGATATAACTCAATATTAAAATATACAACAAGTACTATGATTGGTTTAAAAGAGTCTTTCAAAGAAACCGAAGAGAAAGTCTCTTTAAAAAAAAAACAATCCCTTCCTCTTCTCTTGAGGTTGTTGAGTTTGTTCCTCAGAAACAATTACCTTATCTTGAATGGGGGGTACCTTTATGTTGTCTTATTGAGGTAGCTCAAGATCGACTTATAGAGGTAATTTAACATTGTCTTCTTGAGGCTCCGAATTTACTTCTTGATCAATGACAGGTACAAAATCTTGCACATCGTCAAAAGTGATAGTAGGAATCGCAATCGATTCCTCCTCAAAGACAATGTCATTGACTTTATTTCTTTCCTAAACTCAACATCCTAAAAAAAATATTACACTTCTCGTCTAAAATTTTTTTTTATTTTTGTGTTTAGTACCACGTGGTTCCATATGCAAGGTTTCTTTATAGGACGCAATAGTTTCAAGTGATAATAGCATGTCACGAATATTTAAAATAAAAATAATACCAACATTATTTTGAATTTAAAGATAGATCAAACTTTATTGTTCCCAAATGAACAATGATAAATAAGATTGTCAAACAAGAAAACTGAAACTAAAATTCGTCTAAAAGACGGTACAATAAAAGCTCTAGATAAAATTGTATATCAAATCCAATAATAACTAATATCCAAAATTTGTCCTATTACATCCACTTCTATCGACTTGCCGTCTCCCACATAGATGTGTCTTTCACCATCAATTGGCTTTCGGTAGATCTGGCAACCCTTTCTTTACACGCCATGCGTGGTACTTTGTGCATTCCTTCTTTACGTGTCCCGGCTTGCCACAAAAGAAACAACCATTAGCCTCAGTTTGTTGTTTCTTTTGTACTGGACCCTTAGTAGCTTCTGTATTCTTTCGCTTAGTGCCCTTATACTTGTCTTTAGTGGTGGTAGCCAAATTAGCACTTTCAGTTTTATCTTGCTTCAATCTCTCTTCTTCTTGTACACAGTACGAAATGAGCTCATTTAGAGTCCATTTTTCCTTTTGACAGTTGTAACTGACCTTGAACTGATTGTACTATGTAGGAAGTGAGAGCAATACCAAATAAACGACCAAGTCATCCGACAAGTCGAGCTTAAGTGCCTTAAGTTTTGAAGTAATATGAGACATCTCCATGATGTACTCCCTTATGTTACCTTTGCCTTTATACTTCATGGTAATCAAGCACAACAAAAGTGTGCTTGTTTCCGCCTTATCATTCTTTGCAAATCGATTCTCGATTTTAGCAAGGAATTGTTTGGCATTAGTAACCTCATCAGATACTGCACCCCTGAATGCCTCTGGAATACCGCCCTTTATGATCATTAGACTCATGCGGTTTGAGCATTCCCACTTCTCGAAGTTCGTTCTGTCACCAGATGAACTGTCATCCTTAGGAGTAGTGGGACGCTCAATCCTAAGTGCAAGGTCTAGATCCATGCAGCTGAAAACAATATATATGTTATCTTTCCAGTCCTTGAAGTTTGTTCCGTTAAGCATTGGAATTGAGTTCAGATTAGCAGATATTGTAGCAACACTAGCTAAAAAGAGAACAAAAAAACTAAACAAATATGCTCTAATTAATAACCAAAGAATAAAAGATAGTCAAACAAATTTAAAATGGTGAACCCCATCTCAAGATACCTAGTGCATCATTAATATCAAGTCTTTGGACAGTGATATTAACTGCAAGTGGTACTCTTGGTGTAGAGATCAAATATTGACAATAAGTCATGTCAAAAAGTAAGCCTATCTTTGGATCGGGTTACTATTCACATGTAAACCGTATAATTGTCACACATTTATCACCACAAGTATACGTGCAATTCGGCCAAGTATTAACCTTCCTTTGGGCCGGCTAATACCCGCATGAATATGCACACACAAACATCCGACATACCTCGTAGACTATCTACACAAGAGAGGTCACTTTGGCGATATCTTGTTTCAATGAGTCTACTTAGAATGTTGGACAACTATTGCTAGTCACAAAAATGCACCCAAAAAAAATTTGAATGTTGACTAAATTTTACAAAACCGAATCATGTCCAAAACTTTATGTACATGCATAATTAAAATATTACAACTCAAATAAGATAATCATAAGCATGTGAATCTCTTTACATGATTCAAACAAATATTCTTAATTTGACTAAACTGAGCATTGTCAATATAATAAAATTCACGTAATATTTTACTGAAGATATGGACCAATAGATTGCTTCAAATAATCCATAAATATTATATTAAAATAATCTACTGAAAAAAAAGTACGTCAATAGGTTACATCAAATATATGACTTAGAACATAAATTTATTGGAAACTAAAATTTATGCCAAACATAAAATTGTCTATTTGATTCCAATTTGTCCTCCAATGATCAACTTAGATTGGAAAACACTCTAAATTGAGTAACACCAAATATCTATCAGAATAAGTAATTGGAATCTAACCGACATTCCATATTATTACATGCGTCCATATCTAATATTTAAACATTAACCAGAGATTATTACTGTACATAAATAATGAATTAGCTTGTGAAGACGTAGCAGTTGCAATTTGGCAAGCTGTGTGTAACATATGTAAGCATGAACTTCACAGCTAGTAACAAAGAAAAGCACAGACCAAACCATGTCTTTTGATAGACAAATAAATTTCCTCAAGCAACAAAGAAATTTCCTCAAGCAACAAAGAAAAGCACAGATCTAGTCTCTGCTCCGCTCAATCAAGCAGGCTAAGTAACCCCCTCAAGCAAGCAAATAAATTTCCTGCGTGTACTATAATTCCGATTGGAGTTCTGAAGAATCTAACAAGATCTAATGGTTGCCGAGAATTCATGTCTCAGATTCGGGTCATCAACGGATCCACACGGAACAAAACAAACTTCCAAATTTTCATGGCCACATTATTATTATTATTTATCACGGAACAGAATTAAACTTCGAAAACCAATTAAACTTCCGTGTAAGATACATCATCTAAAAAGTTTTATCATGACAATTTATCTAAATCAAATACCATGAACCAATTATCAATAAAAATTGGAATTAGCAGACCTAATTTGTTCTTCCTTTATGGATCCTTAAAAAAAATTATTGAGTAATCGAAACCCAAAATTACATTAGATATAATGTTCTAGGGTTCCTGAACAATAATAAAAAAATAGATTCTGAAACTTCAAACTCATGAATCAAACAAGGTGGCTCTGATACCACTTGTTAGGAATTTGTTGTGCCCTGTCGATTCATGAGATGAAGAACATAAATTAAATTGTTTGCGAAAGCGTACCTGAATCCATTGTCTTTGCTTGACGGAACTTGAAACAAACCTCTCTTTATGGGGTTTGATCTTCCAACCCGCTACGACCCTTAATAACAAAGATGAAATCTTTGTTCCTCTCTTTGTTGATGGGGATACAGAAGAGAATAGAGAAAACCTTCTCTTGGTGGCCGTAAGAGTTGGGGACCATAACCCTAATAAATACACACATATATATATGTGTGTTGTGATATTTCTAATTTGGCCCCTCATCAAATTACAATTATCTCCGGTATCTACACTTTAATTCCATGACAATTATACCCTTAAGCCAATTTCCATATAGACCACTTTAATTTGGCTTAATTATTTAGATAGCCCAAACACAATTAATTTTAGGCTTAATTGCTAATTGCTACCCTCAACTATCACACTTTTTCAAGTTGATACCCTAAACCCTTTTTTCGTAACAGATTGATACCTCAACTATTTTTTTTTTCAACTTAATACCTAACATTTTAAAAAACTCCAAAATGCCCTTATCCCTTCCCTCCCTCCACCCCCTCCCCCACTCCGGCCACCCCCCTGCTAGCTCCGGCCGACCCCCCCCCCCCCTCCTCGCTTCCGGCCGACCTCCCCCCCCCTCCTCGCTTCCGGCCGACCTCCCCCCCCTCTTCGCTTCCGGGCCACCTCCTGCCCCCGCCTCCCGCTCCGTACCCCCCTTCCTAGCCCCCCTCCTCCCGCTGTCGAGCCCTAGGGAGAGGCGGGAGCGGGCGGACGGCCGGAGCGAGAGGGGAGGGGTGGCCTGAAGCGAGCAGGGGGGGTGGGAGGGGAGCTGCGGCCGGAGCTAGCAGGGGGGGCGAAGCTAGCACGGGGGAGGGGGGTTAGGGGTAGGGGCATTTTTGTCCAAAATAATATCCGGGTATCAAGTTGTTACAAAAAAAGTTTAGGGTATCAACTTGAAAAAGTATGATAGTTGAGGGTAGCAATTAGCAATTAAGCCTTAATTTTATATGTGTGGCCCCATAATTATTGAATAGTTCCAACAGGCTCGTCTTGAAGTATTGGGCACATATAAGTTGGATGCCCTACTACTAAACAAATCTCACAAGCCTTGGTGTTTCATGTTACGTACCACCATTTGATGAACAAGATAAGTTAAAGTAGAAATTTTTTGTTCAAGAGTAAATATTTACCTCATTAGCATGCTTAGATGGAAGATCTAGCCAAGTGGCAAATTGCTGAGAATTGACCACCATGTCCTGTTAAAGATATTATTTTTGCTGATAAAAAAAATTATTTTATTACAAGAATAAAATAAAGATCGCAAAAAGCATAAAAATTAACTAAAATTACTCCCCGACAATGGCGCCAAAATTTGGTGTGTTGTCGTAGGCACCCAAAAATAAAACCTCTACTCTTAAAATTATTTGTTGAAGTGAGAGTAAGGATCGATCCCACGGAGAGCAAATAGTATAATTTTATGCAATGTGAACAAGGATGGGGGGTGTCTTGAATATGATCATAGAAAATTTAAGAAAAGCTAAAAATAATTAAGGTATTAAAATCAATCAAAGGAAAAAATATTGGTCTCAGTGAACATTCACCATTGGGATCTTAAAATTGATCATTGATGCAAGCATAAATTAAATCATACTTTGAATATTTACCGTTGGAAGTATCTTCCTATCTCTCTTAGGCTTAGTTAATTAGATACAAGCGACCTAATTAACTTTAATTACTAAATAATCTAAGATAAGTACTAAAGATTTAATCTAGCAATTTCTTAAAGAACAAAGAGATCGATAAAGCAAGCCAACACAATCACAAGCGGTTGCATTTAATTTTGTCAAAAGTTTTTCTCCTAAGATCTAATAAAACAAAGCAGTTCATTAAATCATGGTTGCTTCATAAATTAGAAACATCAAACAATTACGGATTTGATATTTAATTTAGCGGTAGATCGAAATAAATAATAAACTAGTAGGCCTCCTAGTAATTATACAAAACGATCATGAAAGTTGACATAGAAAAACATTCAATATTCAAAGTATAAATCAAACATATAAAAACAATTTAGATCTCACAAGTTTATTGATTCCAAGGCTTCCGTACTCTTCGACCAACAAAATTTTTAGCCACACTTGTTCATCAAAACTTCAAAAGAAAAGTTGGAGAAGAAGAAAAAGAGTTGTTTGTTGTGTGTTCCTTTTCCTCATGATTTCGACCCCTTTTATACACCCTCAATTAGTTGTTTGAAGTCCAAAATATCTTCCCACAAATTCTCTAAAAGTTACAACTTCTCAAATAAAAAAACCTAAGTCATAGAACAAGTAGAAAAATAGTTATTTTCGTTCCTATTTTTGTTCACAACATCTTTAGCCCAACTTCAAGCAAGATTTAGTCCATGATTCAGCCTGAATCACAAAAACATAAAATAGGAAAGTTGTAGCCCATTGTCTTAGCTTTCCAAATCTTTTTGAATCACCTAAATTGCTTTTCGGAGGACAAAGTTATGCCCATTTTGGTAAAAGGTGTCAAAACTGTCCAAAATTGTAATTTAGCTCCATTTTGTACTTAGTGTCTCCAATTGCATCCTAAAGCAAATTATAAATATAATAAGTACCTTTAGTCATAAAATGATAGACATTAAGGGATAGAATATAATATTTTATGTTATCATCAAATACCACCACACTTAACTTTTGTTCGTCCTCGGACAAAACTCTAATTTTTTTTTTCAAAACGAAAATCAATGTTGTAATGCCATAAATAAAGAATAACCAAGCTTCTTCAAAACTCATAACATATCATAAAAATATACTTAGACAACTTCTAATTACTTAGTAAGTATTTTTACTTGAAGATAGAGTGAACTAAATTGGTAGACCCTCACGCGAATAAACACTCAACTCTCATGTATTAGAAGGGTATGTGTTTCGCTCAAATTCATTCCAAAAGAAATGATCTACCAAAAGCTTGCATATCTTCTCATTCTCTACCACTTGGATCACATGCATAACACAAATTATAAGAACTTTTATGGGTTGTAGCGGGGCTTAGGATTAAGGTCGGATATATTTGAGAGTGTAGCTAAAAAACCATCAAAACTAGTGGTGCAAAAATGATTTAACTCAAGCTCAAATATATAAAATATGTAAAACCAGTCACCCCATTTAGCTTCTTCAATTTGACTTCAAAGCATTCAACATCACCCTTTATTGGAATTGGAGGAAGAATTATGAAAATGAATATCAAAAGTAATTTCCTCCGTCACTTTTTTTTTCATTATTTCTTCTTTTCTTTTCGTCTTTTCTATCTTTTTTATTTTCTCTTTTTTTCTTTCTTCTTTCTTAATTTTTTTTCTTTTTTTCTTTGTTTTCATTTTTATTTTTACAATAATGGAACTCAATAATTTGAGAATGAAAATATATAGCCAAACTTGAAATTCAGATACCCCCACACTTATTTTTGTGCACCCATACATATCATAATGCTCCACTAGTTTTTCGGCCTGGATAAGTATTTTTTTTCAAGTTAAAGGTTGTAATGTGGTTTCACAAAAATAAAAGCAATAAGGCTCAAAGGCGTTCGACCAAAGGAAAAATAATTTCAGGGTAGACTATTTGGCTTAAGTAGCGTAAAAAATAGCCTTAATCATGTTCATGTATGCATGTATCGATGTGACCTCGAAGAGAATCAAATCAAATTCTAGAGGAACAAATCTATAGAACAATCTCTCTCATAAAAAATAATAAGACTGATGTGTCAGTCTAAGGGCTCAAAACCTCATCGGCTTTTGTCTACCAGATTTAGTCACTACCATCATTAAGAAAAATAACTAGACTAATTAATTCTAAGTTGAATGATTTCTTGTCCAATCAAGTTATGAATTTTTTTTTAAACTTAGTTAAATCTTCCTCATGACATACACAACAAAAAATTATAGAAAAGCACAAAGCCAAATTTTAAAAAAAAAGTTTGTCTATATTTATTTATTTTAAAAAATCATGCATTTTCAAAAAAAATAAAACAAAACATAAATCTCCTTCCCTACTTAAATCTGACATTGTCTCCAATGTAATGCTAAATGCAAAGAAAAGACAAAAATAAACAAAAATAAAATACAAGAATAAGAACAAACTCCCCTTGGGTTGCCTCCCAAGTAGAGCCTTTGTTTAATATGTTGTTGGCTCGACTCTATGCACCCTTGATGCAACTAGGCATGGATTTCACATCTTGAATAGAGGCCTGCAAAACAGAGGGTAAAGGACTATTGTCATAAATTGATAATAAAAGATAATGAACGTTACCTGACTGTTGTCTTTTTGTAAAATCATTCAACCTTGCAACAGTTTTCTACAAATTAGTAATCATGACTAACTCCTTATTCTCTTTCTCGAGATGCTCAATAACGGCAACATCGAATCCATCTTTGACATTAAGTTCAAAAACTTCTTGTACATTAGTTACTACGTCACCTTTAGAAATTTTTGTGTCTACAATGTTGTTTCTCTCTTCTTCTTGTTTTGACGATGTGGGCGCTTTCTTTACTAGGTTGTCAACCTCTCTACCATTTCTCAAAATGAATGTACTCACTTTTTCTTTTGGATTTATTATTGTTTGAGATGATAATTTTTCTAAACTTTGTGCCTGCAGCTTATTAATTGTTATAGACATTTGGCTTATTTGATTGATCAGACTTTGGATGCTGGCCCTCGTCTCCTGTTGAAATTGAAAAGTATTAGTGGCAAGAGACTTAACAATATCTTCTAATGACATACCACAGTTAGAAGTTTGGCCTAATTTTTGTTCATGGGGATATGGTTGCTTGTATTGATTGTAACTTGGATGATTTTGAGTTACACTGGACTCGTCTTGAAATATTGGGCACATATAAGTTGGATGCCCTACTACTAAACAAAACTCACAAGTCGTTGTTGTTTGCATGTTACCTACAACCATTTGATGAACAAGAGAAGTTAAACTAGAAATTTTTTTGTTCAAGAGAATAAATATTTACCTCATTAGCATGCTTAGATGGAAGATCTAGCCAAGTGGCAAATTGCTGAGAATTGACTACCATGTCCTGTTAAAGATATTTTTTTGCTAATAAAAAGAAATTATTTTATTACAAGAATAAAATAAAGATCACAAAAAGCATAAAAATTAACTAAAATTACTTCCCGACAACGACGTCAAAAATTGGTGTGCTGTCGTAGGCACCCAAAAATAAAACCTTTACTATTAAAATTATTTGTAGAAGTGAGAGTAAGGATCGATCCCACGGAGAGAAAATAGTGTAATTTTATGCAATGTGAACAAGGATGGGGAGGTCTTGAATATGATAATAGAAAATTTAAGAAGAGCTAAAAATAATTAAGGTATTAATATCAATCAAAGGAACAAATATTGGTCTCAATGAACATTCACCATTGGGATCTTAAAATTGATCATCGATGCAAGCATAAATTAAATCATACTTTGAATATTTACCGTTGGAAGTATCTTCCTCTCTCTCTAAGGCTTAGTTAATTAGATACAAACGACCTAATTAACTTTAATTACTAAATAATCTAAGATAAGTACTAAAGATTTAAGCTAGCAATTTCTTAAAGAATAAAGAGATCGATAAAGCAAAACAAAATAAGCACAAGCGATTGCATTTAATTTTGTCAAAAGTTTTTCTCCTAAGATCTAATAAAACAAAGCAGTTCATTAAATCTTGGTTGTTTCACAAATTAGAAACATCAAACTATTATGAATTTGATATCTAATTTAGCAGTAGATCGAAATAAATAATAAACTAGTAGGCCTCCTAGTAATTAGACAAAACGATCATGAAAATTGGCATAGAAAAACATTCAATATTCAAAGTATAAATCAAACATATAAAAACAGTTTAGATCTTACAAGTTTATTGATTCTAAGGCTTCCGTACACTTCGATCTACAAGACTTTTAGCCGCACATGTTCATTAAAACTTCAAAAGAAAAGTTGGAAAAGAAGAAGAAGAGTTGTGTTTTGTGTGTTCCTTTTCCTCATAATTTTTACCCCTTTTATACACCCTCAATTAGTTGTTTGAAACCCAAAATATCTTCCCACTAATCTTCCAAAAGTTACAACTTCTCAAACAAAAAAACTAAGTCATAGAACAAGTAGGAAAATAGTTATTTTCGTTCCTATTTTTGTTCATAGCATCTTTGGCCCAACTTCAAGCTTGATTTCGTCCATGATGCAGCCTGAATCTCGAAAAATGTAAAATAGGAAAGTTGTAGCTCTTTGTCTTAGCTTTCATAATCTTTTTGAATCGCCTAAATTTCTTTTCGGCAGAAAAAGTTATTCCCATTTTGGTAAAAGGTGTCAAAACTGTCCAAAATTGTAATTTAGCTCCATTTTGCACTTAGTGTCTCCAATTGCATCCTAAAGCAATATATATATATATATATATATATATATATATATATATATATATATATATATATATATATATATATATATATATATATATATATTAGTACCTTTAGTCACAAAATGAGCATAAAATGATAGACATTAAGGGATAGAATATAATATTTTATGTTCTTACCAATAGGACTCCAGTTAGCAAGACAGTTGGGGGTAGGATGTCTTGAGTCCTATGGTGATTCAAAACACATTGTCAACCAGGTCCGAGGATAATATGAGGTCCACAACGAGGACCTGATTCCCTATCATAAAGCAGCCTTGGACATTATCTCAACCTTCACTAAGTTCTTCATAGAACATGTACCTCGGCTACAAAATCTGGAGAAAGATGCTTTGGCTGGCATTGCTGCCTTATTGGCAACACCTCTCGGGACTCAACACTTTGTTACGGTGGTTGGCCGGGATCTGGTGTGTCCCAAAAACAACCTATGCATGTGTCTAAACGATGCCATGCCTACAGACGTTGTGTCAACGTCAGAGATTGGCGGTTTCTATTCATATATTTCGTAGTCTACGAGATCCTCCCATACGACCCGAAGGAAGCTGTGTCTGTCAAAAGGCGCTCTCTCCGATTCTACTATGACATAGCCACCAAAATGTTGTATTGTCATTCTTATGACAGGCTTATCCTTCGATGCTTGTCAAACGAAGAGGCAGTCGAAGCTCTTTGGGAGGCTCATGACGATACCTGTGGAGCTCATCAACCCGGTCCTAAGCAATAGGACCGACTCCGACGTATGGGCTATTACTGGCCTACCATGATGGAGGACGCTATTGAGTACGCTAAAAAATGTCGTGTTCTGCCTGCTGCACGCTGAATTCATCATCGACCCTCGGAGTTTCTACATCCAACGGTTGCCTCCTGGCGATTTGAAGCCTGGGGTAAGGATATAGTTGGACCAATTACTTTCTGTCATCCAGAGGACATCGTTTTATTTTAGCAATCGCCGACTACTTCTCTAAGTGGGCGGAGGCTATACCTCTGACAGAGGTGAAAAGATCGAAGGTGATCAGCTTCATCAAGCATCATATCATCTATCGTTTCGGGTTACCCCGGAGGATCATCCACAACAACGGTCCGTAATTCATAAGTCATGCATTTAGCAAGTTCTGTGACAAGAATCACATCCAGAACGTGGCATCAACCGCTTACAATCTGGCAGTAAATGGGTTGGTTGAAGCTTTCAATAAAATAATCGTCAAACTACTCAAGATAGTCATGTCATCCAATAAATGCGACTGGGACGAGAAGCTAGGTGAATGTCTTTGGGCCTATCGCACAACGGTACAGACTCCAATGGGCAACATACCGTTCTCCTTGGTCTACGAGAGTGAAGCAGTGCTGCCTATTGAAATCCAAATCCCCTCTCTATGAGTGGCCATTACAAACCAGCTGACGGCGGAAGACAATCAACGTCGCCGGTTGCAAGAGTTGGAGATGCTTGACAAAAAATGCCTCTTGGCTCAACATCGCATTAAGCTCTATCAGGCTCGCATTTCACAGGCTTTCAACAAGAAGGTCAAACAAATGACTTTCTAGGTGGGGGACCTCATCCTATCAGTCAGAAGGCCGATGGTGATGACCCATAAGACACCAGGGAAGTTCGAAACCAAATAGGAAGGCCCCTTCATCATAGAGACAATATACTCTAATGGCGCCTACCGACGAGCGAAACCGAACGGGGACTTGTACATGGTGCCAATTAACGACAAGTTCTTAAAGAAGAATTATGCTTGAGGCTCCTCAACATGTACTTCCATCTCCGCAGTAAGAAAAATCTATGAATTTTACCAGTAAATTCATGCCCCTTATCATGATATGTCTTTGGAACCCAGTTGCTCCGGGATATTCTCTTATCAATCCCCAGTAGAAAAAATCCATGTCCTTATCACCTCTGAGTTGTTTCCTGCATCCCCTCAAAGCTCAATCTTTATTCTCAGTAAGATTGAGCTAAAACCAGTGCTTACCACATCCACCTTACCTCTAAGTAAATACCCCATTCAAACAACCCCTGTGTTCCCGCCTATAGAACATCCACGTCCATAAAACCTCTGAGTTGTTCTCTGCATCCCTACAGAGTCCGTTCTTACCACGTCCATATCACCTATGAGCAAAAAAAACTCTATCACCAACCCCATGTTTACCATGTCCACATTATCTCTGAGTAAAAATGTCGGTTCCTTCTCTCAACTGATCATCTGTACCTAAAACCAAGGCGCGCCAAAGATGCTAAGTCAAAAAAACTACAAGTTCGTGACAAATGAGCCAACAAAAGTTCTTTTTTTCTTTTTCATCAAAAGGAAAAAAGGACTATATTTGCAAAAAAAAACAACTACATCTCAAATGAAAGAGCATCGAAATACAAGCAAGAAATATTAGAGACAAGAAAAGAAGGTTTATTCATTTTCTCGAGAATTGCGACTACAAGGAAGTCGATGAAACCCCAGATTTAGAGAGAATGGTTATGATGGGGCATATACCACTCGCTCAGCCACCGCGCATATGAAGGCTCCACCTGATTGAGGTCCTCTATAGGAGTCGGATGACTGGAGCTCCTGGTGCCACTACCTTCCGTCGTCGGCTCCTCCTTAACAGCGACTTCGATTTTTAGAATTATTTCCTCCTTAATGGTCATCAATTCCTCTTTGACAAAGGAAGACAACATCTCCTCTTTAACGATGACCTCAGCTTTCGGTATCACCATAGACACTGCAGAAAGATGAAAAAAAAGAAATATTAGCCCTGTTATGTTATAAAAAGTCGAAAGATATGTGCAATTTTAGTATCGGTGCATGCAAGCTGCTGCGCATCAAAATCATGGTGCATCATCAGGACAAAAATTCATGCGCACTGACTAAATTCCACCACAGCGCATCCTCGGGACCAAAGTCCATGTGCGTTGGAAGAAAAGGTTTGGTGCATCATCAGGACCAAAGTCCATGCACGTCAGCACATGAAAGCTTCAGCGCATCATCAGGACCAAAGTCCATGCACGTCAGCAGAGAAAGGTTTCAGCACATCATCAGGACCAAAGTCTATGCGCGTCAGCACGGGAATGCCTAGGTGCATCTTCATGGTATGGTTCATACAAACCATACCCATGCACTTCAGTAGAGTGGTTTAGCACATGATCCAAGATAGTTATCCACCCATGCATCAAAAATCGTGCAAGAAAGTGTGTATTTTTTTGATAAACTCCCAAGCAGCAGACCACCCACCGACAACTTAAGGGCGCATGTCGGCGTGCGTCGTGTCGACAACTTGGGATTCTTCGGCGTCGGCCTCAACAGGCTTCTTGCCTTTGCCTTTGCCTTTGCCTCGGCCAGCAGTGCCACGAGGAGTTTTGGGGGCCATTTCTCAAAAGCTAGGGTTTTTTGAAAAGGTCTAAGGAAGAAAAGGATGAGAAAATAGAAGTTCTTCTCTCTCCTCATACTCCTATTTATAGGCCTATGCCACGTGTGAAACGATAAAAACATGACGTCGGCGTCTCTTCGGGTCTCGTTAAACTGACGGCTGCATATCTTCCAAAAGAGATCATCATTAATCATTCGAAATTCGAACATTATCTTCTTTCATTTAAATCGAGAAGAGTATGTGCCAACACAGCCATGCGCGGAATGACCATGCGCTTAGATAGGGCATGCGCCCAAAACATCTACTGCACATGCTTCTTGGTTCAAAGTATTCCAAAACTTGGCAAAAAGTTTTTAAAACTTTTAAGGGGGTCTTTTAGAAGCATGAAATTTCAGGCGCATCCGAAGACCAAGTTTCTATGCACCACTTACATCATGCCGAAGACTCAGGATAAATGTTAGCACAACATCCAAAGACAACAAAGATAAGAAGCACATAAAGAGTATATTTTTCATTTTATTTGAAAATCTATTACATAACTAAAATAAAAAGTCTATTACAAAGAAGCCTAAACTCTACAGCTAGGCGCATCACTTTGACGTCTCAATCTAGGCACATCACTCTAGTATCTCAATTTAGGCACATCAACCCTCTTCATCAGAGTGAATCACTTTTTCGTCAAATGCACGAGTGCTTCGACTAATGAAGCATTTATTGAGCAGAACGCGGGTTGGCAATCAATCCAAACTCGATGGATCTTGCAGCATAACGAAAGTCGGGACACGACGACCCCGATCTTTAGATACAACAGGCACTCAATGCCATCTCGTAGAAGTACACTGCCGACAAGGGGTTCGAACATGAGCTATTGTGTCTATAGCTCTCCCGGCGCATCTCAGTCTTCTGAAAGAGTTCGTCATCCAAATCAAAACTTCTTTGAATGAGGAGATCCGTAGTGCAATATCTTGCCAAGGAGGAGGATCGGTCGAGTTCATCTCAAATGAGAAGTTTGGATGAAAAGAATGAGCAAACTCTCTACACTGTTATTTATAGGCTAAGGCAAATCAAACCCATGTGCCAAGTGGCAACTTCTCCGAAGTCAGTACAATGAACTTGCATTAATGACGATGAATTTTCTACCTCAAACTCAGCTAAGTTTAAGAGTCATCAATGCCTCAAAAGACTCAAGAAAGCTGACCGAAGCAGATGTGCCATGCAGCTTATGCGCTCGTCAACTCTATGCGCTATATATCTGATGCGCCCACCTAAAGCTCTCTACCCATCAAAGTATTTAATGCTAAAGTAACAAAAATGACAGCAGCATGCAACTTGAAGTCTGAGCAGTCTGCTTTTGCAGAAGGCAAAGAGACGCAATCATCACTCTTTTGTCGGTTACGACTACGCTCTGCCACATGGCCAACTGATCACTTGCATGCGCCCCCGCAGCTACGCGCTCAAACTCTATATGCACATCAAAAGCCATAGGCCCAGACTTGCTCTTATCAGAAGCCAAGTCTCCTCATGTGCCAGATCCTAGGCGTATCCACTCAAATCAACCTGCAAAGATCTTTGAGTAATGGATACGTGCCACATGTCTTTGACTCAGTTCTGCCTACGAATGGGTGCCAACCACCCAAGATTTCAACAAAAACTAAATCTCAATAACTGCCACATATCAACTCCTCTAAAGCCTAATAGTGCAGTCCAAATCGATTTAGTTCCAGCTCTTCGACGCATCGTCCATATGCCCAACAAAGTCAGATACGTGGCATCCCTATGTACAAAACCTCCATGTGCATATCACATATACGCGCATAAGCAGATCATTCTGCTGCCTATAATTAGAAGGATTATTCTTTCGTTCAACCTCTTCAGCTCTCCAACTTTTTTAACCTCTTCAGTATCCAGAGCACTTGCAAGAGTTTCTATCCTCTTCAAGTCCCTGCCTTTTCCAGAACAACTCTGACCTTCAGAGAGTCCGAGATCGTCAACGGAGTCAAAGAATCATAACTCACTTCATCGCCACGGTTCCCAAATAAAAACAAAAGTATACTCCTAGGATCCCAACGAGATCCTACTTGTACTCCGTTATGTTTATGATGATATATAAAGTTCATCCCAAACACTTATAATGGCAAACAATGTGAGGGGAGCTGCACTTAACAGGACAGGGGTTGGGGGCTAACAGTAGTCCTACAGTAGCAGTTAGAAGGGAAAAAACATGTGTTATTGTATGGAGGGGTTAGTCATAGGCATGTTGCATTGGAAACCCATGTATCAGTTGGGGCATATCATCCATGCCTCCTCAAATTGTATCAGTTATTATCAACTATATTTATATTTATGTTTCAGTCTCATTTCATACATTTCAATTCTTGTTCAGTTTTTGTTATATTTAGTCCAGTCATATATGATTGGTATCAGTGTTAGGAAGTGTGGCATATTGCACAGTAGGAAGGGGGTAGAGAGTTTACCCTTGAGCAGGGGATTGGCAGCAATACCTTACACTGTAGGCGAAAATGCCTTGCCAAGGCCGGCAGTAGTGGCATGGCCCCACTTGGCTATGAATAGGTAAGTAGCTATGTGTGTGGAGTGAAGGGGAAGCTTGGGAGAAACCTAAAACAAATGAAAAGCAGCATGTGGCATGGCTTGGTTGGCAAGGGTAAGAAATTGCACAGGTAAGAGGGTGTCTTGGAGTGATAGGTAAGTAATTGAGGGTTCTCCCAAGTAGGGTAGTGCCATGACATGATTTGCAGGTGGCATTTAGCCACTATTATATACAGTGGACAAGCCAATGTGTGGCCTTAGAATAGCAGGCCATAGGCTAGTGAGTGCCCGTACATGTGTGGGTGATTTATAGAACTCAAGTGTGGCAATGAGAGTGTCCCTAGTGTGTGTGTGTGTTAGTGGTTAGCCTATATGAGTATCCTAGTGTGTCATGTGATACATGATTTGAATGATTATGAGTAGGATAATGTCTGACATAAGATTTAGGGTCTTGGCCATATGTTGACAGAGAGTTTGTAGATGGTGACCAAGTAGATATATGGTTAGCCATGAAGATGAGGGTTATATGCATCAGTCCTGGTGGCAGGACAGTGGACAGGGCCAATTGGCTACTGTTTTCATGTCAGACAGCAGGACAGTGCCCTTGTGGGTTGCCTCTTGTGTGTGTGTACATGTTGTATGTGTATGGGTTGATAGAAGAGGAGTGTCAACAACATCAGTAGGTAAGGGTAGATGGGAAATAGATGTTTGTGGTGCAGGTAATGTATTAGAGGAGAGTTAAATTCCTGAAAAGTTAAATAGATGTGGCATATAGGAGGAGAAATAAGGGTTAGATAGGTATGTGTGTGTTTAATGAGTGAGTTAGTGAAGAGTATCCAAGAAATCATGGTCTGTATATGTCTGTTATATAGGATTTTGCGTGAGAATGTGAGTATCACAAGGCAAGGCCTAGGAAATGTGAGATAGGGAATTTGGGGGTTTTCTTGTACTAGGGTATTAGATAGTAGAGTATAGGAATTTGGGTTACCGATGGGTATCTATATAGATGCTAAGGATATTGGCTTGAGCCAAGTGAATCAATAATAGGATAATGATAGATACTAGTTGGCTAGCTTATACACAAGATATTTAGGATGCCAAGTGTATAAGCAGTGTTAGGATAATTAGGTAGAGTATTGCTAGATACCCAATACTAGGTAAACTACCAAGATAAAGACTAGGATAGCCTAGTGTAGTTTGGTTGGCTTTAGTATGACAACGTATGACCTAGAGTTGACCTGTTTGACTTAGTTTGACTAGCCTTGACTTAGTTTGGCTTCTATGACCTAGAAAAGACCTAGAAGTATGTAACTAATGCATTTAAATATACTGTTTACTCTAGAACACCAAATAACTCTGTATATCTCATATATAGGTTTGTGTGACAGTACGTTGGGCATCGATCCATATTTACTGCTCAGGACCGTAGACGAGTACATTCTCTGATATTTTTTTATTTATCTGATGATTATTATGATTCAACTTCTAGTATAGAATAACCTTATTCTCTTTCATGACATATATTGGTATTTCTGGATTCATTTACTTATGTCACATGGATTATACTTGTCTTGCCTCTATTTCTGGAATCATCCACTGGAACCACCTACTAGAAACACCTACTGGCATCACTTACTTTCTGGCGGGACTTGTACTTTATTTACTTGTGTCACATGTATTATACTTGTCCCAACACCCCGACACAAACCCGTTCCAGGGAAAACCCGTGCATGGAAGATTATCTCCAATCTATTTCTCAAGTCCATTCGACCATGCAATGCGCATCTTACTCAAACAACCAAATATATCTTGAGTTCGTGACTCAGACTTCGTATCATCTCCTATTTCTCACATTAACTTTCTATGTTATCATATTCCATACTTCGTTTCATTGTTCAATGGCATCATGCCCCAGCTCAATGTTCGTCAACCGAATGACCCGAAGGTCCCAAACCTTTTCGAGGCATCATGTCATATCTGACAGTTCCGTCACATTCAGGCCACAATTGTTCTTTTCTTAATGAAGCCATCTTTTATGATTCTCATGCACGTATGCACGCTTTGACACGATTATTCTCTATTCTTAGAGTCGTGCATACGAAGCACGCCTCGATACTGTAATTCCCTGCTCTAAGCCTTAGTGTTCAATGTATGTTCCTTCCCTCCGATTCGTGTAACTGAGGCATACCTCGATAAGGTATTCAATGTTCAATAGCTCGTGTACTGAGGCACTTGCACCGATATAGTCTTTCAATGTTCTAGCATACTAACTCGTGCACGGGGGCACGGAATGACTCGTGCGTTGAGGCACTTGTCGATACAATTATCCTATGTTCTTATGGCTTGCGCATCGAGGCGCTCGTCTTTGCGATATTTAATGTTCCATAGCGACTCGTACATTTGATGTACATTTTATTTCAATTATTCTATTTAGTGTTCGACACGCACTATGTTCCTCTCTCGATCAAGCCACGCTAGTGGTCTCGATAGGTTAACTTATCATACAAAGATATATTTTACATAGGCATGAAGGAGTAGGAAAGAAAAGTCAAAGCCCCCCACCTTAAGCCGATACGCCTTGTCATTTTGTCGAGCCGATGCGGCTCGATTTTATATCTTTGTTGCACGGCCAACTCTTCTGACTTAGCCATTCGAGCACTTCGTGCTTCATTGAATTATATGATCGATTTGGCTTACCGAGCCTATGCCTCAGTCCGTTGTGTGGCGGTGATTTGGTTTTGCGAACCCCGTTGTAAATAAGGCAAAATGTTGGCCTCTTATATTTCAGCGTAAACGTATAGCCTGTATACGAAACCAACTAAAATTAATACTTGTTCGAATCGGACTAATGTCTTGCGTCGATTCCATTTCTTAGAATCTTCGAACCGACTCGATGCTTTCTCTCGGGCCAACTTAACACTTGCATCAATCTTACTCGATACGTTCCTCGGGTCAACGTAACTTTTTGCATCGATCTGACTCAATATGTTTCTTGGGACAAGGTAACTCTTGTATCGATTCACATCGATACTTAATTGGGTCAACGCGACTCTTCGAGTCAACGACTCAGCATAATACACCGTGCGGAGCGGGGCATTACATAATATACCACTCAAAACAAGGTTCATCCTCGAACCAAAACCAACACTTAATTCCAGTATTTTCTAGATCGTTTTACGATCTCGCTCAACAATTGTTGTTCCATTTCAAACACTCGTGCAAGCTTTCATTAACTTTCAGTCCTTCCTGCAGCTCAATTTGAATTCAGTATACAACTTGATTTGGATCGTTACACTTATTCAAGGCGTCCCAAAAATATGTGTATTTCAGCCAAGCCAGTGGTAGAAAATTAGAATAAAGCTGACAGGTAAATTTTAATCCTATGCTTGCCATCTCGTACTCCCGATCGGACTTATCGTTAGTGACTGTTCTCAAAATTTTATCGCATACGTATATTCGATACATACGTGATTCATTCAACAAGTCGTCGCATGTGACACGATTCAAAAATCGTATTCCTCTTTTCGTGAGTTTGTATGGACTATCAATACCATGTGTTGCGTCAGGTCGTTACGCATCCGATAGTAATGATCCTCCGCAACGCCTTGCGTTCCAAGTCGCCGCCCAACTATTTCCGAAGTCTGGCTATGCAACTTATCTCAATATGATTCTTTTTGTTGACTTGCAAATGCATCAACACTCAGGGCTACGCCCACTATGTGACTTATTTAGACACCGTGTGCAACTTTACATTGACATTGCATAAAGGCCACAATCTGTCCGACATAAAAGTTTAATTCAAGTCGACAATGCTCGCAGGAAACAATCACTTTGACACGAAGGTCTTTACGACGTGTCTTACGTTTGATTCCTATCGAGTAGGAAATTTACTAGCCAAATTCCCAACTTGCCTGTCTCGCAACATCGAATATAAGTTTGATTCACCCAAGCTCAATTGCAAGGTGAATGCAAATCTAATGACATAACTTAATAAATTATTCTCTTACCACTCGCTCTCTTACATAGCACGATTCTCAAAATTGCCTAGACTTATCATCAACATGCACCACATTATATTTGTTATCGAGCAATTTTATATGCGACGTCGCATAGGTCATCTTACGGGTCTGCAACATTCATTTTGATTTAGCGGTCAAGTCTTCTAGGGTCAGCTGCCCCAAAGCTACGCTCGATAATTGTGGATCATTAACGAATGACAGTTACTACGAACTATGCTATATTATTTCGGAGCCAAATTACGTTCCGACGATTTCTATGCGACTACCCAAATTTGGACAAAACCATTTCTATTTGTGCAACTGAGGCACAACTATCCTCCAAGTAAAGTCATGCACTACCATCGATGATTCTAAAATTCACGAAACATCTACTCGTATTGAGTTCAACTCTATCTACCCATGGTCGAAACCCGAGATGCTATACGCATCGAAACAATTGTCCATAACTATAAGGTCTCGCCTGATCAATCGTAAGGCTTATAACCAACCAGTTCGACATTCTCGTATTACTATTTCCAAAAGTTACGATATCGTAGGCCCGCTCTGTTATGTGTTCTCACATCGTGCGTACGTTTTCTTGCGTTTCAATTTCTATAGGTCATATCAATTTCGATAACACGACGGTCAACATTGAATCTGCATCAACGTTGACTTTAGTTCCTATTGCATACATCCAAGTTCACTACAAACTTTTCTATGCGCATCAACTCGTTTTTCGATTCGCCGCATCCCGCTATACTTTGATCGCATAACCGAGTTACCAATTATCCAACATCGAACCATCGAGTTATACGATCACGCCCTCTAAGTTTTACATGTTTCAGCCGTACTCAAATAAGTTTCGCTGTAATGTAACCAACTATCTCTTAGGCACTATTTACCCGCATCAACCAACTATTTACCGAAGTTGCACATCGTACGATCCGATTATAATTCGCATCGCTCAACATTTCTATCGAGAGTTTAAGTCGTGCGATTCGATTACGATTCACCTCGCCAAACATTTCTATCGAGATTGCAAGTCTTGCGACTCGTTTATAAGTTCAAGTTTCCTGTCCCGTCGATCCGATTATCGCTTCAAGGCATAATCGTTTCGTTACTCTCGGTCGTTCGACCGACTTACAAATTTTTATCCGACTTATCATTCATTGATATGAGCCCCCGCCCTATTATTCCAACCAATTATCGAAGAACACTTGCATCAACATACCGTTATACAAATTTTCAATCGAGTCTCGGTACTCTCCCATCCGTTGCGGACAAACCTTCCGTAATTCTCATAACACGTCAATGCAATTCATCGCACAAGTGGTATAGCATATAACACACAGAATCGAGTCATTCATCGCATAGGTGGTATGGCATGTACCACTCGAAAATCAAGTCATTTCCATCGCATCATACTCGGTATGAACCAACAATCTATTTCATCTCACAAATTCTGTAGTGATCATACCGATCACAATCGTAACTTTCGATTAATCAAAATTCTGACACAGCTCGGCCAATGTATTCATATGCCAACACAAGCTCGGTGCACAACCGAATGATTCGTTCTATCGATTTATGATTTCAGTTCCTTCTGTTGCATATCGTGCAACGTATTATTAAGTTTCAACCGTTTCATCTCGTACAACGTTTTTAATTCAGTCTCTTTCGTTACATCTTGTGTAACATTTTATTTATGATATTCAAAGCCAATACTCGAATCTGTTCAACACATTCAATTTTTAACTTTTATTTTCCTTACAATGCATCATTCACAACTCGTTGCATTTGATACAACAACATTTCACGACTTTTATTATATCGATGCAATCAATATTTCACATATCGACTGTTGCATTGAAACAACAAACATTTTGATTCATATTTATCAACTTGTTCACTTGCAGCACAAACATCTCAATTCACATCTCGCGACTTGTTGCGCTTACAGCAACAATTATTTCACGGCTTGTTGCACTCGATGCAACAAATATTTTGTGACTTCCTTAGCAAGCATCATGTAATTTCCAAAACACATGTGGCCAAATTACAAGATTTGTATTAGACTTATTATATGGAACATCCAGTGCAGCATCGAGTAGTCAAGAGTGATTTGATTGGTGGTGTGCAACTCTTTGGAATTGAAATGAAACAAGTGTCCTGAGAAAATTAAGCCTAGAGCTCTGATACCAATTTGTCACGCCCCGACCCGAAAAAATGCTCGTACTTGCATCGATTTATCCGAATCATCGTCCTCGTTCGGGCGAGATGTCGTACGAGTTTGGAGTTGCACTCGTACAAGGCAAGATGACATGTTCTCAAATGGTTATCTTTGATTGATATTAGCAAACAGTAGAAAATAAAGTATACGAAACAATTCTCTTTATTGATAAATGAACTGAGATTACAATGGCTTTCAATTAGCCCAACTGAATATGCTAGATTGGCTATAACACTCAAGTTATCTCTTGTCCACAAAGAATTTTACCATTCCATACATCATGTCTTCTATATCTAGGCCGCATCAATCCTGTTGCAAGTCCGAACGTCAATGCGATCGCACGCTTCAAACGCTACGGCATTCCATGCCTTAGCGCGATCAAGCGAAGCTCCGCCGCGAGCAGACCATTCCCTGAACTTGCTAGCAACTAGTAGGGGATTAGTACTTTCGTCCTCGCTATACTGATCAAAGACCCACTTTAACTAAACCGACATTTAGTAATGTATTGATTCTTACAGCATACAATTTAGTTATCTTTCTATGTTCTCCTTAGGATCGATTTCATGGCATATTCGAAAGCAGTAAAACATGTTATCATGAAAAGCATGTTATTTGATTCGAATAAGAAAGCAGGCAACTAATAGCAATCTCGTGTTGTTTCGTGACATTTTACCAACATCGACGTATTCGTCCTTGAACCGATGCAAGGTGAATACGCCTCATTCTTTCCCTGTCATGTTATAAGTGATATGTGCAGTATCTATTTTTCTTGCACTTTTGGCCCACCGTTCCATAACTGTATGAAGGTCGTTGGTGTATCCGCGCCAGAATGGACTAAAGGTGTTTCTTTTTTTCTTTTCTTTTCTTTTCTTTTCTCAATTTGGGTAGCCCGATGGCTCACAGGATGGGTTGCTATCCCAATAACCGGAGGCTTACCGTTGCATACCAATCAGTGCAGCGTTCACATCAATAACCAGTAGCTAATCATCTTAGAGATGTGTGCCCAGCAAAGTTTAACATCCCTCCTAGGCCAAACGGTCTCGGCGCTCCGGTGCAAACCCGTTCGAGGGAACACCTGTACATGGGAGATTATCTCCAATCTATTTCTCAAGTCCATTCGACCATGCAACGTGCGTCTTATTTAAACAACCAAACATATCTTGAGTTCGTGACTCAGACTTCATAAAATCCCATATTTCTCACATTAACTTTCTATGTTCTCATATTCCATACTCGTTTCAATATCAATGGCATCATGCCCCAAGTCAATGTTTGTCAACCGAACGATCCGAAGGTCCCAAATATTTTTGAGGCATCATGTCATATCTGACAATTTTGTCACATTCATGCCACAACTGTTCTCTCCGCAACGAAGCCATCTTTTATGATTCTCGTGCTCGTATGCACACTTTGACATGATTGTTCACTATTCTTCGAGTCGTGCATATGATGCACGCCTCGATATCGTAATTCCATGTTCTATGCCTTAGTATTCAATGTATGTTCCTTCCCTCTGACTCATGCAACTGAGGCACGCCTCGATAGGGTATTCAATGTTCAATAGCTTATGCACTGAGGCACGCATGCCGATATAGTCTTTTAATGTTCTAGTATACTAACTCGTGCGCGGGGGCTCGGAATGACTCATGCGTTGAGGTTCTTGTCGATACAGTTATCCCATTTCTTATGGCTTGCACACCGAGGCGCTCACCTTTGTGATATTCAATGTTCTATATCGATTTGTACATTTGATGTACATTTCATTTCAATTGTTCTATCTAGTGTTCGATATGCACTATGTTCCTCTCTCGATCAAGCCACGCTCGTGGTCTCAATAGGTTAACTTAGCATATAACGATATATTTTACATAGGCATGAAGGAGTAGAAAAGAGAAGTCAAAGCCCCCCCAACTTAAGACGATATGCCTTGTCATTTCGCCGATCCGATTCGGCTGGATTTCATATCTTTGTTGCACAGCCAACTCTTTTGACTTAGCCATTCGAGCACTTCGTGCTTCATTGAATTATACGACCGATTTGGCTTACCGAGCCTACGCCTCAGTCCGTTGCGAGGTGGTTATTTGGTTTTGCGGACCCCGTTGTAAATAAGGCAAAATGTCGACCTCTTATATTTCAGCGTAAACGTATAGCCTGCACATGAAATCAACTAAAATCAATACTTGTTCGAATCGGACTAATGCCTTGCGTCGATTCGATTTTTTAGAATCTTTGAACCGACACAATACTTTCTTTCGGGCCAACTTAACACTTGCATCGATCTTACTCGATGCGTTCTTCGGGTCAACGTAACTCTTTGCATCGATCCAACTCAATGCGTTTCTTTGGACAGGGTAACTCTTGTATCGATTCGCATCGATACTTAATCGGGTCAACGCCCCTCTTCGAGTCAACGACTCAGCATAATACACCATGCGTAGCGAGGCATTACAGATCACATGTAAATTATTATTTCAAATCACTATTGCACTTTGTCATTTTCCAGTGTTATATTGTCATTGCTTCATTTACACATTAGTTCTTAGTAGCATTACATTACCATTTATTTAGTATTATTCATATCGTAGGGTTGTACTTTGCTCCTTTCTTGATTGAATTTGTTGTAGGTGAGTTTGATACTGACCTTTGTACTAGTTACTATGGTCCCGCAGAGGACACGACTGGAGAAGACCTAGTCCAGATGGTGGAGCCAGCTGTAGATCAGGAGATCTAGAGCAGAGTTGTACTTTTAGTTGTGATTTGTGTTGTTTAATGTTGTATTGTGTAGATTGGATTATTGTAATAATAGCATAGGAGTTACTTTACCTTTTACCGGATTTGTCTCCGAATATTCATTGTAAAAGTGTACTCCTAAAGCATATTGAAACTCTGTGATGATGTTGTGATGTAGTACGCGATAGATGTTGTGATGAGGATTGATCTAGCATTTTGATGATTATTGAGGTCTAGACAGCTAACTACCGCCATCAACGATGGCGTAGGCTAGTCGTGTCCAACTCGTATCCAGTTATCTGGAAGCAGGACGTGACATGTTTTTAGTTGTGGCCCATACAGGTTTTTCCTAATAGTTACTTAGGCCTTAGAGTACTATTGGGAACACTGCTATAATAAGAACTCAATCACAACATAGGATCGATTTCATATTATTTATTTACTGTCTTTATGTTATTTCTGTGGATGTTTATGTATTATTTTTATTCCAGAGAATAGCACGAGCGAGATGCCGTCCTACCGGTAGGATACTATGGAAGGAGCATACTCCTTCCGTCATGTGATTCAGGAGACTAACAAAACCCTTCCCCTACCTCCACCTCCAACCCGACCCAGACTCCGGGGCCTGTGCCTATAGCGGGATCCCAGTTTTACGATTTTATGTGGGGTATGATGGATACCCATAGAGAGAAGACCGCCATTATGAGGCAGAGCGTGGAAAACGTTTACCAAGTCGCTTTGGCCACCATGGACAGAGTGACGGCCCAACAGCAGCAACCACCCCCACAGCCTGCCCAGTCCAAGTCTGACATCATCCTAGACTTCAAAAAACTAGGATCCTGAGGCTTTAGCGGCACCAAGGGCATCATATATGTCGATGAGTGGCTAGAGGATTTGGAGAGACTCCTCCATGTTTCCCGGCTTCCTGATGATCTGAAGATAGAAGCCGTGGGCCTTCAGTTTCATGACCTAACAAGCACATGGTTTAGGAATGACCCCAAATTGCCATGAGGGGTATCACTTGGTATAGGTTCAGATAGTTGTTTCAGCAGAGATTCTTTCCCCTTGCGGCTAGAGAGATTCTGGAATGATAATTCTAGAATTTCGAACAGGGGAACCAGACCGTCGAGGAGTATGCTGCAGAGTTCAATCAATTGATCCATTTTACAGACTACATGGTACAGGATCCTGAGATTCGAGCTAGGAGGTTTCGATATGGTTTGACCCAAGAGCTTCGTGTCCATGTCTTCGCTAATGGCGCGAGGACCTATGCAGAGATTCCCACTATAACATGGGGTTGAAGGTCAACTTAGGCCTTCGAACGAAAAGGGACAGAGAGACTTTTGGGGGTAGTAGCACTGGTGGATTAGCAAAGCGTCCTCACATTCCTCCGAGACCTATTCAGCATCCCTAGCCTCAGTATCGTCCACCTATCCGTGCCCCCGCACCACCACCTCAGAGACAGACCTAGGCTGTACTCACTTGTGCATTCTACCATAAGCTAGGACCCCATTTTGACATATGTCATATTAGATTAGGACATTACCTATCATGTGGGTCTACTACCCACCAAGTGCGAAAGTGCTCTACAGCTTATACCCGTTAGAGGCCAGCTCAGCAGGGACCCCCTAGACCATTATAATGAGGATTTTCATTTCCCACACAGCAGCAAAAATTTGCCCAAACACTAGCAGTAGCATGGAGCACCACCACAGGATCGGGTATTCGCGATGGCAGTCGAGGAGAAAGAGGCTATAGGCAATGTGATCATAGGTGATATTCTTGTTCATTCACTTTCTGTCCTTGTATTGTTCAATTCCAGTGCATCACATAGCTTCATATCACTTGCGTTTATGCACAGACATAGTTTAGTACCTGCATCTAGGAAGAAATGTATGATCATGACAGGAAAAGGTATAGTACCGGTTAGTGATGCTTGTGTTGTTCGATTAGCATAGCCGGTTGGGAATTTCGATCTTAGTTCTTCGTAATGCCACTTTCGAGATTTGATGTAATCCTCGGGATGGATCGGTTGAGTGAGCATTATGCCTTCATAGATTGCTATCAGAGAAAACTAACTTTTCGACCACCAGGAGATCTACCATTTGAGGTCATGCGGAGTACTGCAGAGAGGCTTACAGGAGTCAGCTTTGGGGCAGTTGTAGAAGAGAATAAACTACCCCATCTGATCATAGCGGAGTTCTTAGATGTTCTCTCTGAAGACTTGCCACGATTACTCCCAGACCGAGATATTGAGTTTTCTATCGACTTAGTTCCAAGGGCAGCACCATTATCCCAGAATTGCTATAGGATCAACCCTAAGGAAGCAAAAGAGATGAAGGAGAAGATTGATGAGTTGGAAGGAAAGAGCTTCATTCGATTGAGTGCTTCACCCTGGGGAGGGCCAATCCTATTTGTGCCTAAGAAGGAAGGGACTGTCAGGATGTGCATCGATTATCGGGCCCTCAACAACATCACTATCAAGAACAAATATACATTGCCCCGGATAAATAAGCTTTTTGATCAGTTGAGTGGGGCTAAGGTGTTCTCCAAAATAGATCTGCGATCTGGGTATCATCAAGTAAAGTTCAGGGAGCAGGATATTCCCAAGACTGCGTTCAACACCCGGTATGGGCATTATGAGTTCTTAGTCATGCCCTTCGGACTCACCAATGCCCCAACCGTCTTCATGAACCTTATGAACAAGGTTTTCCACCAGTACTTAGACAAGTTCGTGGTGGTATTCATAGATGATATTTTGATCTATTCCAAGACCCCAAGGGAGCACGAGGAGCATTTGAGGATAGTATTGGGCATTCTGAGGAGACGTTGTATGGAAAATTCTCTAAATGTGAGTTTTCTAGACAAAGTAGAATTTTTTTTGGGCAAGTAGTGACGGGAGACGACATAGCATTAGACTCGAAGAGAATTGAGGCTGTGAAGTCATGGGCTACTCCCAGTTTGGTAGCTGAGATCAGAAGCTTCTATGGATTGGCAGGATATTACAGAAAATTTGTGCACGATTTTGCTAAGATTGCAGAACCAATGACCAAGCTCACCAGGAAAGATGAAGAATTTTTTTGGACATAGGCATGTCAGACAGATTTTGAAGAGTTGAAGAAAAGGTTGACTATGGCTCCTATCGTAGCTTTGCCTTCTGGATCAGGAGGGTTCGCTATCTACAGTGATGCATCAGGGAAAGGATTGGGATACGTGTTAGAGCAGAAAGGATTGGGAAAGGATTGGGATACGTGTTAACAAGAGAGTTAGAGCATATGCTTCTCAGCAGCTGAGACCACATGAGAAGGATTATTCGACCCATGACCTGGAGCATGCATCAGTCTTATTTGCTTTGATGCTTTGGAAGCATTACCTCTTTGTTGAGAGAGTGGAGATATTTACAGATCGCAAAAGTATGAAATATATTTTCACTTAGAAAGAGCTAAACATGAGACAGAGAAGGTAGCTAGAGCTCATGAAGGATTTTGACATCAACTTACAGAATCATCATAGGAAGGCTAATGTCATAGCAGATGCACTTAGTCGATATCCTATGGCTACACTTTTTATTATGGATCGACATCTTCTAGAAGACTTAGAGAGCTTAGAAATCAAGGTCATTATACCAGGACTTGAGGGGTAGATGATGAACATACTGGTTCAGTCTGGATTGATAGAAAAGATTAAGAAGGACCAGTTTATTGATGAGGGTCTCCACAGCATTCGAATTCAGGTACAGACAGGACTATTGGATAACTTTACCATAGCAAAGGATCGTGCTCTTAGGCATGGTACTAAGTTGTGTGTGCCTAAGGGTAGCCTGAGGAAGGAAGTCATACAGGAGGCTCATCAGTCACAGTATTTCATTCATCCAGGGGCAACAAAGATGTATAAGGATCTTCGAGAGCATGTATGGTGGTATGGAATGAAACAGGAAGTAGCCAGATTTATCTCTAGATATTTGGTGTGCCTGCAGGTTAAATCTGAATGTCAGAGCTCGAGGTGATTAGTCTAGTCTTTGCCTATCCTAAAATGGAAGTGGGAGCACAAACTATGGATTTTGTCAGGCTTATCACAAACACTCGGTGGAGAAGATGCCATATGGGTCATCGTGGATAGACAGAAAAAATCAGCTCACTTCATTCCATTCAAGGTAGGGCTATCGACAGAGAAGCTAGCAATAAGAGGCAGATTGTGCGGATTTATGGAGTTCTGATTAGCATTGTTTCAGGAAGAGATAGCAGGTTTACTTCATACATCTGGAAGAGTCTGCAGCAGAGTTTGGGCACACAGTTGAATCCACGATGACCCATATGGCATCTTCCCCATCGGGTGTTCAGGATAAGCCTGAGACAAAATTAGCTCACTTCATTCCATTCAAGATAGGGCTATCGATAGAGAGGCTAGCAGCGCTCTACATGAGGCAGATTGTGCGAATTCATGGAGTACCGATTAGCATTATTTCAGGCAGAGATAGCAGGTTTACTTTTGGAAGAGTCTGCAGCAGAGTTTGGGCACCAGTTGAAGTTCAGTACTGCTTATCATCCACAGACAGATGAACAATCAGAGAGAACGATTTAGACCTTAGAAGACATGTTGAGGGTTTGTGCCTTAGATTTTGAAGGGCCTTAGGAAGACCTTTTGTACCTGGTTGAGTTTGCTTATAATAACAGTTACCAGGCCAGTATAGGCATGACACCTTTCGAGGCACTATATGGTCGACGGTGTCAAACACCTTTATCCCGGGTTGATGTAGGAGAGAAAGTTTTTCTTGGATCAGAGATGGCAGTGGATGCAGCAGATAAAGTCAATTGATCACGGACAGACTCAGAGTTGCTCAAGACATGCATGAGCATTGGGCAGACAGTCATCGAAGGCCTTTAAAGTTTATCGTGGGAGACCTTGTTTTCCTGAGGATATCTTCTACCCGGGGCACCATCAGGTTTAGAAGGGGAGGAAAGCTTAGTCCTTGATACATTGGGCCATTTGAGATAGTGGAGACAGTAGGTCCAGTAGCATACATATTGGCACTTCCGCCTAGTCTAGAAGGGGTCCACAATGTCTTCCATATTTCTTAGCGTAGACGATACATTTCAGACCTCAGCCATGTTGTAGACCATTCTGAGCTTGACGTAGGACCCAGTCTCACATATGAGGAACAGCCAGTCGAGATTCTAGATCGCAGAGAAAAGCAGCTGTGGAACCAGACCATAGGCTTGGCCAGGGTCGCTTTGAGGCACCATTCTCCCAGAGAGTCCACCTAGGAGAGAGAGGATGAGATGAAAGTGAAGTACCCGCATCTTTTTTGAGGCATTTGTTTTGATGTACTTGTCTATCTGCACTCCTTAATTTTTTATGACAAAATTTTTCTGAGGGTAGACTTGTAACTCCCCTTTCTAAATTTCCAAAAAAATCCCTCTTTGGTCTATTTTTATTTTATTATTAATTATTAATTGGTATCCATGGCAAGAGGGAGAGGTAGTTTTGTAATTAATAAATTATATAGTTAGTGTGGGAAGTTTCTAGAATTAATAAGTTATGGAGAGAGACTAACTAAATAGAGTTAGTTTTAACTAACTTTCTAACTAACCCCACATTCTCCATAACTATCCGAACTAACTTTGTAACAAACTTTTAACAAACCCAACTAACTCCCTAACAACCCTTTCCAAAGGAATGGATCTAGCCTTATTTCCATCTAGATTAATTAAACAGAATTAGTAGTTGTAATAAAAGTAATTATTTTCACAAACAAACCATTTGTTTTGTAATTTTCAATCCATTTTAACTCTATATAAGGAGAGGAAGGCTCTGTTTCCTTCGCCAACTCCAAACCACGATGAAGCCCTGTATCTTTCCACACTGACCCATTCTTCTCCTATTCTTCTTCTTCTTCTTCGTTCTTTCCATGTGAAAACCTAACCCTAGCTATTTGGAAATCGAGCTATGGCAACCACAGTAACGTCTGTAGCGATGGTGTAGTTGCAGTAGATCAATTATTTTCCTAACGAGCGATATCGGGCGACCTGATGAAGAATCTCCGGTGATCTCAAACATCGAGCATGATGTAGCAGTCTTCATCAGCAGTTCCTCCATCGTGAGGCGATGTTTGATGACAACAACTATCCACGAACCCACGATGTTGAATAGCGGGGATAGCAGATCAATTTTGGTTAGTATTTTCTTTCGCGTTCTCTTCTGAGTTGGTTTTGAGTTGATCGATCGAATCAAGGAAGATTGATTGATCAAATCAATTAGATTCTTGGTCGATCAACAACTTTAGATTAGATTCTTGATTTTCTTTATTGAATCGATCCTCATAGTAGGTGACTGACCGACTGTTTTGATTAGGAATTGATCACATGTCGATCAAGACTGATCCCACCAAGAATCAGTTCAAACTGGAGTGACTGAATCAATCAAGATTCAAACTCGAAACTGATCGATTAAGTCTTCTAAACTTTAAATTCATGATTCTCGATTCGATCTTGTCTATAGAGTCTACCGTAATCATCATGGAATACTTAAAGAATTTGTTGGTAGTCTTTGCACACTAAGTATTTGGGGAAATGCTCCACTCAGGAAACAAAGCCATTCTGGACATAGAGTTGCGTGTATCCGACTTGTCAGAAGTGTCATGCCCCGATCCCGGGAGATCAAAAATTAGCCATTGGGTGTGATGTCGTACAAGTCTAGATTGCACTTGTACATGGCAAAACCATTATAGTTTCCGATATTTTTCAAAAAATAACGACATCGCAGCCAACCAAGCAGACAAATTGAAGTCACAACAAGATATGAAGAAAATGTATCTCTTTATTGATAATTGGAATAGATTACAAGACTTGCAGCTGAATACAGAGTTTACAATAGATTTACAAAGACTTCTGAATAACCAACTGAGTCACTTGCCATTTAGGCTTACAAACGACATATGCCGACTCGGCTTACAATGAACTAGCTAATTTGGCTTACAATCTCACTGGTTCATCTTAGTTACACTGTTCCATATATTATGTCCCGTATAGCAGAAGACATCGTCTTGCAAGAAGAGCTTCTACACACCCATCCGATTTATCGATGCCAAGCACCGATCAAATGATATCCCCCATGCACAAGCACCTAAAAGAATGCCCACAACGTGGGTCAATACATCATCTATGTACCGGCGAGCGGTGCTAGCCCAATTCACCTAAGAAGACAATAATAAGTAATCATGTTATAGAACATTATTAAAAGTGGTCTTTCTTGTTGCCTTAGGGTCAATTGGCAGTTCATATCCGACAGAAGTAAATCATACACATCATTCTTAGCCAGCATAATATAAAGTAATATGATACCAACAGTCGTATAACCATCCATGTACATTTATAATACTTACTCTGCATGCACCAAAACATTGTTAGGAACAATATCATAACTCAATATGATTGTCACCTTTCAGGTGATTTCTTACCAACAACCGATATCCTTTTCTGTAATTGAGTAAATAACTTACTCTGTCTGCATAAGACATCATTAGCACTTGACCTATCATTATGAAGGTCACTGACTACACGCCAACTTGGACTTATAGTTAAATGGCTCCCCTTCAGCGGCGGGTAGCTAGCCTAGTCTGGAAGGTTCCTGAATCACCGGGCTACTACTACAGCATTGTGCTACTACTTCAGTATGAGGTTCCCCAAGGACAAATCAGTTTTCGAGGCCTCGGAATAACGTTCGAGGAACCACCTTGTCAACAAGTTGTCCATGACCATGCAAATATATGCAACTTATCTATGAAAAAAACATATAATGCATGATAGGAAAACTATGTAATAAGCCACTATTTTTATTCGTATCACCATCTTGCCATCTGGCCTTGAGCCAACACTCACATTTTACCAACTGTCCAATCCAGGGACTTAGTGTAATCAACATTCTACATCGGCGACAGGATAATAGAATGTTGATTACTCAATCTTTTCCTACATCTTTGATACCATACATTCTTACGGTCATAACTCAAGCATGCTCATTGTCCAGTTCTCGAACTTATTATCTGTTTTACCATCTATTCATCGAGCTGAGGCTCAATATACTCATCGCCCAAGTATTTGGGACTTTTTCTTTCACCTGTCACGTATTTCATTACAAAGCATGCAAGCATACAATTCATGAAATGATTTGAAGCACACAATCGATAAAATGATTTGCAACAACTTTCGGGTCATGTGATTAATTATCTTTCTGATTTCTATGCAGGATGTTATTGAGCAACTCAACAAGAACATAGCATACTATCTTTTTATTAAGCGTGAAGCTAAAGGATCTTTGAAGGGTTCAACACTACTCATATTTATAAGACGATTTCCGCCATGATCGCATAGCCTTCTGAGCGATCCTTCGCATATTCCCAAGTCCAATAAGGCTTCATCGAGACAACCAACCATCATAATGCATCTTACGGGTCGGGACACTAAATATATACCACTCAGAAAAAGTTTCGTCCTCGAAACATAAACAAAAGTCATTCCCATAACTCCAAATGAAATTATAAAAATTTCCACGATCAACTTGCACTATTTAACATTTTTTCGCAATATCTCGATTGATTTCAAATGTTGTACCATCTCGCCACAGCATCCCAATTTGATTCAAAATAGTTTACCATCCTTGTTCTTTCTTCCAACACTCGTGCAATTTCTTAGCACATGATACTCCTCTCCGCGGCTTCGTTTGAATTCAGCATACCACTTAGTTGGAACCATACACATATTTTAGATGTCCCAGAAATATATGCATTTCAACCAAGTTCAGTGATAGAGAAAACGAACGAGCTACAGGTATAACTTCATTTTCGAACGTTAGCAATTCCTCTTAAATATATAGTATAGCCGCAATTCACTTATTCAATCTCCCAACCAACTATTAACACAGTATTGTTACCAATTCCAACTCGAGTAATTTCCAGAACCGGTCAAAAATTTTCTAAAGTATTCTGACATAGTTATATCAAGTATTCCAACGAATCCAGAGTTTCTTTTCAAGTCCATTGTCATTCATACCACCAAAGTTGATAAAAGCCAATAGTCACATCTCTTTTCGACACCACAATTCTCATCGATCACATCATGTATCCATTATTGTTCACAGCCATACACTTTATTTGCAACCGTAATTTCTCGATTATGAACTATCTTCCAAGTTGTACCATTATTCCACTTTAGTCAATTTTTTTGATGTACTCAAAATTTCTTGTATTACTCAAGCCAAAATATTATCATCTCGTATATATACAACTCTCAACTCCAACAGCATTAATTCTGAGGGTCATTTCAAATTTTCATTCGCTCTATTCGATCTCGACTACATGCAGTACCTCATTTTATCGTTACACTTATTCTCAATTCCGATCTGATTATATGTCAATAAAATTATTCCTACTATCTTAAGGTGTAACCCCTCTTCCCGAATTTTTCTTTAATTTTTTCTATTTTAATTATTGTATTTAAAGGTAATTTTCATTAAAAAAATTGTGAAAGGAATTTTGTGCTTAACTCTGTTATAAAAAAAACTAGTTAATATTAAATGTTTGAAAATACTAGTTGATTTTAATAAAAATATTCTTATTAAATTTTATTATAGAAATATCGAAAAATGTTTCGACATTATTTTGGGCTTTAACGGTTTGTTTCAAAACTTAATTTGGAAAAATTGTTAGTAGTGATAAAAAGATTCAGTCAAACTACTTTAAAATAAATTTTTTACTAATAGTTAAATACATTAAACTATTTTTGGTGGTATCAAATGTTATGCCTATTATTTGAATTAAGTTTTGGATTTCGGAATATTCTTTAAATTATTTTGAAGATACCAAATACAATTTCAACTTATTATGATAATTTATTAATTACTTAAGATATGAATTCGTATGATTATAAGTATTTGGATGATATTAAATATATTAGATTGGATTAACTAGTTTTAAAGCTAATTTAGTTATACTAGGAAAGTATATCTACTCGGACTCTCCATCATTATCTAAATAGGAGTCTCTCCTGCCCACTCTATGACCTATTTAAGGAGCTTTTATTGGCTTTCTTAAAGCAAAAATCTCTCCAAACCTAATCTATCCGTCGTCCTCTGTCCATCGAACACAGCACGGACGACTGTCGCAGTAGCCATCTACAGGCAAGTCCTAGCAGTCACCATCCTTACCTACATCAAACCACCATCAACGTCACACCCACACCACAATCGCCGTCCTCATCCCTGCCTCGACCGGCCACCCCGTCGTGCCACCAGTCCCCGACTCCATCCACGGCAAACACCAACCGAGCACCCAACCGAGTTGTCCAACCCGACCTGCCGCCACCCCAATATTTATCTTATTCCAATCATTACATCCCAGTAAACAAACCTTCCGTGTCCAAACAATCCGGACACGACACAAAGGAACAAATCAAAGCAAAACCCAAACCTAACCTCCCTGGAGCCGCCATAGACCAAGTCGCCACCGCCTGGAGCCACCGCTTCTGGCCGACCGGTCCACATCGCCGCAATTTCTCCGTGTCTCCTCGTGTGCGTCGTCCACAACCGTGCACACGGCAGTCAGCAACGAGCCTGCGTCACAGCAGCGGGATCACGCCCACATAACTTGGCGAGCGACCAACTCCGCCGCCGTGTCGCGCCTACTCGCTGTAAGTACGGGGACCGCCAGATCCGGGCGCCGCTCAGCTGCCGCCACCGTTCCGATCGACACCGTGGGCGGGCAGCCTCGAGCCGACCTCCGCCGAGAGCCGCGAGTCGAGTGCCGGACCGGGACCACCATTCCTCGACCGTGCTTCCCTCCGTAAGCCGCGCTCGAGCCCGCCGTACTTGGCCGGTTCCGCCGCTGTCGCCTCCACCAGTAGGTGAGCTTCTCCCCGACCTCTCTCTCTCTCTCCCCTCTCGGTGAGCCTTCCTCTTCCCCATCCCCTTTTTCCTCTGTCTTCTCTCTCAATCACTCTTCCCCATCTCTCACTATACACCCTCTTCTTCTCCAAAAGGAGAAGACCATGTTCTCTAAATAAATGAACCCTCTCTCTTTCTCTGACTCTTCCTCTTATGTTTACTTTGTTTTATTGTTTGGTGCTACTGTGCTTTCTCAAGAAATGAGGGGACAAGAGAGGAAGTAGGAATACATTTTATTATTTTGTTATTTTCTTATTATTATTATATGCAAAAATCGAAGTCCAACAATTATTTTTTAAAGATGGCCATGCCTATTAGGGCTGTGCACAATTAAGTCAAATCGACCAAATCGAACCAAGCCAAACCGAATCGATTGGTTTTAAACCGAACCGATGGTTCAGTTGGTTTGGTTCGGCTTCAATTTTTTCAAAACCGACCGGTTCGGTTCGGTTCATGGTTTGGTTATGCCAAAAATCGTCTAAACCGAACCGAACCAAATCCTTATTAAATAGTTAGGGTTGGCCGGTTGGGTATGGGTTCATTGGGTTGTATTATACCGGTTTGGTTCATTTATTCATATCATAGCCATTTATCAAGTTGAAGTTGAAAGAACTCTCTCTAGTCTCAAAGAGGAGTGCTGGCGGCTCCTATTCTTTTCTAATTGCTCCTGTGCACATGAAAGGGGATTCTGTTTAAATGTATACGAATTTTTAATTATATGTATAATTGGCATTTTTTTCTACCTGTAAAGCGCAAGTTGAATTGAAGCTGCTGAATTGTATTTACCGTTGCAAAGTGCAAGTTGACTGAGGTTTCACACACAAAAAAGCATACAGTTCATTTTTTTATGTGATCAAAACCGACCAAATCGAACCGATCCAAACCGAACCAAGTCGGTCGGTTTCAAAACCGAATCGACCATTTGATTGGTTCGGTTCGATTTTGTTTATTTTTAAACCAATTAACTTCGATTCGACTTCGGTTGGGACCAAATAGGTCGACCACCGACCGACGCACACCCCTAATGCCTATAGCTGGCTGCCCTCTCCACTTGTATTGCCCTACGAATCTATAGAATCCTTTGTTGGACTTAAGAAAGAGTTACAAAGACATTTGCTTGGGGGAGCAATTACTGTAGAGCGGTCTTAGGCTTACGTAGGAGGTGATGCTATGCAGCTTGCCAAAGTGCAAAAAATCTTCACAAATAGTAAGTTTAGGCTATGAAATTGGAGTATATTTATAGTAAATAATTTTATTATAAATTACAGTAATGAATATTTGTATAGGTGGTTATACTGTTATATTATTGTTCTTATTATCATTATTATTATTCTTGTGCTTATTATCTTTAAAAACCATTAGCACTACCTATATTGGTTTTTTTTTAAATAAATATATTAAATATTTTTCTAAAAGTATATTTTGACTCTTAGAATTATTTTCTATGAACTAGATGTTGGCTTAATAAATTACTATTTTTTTTAGCTTTGTTTCTCAAAAATAAGATTGGCCTAATTTTAATATGGATATTATGGTTTTGAATTTTAAGCTAATAATAAAATAAAATATTTTAATTGGGCTTGATAAATAAATATTACTTTCGGGCTTAATTATATATAAACTCTTTTGGGACTTTTTGCAATTTAACTTGTTATAAACAAACTAGTTGGCCTTAATATATTTAGTAGATTTTTGGACTTCTTGGGCTTTAGAAAAAGGATTTATGAGTATTTTATAACGGGCTTATAAAATAGTTTTGAACTATTTACTATTAAATCTTGGACTATTTGATTGGGTTTCTGAATTATATGTTAATATTGAATTAATCATTTGGGCTTTTAGACATACAAATGATTTTGGGATTTAAGTAATTCTTTATAAGATTTATGTATAAGGGTTGTAATATGTTAAATTTTTTTCTAAAATGGTATATTTTCCTAACATACCTTTCCTTAAATCAAATTATTTTAGATCAAATTGCCAGGACTAATCGTATTCCTATCTTCCTTGTTGAATCCAAACTTCTTCACATCTACCCTAGAAATTGGACTATTCCGAACGCGATGTTATTATCGGTTTCAACAACAAAGGACCCCAGGCAAGTACACTTTCTGATTGCTTTTCGATACATAGTAGTTTTTATGTTTCATGTTTATACATATGTCTTGCTGCTTGTTGACACGCTCGTCACACGGAGATTTGTATCATGGAATTATTGTACTTTTTGACTGTCATTTACATGATTACCATGCTTGCGACTTGATTCCATGAGTATTATCTGGGTGGAAAAATATCTTACTAGACATGTGGACTACGCAAAAATATCCCAAAATGTCTGATCGTGACAGATAGCAGCTGCACACGACACGTGCAGGGTGCCGTATTTATCCCTTAGCCGTTCACATGTCGAATAAGATATTTCAAAACACATAGATAGTTGTCTTTTATTTGTTTCCTGGTTTTCTTCACCGCTTGCCATGACATTAGTTACTTTCTAGTTTTTATCTCACATATATTATTTTTATGTCTTGTGAATTCTATTATGTTTTCACATTGTCGTCGGTTTGTGTGCTTGTTCCATTTCTAACTGGAAACCAACATTTTTCAGGTTAATCGCAGTTTCTTTAGCATTGGGAGGCATGGTGTATTTGCAGGTCGAACCTAGAAACTAGTTGGATAACTTAAATTGTTGTAATAGATTATTGTGAGACTTTGTACCTTCTTTAAATATAAATATTGTAAATGTTGTAATAAATCTAGAAATGTGAATGAGCAATAATTGTTATATTTTGTGACTTTGAGCATCTTGGACGTGACAACGTTCTACCGCCGACTCTGCGGCGTAGGCTGGCTTGGACACGCACTCGTATCCGAAAAGCGGGTGCGGGTCGTAACAAGTTTTTTTGGTGGCCCAAACAGGTCAATTTTTGCAAATCATGCGAACTTGTGGTAGTACCTAAATTAGTCATACTACTACAAACCTGCGACTAGGAAATGCTCATTCACATTAGGAATAACTTGAATTTTGGAGGATGACTAGGACTAGGAGTCCCTTATTCAACTAGAACATTGGGTAGTTAAGGATAGTTATAAAGACCATGCAACTTAGGTAAGGATTTTTTAAATTCAGATAACTTGAGAAATTTTTACAGATACGCCATTACATTTTGATATGACGATATGACCTTAGGTGGGTAAGCTATTCATCTGTAACTTAGGACTTACCTGGATTCAATTCTTAATATTGATAATTTGTGCAAATTTTTTTCTGCCTCCTTAGGTACCTTCCTTATATCATGCGAGTCCAAATTGCTTATTTATTTTCGTGTTACCACAGGGAATCATTTTATAATTCTGAATCCATTATCACAGAGGAATCTCGAGTTAGTTGTTGATTCTAAGTTTTCCCAATCGTTTGAATATCCATGGAATAAAGATTATATGTTTACGTTTCTCTTGTCTTCAATCATTCTCCTTAATTGACTGTCACGCCCCAGAACCAGAATACTGGAGAGCGGGGGCAGACATAGCCAGCTACGTATAATGAAATGGAATCCACGTCACTATACGGTCACGGCTGTCTAGATATATGAGGGTTTAACTACAAGCCAACAGTCTCCTACGGTCATGAACAAGCCTATTGTCTCAATCACAAGCAAGTAGTAACAGTTACAAGATGTCAGAGCACCAAATATATAATAGCAAGGCGTCCCATACATTACATATTCGGATGATCATGAAACTAGTCATACAAAATGTCAAGACTAGCAAGAGTTTTAGTCAATACATGATCAATCCTAGGATTTGTCAATCATGTTACAGCCCGTAGGCAGACAATAAATAAAGGTGTAATACGAGCTAACACGTGCTCGCCGGCTAAACGCCTCAAAAGAATAATTTTACACGTAGAGTGGAGGACAAAAGAAACCCACTCGTTGCCCTGGTTACGCCTGGTGGTCACCATCGGGCTGGAAGACAGGTGGATCCTCTGGTGCTGCTCCGATATCTGGCCACACAAAACCAGCTGGGTCAGACCCCAAAAAGAGCAAGTGCCACAAAGGAGGCTTCACTTAGGAACTAAAACCAGCATAACACAAATAAATAGTAAAGGTAATTAAAAGATAGTGATAATAGCTGAGATGACAATAATATATTGAACACGGAGAAACCATTCAAGTAGCCAGACTACAACCCTTAAACCAAACAAGGACCGGGGTTGCAATCTTTCGCCTGAATAGAAACCCGCCTCAATTACTATTGATAAGGTAACAAGACAATAAACGAAGAGAGGACACAGAACTGCTCCGGAAGCCAGGTTACAACCCTTAAACCAAACAAGGACCGGGGTTGTAACCCTTCGCCTGAACAGAACTGGACCCCTGATCTTTATTGTTAAGGCCAGTATAAATAATCATGGTATTGAAGTAAAGGTAAAACCTGACGAGCATGACAGGGGGTTACAATAAGACAATAAACGAAGAGAGGACACAGAACTGCTCCGGGAGCCAGGTTACAACCCATAAACCAAACAAGGACCGGGGTTGTAACCCTTCGCCTGAACAGAACTGGACCCCTGATCGTTATTGTTAAGGCGGGCACAATAAGCAGGACGATATATGATAAGATAACCATGGAACTATTCAGATAGCCAAGTTACAACCCTTAAACCAAACAAGGACCGGGGTTGTAACCCTTCATCTGAACAGAACTTGGTATCCCATCATTTATCGATACAAGAAATCATGTCCTGATACAATCTTATACAGGATCAGGATAAGACTAAGCTGGAATAAACTTCATCCAATCAATCACGGCCAATCAAGAGTACGGCTTGATACTTTTAACTAACTAGGGTTATCACAGGCCTAGTTACTAGCAAGATGCAATGAGATTATCCCAACAGCCACAAGCCCTGCAGACCATCCGGTTATCCAGGTCGAATGTCCATTTAGGAAGAATGCAACACATGACTGTGTGCTGGAAATGTGCCCTACTCGTCGGTAGGCTACAAGTCCACTGAATGCGCCCAGATAACGGGATTGCCTGTAGCTGGAAATCTCTTCATGACTACTGAATCATTCTAGTTAATTAGCCTTAGTCCATTTCAGTAGGTACCCCTGACCGTGGTACTCAGGGGTCCCCATCCTAAACATGATGCAAGACAGTACTAGTTTATTTGTACAAACACAATCGCCCACGGTGTCCAAGTCTTTCATACTTGTCATGTCAGGCTAGCTATCGTAACAGCATGCCGAGATATATCATGTCAGTTTACTTGTCAAGAGTGCGCCACAGCGGGCCACTATCGTGTTCTATTCTTCCAATATTATGAATGAGAGAAACTTGCATAAAATAACAAGAGACATATTCTTGCTGCTAAGGAAAAGATCTACAACTTCCACGTTGGGAGTTGAGAGAAATTCGAGCAATAATTCAGTCAATTAGGACATATAACAGTTAGTAATAGTCAAAATATGCATTATGCGGCCTATTCTGCGACATACATGCAACTGCGACACCATATGCGCCTACTGCGACATACGCCTTAATGCGGCTCATGCGCGACATGATATGCGCCTATCGCGACATGCGCCTCATGTGGCTCAACTGCGACATGATATGCGCCTACCGCGACATGCGCCTCATGTGGCTCAACTGCGACATGATATGCGCCTACCGCGATATGCGCCTCATTGCAACATGCGCCTACTGCGACATGCGCCTTCTGCGACATGATATGCGGCTACTGCGACATGCGCCTCATTGCAACATGCGTCTACTGCGACATGCGCCTTCTGCGACATGATATGCGGCTACTATGACATGCGCTTTATTGCAACATGCGCCTACTACGACATGCGCCTTCTGCGACATGATATGCGGCTACTGCGACATGCGCTTCATTGCAACATGCGCCTACTGCGACATGCGCCTTCTGGGACATGATATGCGGCTACTGCGACATGCGCTTCATTGCAACATGCGCCTACTGCGACATGCGCCTTCTGCGACATGATATGCGGCTACTGCGACATGCGCTTCATTGCAACATGCGCCTACTGCGACATGCGCCTTCTGCGACATGCGGTTCATGCTGCAGATGAACATAGAAATGACCAGAAATTGTTTTGGCCATAACTTCCTCATCCGAAGTCGAAATCAAGCGAAACAAAAGCCAAAACTGCATGAAATTGAATTCTCTACAACATAGACACACTAGTTTTCGAAAATAACCAAGTTTTAGAGATCAAAACCAAGAAAAACCGAAAAGTTTACAAACTTAGATCTACAAGAACCCATCCATCAAATCCAAAAATGTCAAGTTCTAAAGAGGCTTAGAATCAAGTAAGGAAGAGAATGGAACAATAAAACTTGAGATCCACCATGAAGCAAGTTTGCACTTGCCTAGCTCTCTTTCCTGGTAGGTGGAAGAGTAAATGGTGGAGAAGAAGAAGTGAAGGAGAAGAATAAATGAAGAGAGAGAGAAGGTTGGTGGGGATAATAAAGAGGGGGTTGTGGTGGAAATGAAGGAGAAGCATAGGCTAAGGTGTTCCACCCTTGGCCCATGATGAACCAAGCATTGGGCCGGCCGAACCAAGCCAACCCAAACCGAGAGTAAACAAGCCAAGCCAAACCAAGGAGATATGCAAATACAAGATAAAATACGTATACGTATTCCAAATATGTAATACGAACAACAGGCATTACAACTCTACCCACCTTAAAAGAATTCCGTCCTCGAAATTTAATTAAGAGGCTAGAGGGACAAGAACAAGCTACACTATTCACAGGCAATTATACTAGGCAATCAATCAATCATGTAAGCAAGGAATTGATGGCATGAGGCATAAGAAAGACATTATACCTCACGAGTCAAACAAGTCGGGATATCGTGATCGGATATCATCCTCACGCTCCCACGTTGACTCACCCAAAGAGTGATGACCCCAAGCAACTCGGACTAACTTGATAGTCTTGTTCATGAGTGTCTTCTCTCTTCGGTCCAATATAGACACGGGCCTCTCCTCATACGAAAGGTTGGTACCAACAACCAATTCCGAATGATCCAGGATGTGGCTCGGGTCTGGGATATACCGTCGCAGTTGGGATACATGGAATACGTCATGCACCTCACGTAGCGACGGTGGAAGAGCGAGACGATAGGATACATCTCCTACTCGCTCCAGAATATCGAACGACCCTATATACCTAGGACTAAGCTTTCCTCGTACGCCGAAATGAATGACGTCGTGGTTAGGCGAAATCCTCAGGATTACATGGTCGCCGACAGAAAACTCAAGAGGGCGCCGATGAGAATCGGCCCAATGACGCTTGCGATCTTGGGCAACTCGAAGATGATCTCTGACTTTTCTGACCACTTCAACGGTCTGAGCAATCATTTCCGGACCAAGCATCTGCCTCTCTCCAATATCGTCCCAGGCTAGCGGGGATCGACACTTCCTACCATACAGTGCCTCGAACGGTGCCATCTGGATACTGGCCTGGAAACTGTTGTTGTACGAGAACTCCACCAGGTGCACGTGATCTTCCCACGAACCACCAAAGTCGAGTGTACATGACCGTAACATATCTTCAAGAGTCTGGATCGTACGCTCCGACTGGCCATCTGTCTGCGGGTGATAAGCTGAACTGAACTGGAGGTGAGTTCCCAAACTTTCTTGCAAGCTACGCCAAAAGTGCGACGTAAATCTTGAATCTCTGTCTGAAGTGATACTGACTGGTACACCGTGCAACCTGACAATCTGTCGGAGATACATCTCCGCTAGCTGAGCCGTCGACTGACCAACTCTGAACGGGAGAAAGTGAGCCACCTTCGTGAGCCTGTCTATGACAACCCAAATAGCGTCTCTTCCCGTCGGGGATCTAGGCAATCCAGTCACAAAATCCATGGTTACATGCTCCTATTTCCACTCGGGAATCGGCAATGGTTGAAGTAGTCCAGCTGGTCTCTGATGTTCAGCCTTAACTTGTTGGCAGACTAAACAACGAGAGACAAACCGGGCTATCTCCCTCTTCATGCCATTCCACCAAAAGTGCTGGCGGATATCACGGTACATCTTCGTGCCACCGGGATGAATGGAATACTGCGAACTGTGGGACTCTGCCAGGATCTCCTGTCTGATATCTCTACTGGGTACACAAAGACGCTTACCATGTCGAAGTGTACCATCTTCATGAATACATAACTCTGGTCTTCATCCTGCCTCACACTCTGCTCTGAGTCGCTGAAGCTTGGAATCTGCTGACTGCGCCATCCGGATCCTCTCGACTATAGTGGACTGAACTTGCATGCTGGCCATCAATGCCACACTGGAAGGAAGGACAACTTCTATACCCATCTTCTGAAGATCGGCTAACAGTTCTGGTTGCGCTGTCAGGAAATAAACTCCTGCCCTCCTGCTCAATGCATCTGCAACAACGTTGGCCTTCCCTGGATGATACTGCAGGTTGACATCATAATCCACAAGCAGCTCCAGCCATCTCCTCTGACGCATGTTGAGATCCTTCTGGGTGAAAACATACTTCAGGCTCTTGTGGTCGGTAAAAATTTCCACCCTATCTTCGTATAGGTAGTACCTCCACAACTTAAGTGCAAACACTACTGCTGCCAGCTCCAAGTCATGGGTTGGATAATTTCTCTCGTGATCACGAAGTTGTCGTGACGCATAAGCTATTACCTTCCCATGCTGCATTAGAACACATCCTAAACCTCTGCCCGAAGCATCACAATACACTGAGAATCCTCCAGTTCCATCTGGAAGCGTGAGAATAGGAGCTGTCATCAAGCCTTGCTTCAACCTCTCAAAAGAATCCTGGCATTCTGCTGTCCAAGCAAACTGCACATCCTTGCGGGTCAACTGGGTCAATGGCGCTGAAATTCGAGCAAAGTCTGAAACAAATCGCCGGTAGTAACCGGCCAATCCAAGAAAACTACGGACTTCTGCCACTGTGCTAGGTACTGGCCATGTTTCAATGGCCATGATCTTCTGGGGATCTACTTCAACTCCTCCTCGGGTGATGATATGACCTAAGTACGAAATACGATCGAGCCAGAACTCGCATTTACTAAACTTGGCATATAACTGGTGCTCTCTAAGAATCTGGAGGACAATTCTGAGATGATGCTCATGCTCCGCCTCACTCTTACTGTAGACCAGGATGTCGTCTAGGAACACAATCATGAACTGATCCAAATAAGGCATGAAGATACGATTCATGAGATCCATGAATACTGCCGGCGCATTGGTTGCTCCAAATGGCATCACAAGGAACTCCCAATGCCCATATCTCGATCTGAATGCTGTCTTTGGGATGTCCTGCTCTCTGACTCTAATCTGATGGTATCCTGACCGCAAGTCGATCTTCGAGAATACTGCTGCCCCCTTGAGTTGATTAAACAAGTCATCTATCCTCGGGAGAGGATATCTGTTCTTGATTGTCACTGAGTTCAAGGTACGATAATCAACACACAATCTGGACGTACTTTCTTTTTCACAAGAAGCATCGGGGCTCCCCAAGGTGATCCACTAGCACAAATGAATCCCTTGGTTCTAAGTTCTTCAATCATCTTGTACAATATCTCTAGCTCTGACGGCGCCATCCTGTAGACTCTCTCTGACACTGGGGCTGTCCCGGGAATCAAGTCGATGGTAAACTCGATCTCTCGCTCTGGCGGCATCCCTGGAAGCTCTTCTGGGAAAACATCTGGAAACTCTTCGACTATCCGAGGTAACTGCACTGCTGCTACTGTCATCCGCAATAATGGAGGAGAAGGTTCAACTTCGCCTCGGGAGAAAGAAAACTCTGGCTCGCCTGGAATGCTAAAAACAACCCTGCCAATGTGGCAGTCTATCCTAGCATACTGGTCCCTCAACCAATCCGTCCCTAAGACCACATCATAATCGGCCATCGGGAACTCTATCAATCTAGCGGGAAATTCTTTACCGCTAACTACGACCCGACATGAGGAAAACACTCTATCTACTCCCACAAGTCCGTTACCAGTAAGTATATTGAGCCTTACTGATAAGGACTCGGGCTCCAGTCCTACCCGTGTCGCAAATCGTGCAGACATAAATGAATGCGAGACACCAGAATCAAATAATACTGAAGCTGGAAAGGTGTTGATGAGAATAGTACCTGCTACCACCTCACCTGGTGCTATTCCTTCTTCTCCCATGGTCAAAGCCAGCACTTGACCATATCCTCTGGGTACGGGTCCTCTCTGCTGAAAATTCCTTTGTCTGCTCTGGATCAGGTCTTGGGCTTGGGCATACTGTTGCGGTCTCTGCTGCTGGAATGCCTGGGCCTGCGTCGGCAGTGGCCTCGGAAACGGGTACTGCAGCTGCTGCTGCTGGATTGGTGCTGGTCCTCTAACTGAAGGACTAGAGAAGGCGGATGAACTCCCCCTGTTCGGGAAATTCCCAACCCTGTGGTCCGGGGCACCACAAACCAAGCACAAACCCTGTGCTCTACGACACTTTGACACCACATGTCCTGGCTTCTCGCAGTGTGAACATCCCACTGCGGAAGACTGCTTCTGCTTCTGTTGCTGAGGGTGCATCGGGGTAGAATGCTGAACCGACGTCACTGAGGCCGCCCGCCTCGGAGCTCCAATGGTCAAAGCCCTTGCTGCCAGGGCTGGTGCTGAAGACTGATTCATCTGGCCGTGAGATCGCTTCCGACCTCCGGTCCTATCCACGATCCTCTGGGATGTATACTCATGCCTCCGGGCTGCTCTCAACACTGCATCAAAAGTCTGATGCTGTAATGCCTGTAGTTTATATTACGTATTTTGGTATACGTGTACGTATTCTTGACTCGTATTGCGTATTTTCCTGCATGGTTATTTTGGCATGTCATTGGATATGGCTTAGCTTGGTTCGGCTTAGCTTGGTTTGGTTTGCTTTTGGGTTCATCATGAACCAAAAGAAAACCCCCACCTACCACCACCACCTTCATTTATATTTCCATCTAAATCTCTCTTCATTTATTCTTCTCCTTCACTTCTTCTTCTCCACCATTTACTCTTCCACCTACCAGGAAAGAGAGCTAGGCAAGTGCAAACTTGCTTCATGATGGATCTCAAGTTTTATTGTTCCATTCTCTTCCTTACTTGATTCTAAGCCTCTTTAGAACTTGACATTTTTGGATTTGATGGATGGATTCTTGTAGATCTAAGTTTGTAAACTTTTCGGTTTTTTTTTGGTTTTGATCTTTAAAACTTGGTTATTTTCGAAAACTAGTGTTTCTATGTTGTAGAGAATTCAATTTCATGCAGTTTTGGCTTTTGTTTCACTTGATTTCGGCTTCGGATGAGGAAGTTATGGCCAAAACAATTTCTGGTCATTTCTAGGTTCATCTGCAGCATAATCAGCATATCGCAGAAGGCGCATATCGCAGAAGGCGCATGTTGCAATGAAGCGCATGTCGCGGTAGCCGCATATCATGTCGCAGAAGGCGCATGTCGCAGAAGGCACATGTTGCAATGAAGCGCATATCGCGGTAGCCGCATATCATGTCGCAGAAGGCGCATGTCGCAGAAGGCGCATGTTGCAATGAAGCGCATGTCGCGGTAGCCGCATATCATGTCGCAGAAGGCGCATGTCGCAGAAGACGCATGTTGCAATGAAGCACATGTCGCGGTAGCCGCATATCATGTCGCAGAAGGCGCATGTTGCAATGAAGCGCATGTCGCGGTAGCCGCATATCATGTCGCAGAAGGCGCATGTCGCAGAAGGCGCATGTTGCAATGAAGCGCATATCGCGGTAGCTGCATATCATGTCGCAGAAGGCGCATGTCGTAGAAGGCGCATGTTGCAATGAAGTGCATGTCGCGGTAGCCGCATATCATGTCGCAGAAGGCGCATGTCGTAGAAGGCGCATGTTGCAATGAAGCGCATGTCGCGGTAGCCGCATATCATGTCGCAAAAGGCGCATGTCGCAGAAGGCGCATGTTGCAATGAGGCGCATGTCGCGGTAGGCGCATATCATGTCGCAGTTGAGCCACATGAGGTGCATGTCGCGATAGGCGCATATCATGTCGCGCATGAGCCGCATTAAGGCGCATGTCGCAGTAGACGAATATGGTGTCGCAGTTGCATGCATGTCGCAGAATAGGCCGCATAATGCATATTTTGACTATTACTAACTGTTATATGTCCTAATTGACTGAATTGTGGCTCGAATTTCTCCCAACTCCTAACATGGAAGTTGTAGATCTTTTTCTTGGCATCAAGAATAGGTCACTAATTATTTTATGCAAGTTCTCTCACTCATGATAATGTAAGAATAGAACACGATAGTGGCCCGCTGTGGTACACTCTTGACAAGTAAACTGGCATGATATGTCTCGACATGCTGTTATGACAGCTAGCCTGACATGACAAGTGTGAATGACCTGGACACTGTAGGCGATTGCATTTGTACAAATAAGCTGGTACTGTCTTGCATCATGTCTAGGATGGGGATCCCTGAGTACCACGGTCAGGGTTACCTACTGAAATTGACTAAGGCTAATTAACTAGAACGATTCAGTAGTCATGAAGAGATTCCCAGCTACACGCAATCCCGTTATCTGGGCGCATTAAGTGGACTTGTAGCCTACCGACGAGTAGGGCACATTTCCAGCACACAGTCATGTGGTGCACCCTTCATAAACGGACATTCGACCCGGATAACCGGATGGTCTGCAGGGCTTGTGGCTGTCGGGATAATCTCATTGCATCTTGCTAGTAACTAGGCCTGTGATAACCCTAGTTAGTTAAAAGTATTAAGCCGTACTCTTGATTGGCCGTGATTGATTGGATGAAGTTTATTCCAGCTTAGTCTTATCCTGATCCTGTACAAGATTGTATCAGGACATGATTTCTTGTATCGATAAATGATGGGATACCAAGTTCTGTTCAGGTGAAGGGTTACAACCCCGGTCCTTGTTTGGTTTAAGGGTTGTAACTTGGCTATCTGAATAGTTCCATGGTTATCCTATCATATATCGTCCTGCTTATTGTGCCTGCCTTAACAATAACGACCGGGGGTCCAGTTCTGTTCAGGCGAAGGGTTACAACCCCGGTCCTTGTTTGGTTTAAGGGTTGTAACCTGGCTCCCGGAGCAGTTCTGTGTCCTCTCCTCATTTATTGTCTTATTGCAACCCCGTGCCATGCTCGTCATGTTTTACCTTACTTCAAGCATGATTAATTATTTATACTGGCCTTAACAATAAAGATCAGGGGTCCAGTTCTGTTCAGGCGAAGGGTTACAACCCCGGTCCTTGTTTGGTTTAAGGGTTGTAACCTGGCTTCCAGAGCAGTTCTGTGTCCTCTCTTCATTTATTGTCTTGTTACCTTATCAATAGTAATTGAGATGGGTTTCTATTCAGGCGAAGGATTGCAACCCCGGTCCTTGTTTGGTTTAAGGGTTGCAGTCTGGCTACTTGAATGGTTTCTCCGTGCTCAATATATTATTGATTATCTCAGTTATTATCAGTATCTTTTAATTACCTTAACTATTTATTTGTGATATGCTGGTTTTAGTTCCTAAGTGAAGCCTCCTTTGTGGCACTTGCTCTTTCAGGGGTCTGACCCAGCTGGTTTTGTGTGGCCAGATATCGGAGCAGCAATAGAGGATCCACCTGTCTTCCAGTCCGATGGTGACCACCAGGCGTAACCAGGGCAACGAGTGGGTTTCTTTTGTCCTTCCACTCTATTTGTAAAATTATTCTTTTGAGGCGTTTAGCCGGCGAGCACGTGTTAGCTCGTATTGTACCTTTATTTACTGTCTGCCTACGGGCTGTAACATGATTGACAAATCCTAGGGTTGATCATGTATTGACTAAAACTCTTGCTAGTCCTGACATTTTGTATGACTAGCTTCATGATCATCCAATATGTAATGTATGGGACGCCTTACTATTGTATATTGATGCTCTAATATCTTGTGACTGTTACTACTCGCTTGTGATTGAGACAATAGGCTTGTTCTGGACCATAGGAGACTGATGGATTGTAGTTAAACCCTCATATATCTAGACAGCCGTGACCGTATAGTGACATAGATTCCATTTCATTATACGTAGCTGGCTATGTCTGCCCCCGCTCTCCAGTATTCTGGTTCTGGGGCGTGACATGGTTTTAGTGGTGGCCCATGCAGGTCTTGTAATTCAAGATATGTGAGGGTCTACCGAATAGATGTCTCAATCAGTATTCGCCCTTGATCTCTGCTCGTATCTTCAAATCCCTGAGAATCTTGACCTGATCACATGCTTGTATCGTTGATCTGTCCTGGTCCTTCCTTATTGTTTCCTATGTCGTCTTCTTCAGCGGCATTATTCCTGGACCTGCCGATCAGCAAGGCGGATCACCTCCAGCGGACCAGCAGCAACCTGGAGATCAAGTCCAGCATTCAGGAGTAGCCTCCAGAGTCATGCCTACTGAAGGAGAGCCACCAGTTCAGCCCGTCCAGCCTGCAGAACCTGAGGATGGCACTTTGGTGGGACTCATCAGGTCCCTATTAGCTTCCCAGGATCGTCGCGGAGATGCCTTGCACCAGGCGGTGGCAGATGCTTTGACCAGAGGAGGTCATCAGGGTAATAGCGCGGCCAACAGCTTCAAGCGCTTGAACCCTCCCTTCTTCGACGGCAGTGAAGATGCGATCGCTGCAGATGCATGGCTTCAGGACACAGAGGTGATTCTAGAAGCAGCCAAGACTCCAGAGAACGAGAAGGTGGCCGTAGTGCGCCTGCAGTTACTAGATCTTGCCCGCAGCTGGTAGGCAGCGCAGGCCGATGGATTAGTGGTCCCTATTTCATGGGCAGTATTCAGAGAGAGATTCCAGACCAAGTATTTTGATGCTGTAGCCCGGTATGATCTACAGACGAGGTTCACCAATCTGAAGCAGATGGGCAGGACGGTCGATGGATATGCGACCGAGTTCTCCAGGCTTAGTCGGTTTGCTCCCACCTTGGTAGCGACCGAGTTCGATAGAGCCCAGCGGTTCCAGCAGGGGCTCCACCTAAAGATTTTATTGGCGGTGGAGCAGTTTGAGCATCAGACTTTTGATGCAGTATTGAGAGCAGCCCGGAGGCATGAGTATACATCCCAGAGGATCGTGGATAGGACCGAGGTCGGAAGCGATCTCACGGCCAGATGAACCAGTCATCAGCACCAGCCCCAGCAGCCAGGGCTTTGACCATTGGAGCTCCGAGGCGGGCGGCCTCAGTGACGTCGGTTCAGCATTCTACCCCGACGCACCCTCAGCAGCAGAAGCAGAAGCAGTCTTCCGCAGTGGGATGTTCACACTGCGGGAAGCCAGGACATGTAGTATCAGAGTGTCGCAGAGCACAGGGTTTGTGCTTGGTTTGTGGTGCCCCAGACCACAGGGTTGGGAACTGCCCGAACAGGGGGAGTTCATCAGCCTTCTCTAGTCCTTCAGTTAGAGGACCAGCACCAGTCCAGCAGCAGCAGCAGTACCCGTTCCAGAGGCCATTGCCGACGCAGGCCCAGGCGTTCCAGCAGTAGAGACCGCAGCAGTATGCCCAAGCCCAAGCCCTGATCCAGAGCAGGCAGAGAAATTTTTAGCAGAGGGGACCCGCACCCCGAGGACATGGTCAAGTGCTGGCTTTGACCATGGGAGAAGAAGGAATAGCACCAGGTGAGGTGGTGGCAGGTACTATTCTCGTCAACACCTTTCCATCTTCAGTATTATTTGATTCTGGTGCCTCGCATTCATTTATGTCTGCACGATTCGCGACACGGGTAGGATTGGATCCCGAGTCATTATCAGTGAGGCTCAATATACTTACTGGTAACGGACTTGTGGTAGTAGATAGAGTGTTTTCCTCGTGTCGGATCGTAGTCAGCGGTAGAGAATTCCCTGCTAGATTGATAGAATTCCCGATGGCCGATTATGATGTGGTCTTAGGGATGGATTGGTTGAGGGACCAGTATGCTAGGATAGACTGCCACATTGGCAGAGTTATTTTTAGCATTCCAGGCGAGCCAGAGTTTTCCTTTTCCCGAGGCGAAGTTGAACCTTCTCCTCCAATATTGCGGATGGCAGTGGCAGTAGTACAGTTACCTCGGATAGTCGAAGAGTTTCCAGATGTTTTTCCAGAAGAGCTTCCAGGGATGCCGCCAGAGCGAGAGATCGAGTTTACCATCGACTTGATTCCCGGGATAGCCCCAGTGTCAGAAAGAGTCTACAGGATGGCGCCGTCAGAGCTAGAGATATTGTACAAGATGATTGAAGAACACAGAACCAAGGGATTCATTCGTGCTAGTGGATCGCCTTGGGGAGCCCCGATGCTTCTTATGAAAAAGAAGGATGGTACGTCCAGATTGTGTGTTGATTATCGTACCTTGAACTCGGTGACAATCAAGAACAGATACCCTCTCCCAAGGATAGATGACTTGTTTGATCAACTCAGAGGGGCGTCAGTATTTTCTAAGATTGACTTGCGGTCAGGATACCATCAGATCAGAGTCAGAGAGCAGGACATCCCGAAGACAGCTTTCAGATCTAGGTATGGACATTGGGAGTTCCTTGTGATGCCATTTGGAGCAACCAATGCGCCGGCTGTATTCATGGACCTCATGAATCGTATCTTCATGCCTTATTTGGATCAGTTCGTGATTGTGTTCCTAGACAACATCCTGGTCTACAGCAAGAGTGAAGAGGAGCATGAGCAGCATCTTCGAGTTGTCCTCCAGATTCTCAGAGAGCACCAATTATATGCCAAGTTTAGTAAATGCGAGTTCTGGCTCGATCGCATTTCGTACTTGGGTCATATCATCACCCGAGGAGGAGTTGAAGTGGATCCCCAGAAGATCGTGGCCATTGAAACATGGCCGGTACCTAGCACAGTAGCAGAAATTCGCAGTTTTCTTAGCTTGGCCGGCTACTACCGGCGATTTGTTTCAGATTTTGCTCGAATTTCTGCGCCATTGACCCAGTTGACCCGCAAGGATGTGCAGTTTGCTTGGACAGCAGAATGCCAGGATTCTTTTGAAAGGTTGAAGCGAGGCTTGATGACGGCTCCTATTCTCACGCTTCCAGATGGAACTGGAGGATTCTCAGTGTATTGTGATACTTCGGGCAGAGGTTTAGGATGTGTTCTGATGCAGCATGGGAAGGTAATAGCTTATGCGTCACGGCAACTTCGTGATCATGAGAGAAATTACCCAACCCATGACTTGGAGCTGGCAGCAGTAGTGTTTGCACTTAAGTTGTGGAGGCACTACCTATACGGAGATAGGGTAGAAATTTTCACCGACCACAAGAGCCTGAAGTATGTTTTCACCCAGAAGGATCTCAACATGCGTCAGAGGAGATGGCTGGAGCTGCTTGTGGATTATGATGTCAACTTGCAGTATCACCCAGGGAAGGCCAATGTTGTTGCGGATGCATTGAGCAGGAGAGCCGGAATTTATTTCCTAACAGCGCAACCAGAGCTGTTAGCCGATCTTCAGAAGATGGGAATAGAAGTTGTCCTCCCTTCCAGTGTGGCCTTGATGGCCAGTATGCAAGTTCAGTCCACTATAGTCGAGAGGATCCGGATGGCGCAGTCGGCAGATTCCAAGCTTCAGCGACTCAGAGCAGAGCGTGAGGCAGGACGAAGACCAGAGTTATGCATTCATGAAGATGGTACACTTCGACATGGTAAGCGTCTTTGTGTACCCAGTGGAGATATCAGACAGGAGATCATGGCAGAGGCCCACAGTTCGCAGTATTCCATTCATCTCGGTGGCACGAAGATGTACCGTGATATTCGTCAGCACTTTTGGTGGAATGGCATGAAGAGGGAGATAGCCCGGTTTGTCTCTCGTTGTTTAGTCTGCCAACAAGTTAAGGCTGAACATCAGAGACCAGCTGGACTACTTCAACCGTTGCCGATTCCAGAGTGGAAATGGGAGCACATAACCATGGACTTTGTGACTGGATTGCCTAGAACCCCGGCTGGCAGAGACGCTATTTGGGTTATTATAGACAGGCTCACGAAGGTGGCTCACTTTCTTCCGTTCAGAGTTGGTCAGTCGACGGCTCAGCTAGCGGAGATGTATCTCCGGCAGATTGTCAGGTTGCACGGTGTACCAGTCAGTATCACTTCAGACAGAGATTCAAGATTTACGTCGCACTTTTGGCGTAGCTTGCAAGAAAGTTTGGGAACTCACCTCCAGTTCAGTTCAGCTTATCACCCGCAGACAGATGGCCAGTCGGAGCGTACGATCCAGACTCTTGAAGATATGTTGCGATCTTGTACACTCGACTTCGGTGGTTCGTGGGAAGATCACATGCACCTGGTGGAGTTCTCGTACAACAACAGTTTTCAGGCCAGTATCCAGATGGCACCGTTCGAGGCACTGTATGGTAGGAAGTGTCGATCCCCGCTAGCCTGGGACGATGTTGGAGAGAGGCAGATGCTTGGTCCGGAAATGATTGCTCAGACCGTTGAAGTGGTCAGAAAAGTCAGAGATCATCTTCGAGTTGCCCAAGATCGCCAGCGTCATTGGATCGATTCTCATCGGCGCCCTCTTGAGTTTTCTGTCGGCGACCATGTATTCCTGAGGATTTTGCCTAACCGCGGCGTCATTCGTTTCGGCGTGCGAGGAAAGCTTAGTCCTAGGTATATAGGGCCGTTCGATATTCTGGAGCGAGTAGGAGATGTATCCTATCGTCTCGCTCTTCCACCGTCGCTACGTGAGGTGCATGACGTATTCCATGTATCCCAACTGCGACGGTATATCTCGGACCCGAGCCACATCCTGGATCATTTGGAATTGGTTGTTGGTACCAACCTTTCGTATGAGGAGAGGCCCGTGTCTATATTGGACCGAAGAGAGAAGATACTCAAGAACAAGACTATCAAGTTAGTCCGAGTTGCTTGGGGTCATCACTCTATGGGTGAGTCGACGTGGGAGCGTGAGGATGATATCCGATCACGATATCCCGACCTGTTTGACTCGTAAGGTATAATGTCTTCCTTATGCCTTATGCTTTCAATTCCTTGCTCGAATAAATGACTGCATGATAGACTGCTTGTTATAGCTTACGATTAGTATAGCTTGTCCTTGCAATTCTAGCCTCTTGACTAAATTCCGAGGACGGAATTCTTTGAAGGTGGGTAGAGTTGTAATGCCTGTAGTTCGTATTACGTATTTTGGTATACGTGTACGTATTCTTGACTCGTATTGTGTATTTTCCTGCATGGTTATTTTGGCATGTCATTGGATATGGCTTAGCTTGGTTCGGCTTAGCTTGGTTTGGTTTGCTTTTGGGTTCATCATGAACCAAAAGAAAACCCCCACCTACCACCACCACCCTCATTTATATTTCCATCTAACTCTCTCTCTTCATTTATTCTTCTCCTTCACTTCTTCTTCTCCACCATTTACTCTTCCACCTACCAGGAAAGAGAGCTAGGCAAGTGCAAACTTGCTTCATGATGGATCTCAAGTTTTATTGTTCCATTCTCTTCCTTACTTGATTCTAAGCCTCTTTAGAACTTGACATTTTTGGATTTGATGGATGGATTCTTGTAGATCTAAGTTTGTAAACTTTTCGGTTTTTCTTGGTTTTGATCTTTAAAACTTGGTTATTTTCGAAAACTAGTATTTTTATGTTGTAGAGAATTCAATTTCATGCAGTTTTGGCTTTTGTTTTACTTGATTTCGGCTTCGGATGAGGAAGTTATGGCCAAAACAATTTCTGGTCATTTCTAGGTTCATCTGCAGCATAATCAGCATGTCGCAGAAGGCGCATGTCGCAGAAGACGCATGTTGCAATGAAGCGCATGTCACGGTAGCCGCATATCATGTCGTAGAAGGCGCATGTCGCAGAAGGCGCATGTTGCAATGAAGCGCATGTCGCGGTAGCCGCATATCATGTCGCAGAAGGTGCATGTCGCAGAAGGCGCATGTTGCAATGAAGCGCATGTCGCGGTAGCCGCATATCATGTCGCAGAAGGCGCATGTCGCAGAAGGCGCATGTTGCAATGAAGCGCATGTCGCGGTAGCCGCATATCATGTCGCAGAAGGCGCATGTCGCAGAAGGCGCATGTTGCAATGAAGCGCATGTCGCGGTAGCCGCATATCATGTCGCAGAAGGTGCATGTCGCAGAAGACGCATGTTGCAATAAAGCGCATGTCGCGGTAGCCGCATATCATGTCGCAGAAGGCGTATGTCGCAGAAGGCGCATGTTGCAATGAGGCGCATGTCGCGGTAGGCGCATATCATGTCGCAGTTGAGCCACATGAGGTGCATGTCGCGATAGGTGCATATCATGTCGCGCATGAGCCGCATTAAGGCGCATGTCGCAGTAGGCGCATATGGTGTCGCAGTTGCATGCATGTCGCAGAATAGGCCGTATAATGCATATTTTGACTATTACTAACTGTCATATGTCCTAATTGACTGAATTGTGGCTCGAATTTCTCCCAACTCCCAACATGGAAGTTGTAGATCTTTTCCTTGGCATCAAGAATAGGTCACTAATTATTTTATGCAAGTTCTCTCACTCATGATAATGTAAGAATAGAACACGATAGTGGCCCGCTGTGGTGCACTCTTGACAAGTAAACTGGCATGATATGTCTCGACATGCTGTTATGACAGCTAGCCTGACATGACAAGTGTGAATGACCTGGACACCGTGGGCGATTGCGTTTGTACAAATAAGCTGGTACTGTCTTGCATCATGTCTAGGATGGGGATCCCTGAGTACCACGGTCAGGGTTACCTACTGAAATTAACTAAGGCTAATTAACTAGAACGATTCAGTAGTCATGAAGAGATTCCCAGCTACAGGCAATCTCGTTATCTGGGCGCATTAAGTGGACTTGTAGCCTAACGACGAGTAGGGCACATTTCCAGCACACAGTCATGTGGTGCACCCTTCATAAACGGATATTCGACCCGGATAACCGGATGGTCTGCAGGGCTTGTGGCTGTCGGGATAATCTCATTGCATCTTGCTAGTAACTAGGCCTGTGATAACCCTAGTTAGTTAAAAGTATTAAGCCGTACTCTTGATTGGCCGTGATTGATTGGATGAAGTTTATTCCAGCTTAGTCTTATCCTGATCTTGTACAAGATTGTATCAGGACATGATTTCTTGTATCGATAAATGATGGGATACCAAGTTCTGTTCAGGTGAAGGGTTACAACCCCGGTCCTTGTTTGGTTTAAGGGTTGTAACTTGGCTATCTGAATAGTTCCATGGTTATCCTATCATATATCGTCCTGCTTATTGTGCCTGCCTTAACAATAACGACCGGGGGTCCAGTTTTGTTCAGGCGAAGGGTTACAACCCCGGTCCTTGTTTGGTTTAAGGGTTGTAACCTGGCTCCCGGAGCAGTTCTGTGTCCTCTCCTCGTTTATTGTCTTATTGCAACCCCGTGCCATGCTCGTCATGTTTTACCTTACTTCAAGCATGATTAATTATTTATACTGGCCTTAACAATAAAAATCAGGGGTCCAGTTCTGTTCAGGCGAAGGGTTACAACCCCGGTCCTTGTTTGGTTTAAGGGTTGTAACCTGGCTTCCAGAGCAGTTCTGTGTCCTCTCTTCATTTATTGTCTTGTTACCTTATCAATAGTAATTGAGGCGGGTTTCTATTCAGGCGAAGGATTGCAACCCCGGTCCTTGTTTGGTTTAAGGGTTGCAGTCTGGCTACTTGAATGGTTTCTTCGTGCTCAATATATTATTGATTATCTCAGTTATTATCAGTATCTTTTAATTACCTTAACTATTTATTTGTGATATGCTGGTTTTAGTTCCTAAGTGAAGCCTCCTTTGTGGCACTTGCTCTTTCTGGGGTCTGACCCAGCTGGTTTTGTGTGGCCAGATATCGGAGCAGCAACAGAGGATCCACCTGTCTTCTAGCCCGATGGTGACCACCAGGCGTAACCAGGGCAACAAGTGGGTTTCTTTTGTCCTTCCACTCTATTTGTAAAATTATTCTTTTGAGGCGTTTAGCCGGCGAGCACGTGTTAGCTCGTATTGCACCTTTATTTACTGTCTGCCTACGGGCTGTAACATGATTGACAAATCCTAGGGTTGATCATGTATTGACTAAAACTCTTGTTAGTCCTGACATTTTGTATGACTAGCTTCATGATCATCCAATATGTAATGTATGGGACGCCTTACTATTGTATATTGATGCTCTAATATCTTGTGACTGTTACTACTCGCTTGTGATTGAGATAATAGGCTTGTTCTGGACCATAGGAGACTGATGGATTGTAGTTAAACCCTCATATATCTAGACAGCCGTGACCGTATAGTGACGTGGATTCCATTTCATTATACGTAGCTGGCTATGTCTGCCCCCGCTCTCCAGTATTCTGGTTCTGGGGCGTGACAGATGCTCAAACTGCTCCACCGCCAATAAAATCTCTAGGTGGAGCTCCTGCTGGAACCGCTGGGCTCTATCGAACTCGGTCGCCACCAAGGTGGGAGCAAACCGACTAAGCCTGGAGAACTCGGCCGCATATCCATCGATCGTCCTGCCCATCTGCTTCAGATTGGTGAACCTCGTTTGTAGATCATACCGAGCTACAGCATCAAAATACTTGGTCTGGAATCTCTCCCTGAATACTGTCCATAAAATAGGGGCCATTAATCCATCGGCCTGTGCTGCCCACTAGCTGCGAGCAAGATCTAGTAACTGCAGGCGCACCACGGCCACCTTCTCGTTCTTTGGAGTCTTGGCTGCTTTTAGAATCACCTCTGTGTCCTGAAGCCATGCATCTGCAGCGATCGCATCTTCACTGCCGTCGAAGAAGGGAGGGTTCAAGCACTTGAAGCTGTTGGCCGCGCTATTACCCTGATGACCTCCTCTGGTCAAAGCATCTGCCACCGCCTGGTGTAAGGCATCTCCGCGACGATCCTGGGAAGCTAATAGAGACCTGATGAGACCCACCAAAGTGCCATCATCAGGCTCTGTAGGCTGGACGGGCTGAACTGGTGGTTCTCCTTCAGTAGACATAACTCTGGAGGCTACTCCTGAATGCTGGGCTTGATCTCCAGGTTGCTGCTGGTCCGCTGGAGGTGCTCCGCCTTGCTGATCGGCAGGTCCAGGAACAATGCCGCTGAAGAAAACGACATAGGGAACAATAAGGAAGGACCAGGACAGATCAACGATACAAGCATGTGATCAGGTCAAGATTTTCAGGGATCAAGAGGATACGAGTAGAGATCAAGGACGAGTACTGATTGAGACATCTACTCGGTAAACCCTAACATATCTTGAATTACAAGTCCTGCATGGGGGCACCACTAAAACCATGTCACGTCCCAGAACCAGAATACTGGAGAGCGGGGCAGACATAGCCAGCTACGTATAATGAAATGGAATCCACGTCACTATACGGTCACGGCTGTCTAGATATATGAGGGTTTAACTACAAGCTAACAGTCTCCTACGGTCATGAACAAGCCTATTGTCTCAATCACAAGCAAGTAGTAACAGTTACAAGATGTCAGAGCACCAAATATATAATAGCAAGGCGTCCCATATATTACATATTCGGATGATCATGAAGCTAGTCGTACAAAATGTCAAGACTAGCAAGAGTTTTAGTCAATACATGATCAACCCTAGGATTTGTCAATCATGTTACATCCCGTAGGCAGACAGTAAATAAAGGTGCAATACGAGCTAACACGTGCTCGCCGGCTAAACGCCTCAAAAGAATAATTTTACACGTAGAGTGGGAGGACAAAAGAAATCCACTCGTTGCCCTGGTTACGCCTGGTGGTCACCATCGGGCTGGAAGACAGGTGGATCCTCTGGTGCTGCTCCGATATCTGGCCACACAAAACCAGCTGGGTCAGACCCCAGAAAGAGCAAGTGCCACAAAGGAGGCTTCACTTAGGAACTAAAACCAGCATAACACAAATAAATAGTAAAGGTAATTAAAAGATAGTGATAATAGCTGAGATAACAATAATATATTGAACACGGAGAAACCATTCAAGTAGCCAGACTGCAACCCTTAAACCAAACAAGGACCGGGGTTGCAATCTTTCGCCTGAATAGAAACCCGCCTCAATTACTATTGATAAGGTAACAAGACAATAAACGAAGAGAGGACACAGAACTGCTCCGGAAGCCAGGTTACAACCTTTAAACCAAACAAGGACCGGGATTGTAACCCTTCGCCTGAACAGAACTGGACCCCTGATCTTTATTGTTAAGGCCAGTATAAATAATCATGGTATTGAAGTAAAGGTAAAACCTGACGAGCATGACAGGGGGTTACAATAAGATAATAAACGAAGAGAGGACACAGAACTGCTCCGGAAGCCATGTTACAACCCATAAACCAAACAAGGACCGGGGTTGTAACCCTTCGCCTGAACAGAACTGGACCCCTGATCTTTATTGTTAAGGCGGGCACAATAAGCAGGACGATATATGATAAGATAATCATAGAACTATTCAGATAGCCAAGTTACAACCCTTAAACCAAACAAGGACCGGGGTTGTAACCCTTCATCTGAACAGAACTTGGTATCCCATCATTTATCGATACAAGAAATCATGTCCTGATACAATCTTGTACAGGATCAGGATAAGACTAAGCTGGAATAAACTTCATCCAATCAATCACGGCCAATCAAGAGTACGGCTTGATACTTTTAACTAAGTAGGGTTATCACAGGCCTAGTTACTAGCAAGATGCAATGAGATTATCCCAACAGCCACAAGCCCTGCAGACCATCCGGTTATCCAGGTCGAATGTCCATTTAGGAAGAATGCAACACATGACTGTGTGCTGGAAATGTGCCCTACTCGTCGGTAGGCTACAAGTCCACTGAATGCGCCCAGATAACGGGATTGCCTGTAGCTGGGAATCTCTTCATGACTACTGAATCATTCTAGTTAATTGGCCTTAGTCCATTTCAGTAGGTACCCCTGACCGTGGTACTCAGGGGTCCCCATCCTAAACATGATGCAAGACAGTACTAGTTTATTTGTACAAACACAATTGCCCACGGTGTCCAAGTCTTTCATACTTGTCATGTCAGGCTAGCTGTCGTAACAGCATGCCGAGATATATCATGTCAGTTTACTTGTCAAGAGTGCGCCACAGCGGGCCACTATCGTGTTCTATTCTTACAATATTATGAATGAGAGAAACTTGCATAAAATAACTAGAGACATATTCTTGCTGCTAAGGAAAAGATCTACAACTTCCACGTTGGGAGTTAGGAGAAATTCGAGCAATAATTAAGTCAATTAGGACATATAACGGTTAGTAATAGTCAAAATATGCATTATGCGGCCTATTCTGCGACATGCATGCAACTGCGACACCATATGCGCCTACTGCGACATGCGCCTTAATGCGGCTCATGCGCGACATGATATGCGCCTATCGCGACATGTGCCTCATGTGGCTCAACTGCGACATGATATGCGCCTACCGCGACATGCGCCTCATGTGGCTCAACTGCGACATGATATGCGCCTACCGCGACATGCGTCTCATTGCAACATGCGCCTACTGCGACATGCGCCTTCTGCGACATGATATGCGGCTGCTGCGACATGTGCCTCATTGCAACATGCGCCTACTGCGACATGCGCCTTCTGCGACATGATATGCGGCTACTGCGACATGCGCTTCATTACAACTTGCGCCTACTGCGACATGCGCCTTCTGCGACATGATATGCGGCTACTGCGACATGCGCTTCATTGCAACATGCGCCTACTGCGACATGCGCCTTCTGCGACATGATATGCGGCTACTGCGACATGCGCTTCATTGCAACATGCGCCTACTGCGACATGCGCCTTCTGCGACATGCGGTTCATGCTGCAGATGAACATAGAAATAACCAGAAATTGTTTTGGCCATAACTTTCTCATCCGAAGTCGAAATCAAGCGAAACAAAAGCCAAAACTGCATGAAATTGAATTCTCTACAACATAGACACACTAGTTTTCGAAAATAACTAAGTTTTAGAGATCAAAACCAAGAAAAACCGAAAAGTTTACAAACTTAGATCTACAAGAACCCATCCATCAAATCCAAAAATGTCAAGTTCTAAAGAGGCTTAGAATCAAGTAAGGAAGAGAATGGAACAATAAAACTTGAGATCCACCATGAAGCAAGTTTGTACTTGCCTAGCTCTCTTTCCTGGTAGGTGGAAGAGTAAATGGTGGAGAAGAAGAAGTGAAGGAGAAGAATAAATGAAGAGAGAGAGAAGGTTGGTGGGGATAATAAAGAGGGTGTTGTGGTGGAAATGAAGGAGAAACATAGGCTAAGGTGTTCCACCCTTGGCCCATGATGAACCAAGCATTGGGCCGGCCGAACCAAGCCAACCCAAACCGAGAGTAAACAAGCCAAGCCAAACCAAGGAGATATGCAAATACAAGATAAAATACGTATACGTATTCCAAATACGTAATACGAACAACAGGCATTACATTGACCGTCATACTTATGCTTTTTCTAGTCCTAATCATTTGTACAATTTTACTTTTCTCCTTCTAGATATCACCATATAGTAAGACATGTATAGCTTATTTATTTTCCATTAGCTATAAACTATTATATTTCTCTAGGTGTCAATATTCTATTTCCATCTACTAACTTTTGAACTTAACCTGACCCAATCATCCATTCTGACTCAATTTTGTTATATAGGCTTTCCCCTCAATTTTGAATGTTAGAGAAACATAAATTAAAATTTACATCTCTCATGTCTTCGATCATTCTCTTCCTAAACCATCGTTGATTTTGAAGTGATACTTTCACGTCAAGGACAGATATTTACATTTTTATCATGATCGAGTTGTTTGGATTTCCAAAAGTTCCTTTGATACTCTTATAAATATAGTTGGAAGAATATTCGTTGACTTACGATGGCAAGACAACAGCGCACTGTCGCCACCTATTTGAATTACCGGGACTGTGGGTTCACTGCAGCCAGCAGCGCACTGGCGTGGCATGATCCCTAAGTTGAAGTAATTTCAAGTAAGCGTAAGTTATCAAATATTGATAAAACGATGTCATGGTTATCTTTACGTCAATACTGGATGTAGTTAATAGGGTATTCATTGCCGTATCATTGCTTGAGTTGTATCACCAAGAGTTTATTGCAGCTAGTTGTACACTGGCGAGGTATATATTCTCGGTAAAGTGACTTCAAATATTTTACGAGTTTCGAATACCATAGAGGTTATATCTTTATTGGCATATGACTAATGATTTTTCATGATCAGCAAATCTCCAACTTACACTCCAAACTGATTTGATATCTCATTCCTTACTATCGAATTTTAAATAAAGCTTGTATTTCTTCCTTTCTTATCCTCTATTTATCGAGTTGTCATTTGGTTCCTCCTTATTTAAACCTATAACTAGATTTTAATACCATGTTTCTCTTAATTTATAAATGTACCTAAATTTTGATTCCAGGGTCGTACCCACATAAATAATCGTGCTAGAACGGCTTCGATTAGATCGCCCTTAACAATTTCCTGGTCACAACTAGACCATTTTGATTATATCCCGATCGAGTCAATTCACATATTTTCTAGAGTTTCGACTCGGTAATCGTGCTTAAATAATCTTCACTAAATAGTTAATCGTGCCAAACAAATTGAACTTTGATCGTCCCTAAATGACTTTGATCGTGGCTAAACTAATTGACTAAATTCATAGTCGTGCCCATACTTTAAATCTATTATTGTTAATGTTTAGATTTCATTCCACTATGAACAACATTGTTCTGGTCATATTTATATTCATGCCAAATCTTATCATGCTTGGATGACTTGTATGACTAACCTTGATCATGACTACATCTTAGTCGTATCTAGGCAATTTTAACCATGTTTAGACTTTGTCTAAGTTTTGATCGTTGACCGTACCTATAATCCCAATAGCCGTTAATCGTGCCTAATAATTTATTATAGTATAGTTAATCCTATTTTGATTATATCCTTGACCATCGTGACTGGACTCTTCTGACTATACCTTAATCATCCTAAGGATATATTTTTTAAAATTAGACACTATTCACGACCTAACCCATTTCGACTACTGATTATATCATTTATTGATTATACTCTTAATCATGACTAATCGTGCCCTTCAAAATTTTCGAAGAAGAAATTTCTAAGGTGGGTAGAGTCTTCGATTGATGAACGTTTGTCGAATCCTTTTTGAAAATATTTTAGAGCATTTTAGAATTCAAGACCATAGCCAAAGGTTCCAATACCAAGCCATACCAATTACCCTTCCATTTCCACCCTAGTTGATCAATGCTTTTATCATAAAATTTTTTATATTTATTATGAGCAATTTCTTCTTTCTTCCCTTTTCTTTTCATCTATTTTATCAATATTTTCCTTATCTTAATTTTACCATCCTTTTTCGCCGATCAACCAAGCCCGTCTATCCCCGTACTCCTTAATTCGAGGACATTTATTTCTAAGGTAGGTAGATTTGTAACCCCTCTTCCCGGATTTTTCTTTAATTATTTCTATTTTAATTATTATATTTAAAGGTAATTTTCATCGCAAATTTGTGAAAGGAATTTTGTGGTTAACTCTGTTATAAAAAAACTAGTTAATATTAAATGTTTGAAGATACTAGTTGATTTTAATAAAAATATTCTTATTAAATTTTATTATAGAAATATCAAAAAAAATTGGACATTATTTTGGGCTTTAACGGTTTCTTTCAAAACTTAATTTGGAAAAATCGTTAGTAGTGATAAAAAGTTTTTGTCAAACTACTTTAAAATAAAATTTTGACTAATAGTTAAATACATTAAACTATTTTTGGTGGTATCAAATGTTATGCCTATTATTTGATTTAAGTTTTGGATTTCGGAATATTCTTTAAATTATTTTGTAGATACCAAATACAATTTCAACTTATTATGATAATTTATTAATTACTTAAGATATGAATTCGTATGATTATAAGTATTTGGATGATATTAAATATATTAGATTGGATTAACTAGTTTTAAAGCTAATTTAGTTATACTAGGAAAGTATATCTACTCGGATTCTCCATCATTATCTAAATAGGAGTCTCTCCTGCCCACTCTATGACCTATTTAAGGATCTTTTATTGTCTTTCTTCTCAAAAGCAAAAATCTCTCCAAACCTAATCTATCCATCGTCCTCTGTCCATCGAACCCAGCACGGACGACTGTCGCAGTAGCCATCTACAGGCAAGTCCTGGCAGTCAATATCCTTACCTGCATCAAACCACCATCAACGTCACACCCACACCACAATCGCCGACCTCATCCCTGCCTCGACCGGCCACCTCACCGTGCCAGCAGTCCCCGACTCCATCTACGACAAACACCAACCGAGCACCCAACCGAGTTATCCAACCCGACCTGCCGCCACCCGTAGCATCACCATCCCCGCGACACAACCACCAGGACACACCACCACGCTACCATTACCCTTGCCGTGTCATCGTGTCCGTGACGCCAACATTTATCTTATTTCAATCATTACATCCCAGTACACAAACCTTCCGTGTCCAAACAATACGGACACCACACGAAGGAACAAATCAAAGCAAAACCCTAACCTAACCTTCCTGGAGCTGCCATAGACCAAGTCTCCAACGCCTGGAGCCACAGCTTCTGGCCGACCGATCCACGTCACCGTAATTCCGCCGTGCCTCATCGTCTGCGTCGTCCACAACCGCGCACACGCCAGTCAGCAACGAGCTGGCGTCACAGCAGCGGGATCACGCCCACATAACTCGGCGAGCATCCAACTCCGCCGCCTTGTCCCGTCTACTCGCGGCAAGGACGAGACCGCCAGATCCGGGCGCCGTTCAGCTGCCGCCAGCGGTCCGCTCGACACCGTGGGCGACCAGCCTCGAGCCGACCTCCGTCGAGAGCCGCGACGCGAGCACCGGACTGGGACCACCGTTCGTCGACCGCGCTTCCCTCCGTAAGCCGCACTCGTGTTGTATATATATCAGAAAAATCAAGTTCCATTACCTTTTTATTCATTCATAATGACCAAATTATCAACCTATTAATTCCCATTTACCACCCTTTCAATACCATTCAAAGCTACCATTTTTATAGCCCTTAATGGCTCATTAAACCTTTTAATGCCATGGATTGGCTCATGACTCTATATATTACATTCTTTCTTCTCTTTCAAGGGGCACAAAAATATATACAAGAAAAAGAATAAAGTGATCATATTTTTCATCTTCTCGTTATCTTCAGAAAACTACCATTCTTCTCCTATCCTCTCAAATTGTTCCTCCTTCATTTTTCTGGACAAAGCTAAGTTCGGGTCGTTCTCCCGAAACTGTGTGCGGTGATGGGAAGCCGCAAGGGGGTTTTACCACTAGGAGAATTCGAGAGGATGTCTGCACATAGACCTCGAATATTCTCTTAGGGCAATGCTTCGTGCATGACTTCCCCGTAGACCGGTATTTCTAACATTTTCTATTATTTTGCTACTCTATTTTTCAGGATGATAAAGGTAATTTTTTCCAACAATCTAAGAGAATAATCATTTAAAATATTTATCATTTCTGTTATTTGTTTCCTTCTTTCTAATGAAAGCTTCTGGTAAAGAAAGGAAAATTAAATATTGCTTATTTTATATACTTAATTTGCTGGGCTTAATCTTTATGTAAGCAACTTGCATTTCTTTTATCTGCTCTTCTGCTCTCTTTTTTCCCCTTGGGGTTGTTTTAACATAGTGCAGAACATCTAAACAAATGGCTTTTATCGTTATAATTTGCTGTGCACATGTTTATGATTTGCATGAGATTACTTTTCTGTAGGTTCAGAAGTGTCAATTTTGTTGTTACTAAAACTCTTATCTTTTTTAGAGAGTGGGCGCAATTGCTCCTGCAATGAACTTATGTTCTTTGTGCTTCTATAGTGGCTTTCTTGCTCTATGCCAATGCCTTCTGCATTCAAATATTCTTATGTCGAACATCTTATCTTTAGTCAATTGACCATCTTCTATAAGTGGGTTTACATTGGATCAAAGCTATCTGGACCTGTTTCCCAGGTCCCAAGAATGCCCATTTCTTGGTTGCGGTTTTCCATTTTATACAACAACAACAAAGTGTTGCCTTTTTCTTAAGTTTGTGGTTGGAATTGTTCTGACAAATTTTAGTGCAAAAACCAATGGTTGGGCAGCCCCAACAGTTGATGCCAAGAATAAGTAATGTTGTAACATAAAACACAAAGATTTGGCGCTTTAGGTTTGTTTGTAAACAACTTTGTAGTACTGGCATTTCATCATATATATATATATAGAGAGAGAGAGAGATTGGATTTGAAAGAATTCATTACCTTGAGATATTAAATAAGGTTTAGAATTGGCAATTTTTTTTTTAGAACATTCTAATATGCAGACATAAACATATGTTAGCAATAATGTCCTGATACAAATTGGCAACGTTGCTGCCAATAACTGAACTATACAAGTGCTAATATTGTTGATATTTTAGATACTTATGTCAACCTTATTTGTTGTTACATGCTGTTGTAGTTTACAAACTCGTACAAATTGTGACTTATTCCAAAGTGGATGAAACTTCACAATATCTATAAAAATTGTATACATATATGTGCTTCATATAACATAAGTTGTTGTTTGTTGTGTACCTACTCATAGACAAACTATATTGTTGTGTTAGTATAAACAAATTGTGCATAGTTTCAGGTATATATATATATATTTTTTTTTTGTTAATATGAAAACTAACCTCTATTCTCTAAAAGGTAGAATCCTTAGAGATAATTTTAATTTTTGGAAAAGAGCAACATGTTATCGGTGATAGTAATTAAAAATAATAATTGTTTTGTACTCACTCTCTCTCTAAACATGATTTTTGTAATATTATCTCTTTAAGCCAGAAGCATTAGAGATTGTGACTCGTTCCAAAAGGCTCATACATGCTAAAGATGAAGGTAATTTTCATGCAGTCATTTTATGATTCCTACATTTAATTAGAAGACTGTGAGCCAATTTTATTATTCTGTCACAATACTTGAACTATGTTAGGCAAACATTGGTTTGCATATAAACCGTGACATTATAATTTTCTTTGACATGTTCAAACAACTTAGTCAAAAGAAAGTAATTTAGTGATATTGCTAAATCCTATAAATCTAAAGTTTTAAAAAGTTGAGATTATTTTGGGTACAAGCCGAAACGGGTCCTTCTGTCAACCGGGCGTAAATAGCCCTAAGCGACACGGTACTTAATCGTCCCCCTGTGGACCTCCGCTAGCTGGGAACCGGCCCCTACAGCTAACCCAAATTAATCAACACTTGATAAACTAAAGATTTTTACGGTTGATTAGCAAAACCACTTAAACTATTATTCTACTACTTTAGACTGTCATATTTATAAAATATGATTAGCATAGATGAATCATCTAGTGCAAAGCCTAAAGAGTACAATGGTTAATTCTTCAAGATGTGGCAGAGCTATATGTGATATTGGCTCACTACCTTGGGGCTGACATCAACAATTGATAAAATCATTATATGACAGTTTTTGGATGCATCATGATGGTTTATCTGTGGAACATCTAGATGCTCACAGATGATAAGTTTATAACAAATAGAACTAGGCCTAAATTTTACTCTTGCTATGACTTCATGGTAGATCAAACATCTTACTATGCATATACATGATCTACATATTTCTATACCTGTCATTTTTATAAACTATGTTAAAGAACTGCTAAAGCAGAATCTTGTGAATTCTAAGCTGAACAGGTACCTGCAGCTGCACTTCAAGACATTTAAAGAGTCTAAAAGGCAAAAATGTTGTTCTTGACTATAAAAGTCATAAAAGAACTTTACAGATCTCTTGACGAAGAGTCTGTTTACTCTTGACGAAGAGTTTGTCTAGGACATTGATCCTAGAATCATCGAGGGGGATGGGGTTAAGCCCATAGTATAGTCACCAGCAGTGGCAACCCAACCGAGTCTGACTGGAGATCCCAAGAAGCCGGTTCAATGGGTAGAAACAAGCTGGACTAGGTGACTATTATGGAACACTGACCTGAGATTAAAATCTCATTAAAATAATGCCCAAGTGGCTGTACATGTGTACAATGATTCCCCATCCCTATGGTGACAGTGTTCCGGTGTGATTTGGTTAGGATGAGTTTTAAAACTCTTAATAGGTCCAAGCATGATTATGCAGGGTTGACTCCAATCACCAACCCTTGGAGGACTTACCTATGTGAGAGGTCGTGAAGGCCGCGACTATGGGACAGGGCGATCCCAGACAACTCTCATGAATAAGGAAAAAGTGCGCATGGCCAATCAAAAGCGCCACCCCGATAGACCCAAGAACCTCTAGCATACTATGTGTGTTATTTTCTGAATCTGGTTCAAGAAGACTGATTCAAGGCGTAGTCCATCAAGCTCTTCTTCAGATAAAGACAATAGTCACTAAGTGAGATTCAAGGCTGTAGTCCATCTCATCTATGCATAGTATATAAAAGTCCAGAAATTCTTCATTTTTACTCCTTTCGAATACTGTTTTTTAAAACTTGATTTTTGGGGGAGATTGTTGTATATATATCAGAAAAATCAAGTTCCATTACCTTTTTATTCATTCATAATGACCAAATTATCAACCTATTAATTCCCATTTACCACCCTTTCAATACCATTCAAAGCTACCATTTTTATAGCCCTTAATGGCTCATTAAACCTTTTAATGCCATGGATTGGCTCATGACTCTATATATTACATTCTTTCTTCTCTTTCAAGGGGCACAAAAATATATACAAGAAAAAGAATAAAGTGATCATATTTTTCATCTTATCGTTATCTTCAGAAAACTACCATTCTTCTCCTATCCTCTCAAATTGTTCCTCCTTCATTTTTCTGGACAAAGCTAAGTTCGGGTCGTTCTCCCGAAACTGTGTGCGGTGATGGGAAGCCGCAAGGGGGTTTTACCACTAGGAGAATTCGAGAGGATGTCTGCACATAGACCTCGAATATTCTCTTAGGGCAATGCTTCGTGCATGACTTCCCCGTAGACCGGTATTTCTAACATTTTCTATTATTTTGCTACTCTATTTTTCAGGATGATAAAGGTAATTTTTTCCAACAACTCGAGCCTGCCGCACTTGGCCGGTTTTGCCGCTGTCGCCCCCACCAGTAGGTGAGCTTCTCCCTCGAGTTGTTCACTGGGCCGGTTCGGCCCGGGCCCGCCCGTGGACCGGACCGGCCCGCCCCCCTGTAAGCCCGGACCGGCCCGCCGTGGGCCCGAACCGGCCCGGCCCCCCATCTGTACTCGGTTCGGGTCGGCCCCCCCCCCCCACAGCCCGAGCCCGGCCCGGCCCGGACCGGTAATTTTTTTTTTTTTTTTGAATTAAACAGGCCCGGCCCGGTTGGACCGGCCCGGCCCGGTTGGACCGGCCCGGCCCGGCCCGCTGGGACCGGTCCAGCCTGAGCCGACCGTTGTAATTTGATTTTTTTTTTTTTTTTTAAACTTTTGACCGTTGGGAGGGGGGGTTCTTTTACCAAAATACCCCTCCCATATAGCCGTTATTAAAACGTTGGGAGGGGTATTTTGGACTTTTTTGGCCTAAAATTACCAAAATAACCCCAAAAAATTCCTATAAATAGCCCAAAAATCCCATTTTTCATACACAACTCATTCCTCACAAATTCTCTACATCTCTCTACGGTGCTCTGGTGTTCTACGACTTTCCCTCTCCGGTGCTCTACGGCTTCCCGATCTCGCTCCCAACTCCATTCCGGCTCTACGGCTTCCCGATCTTCCTCTCAATCTCTTACTTTCTTCTAACGTAGTTTACTTTATTTTATTTTATATATGGCTGGTGAAGGTTCAAACCCACCTGATCTTGCTGGACAGACATACCACTATTTTAGTTCTTTTTTTGACGGTACTGAAATTCCACCTGAGCAAGTTGCGACTCATCCGATTCCGGAGGGGTGCCAACAATCTCCTCCGGAAGTCGCTAGTACAACCCAACGTCCTGAAAAGAAAAAGAGGTCTAAGTATTGGGATTATTTTACTTTAATTTTTGAAACTAATCCTAATGGTTCTTTGGTTTTAGATGCCAAGGGGGAACCGAAACCGTACAAGGCGCAATGCAAGAAATGTTGCAACCAGTACGCATGGAAGAAGGGCGGTGGCACCGGGACCATATCCAGACACTACGACACTTGCTACGGGAAGGACACACTTCAAGCGTCCCAAACCCAAATAAGTTTCGGCGCCACCGGTTCTTCAATTGGTAACTTTACTTACTCAGCTGCTCGGCATAAAACCGAGTTAACTAAACATATTATTCGTGACGAAGAAGGAGCAACGTCGACCCGACCAACTCAGGGGGGGGCTAGTAGTAGCTCCGGCTTGGCGTCTAAGCTATCAGCAGCCGGTCGCATACTACAAAGGAAGAAACAAAAGCAATCTTCCCAACCTACTCAAGAGTTGTCTGCTTACCTTAACTCTTATCAAGACGAAGATGAGACTCCAGATCACTTCGCCGTTCTAGAATGGTGGAAGAGACACGATAAGAGATTTCCTGTGCTTTCTAACATAGCACGTGATCTACTGATGGTTCCGGTGTCGACGGTAGCATCGGAGTCCTGTTTTAGTGCAAGTTCGAGGATGTTGAGCGATAGGAGGAGCCGCTTGAAGCCCGATATTTTGGAAGCGATCGTGTGCGTACAAGATTGGTTGGCTGCCGATAAAAGAACACAAAACCAGAAAGATGGAGAAGATCATGACATCCACGAGCTGGATTTGGAATCGCTTTCATTGCATGAAGGCGAACAACAATGAGGCTACGGTGCAAGGTATCAGGTATGTACATTTAAACTTATACATTTCAATTTTAAATTTTAACTTATACTTTCAAAAACTATTTTTTTTTACTTATACTATTCAAATTTTTTAATTTAACTTATATTATTCAAATTTTTTAACTTATACTTTCAAAAACTATTTTTTACTTTAAAAAAAAACATTTTTTAACTCCGCCTATGCCAAACAAGCATTTGCCGGTCCCAAGCCCGGATAAAGGAAGAGGGAGAAATGTTTTTTTATAATTTTTATAAATTTTTATAAACATTTGTAATATTGGTATAAACATTTGTATATATTTGTATAAACATTACTTTTATAAATATTTTGTATAAATATTTTATAAACATTTAAGTTACAAATTTTAAAAATTAAAATACAAAAGAAAATGATTACTTTTACATGGTTTTTAAAATGGTTTTAAAAAGAAAATACATATTTTGTAAAAACATTTTATAAACATTTTTATTAAAAAGAAAATATTTTATAAACATTTTATCATATTTTGTATAAACATTTTATAAACAATTGTATAAACATAAAATTATAAACATTTTATAAATATTTTTTAAACATATTTTGTATAAACATTTTATAAATATTTTTTTTATAAACATTTAAGTTAAAAATTTTTAAAATTAAAATACAAAAAAAAATATTAAAAAACAAAATTAAACAAAAAACTGTAAAAAAAAAAAAAAAAAACCCAAAAATTCGGGCCGGTCCGGTCAACCCGGCCTGAACCGGCCCGAACCGGCCTAGGCCCGGACCGGCCCGACCCCAATACCCCCGGTTCAATGGGCCGGGCTGGGCTGCGTGCCAACAAACCGGACCGGGCTTAGCCCGGACCGAAAAATTACGTGGGCCAGTCCTGGACCGGCCCGAACCCGGTCAGGCCTGCCGCCCTTGGACCGTGGGCCGGCCCGGACCGGACCGGTTACATCTTGACTTCTCCCCGACCTCTGTCTCTCCCCTCTCGGTGAGCCTTCCTCTTCTCCATCCCATTTTTCCTCTGTTTTCTCTCTCAATCACTCTACCCCATCTCTCACTATAACCACGTTCTCTAAATAAATGAACCCTCTCTCTTTCTCTGACTCTTCCACTTATGTTTACTTTGTTTTTTTGTTTGGTGCTACTGTGCTTTCTCAGGAAATGAGGGGACAAGAGAGGAAGCAGGAATACATTTTATTATTTTGTTATTTTCTTATTATTATTATACGCAGAAATCGAAGTCCAACAATTATTTTTTAAAGATGGCCATGCCTATAGCTGGCTGCCCTCTCCACTTGTATTGTCCTGTGAATCTATAGAATCCTTTGCTGGACTTAAGAAAGAGTTACAAAGACATTTGCTTGGGGGAGCAATTACTGTAGAGCGGTCTTAGGCTTACGTAGGAGGTGATGCTATGCAGCATGCCAAAGTGCTCTTATTCTTCATAAATAGTAAGTTTAGGCTGTAAAATTGGAGCATATTTATAGTAAATAATTTTATTATAAATTAGAGTAATGAATATTTGCATAGGTGGTTATACTGTTATATTATTGTTCTTATTATCATTATTATTATTCTTGTTCTTATTATCTTTAAAAACCATTAACACTACCTATATTGATTTTTTAAATAAATATATTAAATATTTTTCTAAAAGTATGTTTTGACTCTTAGAATTATTTTCTATGAACTAGATGTTGGCTTAATAAATTACTATTTTTCTTAGCTTTGTTTCTCAAAAAATAAGATTGGGCCTAATTTTAATATGGATATTATGGTTTTGAATTTTAAGCTAATAATAAAATAAAATATTTTAATTGGGCTTTATAAATAAATATTACTTTCGGGCTTAATTATATATAAACTCTTTTGGGACTTTTTGCAATTTAACTTGTTGTAAACAAACTAGTTGGCCTAAATATATTTAGTAGATTTTTGGACTTCTTGGACTTTAGAAAAAGGATTTATGAGTATTTTATAACTAGCTTATAAAATAGTTTTGAACTATTTACTATTAAATCTTGGACTATTTGATTGGGTTTCTGAATTATATGTTAATATTGAATTAATCATTTGGGCTTTTAGACATACAAATGATTTTAGGCTTTAAGTAATTCTTTATAAGATTTATGTATAAGGGTTGTAATATGTTAAATATTTTTCTAAAATGGTATATTTTCCTAACTTACCTTTCCCTAAATCAAATTATTTTAGATTAAATTGCCAGGACTAATCGTATTCCTATCTTCCTTGCTGAATCCAAACTTCTTTACATCTAGCCTAGAAATTGGACTATTCCGAACGCGATGGTATTATCGGTTTCACCAGCAAAGGACCCCAGACATGTACACTTTCTGATTGATTTTCGATTCATAGTAGTTTTTACGTTTCATGTTTATACATATGTCTTGCTGCTTGTTGACATGCTCATCACACGGAGATTTGTATCATGGAATTATTGTACTTTTTGACTGTCATTTACATGATTACCATGCTTGCGACTTGATTCCATGAGTATTATCTGGACGGAGAAATATCTTAGTAGACATGTGGACTACCCAGAAATATCCCAAAATGTCTGATTGTGAATGATAGCAGCTGCACACGACACGTGCAGGGTGCCGTATTTACCTCTTAGCCGTTCACATGTCGAATAAGATATTTCAAAACACATAGATAGTTGTATTTTATTTGTTTCCTGGTTTTCTTCACTGCTTGCCATGACATTAGTTACTTTCTAGTTTTCATCTCACATATGTTTTTTTACGTCTTGTGAATTCTATTGTGTTTTCGCATTGTCGTCGGTTTGTGTGCTTGTTCCATTCCTGATTGGAAACCAACATTTTTTAGGTTAATCGCAGTTTCTTTAGCATTGGGAGGCATGGTATACTCGCAGGTCGAACCTAGAAACTAGTTGGATAACTTAAATTGTTGTAATAGATTATTGTGAGACTTTGTACCTTCTTTAAATATAAATGTTGTAAATGTTGTAATAAATCTAGAAATGTGAATGAGTAATAATTGTTATATTTTGTGACTTTGAGCATCTTGGCCGTAACAGCGTTCTACCGCCGACTCTGCGGTGTAGTCTAGCTTGGACACGCACTGGTATCCCGAAAAGCGGGTGCGGGTCGTGACACAAGGCAACTACCATTATTTGTGCAACTCAATATGATTCAACCGACCAATCAATTCCAACCAGCTATAACAAATTCTGACACTCCAAATAAAGGCGTCCAAGTTCCGGAACCAATATGAGCTCATCCAGCATTGTACCATCGAATTTTTAAATCTCTATTCCATGCCAAAGTTTACTTTCCGGCATATCTCACTCATTCCGACTATACCCACACAATATCAATAGGGACATCCTAAGGGTCTCCAACAGTCAACTTATCCTTCGATCAAGTCTCTACGGTCAGCTATTTTAAGCTAAACCAGACATTCAGCTAACTCATCGGAGATATATAGCTAATAGGGACATATCTTTTATCTTAGAGGCAACCAATTCTTATCATAGGGACTCTATCTTATTTCAGGGACAATCTATGATCTGACCAATCTAAGGGACATGGGATGCTACCCCAATCTCATGAACTTATTCCCAAATTAAAATAATTAAAATATTATCGCCAACAAATCTGAAACTTAGGCAACCAACCGACACTCTAGGGTCATGTCTATCTACCCGTACTCATCCTCGGGTTGTACCCAACGCAGTTATACTAGACTTACCCACAATCGATAAAGCCATCCAACGATTCTTATGGGTCAATATCGAAGCCATAATATAAAACTTTTTATCGATCGAACATCCAAATCTTAGTTTTCACTTACATAGACACAGCATCATCTGCTCAATCTGACTTGTATCCTCATATCGTACTTAAATTGTGTCTATATTCAATCGAACCAACTATTCAGAGTCATAATCCAACATCGTTACTTCAATAGTTTATCCTTTATAATTTCTTTCCTTTGGTCCCTTTGTGACATATTCAATTCTCATATTTTTTGTAGATCATCTGTACGATCTGTACTCTTTAACCAACAAAATAAGGCAACTATATAATCGTATTTATCCCGAAAGCATCTTTTATGAATTTCTGCTAGCACTGAACACGGTTATCTCCTAGCAATTCACGTTAACCATCAATATTCGTTTTGCATCATCTCCTTGTGATTCCATAAGAAGATTCATTATTTATGCACCGATCCAATCACTATAGCACCAATCATCTAGCATCCGTATTTCGGTCATCTAGTGGATATGACATAACTCATTTAGCTAAGTCATACTCCAACAATTCTATATTCCACCCAAACTCGTTGTTCATGTGACAACATTATCCACTGACAGGGTCCATTAAATATTATTGCATCTTGATACTTAATTGTATCCCAGCCATCCGACTCTCATAAGGAACATCTACTCTTTCATGCATCAAGAGATAAGTGTTCATTTCTCTATGCCTCGAAATAATTAAGGGTCATAACTTGTTAAATTTTGGGACACATCAAAATCTCTCAAGTACACTACACATGTACAAAGGATATCTATTTCCTCAAGTCCATTATCTACCTTCCGATCGTTGATGCAACTCTCTGCATATTCTAAATTGTTTGCAACATTTCGATAATCGCATAACATCACCATCAGTTTGCCGGTGTCCAACATGCAATTCCAACTACTCAATTCAAACTTTTTTATATATTCGGTCTATATCGCTCTCCCAAAATCTTTTGATAGCAACACCCCACAATCGTTACTAAGCCTACAATCCTTTTACCCAACTGATTCAAGTCATCCCCTGAATATATAATTCGTACCATTCCCAACCAAGGCATTCATTTTATATTCCTAATTCTCATTACCTAACATACTGCTACCCATCACAACTCGCAACGAGTTATCCAAACTTAATTATCAAAGAACATGCCTAGTCGTCATGTATCAATCATAATCCTAGCTACGACTCGATACTACCCAATACCTTATAGGTAAAGCATTACTATAACATGAACAGGGTCAAGGGACATCTTATCACTAAGAGGATACAGCCATATACCACTCAGAGCTCAAGCCATCACCGATATGATATTCTTCTATCGCACCAAGCCAACGTCCATTCTGGACTATCCATCCCATGGTGGCTTTGCTGACCACGAAAACCAACTAATTCTCTCATATCTGAAATATAAACAAGCCCACACATAAGCCAACTCGAAGATTCGATCGATTCTCATTTACTGAAATCATGCACATTTCTGATCCAACATACCATGCCATCACCCACTGTCGATTGCCACATAACAATCGACTTCTATGAATCCCACACTTAATAAATCAAGCACACATTACCAACTTATTATCGCATCGCATCATTGTTATTCGTTTTGGTATCATTAAGCATTCAATAAAGCACACACATCATAGCCCACATATTTAGACTTATTGTATGGAACACCCAATGAGCAGCCATGAGGATCAATAAATTTTCAGTCAAGAGAGCAACTTAGAATAATTTGGAAGCAACACTGAATAATCATAGATGCACTTTGAGTCATCGTAGAGGCAACTTTGATTTCATCGCAGAAGCAACTTTGAGTAATTGCTGAAGCACCATTTGAGTCATCGCGGAAGCAACTCTTGAATCATCGTTAGGGAAACTTTGATTGAAACAAATTGAATAAGAATCCAAGGACGTAAAGCCGTGCTCTGATACCATTCTTTTACGCCTCGATCCCGGGATATCAAAAACTAGCCACTGGACGTGATGTCGTACAACTCTAGATTGCACTTGTACAAGACAAAACTATTATAGTTTCCGGTATTTCTCAGAAAATAACGATATCACAGCCAACCAAGCAGACAAATTGAAGTCACAACAAGATATGAAAAAGATCTATCTTTTTATTGATAATTGAAATAGATTACAAGACTTGCAGCTGAATACAGAGTTTACAATAGATTTACAAAGACTTCTGTATAGCCAACTGAGTCACTTGCTATTTAGGCTTACAACCGACATATGCCGACTCGGCTTACAATGAACTTGCCAATTTGGCTTACAATCTCACTAGTTCATCTGAGTTACATGGTTCCACACATTATATCTCGTATAGCAGAAGACATCATCTTAGAAGAATAGCTTCTACACATCCATCCGATTCATCAATGCCAAGCACTAATCATACTATTTTCCCCATGCATAAGCACCTGAAATAATGCCCATAATGTGGGTCAGTACATCATCTATGTACTGGCGAGCGGTGTTGGCCCAACTCACCTAAGAAGACAACACTAAGTAATCATGTTATAGAACATTATTAAACATAGTCTTTCTTGTTGCCTTAGGGTCAGATGGCAGTTCATATCCGACAGAAGTAAAGCATACACATCATTCTTAGCCAGCATAATATAAAGTAATATGATATCACCCTTTGGTGATTTCTTACCAATGGTCGTATAGCCATCCCTGTACATTTATAATACTTACTCTGCATGCACAAGACATTGTTAGGAACAATATCATAAGTTAATATGATTGTCACCATTCAGGTGATTTCTTACTAACAGTCGATATCCTTCCATGTAATTGAGTAAATAACTTACTCTGCCTATATAAGACATCATTAGCATTTGACATATGTATATGAAGGTCACTGACTACACACCATCTTGGACTTATGGTTAGATAGCTCTCCTTCAGTGACGGATAGCTAGCCCAGTCCGGAAGGTTCCCAAATCACCGTACTACTACTTCAGCACTGTGCTACTACTTCAGCACTGTGCTACTACTTCAGCACGAGATTCTCCTAGGACAAATCGGTTTTCGAGGCCTCGTAATACCGTTCGAGGGACGACCTTGTCGACAAGTTGTCCATGACCATGCATATATATATAGAACTTATCTATGAAGAAAACATATAATGCATGATAGAAAAACTAAGTAATAAGCCACCATTCTTATTCGTATCATCATCTTGCCATCTTGTCTTGAGCCAACGCTCACATTTTACCAACTGTCCAATCCAGGGACTTAGTGTAATCAACATTCTACATCGACGATAGGATGATAGAATGTTGATTACTCAATCTCTTCCTACATCTTTGATACCATACATTCTCACGGTCATAACTCAAGCATGCTCATTGCCCAGTTCTCGGACTTATTATCTGTGTTACTATCTGTCACGACCCGCACCCACTGTGAGGGTACGAGTACGTAACAGCGCCCAGCCTGCGCCGCAGTGTCGACGGTAGAACGCTGTTCTAGGTCATGAACTATAACTAACATAATATGAAATACTCACCAATAGGAGGCCAATCACAGAGGGTACAACTCAATCAGAATCTAAGGGTAGAATGTAGCACGATGGAGTAGATAAGAAATCCTCAACTGAGGTACAACAAGAAGTGAAATAATCAAAGTTAACAACTACCAGTCTCAACATCTCTAAAATATACAACTCTGAAATCAAGGACAACAACTAATCATGAAAAGAAAGAACAGTCTAAGCTATCTATACTAAGCATGGGTAACATCCTCAGCAGCTGCCTGAACCTTCCCTGGGGTCCAGGTTGCAAGTGTCATCTAGGCAAGCTCCATAGTAAGGGGTGCAGGGTTCCTCATCATCCTCTGTAAAATTTTCAACAGGTCCATTCAGGACAGGAGCGAGCACAATACATCTCACGCAGATCATAATAGGTTAGAAAATATAAACATGCAATAGAGTACGATACATGAAACTGAAAGAAAGTACATGATGTAAACAGAGAGAGAACTGTAATAGAAATATCTACTATAAGTAGAGAGCTACCAGTGACTAGTGATTTCGAGTACAAAGTCGACATGTGAACGGCTGGATTTGCACATGAATATACTAAAGAGACGCACATGGTTATAATACTTTGGAATTGTTCACATGACTATTTATACTCCCCCATACCCCAATCAATACACAAGGATCCAGACAAGTTATGTTACGCACATGATTTTCACATGAAAGCCCATAAATGGGTGCACATGAAGTATACATGAGGGCTCATAAATGAGTGCACATGAAATTCACATGAAGGCCCATAAATGGGTGCACATGAAATTCACATGAGGGCTCATAAATGAGTGCACATGAAGTATAGGTTATACATGAGATACATGAGAAACATGACCGAACATGAGAGAACATGAAAGTACACGAGCATGCATGAACGAGCATGAAGCACATGAGAGTACACGAGCATGCATGAACGAACATGAAGCACATGAGAAACATAAATAACATGAGAGCGAGGAATACATGATGTACATGAAACACACGACATGATGTATCCGATGCTCCCGAAGGGGATAACATCTCAATATAGGGATCCATATAGTACCAATCCGTGATAATATCGTGACAACATCAAATAAGGTAAACTAGAGCAGGAATATAATTCTAAGCAAGTTATGAAATGATCAAGAATGTACTCGCCTGGTATCTGAAGGTCTGTGAGAATATACTGCCCGAGATGAGGTATCTGACTACTATTTAGAGCAACACAAGTCAAGATGTATACAGGGGATGATAATTGAAATGTACAATGCATCTGCATGTTGTCTAGGTCAAACTAGACTAAAGTCAACACTTGGTCAACTCTAGTCAACCACACTAGTCAAACTAGGTCAACTAGGTCAACCTAACCCAGACAAGTCTTACTAGGCCTAACCAAGACTATCCTAGCAAGCACACACCATTCAAGTAACACAGGTTTATATAACCCAACTCATGTGCATATTCCACATACAGAAGACTACACAAAGGATACCATAGGCTACACTACACAGGCCATGAGCCAAATTCATATATTAGGCAACACATATACCAAGTACCATATATATACATACCAATTCCGATATGTCTATATATATACTATTTGTATAGGCAAAAGCAATATTTATATTATATTACATATATCACATTGGTATATATATTATATATACATATGTACACATATAGAAGATAGGGGGAAAATCATGCTTGTGTGTGTGTGTACAAGTAGAATGTGTGTTTGCAAATGGCAGTAGGGTGTGTGGTATGCAGTGGATGATGTATGCAGGTATGGAATGTTATGCAACATGTGTGTGGGGTGAATGGTCTCATGAGTGTCAAAGTGCAAGGTAGAGTGAAGGGGTTAGTGTAAGGGTGTGTAGCGTGCAATGTGACTAGGTGTGTAGATAGGTGAGGGTCAATGAAATGTGTGTATATAAAACTGAATTTAGTGTGATAGTGCATGGTGTGTCATCTGTGTACAGTGTGCATAAAGGGGATTTCTAGATTTCAGTTTTAAATCAAACATGCAACTCAAGCCTATAGTCCAAACAATCTCAGTTTTGTAATTAATCTAAGGTTAATAGTGTATATGAATTAATGTGGCAACTTAACTCAATTTTTACCAAAACCACCAAAATCGAGTATCAATTAAATCAAACCGAACTCTCAGTTAATTACATTCAATCAAATCAACTCAGTTAAATATATCAAATCAGTTTTTAACTCAAAACATTAAATTCAGCCTTTAATCATTTCTTAAATCTTAATACAATGTGAATCAAATCCAATTTTCCTATCTATTCTCAGGTTTAATAGGATTCTCAGGTTTACATCTCAGTTATATGCATATGGGTGTGTGTGTGAGTGTGTAGGAAGTATACAGTCAGAAGTTTGTGCTCTTGATAGCAAGGTGATCTCAGTTTCACTTCAGTTATATCCCAACTTGGTTCTCAGATTTTAGAAAAGAAAAGGGAATCTCAGAATTGTGTACATACAACAATCAATTGAAAACAACTCAAACCAATCTCATTCTCAGTTTTAATTCATTTTCAGATTTCCAGCATAGGTGTGTGTATCTGTGACATGGTGTAAGCTCTCAGGAAAATAGGAGGAAAAAAAAAACAAACAGTTCAAATAAAATCCCAAAGGCCCAATGCAAATTCGAAAACTGATCACTACCCCAACCAATTCACTCAAAACAAAACCATAATCCATAGCCAATAGGTTAGGCAAGATAATAGCATGTTTAACAACAACTAATCATCACGAATTTATCATCAAGATTATGAATTTAAAATAAAACAGAGAACTAGTTCCCTGGCACTGTACAGTATCAGAGATGCTGGGGGAAACCCAATTCGAAACCAAATTTATCATTATTATCTAAAACTAATGGTTAGTAAACCATGGGCTACCTGTGTACATGTCCAATAGTGTGTGTCGTGTCCCCAAAGTGGGACACGACGTGTCCAAGCATCAAAAATACACAGACACGAGTCTGTGCACAGGACTGCCTCGTGCAGCCGTCTCGAATCGATTTGGGCTCGACACAGAGATCGAGAGGCCACATGCTCGTGCCTAGGGTTAGGGGGACATAGGGCTAGACATTAGATCCCCTGAATCGAGTCCAATATGTGTCAAGACGCGACACAAAACGCGTGTCCGACACGTTTGTACCGCGCGCACGGTCAGTGTAAAAACCAGTGCGGGCCAAATTTCTTCCTAACCACTCGATAAGGTCCCACAAAATTTTATGGGCCTTGTGTCAGTCATCCAAGGAGTGTCCACACTAATTTTGGTGTCAATAGGTAGCGTGTCCAGTGAGAAATAGGATACGGGCAGCAGGGCATGTGCACGGGGTCTGTGCGTGTGTGTACGTGTCCAATTCTGACACGAATACGACACAATTTCCAACTCAGTCCATGGGGAAAATAATAAACACATATAAATCAATATTTCCATTCAAATACTTTTCAAAAATAGCAAATAAATTCCCTTTGTGATATTTCATCAAATACATGTATAAACACAATGATACTTGTCCGAAACGAACACGAAATGGACACGACTCGACATGAAACCAATACCTACAGCTAGGGGACACCTAGGGCTATACAAATATGCAAAGAAAACTGAATATTAAGACAATTTAAGGGGTTTTACCTATAGGTGCAATTAGCATGAAAAAACTTCAAATGAGGGGTTTCTCCTTGCAATCTAAATGCTCCCAAATTGCACAAAAACTGAGTTAAAACTCCAAAAACAGTAAATACACAGTAATTAGATCCTATTGCAAAAGACTAGGGTTAAAAAGGAGTTGAAATAAATTTAATAGGATTTTAGGAGAATGGGTATTTACCTTTCCTTCAAAAATCTAGGTCAAGAACAAAAGAGGCAAGAACCACTTAAGAGAATACTTATAGGCAAGAGGAAACCCTAAGTGGCTGCCATGGGTGGGTTTGTTTGGGTTTTTGGCTTAAGTCATGGGCCTATGGCTAAATTACAAGTCATGAAATTAATTCTAAGTCATAGGTCATGCACCCAATCACTGTTCTTCCTATTCAAACCATGATTGACTTAGGGTTTCCCAATCACTAACCTAGATTGACTTAAATTAGACTAGGGTCTCACCATGCTAACCTAGTCACCTTAACTAGAGTCAACATCTAGGTTAGTCTCTTAAGTCACAACTAGCAAAAGTCAAAATCAACAACCGTCAATCCAATAAATAAATCAATAATTCTAATAAGTCAAAATGACCAAATTATCCCTAGGCTAAAAATAATAAATAAAAATTCCAATCACATGGTTAGGCTTTAGGACAGACAGTCTCTACGGTTTCACTAGCTGCACATCAAAATCACAAGTCATAATTTTTAAATAGTTTTAAAATGATTAAAAATTACCAAAAATTATATTATTATTTAAATATCATAATTAAATAAATTAAATCACAAAATTTCAAAATTATCCTCATTTAGAAAACTGGGTGTTACACTATCTATTCACCAAACTTGGGTCATGGCTCACGAACTGGGGGCCATTATCATGGACAATTCTTTTGGGGACCCCGAGCCGGTAGATGACGTGGTGCTTGATAAAGCTGATCACGTTCGAGGCCTTTACTTCTACCAATGACATTGCTTCCGTCTACTTGGAGAAGTAGTCTGTGATGAAAGGATAAACCGATGTCCTTTGGAGGAAGGCAGGCTGATTGGTCCTTGTAGAAGCACGAAAAATCTCAGCTGATAACATTCCTCCACCACAGCACAGATGATACAAAGGCGTAGACTGAGTATTAAAAAAGACAACAAATGATACGGGAAGAAATATGCCTATAAAGATCTAGTACAGATTCATCAAGGCTATACGTAAAGGACTAGTCCTACTTCTTCTACAAACGATCGATCACAGGTTCAGCAGACCCTAGAGGAGTCTATAATAGACTTAGTCTTCAACAAAGTGCAGGCATCTTTCTTTTTGGTACGCATACTAGAATATTGATCTCCATCAAGGCGCATTCTGAATTTCTTGTACGTGCAACCCTCCAAACGTCCATCGAGGCGCATTCTGACTTTCTTGTACGCGCAACCCTCCAAACGTGCGTCAATTGCTCTACAAAAGCAAGCAACTTCCAGAATCAGCTATTGGCCCAAGGTCCCTAAAGGTGCAGTAGGTCGTAAAGCCCAGAACGAGCAGAGCAGAGTACAACCTGTAGTGCTTTTGGCTGACAACCGGACCAAACTCGGTCGTCAGGACCTCCAAGACCTCTAACGTTGCCTAGAGTCAAACTCCTTAGGGAGGATACCTGGAAACTTCTCAAGAGAGGTGACGGCTCCTTCTACAAAGAGCTCTTCTACAAGAACATGGCCTCTTCGAACGAGAGAAGCCCCAACCAACAGCCAACTTATGCAAGGCCAGCGGCCGTCTGAAGCTAAGTCTGGATCAAACATGGTGGTGAAGGATGCCAGGAAGAAGATAGTGACTCTTCAGAGGAACACTTCCCCTTTTATTGGACAGGGAGTGGTCTAAACTATAGGCCACTTGGCCGATGATCAAAATTCCCTCTTTAATAGGATGAGCCTAGGACTCGGCACAATGGGTCTCAATTAATAGGCCCATTCACGTGAATCTCCAAACTATTCAAATGCTCCTTGGAATTCTGTAATTAACTATGGCAATTAAGAAGGAGTCTGCATTCAAGTGTAGTCATTTACTTCTCCTGAAAAGAATACTTAAAAGTCAAGCTGTCTCCAACCGGAGGCACAGACAACCCACTGTGTTCCTTTGCTTCCAAGGTGCAGACAGTACATCCCCATCTTAGAAGCGCAGACAGCTGCTTCGATCCAAGTACCCAGCCCGTTCAACGGCCCTTTTTTTCTCAGCAAAGACTTGGGAGACACCGTTTGCCTCCAGCACAAGCCCGACTGCTACTCTAAAGCACAGTAAAATGGTCTATCTGAAGGTGCAGCCTACTCGTCGCCCTAAAGCACAGTGACTTTACCCGAAACACAGCCTACTCGTTGCCCCTAAAAGCACAGAGGCCCCATTGTCTTCAAAACATAGTCCACTTGTCGCCCTAAAGCACAGAGGCTCCATCGTCTCCAGAAGCACAGTCTACTCGTCGCCCCAGAAGCGCAGCTACCCTTGCCTGAAGCACAGACGACATGGTCCTACCCAATCGGTTTGCTTAAACCGCCTCTTTCAAAGATAGGATTGGGATTAATCAAGTTGATAAATGAAAATATCTTATCAGATTGATTTAAATCTCGGAAGAAGATTACACAGAATCCAAATCTGAGATGAAATCCTAATATTTGCTCGGCTACATCCAAATAAGCAAATCGGCACACGCTACGTGTCACCTCCTTCGATTATTTTGATACCCACCAAAGATCTCGTTTGAGGAGAATCTCAACACCCGCCACGTGTCAGCGCCACAGAAGCCCGTACCGTATATGTAACATCCAGTTTTCCAAATGAGGGTATTTTGGTCATTTTCAAAATTTTTAGAATTTAATTTGAATTATTATTATTATTATTTATAATTAATGTGATTTTTAGAGATTTTTAGTATAATTGATTTTGGTGTTTTAGTTGACTTGACTTATGTTGACTTTGGAGACTAACCTAGTGGCTAACCTAGGTCATGACTAAGTGGTTAGGATATGAAAACCTAGGTTGACTTAAGTTAGTGAGGTTTGACTCATTGGAATTAATTTGGGGTAAATATGAGCTAGTTTGATTAAGGAATGACTTGTGAAGTCACAAGTCATTTTATGACTAATAGGCTTAATGGCCCATAACCCACACCCATTGAACCAAGCCCTAACCCTAGAAAATATGACCAGCCCCTATGGTCAGCCCCCCTATTTATATGCTCCTATAATTAGGGTTGCCTCTTTAGGAAACTTTGCCATTTGGAAGAGGTGAGTCCCCATCCTTGTAAATCCTTAGAAAATCCATTTCTTCTTCAAATTCCTTCAAACAAATTGCAATAGGACCTAAATCCATTATTCTTGCTGTTGGTGGTTTGAGGAATCATTTCATTGGGGCTTTTTGAGAGCTTATTCACCTATAGGTATAATCCTTTCCCTTGCTCATAAATTCTGTTAAAAATCATTTTAGGAATGCCCTAGCCCTAACCTAATAGTAGGATAGGCTAACCCTAGGTTTTGGACCCATTACGTGTCCGTATCAGACACGTATCAGTGGATAGTTGTAATGCCTGTGGTTCGTATTACGTATTTTGGAAATACGTGTACGTATTTTCTTGTATTGTTCCTTGTTTAGTTTTCTTGGCTTGGTTTAACTCTCGGTTTGGGTTGGTTTGGTTTGGCCGGCTGGTTGCTTGGTCCATCATGGACCAAGGTGAACCCCCTACCTACCACCAACCCATGATATTTATTTCCCCACCAACCTTCTCTCTTCTCCATAACTCTCATTTATTTCTTCTTCTTCTTCTTCTTCCTTCCTCTCCACAACTCCCCAACCCTTAGGCAAGTGCAACTTGCTTCCACAAGAGAACTTCTTTTGATGGTTTCATTAGCTTCTTCTCATGATTCTAAGACACATTAGAACTTGTCATTTTCCATTTTGAGGCTTTGATTCTTGTAGATCTACAATTTAGTATTTTCGGATTTTGGTGGTTTTGATCTATCGAATTCCTTTGTTTTCAAGTTTTTATGGTTCCCTGTTGTAGATAATTTCATTCTACCCAATTTTGACCTTTGAAAAGTTAGATTCGGACTTGTTTTGACCAAGTTATGAGCATTTGGAGTTTTGGGTTCCATCCTTGGAGTTCTTGCTGTTCTTGCCATTTGGAGAAGACAGTGAACAGTGAGCTAGCTTTTTAGCTTATGCCGCTGAGTCGTACGCTGCTCTTTAGCGAGCGTACGCTAGCCTTCGTACGCTGCTGTTTAGTGAGCGTACGCTAGCCTTCGTACGCTGCTCTTTAGTGAGCGTACGCTAGCCTTCGTACGCTGCTCTTTAGTGAGCGTACGCTAGCCTTCGTACGCTGCTCTTTAGTGAGCGTACGCTAGCCTTCGTACGCTGCTGTTTAGTGAGCGTACGCTAGCTTTCGTACGCTAGCTCGAGCGTCCGCTGACTTGAGCGTACGCTAGCTTGAGCGTACGCTGACCTGCAGTTCGAGCGTGCCTTTGTGTACGCTGACCCTTGCGTACGCTTCCCATTGGAAGTGTATGGACCCTTTGGTATGCTGGCTTGAGCGTACGCTTGCCTATCTTGTCACCCTGGTTCAACCCGAGAGCTTTGTGACCCCCATACGCTGCCTTTTGGGAGCGTATGCTTACCTGAGCGTATGGCCTTTGGCAGACTTGATCTTATATTAGCTTGTCAGTTTGTTTTATTTTCCTTATCCTGGATCTTCTATAGCCCTGTATATTGATATTTTATTAGATATTTTACGTCCATTTTATATCCTTACGCCTTTTGACCTGAACTTGATAATTCCTAAATTTACTTGATATGTCTGGAAATGATACCTGAGCCTGACACGATAGTGACCCGTAGTGGTGCACTCCTGACATAATGACCTGACATGACCTGATAGTGGCCCATCGTGGCGCACTCCTGACAAGAACACCTGACATGTTATATCTTGATAAGCTGTTGCGACGGCTACCTGACATGACATGACTTGACAAGAATGAACATCCTGGACACCGTGGGCGATTGTGCTTGTACAAATAAACCAGACCTGTCTTGCATCATGTCTAGGATGTGACTCCTGAGTACCACGGTCAGGAGTACCTACTAAAATGGACTAAGGTTAACAACTAGATTAATACATTAGTCATGAAGAGATCTCCCAGCTACAGGCAATCCCGTTACCTGGGCGCGCTTGGGATCTGTAGCCTGCCGTCGAGTAGGGCACATTTCTAGCATACTGTCATGTGTTGCACCCTTCAAGCTACTTAAGGGTACATGCATTTCCTGGACGATGTGCCCACCTGAATTCAACCCTAATCTTTCGACCTGGGTAGCCTGGATGGTCTGCAGGGCTTGTGGCTGTGGAATAATCTCACTGCATCTTGTTAGTAACTAAGATTGTGATAACCCTAGTTAGTTAAAGTATCAAGCCGTAGGTCTTGCTTGGCCGTGAAATGATTGGATGGAGTCTAACAAGTCTAGTCTTGCCCTGATCTTGTTCCAGACTGTTACATGACCAGCATGCTTGTATTTATTTTCTTGATAAATGGTGGGAAACCAAGCTCCGTTCAGACGAAGGGTTACAACCCCGGTCCTTGTTTGGTTTATGGGTTGTAACCTAGCTATCTGAATAGTTCCATGGTTATCTCGTCGTATATCATCCTGGCATGTTTTTTTTCTTATTTCTAGTTTTTACCATTTATTTATATGCCTGTCTTTACTATATTATTTATATTCCTGTGCTGATTGCTGGTTTTAGTTCTTAAGTGAAGCCTTCTTTGTGGCACTTGCTCTTTCTGGGGTCTGACCCAGCTGGTTTTGTGTGGCCAGATTTCGGAGCAGCTACCGAGGATCTACCGACATTCCTGCCAGATGGTGGCCACTAGACGGAACCCTGGCAACGAGTGGGTTATTTTTGGCTCTCCCGCTCTATTGTAGAAATATTCTTTTGAGGCGTTTAGCCAACGAGCACCTGTTTAGCTCGATTGCACTTACTTACTGTCTGCCTACGGGCTGTAACATGATTAACAGATCCTAGGGTTGATCATGTATGACTAAACTCTTGCTAGTCCTAACATTTTGTAACGGCTAGTTTCATGTTCAGCTGAATATGTAATATTTGGGACGCCTTATTATTGTATATTTAATGATCATACATCTTGTAGCATCTATTTACTTGCTTGTGATTGAGACAATAGGCTTATTCTTGACCTTAAGAGACTGTTGGCTTGTAGATAAACCCTCATATATCCTAGACAGCCGTGACCGTATAGCGAGATGGAATCCATTTCAATATACGTAGCTGGCTATGTCTGCCCCCGCTCTCCAGTATTCTGGTTCTGGGGCGTGACATGGTTTAAGTGGTGGCCCATGCAGGTCTTGTAAATCAAGATATGTGAGGGTTTACCGAATAGATGTCTCAATCAGTATTCGTCCTTGATCTCTGTTCGTATCTTCTGAATCCCTGGATTCTTGTCCTGATCATATGCTTGTATCGTTGCTCTGTCCTGGTCCTTCCTTATTGTTTCCTATGTCGTCTTCTTCAGCGGCATAGTACCTGACCCGGCCGATCAGCAAGGCGGAGCACCTCCCGCGGACCAGCAGTAACCTGGAGATCAAGCCCAGTATTCCGGAGTAGCCTCCAGAGTCGTGTCTTCTGGCGGAGAGCCACCAGTCCAGCCAGTTCAACCTGTAGAACATGATGACGGCACTTTGGTAGGACTCGTCAGGACCTTGATAGCTTCTCAAGATCGTAGAGGAGATACCTTGCAACAGGCAGTGGCGGATGTTTTGACCCGGGGTGGTCATCAGGGTAACAGCGCGACCAACAGCTTCAAGCGCTTGAACCCTCCATTCTTTGACGGTAGTGAAGATGCTATCGCGGCAGATGCATGGCTTCAGGACACAGAAGTGATTCTAGAAGCAGCCAGGACTCCAGAGAACGAGAAGGTAGCCGTGGTGCGCCTGCAATTGTTAGATCTTGCCCGCAGCTGGTGGGCAGCACAGGCCGTTGGATTACCAGCACCTATTGCTTGGGCAGTATTCAGAGAGAGATTCCAGACCAAGTATTTCGATGCCGTGGCTCGGTATGATCTGCAGACGAGGTTTACCAATCTAAAGCAGGGTGGCAGGACGGTCGATGGATATGCGGCCGAGTTTTCCAGACTCAGTCGGTTTGCTCCCACCCTGGTGGCAACCGAGTATGATAGAGCCCAGCGGTTCCAGCAGGGACTTCACCTGGAGATCTTGTTAGCAGTTGAGCAGTTTGAGCATCAGACTTTTGATGCAGTCTTGAGAGCAGCCCGGAGGCATGAGCATACCTCCCAGAGGATTGTGGATAGGGCCGGAGGTCGGAAGAGATCTCACGGCCAGATGAATCAGTCTTCAGCCCCAGCCCCGGCAGCCAGGGCTTTGACTATTGGAGTTCTGAGGCGAGCAGCCTCAGTGACGTCGGTTCAGCATTCCACTCCGACGTACCCTCAGCAGCAGCAGAAGCAGAAGCAGTCTTCCGCAGTGGGATGTTCTCATTGTGGGAAGCCAGGCCATGTGGTGGCAGAATGTCGCAGGGCACAGGAATTGTGTCTGGCTTGTGGAGCACCAGACCATAGGGTTGGATCCTGCCCGAACAGGGGTGGTTCATCCTCGTCCAACCTTTCCAGCTCTTCAGTGAGAGGACCAGCACCAGTCCAGCAGCAGCAGCAGTATCCATTGCCGAGGCCCTTGCCGCCTCAGTCCCATGTATTCCAGCAGCAACAACCCCAGCAGTATACTCAAGCCCAGGCCTTGAGTCAGTATAGGCAGCGAGGAATTCAGCAGAGGGGACCAGCACCTCGAGGGCACGGTAAGGCTATGGTGATGATCGTAGAGGAAGGATTGGCACCAGGAGAGGTAGTGGCAGGATCTTAACATGCATCAGAGGAGGTGGCTGGAGCTTCTTATGGATTATGATGTCAACCTGTAGTATCATCCTGGGAAGGCCAATGTTGTTGCAGATACATTGAGCAGGAGAGCCGGAGCTTATTTTCTAACAGCGCAACCAGAGCTGTTAACAGATCTTCAGAAGATGGATATTGAAGTCGTTCTCCCTTCCAGTATGGCATTAATGGCCAGTATGCAAGTTCAGTCCACTATAGTCAAGAGGATCTGGATGGCGCAGTCGACAGATTCCAAGCTTCAGCGACTCAGAGCAGAGTGTGAAGCATGATGAAGACCAGAGTTATGTATTCATGAGGATGGTACACTTCGACATGGTAAGCGTCTTTGTGTACCCAGTGGAGATATCAGACAGGAGATCATGTCAGAGGCGCACAGTTCTCAGTATTCCATCCATCCTGGCAGTACGAAGATGTACCGTGATATCCGTCAGCACTTCTGGTGGAATGGCATGAAGCGGGAGATAGCTCGATTTGTCTCTCGGTGTTTGGTTTGCCAACAAGTTAAAGCCGAACATCAGAGACCAGCTGGACTTCTTCAGCCCTTACCGATTCCAGAATGGAAGTGGGAGCATGTGACCATGGATTTTGTGACTGGATTACCTAGATCCCCAGCTGGTCGAGATGCTATTTGGGTTATAGTTGATCGGCTCACGAAGGTAGCTCACTTTCTTCCATTCAGAGTTGGTCAGTCGACGGCTCAGCTAGCAGAGATGTACCTCAGGCAGATTGTCAGATTGTACGGAGTGCCAGTCAGTATCACCTCGGACAGAGATTCAAGATTTACGTCACACTTTTGGCGTAGCTTGCAAGAGAGTTTGGGGACTCATCTCCAGTTCAGTTCAGCATATCACCCGCAGACAGATGGCCAGTCGGAGCACACGATCCAGACTCTTGAAGACATGTTGCGGTCTTGCACACTTGACTTCGGTGGTTCGTCGGAAGATCACTTGTACCTGGTGGAATTCTCATACAACAATAGTTTCCAGGCCAGTATCCAGATGACACCGTTCGAGGCACTGTATGGCAGGAAGTGCAGATCCCCGTTAGCCTGGGATGATGTTGGAGAGAGGCAGATGCTCGGTCCAGAAATGATTGCCCAGACCGTTGAAGTAGTCAGGCGAGTCAGAGATCACCTTCGAGTTGCCCAAGATCGCCAGCGCCATTGGGCCGATTCTCATCGGCGCCCTCTCGAGTTCTCGGTCGGCGATCATGTATTCCTGAGGATTTCGCCTAACCGTGGCGTCATTCGTTTCGGCGTACGCGGAAAGCTTAGTCCTAGGTATATAGGACCGTTTGACATTCTGGAGCGAGTAGGAGATGTATCCTATCGTCTCGCTCTTCCACCGTCGCTAAGCGAGGTGCATGACGTGTTCCATGTATCCCAATTACTACGGTATATTCCAGACCCGAGCCACGTCCTGGATCATTCGTAATTGGTTGTTGGTACCAACCTTTCGTATGAGGAGAGGCCCGTGTCTATATTGGACCGGAGAGAGAAGATCCTCAAGAACAAGACTATCAAGTTAGTCCGAGTTGCTTGGGGTCATCACTCTTTGGGGGAGTCAACGTGGGAGCGTGAGGATGATATCCGATCGCGATATCCCGACTTGTTTGACTCATGAGGTATAATGTCTTTCTTATGCCTCATGCCATCAATTCCTTGCTTGCATGATTGATTGATTGCCTAGTATAATTGCCTGTGAATAGTATAGCTTGTTCTTGTCCCTCTAGCCTCTTAATTAAATTCTGAGGACGGAATTCTTTTAAGGTGGGTAGAGTTGTAATACCTGTGGTTTGTATTACGTATTTTGGAAATACGTGTACGTATATTCTTGTATTGTTCCTTGTTTAGTTTTCTTGGCTTGGTTTAACTCTCGGTTTGGGTTGGTTTGGTTTGGCCGGCTGGTTGCTTGGTCCATCATGGACCAAGGTGAACCCCCTACCTACCACCAACCCATGATATTTATTTCCCCACCAACCTTCTCTCTCCTCCATAACTCTCATTTATTTCTTCTTCTTCTTCTTCTTCCTTCCTCTCCACAACTCCCCAACCCTTAGGCAAGTGCAACTTGCTTCCACAAGAGAACTTCTTTTGATGGTTTCATTAGCTTCTTCTCATGATTCTAAGACACATTAGAACTTGTCATTTTCCATTTTGAGGCTTTGATTCTTGTAGATCTACAATTTAGTATTTTCGGATTTTGGTGGTTTTAATCTATCGAATTCCTTTGTTTTCAAGTTTTTATGGTTCCCTGTTGTAGATAATTTCATTCTACCCAATTTTGACCTTTGGAAAGTTGGATTCGGACTTGTTTTGACCAAGTTATGAGCATTTGGAGTTTTAGGTTCCATCCTTGGAGTTCTTGCTGTTCTTGCCATTTGGAGAAGACAGTGAACAGTGAGCTAGCTTTTTAGCTTATGCCGCTGAGTCGTACGCTGCTCTTTAGCGAGCGTACGCTAGCCTTCGTACGCTGCTGTTTAGTGAGCGTACGCTAGCCTTCGTACGCTGCTCTTTAGTGAGCGTACGCTAGCCTTCGTACGCTGCTCTTTAGTGAGCGTACGCTAGCCTTCGTACGCTGCTGTTTAGTAAGCGTACGCTAGCTTTCGTACGCTAGCTCGAGCGTCCGCTGACTTGAGCGTACGCTAGCTTGAGCGTACGCTGACCTGCAGTTCGAGCGTGCCTTTGTGTACGCTGACACTTGCGTACGCTTTCCATTGGAAGTGTATGGACCCTTTGGTACGCTGGCTTGAGCGTACGCTTGCCTATCTTGTCACCCTGGTTCAACCCGAGAGCTTTGTGACCCCCATACGCTGCCTTTTGGGAGCGTTTGCTTACCTGAGCGTATGCTTACCTGAGCGTATGGCCTTTGGCAGACTTGATCTTATATTAGCTTGTCTTTGTTTTATTTTCCTTATCCTAGATCTTCTATAGCCCTGTATATTGATATTTTATTAGATATTTTACGCCTTTTGACCTGAACTTGATAATTCCTAAATTTACTTGATATGTCTGGAAATGATACCTGAGCCTGACACGATAGTGACCCGTAGTGGTGCACTCCTGACATAATGACCTGACATGACCTGATAGTGGCCCATCGTGGCGCACTCCTGACAAGAACACATGACATGTTATATCTTGATAAGCTGTTGCGACGGCTACCTGACATGACATGACTTGACAAGAATGAACATCCTGGACACCGTAGGCGATTGTGCTTGTACAAATAAACCAGTCCTGTCTTGCATCATGTCTAGGATGGGACTCCTGAGTACCACGGTCAGGAGTACCTACTAAAATGGACTAAGGTTAACAACTAGATTAATACATTAGTCATGAAGAGATCTCCCAGCTACAGGCAATCCCGTTACCTGGGCGCGCTTGGGATCTGTAGCCTGCCGTCGAGTAGGGCACATTTCCAGCACACTGTCATGTGTTGCACCCTTCAAGCTACTTAAGGGTACATGCGTTTCCTGGACGATGTACCCACCTGAATTCAACCCTAATCTTTCGACCTGGGTAGCCTGGATGGTCTGCAGGGCTTGTGGCTGTGGAATAATCTCACTGTATCTTGGTAGTAACTAAGATTGTGATAACCCTAGTTAGTTAAAGTATCAAGCCGTAGGTCTTGCTTGGCCGTGAAATGATTGGATGGAGTCTAACAAGTCTAGTCTTGCCCTGATCTTGTTCCAGACTGTTACATGACCAGCATGCTTGTATTTATTTTCTTGATAAATGGTGGGAAACCAAGCTCCGTTCAGACGAAGGGTTACAACCCCGGTCCTTGTTTGGTTTACGGGTTGTAACCTAGCTATCTGAATAGTTCCATGGTTATCTCGTCGTATATCATCCTGGCATGTTTTTTTTCTTATTTCTAGTTTTTACCATTTATTTATATGCCTGTCTTTACTATATTATTTATATTCCTGTGCTGATTGCTGGTTTTAGTTCTTAAGTGAAGCCTTCTTTGTGGCACTTGCTCTTTCTGGGGTCTGACCCAGCTGGTTTTGTGTGGCCAGATTTCGGAGCAGCTACCGAGGATCTACCGATATTCCTGCCAGATGGTGGCCACTAGACGGAACCCTGGCAACGAGTGGGTTATTTTTGGCTCTTCCGCTCTATTGTAGAAATATTCTTTTGAGGCGTTTAGCCAACGAGCACCTGTTTAGCTCGATTGCACTTACTTACTGTCTGCCTACGGGCTGTAACATGATTAACAGATCCTAGGGTTGATCATGTATGACTAAACTCTTGCTAGTCCTAACATTTTGTAACGACTAGCTTCATGATCAGCTGAATATGTAATATTTGGGACGCCTTATTATTGTATATTTAATGATCATACATCTTGTAGCATCTATTTACTTGCTTGTGATTGAGACAATAGGCTTATTCTTGACCTTAAGAGACTGTTGGCTTGTAGATAAACCCTCATATATCCTAGACAGCCGTGATCGTATAGCGAGATGGAATCCATTTCAATATACGTAGCTGGCTATGTCTGCCCCCGCTCTCCAGTATTCTGGTTCTGGGGCGTGACAATAGTTAAGTTGTTCGACGAAATGTCTCAAAGGACACTTCGTTCGAGTTTTTAGAATCTATTTGAATAGGAAATTAGTCCTAGGTGTTGCTTAGGGTTTTCCAGTATCGTGTGGTGATTTGCGTGTCGTGTCGAGTCGTGGAGGACACGGGAACACGCGGGTGCGGGTGCGTGCGCGTGGCACTGTAGCTCCCCTGCTACTCGGGGACTACTGCGCACAGGATACGCCACCTCGATGCGAGAAATTTGACATGGTGGTTGGGGCACTGCCTGACACGAGGCTCACAAAGTTTTACGAGCTCTCGTGTCGTGTCGGACACGTATTTCCGTGTGCACGGGGACACACTGTGTGTGTGTGTGTTCTGGATTTGTATTCCTGTGTTTAAATCATTTTTAATGTTTTAAATTGTGTTTTAACTTACTAATTAGATCCTAATTATAATGTAGGATATATGTTAGAATTAATTTACACGTTAGATTAGTTTTTGATGGGATATTTGGATTCGAACATGGTGTTAAATGGCTTTGGCTGAAACTTCCTGATACTTGTTTTTTTTAGTATTTTTCTAAACTATTAAGCCCTGTTTATTGATGTTTCAACCTCTGTTAATTACCCCCACATGTTATTATTCATGTTTAGTTTCATGTCTACATTCGAATTTGGCTATTTATAGGAAAATGGGGTTTTTGAACATTGTGTTGGGTTTTCAAAATCTGCTGAACTGAGTAGTTATTCCTAAAACCTGAGATTCAAACCCTTCTTAACTGAACTGTAGATTGAATGGTTACTCATGATTAAACTGTCATCTGGGTTGGTTTACTTTCCTCTTAACTGAGTTTCCCTCTTTAAATACTGTAATGGAATGATGGTGGTTCTTCCTAATCTAGGAATTATTTCCTGTTTTCAAAAAAAACTGAGATGTATGTTCTTAATGAATGGTAGACTGAAATGTACTTTCAATACCTGAGTTTGTATTTTTCTAGTAAACTGTAATAGTTTCCTGCCATTGCTCACTGATTTCCCATTGTCAATGCCACTGTCTCCTGGACACCAGAGCACATATGTTACCCTGTGTTGAATGGATTAATCCTATTAACCTGAGATTTACTGAAATGATAGCTAACCTGAGAATGGAAGCTTTTCATACCTGTATTGCTGTGGACTGAGAATTGCTTTCAATACATGAGTTTGTATGCTTCCTAATAAACTGAATAGGATTTATGTACACTGTTTTGCAATACCAGAGATTGGTTGAACTGAGATTGAATTCCCTTCCTTATTTGAGTATTAGTTCTTTTCTTTTACTTCACTGTTTTGCATGAATGTTCTAATTCATTGTTAACTATCACAGGTTGCCATTCCTGTTTTCCCATTTCCTGTTTTCCCCATGAACAAATGCCACTGTTACACTGATTTTTCCTAATCATGTTTTCCTCACTCTATTGGCACTCTCTTCACTGTTTTCACTCACTGTCTTCCAGGAATTCCTATTTCCTGAGTTGATTCCTAAGCCACTATTATTGAACCACTTGCCACTGTTTTCATTACACACATGTTACCCCTTCACTGATTTCCCTACACTATTTTCAGGATCACTCCCATGCCTCACTATACACACACACTTGTCTCTATTGACACTAACACACAACCCTATCATGTATGACACACACATCCTCACTTGACACCACACTCACATATCTATGTCTAACACACACACCCCATGAACACCTCACTGATTTCCTAGTATTTTCTGTTCAGATATCTGACACTCACACACACATGCTATCATGTATCTCTCTAACTCACACACACATGTGTCCTCCCACACACTCTCATGTTTCTACACACACACATACACATGTCATTTTCTATTTTCCTTGTATATGAGTATGTGAGTTTCATTAAGGTATCTTATATTATGTGTGTTACCATATAATAGTAATATGGGTATATATGATGCAATGTGTGATATGTATATAGTAGTCTATATGCCCATGAGTATTTCTATATTAGCTGATATATCATAGATAGCCTATATGTGTATTCCTATATTAGATTATATAGTTATATCTATGTGTGTATGTGTTATGGGTTGGCTTATATGCATGATATAGCCTATGGCCTATGTGTATGTCTGTTTGCCTAGTAAGTCTAGATTGGTCTTGTATAGCCTTGTTAGACCTAGAATAGACTAGTTAGACTAGTATAGACTTGTTTGACTTAGGTTTGACTTGGTTGACCTAGTTTGACTTCTAGGGATTGACCAGAGTTGACCAAGAGTTGATTGTGGCCTAGATTGACCTAGATTCATGTAGAATGCATTGTAGTGCATCTTATTACCATTCTGGACTTGTTGTGACTTCTGCTGTTCTAATAGGAGCCAGACACCACTCTTCGGACAGTATATATTCTCCAGATTCTCAGGATACAGGCGAATACATTCTTCGATCATATCATATCTTGTTTAGGATTACATTCCTGCTTTAGATTACTTTACATGATGCTGATACGTTGGAAACACGGATTAGTACTATATGGATCTTGTTGTGCGATGTTATTCCCTTAGCGGATACATCGGGTATTCGTGTTCGTGTACTTTATCGTGAGCATTGTGTACTCCTTGTATTCGTGATATTCGTATATAAATCGTGTGAAATCGTGTATACTCATGTGTTCACATGATCTCGTGTGCGACTATACTTCGTGTGCAATAACATAACTTAACTAGATCCTTGTGTATTGATTGGGGCGGGGGAGTAGAAGTGGTTATATATTCAACCCAGTAGATTACTCGTGTACAATCTCTGTAGATTACTCGTGTATAACATCGTGCCGTCTACATAACCATCTTGTGCTCTGAATCACTAGCACTGTTAGTTCTCTATATATTGTAGCTATTTACTTACAGTCTCTCTCTTTTTATCATATTATTTCTTCAGATCCTGTATCTTACTCTCTAACATGTTTATATTTTCTAACCGGTTATGTTTTGTTGAGATGTACTGTACTCGCTCCTGTCCTGACTGGACCTGTTGAAAATTTTACAGTGAATGATGAGGCTCTGGTGTCTATCCCTCTTGGTGCAGCATTAGACATCACTAGTGACTTGGACCTGCTAGCAGTGGATGATACTTCTCTAGATTAGGGTTGTCTTTACTTTCTGGATCACTGTAGTTAGATTCTGGGATATTTCTGAGATATGTACTTATTTAGACACTTGGAACTCTGGGTTGTATCTCTGTGTTTCATTTCTGGATATTTATCTATCTTTTCTTTCATGTTCTATCTTAGATGTGGTTGAGTTATATTCTGTTATGTCACCCCATTCAGGGAGTATAACTGTGTATTACCTTTAACTGTTAGATGTTGTGACCTAGGACAGCGTTCTACTGCCGACTCTGCGGCATAGGCTGGGCGTTACCACGTCTCGTGCCCTTACTCTAGGGTGCGGGTCGTGACACGTTTTTAGTGGTAGCCTATGCAGGTCGAGTTATGTAGTGGTATTCGAACTAGAGTATCACTACAGCCTGCAGTAGGATTAGGATATGCTTTGAGGGTACTCAATCACAGTTAGGATTCCTTGAGAGATTCCTGGGATGACCCTTGAGAATCTTATTTAAACTTCAATTTGAAATCCTTTCCCTTGTTTGTTCGCTCTCACTTCTTGATTATTGAATTTGATTTTGATGAATCGTTGTCGATTTTGATTTTCCTATCGAGATGAATTTTATGGCCTGAGTTACGGTACCTTCTGATAACATATGTTGACGGAATAACGGGGATAATAAACGTCAACTTGGTTATGGAACCTAGAGCTTATCGCAGCTATATTAGCTGACGTGGCAGAAACATAGAGACCAACTTCGGATGTACGTATCTTGGTTATGAGATTCGGAATTTCTCGCAGCTATACTAGTCGGCATAACGAGAATTCCAGACGACATAATTATAGAGGTGCATGCCCCTGTTATGGACTCTACCGTTTATCGCAGCCTTGCTTACTAGCGTGGCGAGGATTCTGAGTATCATGATTTTGGACAGACGCATATGATTATCAGATTGTATCTCGGAAAGGTTCTTAAATATATCGTCTCTATCTTCATTCCAGTTATTATAAATTGTTTCCATCATCAATAACTTAGGAGTAGGAGTATGAGTAGGAATAGCCTAGCTGTTACTATAACCTTGTGTAACTTTTGCTATAAATTTCTTCCTAATACAATGAATCAATGATTTTGCTAGACTTTGACTTAGATTTGATATTGTAACTCTGGTTTCAAAATGGTTCCTTCCTTTAGACAGATAAGTAGAATGGATTTTATCATTGTTTCCTTCTTGCCATTATATCTTGTATTACCTTAAATATATATATAGTGGACATAGATACTTGCCTGACACGTATGCATACTACACTTGTTTACCAACCTATCTAAATGCATGTTAATATGATTAATGTTAAGTTCTCAAATCCTAGTATTCTAATATAGTGCAGTATCTGTGACTAGTTCTCTGTTACTCCATATTAAATTCGTAATTTAAATTTAAATTTCATGTTATTAGTTTTGCTTGCATCACTACACATGTATGTTATATACAGGGTTTCATTTCTTAAAGAAATTGGTTGAGTTTGTGTTTGAATTTGTCAAATCTGAGACTGTGTGCATAGTAAACCCTTAACCTTGGATTCTAAGTGTTTAGTTCAAATTGCAGTTTTAAATTGTAAAGTTTTGAGCTGTATACATGGTTGTGTGCAGGTATATAATGTTAGGTTCGTACTCTTACGTGTTAAATTGTGGTTAGGGTACACATTGAGTTGGTTTTGATGTTCGAATTTCTCCAAAACCTTGAAAACTGAATACATGTTAACATTTTTTTACATTGCTTTCAATATGTGTAGTTCAATTTCAGACCTAATATGTAATGTTGAGCTAGCTGAATGATGAACCCTTCATTTCAAGTCTTAACCCATGTACACATGACACTCTACACTAATGTACACAACTGCCATGAAAACCTAACCTTTCATCGCTATGTTATGTTCATATAGCTATATAGATACATATATAGTTCTGTAAACATGTTATAATGTATGTAGATGCATAATTAAATCTTTACCTCTCTATATATATAGATATACATATATACATGGTTAGCCATGCATGTTATGAGTAAATAACTTGTGCCTTGTAGACTACTTAACCAATATGCCATGAATAGTGTAACTTGATAGCTACAGTTGAGACTCAAATCCTCCTATACACTTTCATGTATATTTCACACTAACCACATAACCTTTACATAATGTTAGCTTCTCCCCTCTAACACTCTCTCTTCTATATATATTAGATTGTGATTGGATTCAATGCTATTGACTTTCGTTCCTTAAACTTTTGGTTTTGATTTTTCTTAAATAGTACCCTTTATAGATGATTAGTAGTTGTCTTATTTTATTTTCTTGATAATTATCAGTTTTCAGATAGGATGGTAGACTGCCATACAACCTTGATGATTGTTGTTTTCTTGTTTATCCTTCCCAGTATGGCACCCATGACCCGAGCCCGTCGCCTGAGAGCAGCTGCAGCTACTGAGAGTGTGTTTCCACCTCCTATTGTTCAGAAGGTAGTGATCCCTCTATCTGATCAGGTGGTGGTGGCACCTCCTGTTATTGAGGAGATGGTGGTAGCCTCGCCAGAGAGTCTTCCTTCATCTTCTGTCGTTCAGGAGAGAGCTGCAGATTTGCCTGAGACTGGGAGCCTTTCCCCACCCCTTGAGATGGTACCCCATACTGCACTACCCGGAGGTTTGTTACTTGATGCAGCTCAGGTGTTTGAATATTTCCAAGAAAGGATGTCGGAGTCACAGAGAGTTCATGATGAGGCCATGAGGGAGCAGTACCAAAGGTTGCTATATCTGCGGGACTCTGTGCTTCCAGGAAGAGAGCCTAGCTCCAAGAGGGCGAGGAGCAGTACCCAGTCCTACCCAGAGCTTGATAAGTACCCATATATCCAGCCTATATCATCATACCCAGCCCAGTCTCCTGTCCAGCAGAGGTCAGCTGAGCCAGAGCCTATCTGTACCTACTGTAGGAAGTCTGGGCACAAGTGGAACTTCTGTAGAAAGAGACTAGGATTGTGCCTAATCTGTGGGTCAGCTGCACACTGGATGCAGCACTGCCCTGATGGATCTGCCCCAACCAGGGCCCTGCTTCCAGGAGGGAGTTCTAGTTCTCAGACCTAGCTGGAGGTGAGTTTTGACCTAACCTTAGTATCCCTTTTTGAGAATATTTGATGCATCCCTTGCTTGTATGTTTTGATACCTTGTGATTGCCTAGTACTGTAGCATGTTGGTGTAACTAGATGAGACCCCATACTGATATTACATGCCATGAACCCATAGGTTACACTTTCCAACTGAAGGATTTAAATAGGTTTCTAAGACTTTGTTTGTGGGGGTTTGACCTAGAAGGGGTACGATCATCTTAATTTCGAGGACAAAATTTTTCTAAGGTGGGTAGGATTGTAACACCCAGTTTTCCATATGAGGGTATTTTGGTCATTTTCAAAATTTTTAGAATTTAATTTGAATTATTATTATTATTTATAATTAATGTGATTTTTAGAGATTTGTAGTATAATTGATTTTGGTGTTTTAGTTTACTTGACTTATGTTGACTTTGGAGACTAACCTAGTGGCTAACCTAGGACATGACTAAGTGGTTAGGATATAAAAACCTAGGTTAACTTAAGTTAGTGAGGTTTGACTCATTGGAATTAATTTGGGGTAAATAGGAGCTAGTTTGATTAAGGAATGACTTGTGAAGTCACAAGTCATTTTATGATTAATAGGCTTAATGGCCCATAGCCCACACCCATTGAACCAAGCCCTAACCCTAGAAATTCTGACCAGCCCCTATGGTCAGCCCCCCTATTTATATGCTCCTAAAATTAGGGTTGCCTCTTTAGGAAACTTTGCCATTTGGAAGAGGTGAGTCCACATCCTTGTAAATCCTTAGAAAATCCATTTCTTCTCCAAATTCCTTCAAACAAATTTCTATAGGACCTAAATCCATTGTTCTTGTTGTTGGTATTGAGTTTTTACAGGGAGGAATCAATTTGGAGAACTTTTGGTGGTTTGAGGAATCATTTCATTGGGGCTTTTTGAGAGCTTATTCACCTATAGGTATAATCCTTTCCCTTGCTCATAAATTCTGTTAAAAATCATTTTAGGAATGCCCTAGCCTTAACCTAATAGTAGGATAGGCTAACCCTAGGTTTTGGACCCATTACGTGTCCGTATCGGACACGTATCAGTGGATAGTTAAGTTGTTCGACGAAATGTCTCAAAGGACACTTCGTTCGAGTTTTTGGAATCTATTTGAATAGGAAATTAGTCCTAGGTGTTGCTTACGGTTTTCCAGTGTCGTGTGGTGATTTGCGTGTCGTGTCGAGTCGTGGGGGACACGGGAACACGCGGGTGCGGGTGCGTGCGCGCGGCACTGTAGCTCCCCTGCTACTCGGGGGCTACTGCGCGCAGGATACGCCACCTCGACGCGAGAAATTTGACATGGTGGTTGGGGCACTGCCTGACACAAGGCTCGCAAAGTTTCACGAGCTCTCGTGTCGTGTCGGACACGTATTTCCGTGTGCACGGGGATACACTGTGTGTGTGTGTGTTCTGGATTTGTATTCCTGTGTTTAAATCATTTTTAATGTTTTAAATTGTGTTTTAACTTACTAATTAGATCCTAATTATAATGTAGGATATATGTTAGAATTAATTTACATGTTAGATTAGTTTTTGATGGGATATTTGGATTCGAAAATGGTGTTAAATGGCTTTGGCTGAAACTTCCTGATACTTGTTTTTTTTAGTATTTTCCTAAACTATTAAGCCCTGTTTATTGATGTTTCAACCTTTTTTAATTACCCCCACAAGTTATTATTCATGTTTAGTTTCATGTCTACATTCGAATTTGGTTATTTATAGGAAAATGGGGTTTTTGAACATTGTGTTGGGTTTTAAAAATCTGCTGAACTGAGTAGTTATTCCTAAAACCTGAGATTCAAACCCTTCTTAACTGAACTGTAGATTGAATGGTTACTCATGATTAAACTTTCAACTGGGTTGGTTTACTTTCCTCTTAACTAACTGAGTTTTCCTCTTTAAATACTGTAATGGAATGATGGTGGTTCTTCCTAATCTAGGAATTGTTTCCTGTTTTCAAAAAAAAACTGAGATGTATGTTCTTAATGAATGGTAGACTGAAATATATTTTCAATACCTGAGTTTGTATTTTTCTAGTAAACTGTAATAGTTTCCTGCCATTGTTCACTGATTTCCCATTGTCAATGCCACTGTCTCCTGGACACCAGAGCACATATGTTACCCTGTGTTGAATGGATTAATCCTATTAACCTGAGATTTACTGAAATGATAGCTAACCTGAGAATGGAAGCTTTTCATACCTGTAGTGTCTGTGGACTGAGAATGGCTTTCAATACATGAGTTTGTATGCTTCCTAATAAACTGGAATAGGATTTATGTACACTGTTTTGCAATACCAGAGATTGGTTGAACTGAGATTGAATTCCCTTCCTTATTTGAGTATTAGTTCTTTTCTTTTACTTTACTATTTTGCATGAATGTTCTAATTCATTGTTAACTGTCACAGGTTGCCATTCCTATTTTCCCATTTCCTGTTTTCCCCATGAACATATGCCACTGTTACACTGATTTTTCCTAATCATGTTTTCCTCACTATATTGGCACTCTCTTCACTGTTTTCACTCACTGTCTTCCAAGAATTCCTATTTTCTGAGTTGATTCCTAAGCCACTGTTATTGAACCACTTGCCACTATTTTCATTACACACATGTTACCCCTTCACTGATTTCCCTACACTGTTTTCAGGATCACATCCATGCCTCACTACACACACACACTTGTCTCTCTTGACACTAACACACAACCCTATCATGTATGACACACACATCCTCACTTGACACCACACTCACATGTCTATGTCTAACACACACACCCCATGAACACCTCACTGATTTCCTAGTGTTTCCTGTTCAGATATCTGACACTCACATACACATGCTATCATGTATCTCTCTAACTTACACACACATGTGTCCTCCCACACACTCTCATGTTTTTACACACACACATACACATGTCATTTCCTATTTTCCTTGTATATGAGTATGTGAGTTTCATTAAGGTATCTTATATTATGTGTGTTACCATATAATAGTAATATGGGTATATATAATGCAATGTGTGATATGTATATTGTAGTCTATATGCCCATGAGTATTTCTATATTAGCTGATATATCATAGATAGCCTACATGTGTATTCCTATATTAGATTATATAGTTATATCTATATGTGTATGTGTTATGGGTTGGCTTATAGGCATGATATAGCCTATGGCCTATGTGTATGTCTGTTTGCCTAGTAAGTCTAGATTGGTCTTGTATAGCCTTGTTAGACCTAGAATAGACTAGTTAGACTAGTATAGACTTGTTTGACTTAGGTTTGACTTGGTTGACCTAGTTTGACTTCTAGGGATTGACCATAGTTGACCAAGAGTTGACTTTGGCCTAGATTGACCTAGATTCATGTAGAATGCATTGTAGTGCATCTTATTACCATTCTGGACTTGTTGTGACTTCTGCTGTTCTAATAGGAGCCAGACACCACTCCTCGGACAGTATATATTCTCCAGATTCTCAGGATACAGGCGAGTACATTCTCTGATCATATCATATCTTGTTTAGGATTATATTTCTGCTTTAGATTACTTTACATGATGCTGACACGTTGGAAACACGGATTAGTACTATATGGATCTTGTTGTGTGACGTTATCCCCTTAGCGGATACATCGGGTGTTCGTGTTCGTGTACTTTATCGTGAGCATCGTGTACTCCTTGTATTCGTGATATTCGTGTACAAATCATGTGAAATCGTGTATACTCATGTATTTATATGATCTCGTGTGCGACTATACTTCGTGTGCAATAACATAACTTAACTAGATCCTTGTGTATTGATTGGGGCGGGGGAGTAGAAGTGGTTATGTATTCAACCCAGTAGATTACTCGTGTATAACCTCTGTAGATTACTCGTGTATAACATCGTGCCGTCTACATAACCATCTTGTGCTCTGAATCACCAGCACTGTTAGTTCTATATATATTGTAGCTATTTACTTACAGTCTCTCTCTTTTTATCATATTATTTCTTCAGATCCTGTATCTTACTCTCTAGCATGTATATATTTCCTAACCAATTATGTTTTGTTGAGATGTACTGTACTCGCTCCTGTCCTGACTGGACCTGTTGAAAATTTTACAGTGAATGATGAGGCTCTGGTGTCTATCCCTCTTGGTGCAGCATTAGACATCACTAGTGACTTGGACCTGCTAGCAGTGGATGATACTTCTCTAGATTAGGGTTGTCTTTACTTTCTGGATCACTGTAGTTAGATTCTGGGATATTTCTGAGATATGTACTTATTTAGACACTTAGAACTCTGGGTTGTATCTCTGTGTTTCATTTCTGGATATTTATCTATCTTTCCTTTCATGTTCTACCTTAGATGTGGTTGAGTTATATTCTGTTATGTCACCCCCATTCGGGGAGTATAACTGTGTATTACCTTTAACTGTTAGATGTTGTGACCTAGGACAACGTTCTACCGCCGACTCTGCGGCGTAGGCTGGGCGTTGCCACGTCTCGTGCCCTTACTCTAAGGTGCGGGTCGTGACAGTATAAGGACGGTAGATTCTTTCATATCTCGAAACCCTAATGCACATCGCATATGTGTCCCTCTCCCTTATAAATTGGAGAGGTTTTCCTCCAGCAACATGATCGACAAGGAGAAGAAGATCCACAAAATTATCAAAATCTTCAACTTCATCGTCCTCCTGATCGGCAACCCTAGAGTTCCATCGAAGGCACCAGAAAGTCAGAGCAAGTCTCATATCATCATCGGATCGTCAACGGAGTAATGGAGCCGTTGCAGGGCTCGATCTCCACAGTCACACTTTTTCATAAATTTTTATACTTAGATTTCTTGCATAAGAATCGATTGTACTCTTTTTTACGTTTAATATACAAAAAGTCCGTTCAACCTTTTGTTATATCGAACAAGATGGCGACTCTGCTGGGGAGTACCTTCTCCTCCAATGAGAAGGTGGTGACGCAATCCGATAATGACTTGCTGGGATCCTCTCAGAAGATGTTGATCGTACGCTTCGACCAACAAGCTTTTGAAGATCTCCTTTATGAAGAGAAGTCGAGCCCTTTGAAGATGTTCATAAAATCGAAGAAGACTCGACAGACCTGGGTGCCTAAGACGGTTGCGACGAGTAGTACGACGGAGGGAACTGTGTCTTAAACCCCCTTATCGATGAAGCCCCGAATATTCCTTCGACCACTAATGCCAAGCCATCTCTCTCGGATCCCAAGCTCGAGAAACACAGAGAAGATCACGGCGATCCTATGGCAAGCGTGACAAAGGCGCAACGTCGAAAGGAGCAGATGACAGCTCGCCCGCTCGTAGAGGATGTTGTACCGGTGAGAATTTCTGTCTTCGACAGAATAATCGGTCCATCAGGTATGGCCATGTTGGATTCCAAATACTACGCATCATCTAATCCTGGTAGGAGGAGATCCAAGGCATCACTCGCCCCATGCGATCAAAGTGCTATACCGATGGCGGACCGGAGGCCCGCGTTGACAGTAACGCGTGCAGCCGATGGAAAGCTATACAAGGCCATCCCAGACCCTCTGAAGCCTCGTCCGGTGGAACCCCATCATCCCTTGAGCACCACTCGCACTACTCAAGACTGGGGGTACGTCATCAGCGACTTTCTGATCGAGGCATACTCGGGCCTCACCCACAGGAACTCGAAGGAAGAATGCCTTCTCCATATCTCTTCAGCTGCGCACAGCGCTCCTGTGTACACGAAGGAAGTAGAGGCATAAAGTCTTCGTCTGCTCCCTCCGAGTGTAGGATGAAAGAAGAATCTGAGACGCAGTTGGTCTCTAAATCAAGACCTAACTGTACTCAGATTACCATCAATTGTTGCTGTTGTCAAGCAGATCCATCACCGCCAAAGAGGAGGTCCGTCTTTTAAAGGCTGCGACCGAGAACTTGTGAGGAAGAAGAAGAGATCCGCGTTGCTTCATGAAATGTTACTCGGGACTCTCCGTCCCAGAAGAAGCTATCCAAGAAATCCTTTTTCTCGATTGGCAAGTCCAAAAACCGGCCTGGGGGTAGCAAGAAGCTTGTGCCCAAGGAAGGCATGTTCCAACACACGCGCTCCAAGGATGGATCATCATCGCCAGAAGACGGTTCATCGACCGCTGCACCTGCTGGGGGTAGCCAGCCTGCTACGGTGTATAACAACCCTTCGCTTCAGCATAACGAAGAGACGTATGACACCGACATTTCTGCGAGCGCAAGCAGTCAGAAAATTGGGGGTAGGAACAATGTCGAGTCAGAGGACGATCGCAACTTGCCAGTCTTCCCCCAAGACGATGAGCACCAGCACTCCAAACCAGAAAGCGAAAGATCTACCACCGCTTCTGTAATGCCTGTGGTTCGTATTACGTATTTTGGAAATACGTGTACGTATTTTCTTGTATTGTTCCTTGTTTAGTTTTCTTGGCTTGGTTTAACTCTCGGTTTGGGTTGGTTTGGTTTGGCCGGCTGGTTGCTTGGTCCATCATGGCCTTTGGCAGACTTGATCTTATATTAGCTTGTCAGTTTGTTTTATTTTCCTTATCCTGGATCTTCTATAGCCCTGTATATTGATATTTTATTAGATATTTTACGTCCATTTTATATCCTTACGCCTTTTGACCTGAACTTGATAATTCCTAAATTTACTTGATATGTCTGGAAATGATACCTGAGCCTGACACGATAGTGACCCGTAGTGGTGCACTCCTGACATAATGACCTGACATGACCTGATAGTGGCCCATCGTGGCGCACTCCTGACAAGAACACCTGACATGTTATATCTTGATAAGCTGTTGCGACGGCTACCTGACATGACATGACTTGACAAGAATGAACATCCTGGACACCGTGGGCGATTGTGCTTGTATAAATAAACCAGTCCGGTCTTGCATCATGTCTAGGATGGGACTCCTGAGTACCACAGTCAGGAGTACCTACTAAAATGGACTAAGGTTAACAACTAGATTAATACATTAGTCATGAAGAGATCTCCCAGCTACAGGCAATCCCGTTACCTGGGCGCGCTTGGGATCTGTAGCCTGCCATCGAGTAGGGCACATTTCCAGCACACTGTCATGTGTTGCACCCTTCAAGCTACTTAAGGGTACATGCGTTTCCTGGACGATGTACCCACCTGAATTCAACCCTAATCTTTCGACCTGGGTAGCCTGGATGGTCTGCAGGGCTTGTGGCTGTGGAATAATCTCACTGCATCTTGTTAGTAACTAAGATTGTGATAACCCTAGTTAGTTAAAGTATCAAGCCGTAGGTCTTGCTTGGCCGTGAAATGATTGGATGGAGTCTAACAAGTCTAGTCTTGCCCTGATCTTGTTCCAGACTGTTACATGACCAGCATGCTTGTATTTATTTTCTTGATAAATGGTGGAAAACCAAGCTCCGTTCAGACGAAGGGTTACAACCCCAGTCCTTGTTTGGTTTACGGGTTGTAACCTAGCTATCTGAATAGTTCCATGGTTATCTCGTCGTATATCATCCTGGCATGTTTTTTTTTCTTATTTCTAGTTTTTACCATTTATTTATATGCCTGTCTTTACTATATTATTTATATTCCTGTGCTGATTGCTGGTTTTAGTTCTTAAGTGAAGCCTTCTTTGTGGCACTTGCTCTTTCTGGGGTCTGACCCAGCTGGTTTTGTGTGGCCAGATTTCGGAGCAGCTACCGAGGATCTACCGACATTCCTGCCAGATGGTGGCCACTAGACGGAACCCTGGCAACGAGTGGGTTATTTTTGGCTCTCCCGCTCTATTGTAGAAATATTCTTTTGAGGCGTTTAGCCAACGAGCACCTGTTTAGCTCGATTGCACTTACTTATTGTCTGCCTACGGGCTGTAACATGATTAACAGATCCTAGGGTTGATCATGTATGACTAAACTCTTGCTAGTCCTGACATTTTGTACGACTAGCTTCATGATCAGCTGAATATGTAATGTTTGGGACGCCTTACTATTGTATATTTAATGATCATACATCTTGTACATCTATTTACTTGCTTGTGATTGAGACAATAGGCTTGTTCTTGACCTTAAGAGACTGCTGGCTTGTAGATAAATCCTCATATATCCTAGACAGCCGTGACCGTATAGCGAGGTGGGTTGCACTTCAATATACGTAGCTGGCTATGTCTGCCCCCGCTCTCCAGTATTCTGGTTCTGGGTCGCGACATGGTTTAAGTGGTGGCCCATGCAGGTCTTGTAAATCAAGATATGTGAGGGTTTATCGAATAGATGTCTCAATCAGTATTCGTCCTTGATCTCTGCTCATATCTTCTGAATCCCTGGATTCTTGTCCTGATCGTATGCATGTATCGTTAATCTATCCTGGTCCTTCCTTATTGTTCCCTATGTCGTCTTCTTCAGCGGCATTGTTCGTGGTCCTACCGACCAGCAAGGCAGAGCACCTCCCGCGGACCAGCAGTAACCTGGAGATCAAGTCCAGCATTCCGGAGTAGCCTCCAGAGTCGATCCCATTGGAGGAGAGTCTCCAGTTCAGCCAGTTCAGCCTGCCGAGCCTGATGATGGTGCCTTGGTAGGACTCGTCAGGACCTTGATTGCTTCTCAAGATCGTCGTGGAGATGCCTTGCAACAGGCAGTGGCGGATGCCTTGACCCAGGGTGGTCATCATGGTAACAGCGCTGCCAACAGCTTCAAGCGCTTGAACCCTCCATTCTTCGACGGTAGTGAAGATGCTATCGCAGCAGATGCATGGCTTCAGGACACAGAGGTGGTTCTTGAAGCAGCCAGGACTCCAGAGAATGAGAAGGTAGCCGTGGTGCGCTTGCAGCTATTATATCTTGCCCGCAGCTGGTGGGCAGCACAGGCCGTTGGATTACCAGCACCTATTGCTTGGGCAGTATTCAGAGAGAGATTCCAGACCAAGTATTTCGATGCCGTGGCTCGGTATGATCTGCAGACGAGGTTTACCAATCTGAAGCAGGGTGGCAGGACGGTCGATGGATATGCGGCCGAGTTTTCCAGACTCAGTCGGTTTGCTCCCACCCTGGTGGCAACCGAGTATGATAGAGCCCAGCGGTTCCAGCAGGGACTTCACCTGGAGATCTTGTTAGCAGTTGAACAGTTTGAGCATCAGACTTTTGATGCAGTCTTGAGAGCAGCCTGGAGGCATGAGTATACCTCCCAGAGGATTGTGGATAGGGCCGGAGGTCGGAAGAGATCTCACGGCCAGATGAATCAGTCTTCAGCCCCAGCCCCGGCAGCCAGGGCTTTGACTATTGGAGTTCCGAGGCGAGCAGCCTCAGTGACGTCGGTTCAGCATTCCACTCCGACGTACCCTCAGCAGCAGCAGAAGCAGAAGCAGTCTTCCGCAGTGGGATGTTCTCATTGTGGGAAGCCAGGCCATGTGGTGGCAGAATGTCGCAGGGCACAGGGATTGTGTCTGGCTTGTAGAGCACCATACCATAGGGTTGGATCCTGCCCGAACAGGGGTGGTTCATCCTCGTCCAACCTTTCCAGCTCTTCAGTGAGAGGACCAGCACCAGTCCAGCAGCAGCAGCAGTATCCATTGCCGAGGCCCTTGCCGCCTCAGTCCCATGTATTCCAGCAGCAACAACCCCAGCAGTATACTCAAGCCCAGGCCTTGAGTCACTATAGGCAGCGAGGAATTCAGCAGAGGGGACCAGCACCCCGAGGGCACGGTCAGGCTATGGTGATGACCGTAGAGGAAGGATTGGCACCAGGAGAGGTAGTGGCAGGTACTATTCTCGTCAACTCCTTTCCAGCTTCAGCTTTATTTGATTCTGGTGCCACTACACCAAAATGGTCATTTTGGAACGGAGAAATTATGTTACAAAAAATTTCTGGAACACTTTTACTCCGTGCCTATTTTTGGACTGCCAAAATTCTTGGAACGGAATAAAAGCGTTCCAAGTGATGGTTATTGGAGCGCTTTATATGCGTGCCAGTGTTGGAACACCTACAAAACGTTCCTAATAAAGGGTTCCAAGGGATAATTTTTGGAACACATTACATACGTGCCAATGTTGGAACACCAGTAAAGTGTTCCTAATATGGAACATGTCAAATTAATTTCTGCATTCATACTAGAACGGATATAATGTGTTCCAGTATTGGAACGATAGAAATGTGTTCCTATTAATTTCTCAGATTCTTTAAAATACCATACCAATAATCTGAATTAAAACAGAGTATATTGGAAACGAAACTAAACAAATATAATAGCACAAGTACACACAAAATATGTAAAGATAAATCTGCATTGACTAATGAAGTCAAAATGTCTTACATAATATTGTATTATGTTTAATGTACAATTTTTCTAAACTACGATTCTAACAAAATGTCCTACTGACGTGAAAATAGTTTGAGATCTTTTTCTCGTTTTCTTTCTTCCCCATAGCTAATTCTTCATCTCTTTGTGATCAAACTATTTCATTGTTGGGATAGACATTGGGCCTGCAAAGACAAAAGGTCAAAAAAAATTACTGGAGGAAAAATATCATAAAAGAACGAAGAGTAACTATGCAAATCCATCCCAACTTTCCAAATAAAAATATATATTCACATGTTGATGTTATATTCAATGTTCAAAATATATATGGAATATGTACACGGAAAAGAGAGGCTTTGACAAATAGACATGGGATATCAGTAACAATTGCTCCTAGGAGAAGTCATAGAGTAAGATGCACATGAACTTGCAGCAAATATTGTGCCAAAACACCAACAATATCTACAATAAGAAGAAATGACAATTTATTGATAGAAGAGAGTTGCATCATTTTATGATCCAAAGAAACTCAGACCTGTACAAACGTGTACAAACACTTTAACCTGTACAAACGTGTACAAACACTTTAACCTGTACAAACCTGTACAAGCTCAGAAACATGTACAAACTCAGACCTAAATAAAATATGAGCCAAAGAAAAGTTTCATCATCATTTATCAAAATTCCTTCTTAGTTTTAACCCTCCAAAACGAAAGGAAAAAACCCCAAAAATTCCACATTTTATGTACAATCCAAGCACTGCACAGATTAATTGTATGTCACACTTTTACTGGTTAGCGTAATGGACTACTTTTAATGATTGCGAAACAATACAATAGCACAGATAACTTTCTTACTTCATCACAATTAATGGACAATGCTCTCTCACACTTTTGAGAGCAGTTGCGGAAAATCTTCTACTATTTTGCCTAGTACTTAATATAGTGGCAACCTTGGCCTTTTAAAACAACCTTTCAACCAAGAACCAAGTTCATAACAGTAAAAGCCACGAATGGAAACTTGACCAAACCAAACTGCATCCTACTAAACCCATTTTTGATATCTACAATAAGACAAATAAGACAAAACAACAAGCGATATATAATCTTAGTTCGATCCAGTTCCTGAGTGAAACTGGATTAGGCAAGGGGATTAATGATTAGTTATCCTCCATCACTAATTAACTATTTTTTGTAATATAGATATTAATTATGTCACAGAGCTCTTTCCTTTAGCATGGCCCATCACCATGTGCTCTCCTATGGAGTTGTAGAAGAAATCAAGTTTCTACCCAAAAGCTGTCGACATATGCTTATCGACAACTTCAATATAAATTTCTATTCTCGAATGTCGAGTGCCGATGACAGACTGGATAGTGCACTTGACAATGTACACATGAATGATGATGATTGGTTGGAAAGAAGAATATGTTCTGATTGAATTTGGAAGTAACCATTTCCTGATGAAAGAAATTTTCAAAAGAGTGAAAGTAATGGATTATTACATGAAACAAATTTTCACCATAGGTCTGTATCTTAATCGACCAAGAACTTTCAACTAACGACAAATGAGCAGTTGTGTGTTGACATATTACAAATCAAATTTTTCTCAAAAATAGTTAAAAAGATATCTAAACACTGGTCAATAAGAGAATCATGATTCCAGATTTGATAACTCAAAGGTTAGATGGGGAAAACCCTAACAAAAGCTAACAATCAAACAATACATAACAAAATGTCAGTAGAAAACTCACTAATGGAGCAGAATTGACCACACATATATGTTTGCATATTATGAACTAACCTTCTAAAGAGGATATGTTGTTTTGCCACAAGTGGCATATTATTGCTCGTTTTCCTGAAAGCATGCTAGCTGCCTTGCCAGGAGACCTTGTCTGAAGTAAAACTGCTCAGTGGTAAACATAAATAAAAACAATAATATAAATTTAGAATTAAAGATATCTTAAGGAAAGACAAGTACACCAGAAAATAAATGAAAGATAAAAATGTTGTGGAATCAAACACACTAGCTTTGGAGTTAACTTTTCAATTGGCGTTGTAGCAGCCATAGCAAAATATAACAGTTGATCAAGTAAATTTATTAGAAGAGAAATATAATTTAGCAAGAGGGACCAACATCAGGTGTAAAAGTTGTTACTAGTAGGAACCTTCTTCTCATTTGAACGGATAGGGGAAATGGACTACCATTGACTGCAAAAATTGTGTGTTTATGTATGCACAAAATTAGTATCAGCAATTCAAAAATAAGCTATGTAATGCTCAGTATTAATATTGTATCTTAATAATAATATAATATATACATGATAGTAGCCAAAAGAAGCATTCCCTAGTGATCAGCAACACCAACAGTTCAAAGTACAATACTAGAAAAATAAGATACCAAGTCTACCATATGAACAAAACATAAGATGAGAATAAAGTTCTTGCAACAATATATACACTTTCAAGCAATCAGCCTCTACTAAACTGAGATTAGTAAATACGATGCCACCACCATCCATTCAACTGGAACCGGAATCAAGCACAGGAATCCTGCAGTGGAAGCTGATAGACTTATCAGTAAGGCTCTACTAAACTGAGATTAGTAAAATTGTGTTCTTATTTCTTAGTATACTTGGAACAAAGTAGGTTTTATCGACATCTTTTCCTCCATAGAAGTGCAAAACTATGTAGAAAGAGATCGAGGTGTCGTGTCCCTGCAATGTAGTTGAGCAGAGTGAAAAAACTACACGACAGTTGTGAAGAATCTTGCATACTTCGGTGAGAAGCAGCACCGATATTGGGCTTCCAGGAGTCTCTCCTTGATAATGCATATCAAAAAGGACAACATACCTACTGCAACTTTTGGTTCATCCCCGGCCTTCCAGGACTTCTGACTTTGAGCAAGCTTTTCAGGCTCTAGCCATTTCCTTATATGATCTAGTAACTTCACACCCAAAGTGACATTAAACCAGTTAGATAGAAGTTCAAGTAGTCGGGCTAATCCTTGTAGCAGAGGCATGGTCAAACTTTTTGTGTGTGCCAAGTTAACTAAAATGGGCCTCAGGCTCCTCTGCAGAAGATCTTTTGGCATTCTCAGTTGCTGAATAACCTACAAGAAAACATGACATAACATACATTACTACCAGATATACTGATAATAGGGTATAATATAAAAAAGCATACAGTCTAAAATATATAGCAATATTTAGAACTATCAAGATAAAATAGTGAAGCAATACAATAACTATAAATTTTCATTAGTGGAACAAGAGGTAGGATTTCTGGGTAAAACCTGTCGAAGCCCATCTTTTGCGACAACAACAATTTCTGGAGTCCTACAAGTAAGAGATTTGAAGAACATTGATATAATTTTAGCACGCAACTCAGAATGGTTTGAGTCCTGAGGTCAGCACAAGCCATTGCCGTACAAAGCAGTTCAATACACGCAGTCCGAAGTTTGTTTAATGTCGTAACCACTTTGGGGTTCATTAGTTTGGTCACCCATACTGTTTCATCTGCTTCAGCAATTTGCAGAGCTTCTTGTAAGAAATTGACAAGCTCTGGAGTCAACTTAAGAAGAGGAAATTACTTGAAGCATGGTCAATATGAAAAAGCATAGGAAAATGGCGGCGAACGTTATCAACAAATTCATCTTTCTGATCTTGGAGCTCAGAATCTGCACATGCAGCGATAATGGCCATCAATAGTGTATTGAAAACAGATTTCTCAGCCATAAGTTGAGTCTTTGTCTTTACACCCAAATCAACCTGGCATGCATATTATGTTACACCATTGCTGATTCAATTTAGGCAGGAAATAGAAAGTTCAAAGTCACATGCACTCGAGCGCACTCGCGCACACTGTTAATGAATGCAACACGTAGCTTAGCAGGCGTCGAATAATATCAAATTATTCCTAGACCGTCTAAAATGCATTAAATTCAAATATCACAATCTAAAAGTTTGTAAGTATATCGACCATTAATGTCTTTAGAAGATTACAAGGTACAAGTCCTTCCAAATGAAAATTGGAGTAAGCTAGGGATCACACCAGTCAAGGACTCAAGAAGACACCACTGAAACGCTAATCAAACTTTAACAACCACCCTTAATGAGCTGATGGCAAGTATATCACTAAGTCAGGTTGTAAATGGAGTGGATATAGAGCCAACACTGGTGCCATCACACTTCTTGAAGAGGAGAATATAGTGTAGAAGCATTTCAGAACCAAATAACAGTAATTTGGCAGAATCACCGGTATTCCAAGCAAAATTGAAGTACAATTTGGATTCTCAGTCCGTCTCAAGTTGCATATTGTAGCACACAGTATTTGTCAACTATGATTTCAACTAGATACTTTAAAATAACCTAGATTTGGGACAAGTAAAAACTTCATATTTAAAACAATAATAGTTATTTTTACAACATAATGAAAGCTTCCAAACATAAGATCTTTGATCCAATGCAGTAGGTAAATGAGTATAAGAAACTAATATGCAATTGAATACATACAACTATCATCCCATCTGGTATATGTTCAATAATGACAGCCCCAGATAGATATAATGCAACATCAGTGACTAGTTCTCGCTACGAACCGCAAGGTAGATAAAATGGATGGTGGAACTGCGAGAAGGCACATTAAACAAAAGAACTTCACCTTCATAACTAAATTAAAGAGCCAAATGTAGGTGCTGAAAAGGGAGCAAAAACAGCCATGATGTTAGAGGGTGATAAGCAACCATCGATTTAGGATTATAGAGGTTCGCAATATCGGCAACATAATCCCTTAGGTCGTTCTTAGGAGTATTGGTATTGACTATTTCATACATTTAAGCATAAATTTACTTGTTAGAATGTTGTTTCTCATTAGTTTTTAAATGAAAAATATTTAACATTGCTAAATCCTGGTACTTCCCGATATAATGGGCCGGACCAGCCCGGGCCCAGGATTATTCAGACCGGGCCGGCACATAGGCTATTTTTCGGGCGAGACTCATGCCAGGCCCAGTTGACAGGTCTACTTTCCAACAGTACTAACATGAGTACTAATCTAGAATGATCAAAATGAATTCCTCTTGTACTTTCTCAAACTGTGGCTTGAGATAATAGTTACAAATACTTGCTGAATACAAATATTGAACATGTGACCATGGCAATTGGTTGATGAGAGGAGAGGAGAGGCACACCATAGCCACCAAAATGTCAGAGACTTACTAGTACAATTTAGCAGAGTTTTATGCAAACAGTTAATCTATACGGATATGACACTGATTTTGGTTCGGACTAAGTGTCGTGGGGGCGTTTCCCCGACACAATGATATATGACACCAATTTGGAGTAATCTGTGGTTTGTATCTCTCATTCATAGACATAACTTGAGCAGATATGGGTCAAGAGCAGCACAAATCAAACAAAACGTTTGAAGACGTGAATTATTGGGTTCCCGTTACTAAGAGCAACTCCAACCGCACGGCATAACGCCAGTTTTAGCGGGGGAGCTGCTCCAACCGCACGCCATAACCGGAAATTTTTTTGCGGGGTGCTACAGGAACTCGCGATATGTGGGGGGGAGAAAAAATTTTTCCGGTCACTGGATAACCATATGGCCCACCATTTTATCCCTTTTCAAACTAGATATTAAATTTAAAACATTGTTAAAATTGAAATTGAAATTGAAATTAAACTAATCATGAAGGGATGTTGTAGATGATAAATATTTCTTAAATTATTTTAGTTTTATCAAAATAATTACAAATATTAGATTTATTTAAAGCTTTCAACAATGTTTTTCTAATAATAAATTTCTTATATTAAAATTAATTACGCAACTATTACTTATCATTGAATGTTTAATTTTTCAAAAAAATAATGTTAAAATGGATAAGTAAAAAGAAGTGTTGGGTTGGTTGCTCAAAAATTAAATCAGTATCTATTTGAATTTTGATAGTAACATGGATTTTCTCAATATCTCAAACAATAATTTTCATTAAAATGGAAATAATACATTACAAGAGCTGAGAAATACATTTCTTCATTGACATAACACATATGCATACAACAAGCATAAATTAATTTACTAAAAATACATTTATTCATTGCCAAGCATATGCCATAAGTGCTCAATAAGCCTGTTCCGAAGCTCAAAATGAGCCTCTCTGTCCTGAATATTCTTATATCGATCAAGGAATGATCGGAACCGGTCGTCCACATTGGTCTCAATATCTTCAGCTCCAGAAGGCCCATCGTGAGTGCCAATGTCTGCTTCCTCATCACGTTCATCTTCCACGGTCATGTTATGTAGTATCACACAAGCGGTCATGATGTCGTGTAGCACCCGTTTATCCCAAAAACGTGATGGTCCCTTAATAAATAGTACGATGTTTACATTTGTATGACCACAACTCCTCTTACATTCTTCAGTTCATTTTTCATCTCCAATGGCTGCTATTCGAGGAAAGTCATTCAGCCAACAAGAGGACCAAGCATTGTGCGAGGCATGGCTTCAAATCTCTCAAGATCCAATACTCGGTACAAATCAAAAGAAGGATAAGATGTGGCAAAGAGTCGGGACGGCATTCAATGAAAAGATAGGCGATGGAAGCAGAACAAACAGATCTCTGGAAAGTCGTATGGAATATATTAAGAAGTCTATAAACAAATTCCGAGGTTGCATACGACAAATCGAGCGACTAAATCAAAGTGGCTCTTCTGAATTGGATATAGTAAGTATTTAAATTCGAATTTGGTTTTCATTTTCCAATTTCATTTTATCTCTTTCTGACGCTTTGATCCTTATTTTGTTTAAACTATTTTGGTTAGTTTACGAAAGCTCTAACTATGTATGGAGAAACATGCGGGGAAAGGAAAGGATTTTAGCTTAATCATGTCTGGCCAATCCTCAAAGATGTTGAGAAATGGGCGGAACCAAAAGGTGCATGTTCAAATCAGGGGTTTTGTTCATCGGATGCGAACTCAGAGACCGCAATGGATGGCAACATAGGGAGTGAAAATTTTCCTACTATGGGTGATGACCAGTCTCCTACAAACATTTCAGCAAGTCGGCCTATCGGAAGAAAGCAGGAAAAGCTGAAAAGAAGGCAATCAATGGAGGGTAATTCAGAAGAGGATTATTCTTCTAACGTGCAGGAACTGAATGAGAAACGTGAGGTTAATAGGGAGAAAATGCAACAGATGATGATGATAAAACTTGAAAATGAAAAGATAAAATTAGAACTACGAGCTAAACAAGTGGAACTGCGAGCTAAACAAGTGGATCAACGTGATCGTGAAATAGCTCTTCAGCATGATATTGAAGATAGAAAAATATTGAAGGTAGATTTGAGTAAGATTGTTGATCCAGAAGAACGCGCATACTATCAAAAGAAGAAACAAGAAATTGTTACTAGGAACGAATACAATGCTCATTCGAATGATTTGCAAGGATTTTCTCAGCTTCTTGGAGGAGCGAGAGGATTTTCACACTTTGCTGGGGGCTCCGGATATGTAGGAGGAAACTCATATGGAAATCCAGGTGGAGTTCATGACGGAGGCGACAATTTCGACAATATTAACATATATGACGATTAAATTATCAGTATTTTGTTTTTCGGTATTTATGTATGTTTATCTTTGCTTATTAGAATGCTATGTTTGAATGTCATTTCCTTCGGGGCGGGTTATATAGATCCCCATATGTTTTTATTATCTCAATTTGCATTTTACCTTTAATTTTAAAAAATTATTATTTTAATAATATAATAAAAATAGTAAATATTAGGCTTATTTTAAAGCGCTCGACGAGACCTTTGTAATTATAAAATTATTAAATTAAAATACTTTAAGTTACCATTAATAATAATGGAATGTTTAGTTTATCGTTAAATTAAATGGAAGATGGAGGGGGGAAATGGAGAGATGGGTTGGAGCTCCCTCCATTTTCCACCCTCCATAATTGGAATATTCCCGGAATATTCCTCCCCATCCCTCCAAATTTGGAGGCATGGGTTGGAGATGCTCTAACAATTAAAATTAGTCGAAGCACGGACACGACACCCGATTTTTTGAAGCGTGTGTGATCCCTACCAGCGCAGTACTTGAATTAAAAAAATAGATGAGGGGGCTAAAGTGAAATATTGACAAAAAGAGACCGAACCAGCTCGATGGAGAGAGGGAAGGTGGAGGTCCGGATGAGATCGGGATCGGAGATCCAACGGCTGAGGATGCGACAGGACTGAGAGTCGAGGCCAAGTTCGGCGTCGGTGGGGATGCCGGAGGGAGGAGAGATGGACTTCTCAATGACCTTCACCTCCCATCCCGCGGCGACGAGGGCGTGGGTGAAGCACAGGCCGGCTATGCTCCCACCGACCACCACCCCTCTCGGTGCTGCTGTAGCCTTCTTAGTCTCTTCCAGGGTTTTCTTCTCTTCAAAATTTTTTCTGTGAGGAGAAAGCAAAAGAGAGAGGCAGGGCGAGGAGATTGCAAAAAAGATATCTGGGGTGAGGGGTTCTGTGGTGAAAAGGAGGGGGAGGGGAAATAAAGTGATGAACTAAATTTCTATTGTTGGGAATGGTTTTGGAACAAATTATAAGTATTCCAAATTACATAATTTTTATTAAAAATAAACAAATAATATTTTGAACCCTTTTTTTATTTTGGCACTGTTTTTATCCGTTCCAAAACCTAGGCACACTTAATAGACGTTCCAGATTGAAATATGCCTAGTGTTCCTAATTAGCTATTTTGGTGTAGTGTGCATCGCATTCATTTATGTCTGCACGATTCGCGACACGGGTAGGATTGGAGCCCGAGTCATTATCAGTAAGGCTTAATATACTTACTGGTAACGGACTTGTGGGAGTCGATAGAGTGTTTTCCTCGTGTCGGATCGTAGTTAGCGGTAGAGAATTCTCCGCTAGATTGATAGAATTCCCGATGGCCGATTATGATGTGGTCCTAGGGATGGATTGGTTGAGGAACCAGTATGCTAGAATAGACTGCCATATTGGTAGGGTTGTTTTTAGCATTCCAGGAGAGCCGGAGTTTTCTTTCTCTCGAGGCGAGGTTGAGCCTTCTCCTCCGATATTGCGGATGGCAGTAGCAGCAGTTCAGTTGCCCAGAATAGTGGATGAGTTCCCAGATGTTTTCCCAGAAGAACTTCCAGGTATGCCTCCGGAGCGGGAGATCGAGTTCACTATAGACTTGATTCCCGGGACAGCCCCAGTGTCAGAGAGAGTCTACAGGATGGCACCGTCAGAATTAGAGATATTGTACAAGATGATTGAAGAACTCAGAACCAAGGGATTCATTCGTGCTAGTGGATCGCCTTGGGGAGCCCCGATGCTTCTTGTGAAAAAGAAGGATGGTACGTCCAGGTTATGTGTTGATTATCGTATCTTGAACTCAGTGACAATCAAGAACAGATACCCTCTTCCGAGGATAGATGACTTGTTTGATCAACTCAAGGGGGCTTCAGTATTCTCGAAGATTGATTTACGCTCAGCTTATCATCAAATCAGAGTCAGAGAGCAGGACATCCCGAAGACGGCTTTTAGATGGAGATATGGGCATTGGGAGTTCCTTGTTATGCCTTTTGGGGCGACCAATGCGCCGACAGTATTCATGGACCTCATGAATCGCATCTTCATGCCTTACTTGGATCAGTTTGTGATTGTGTTCTTGGATGACATTCTGGTCTATAGCAAGAGTGAGGCGGAGCATGAGCAGCATCTCCGTATAGTTCTTCAGATCCTCAGAGAGCACCAGTTATATGCCAAGTTCAGTAAATGCGAGTTCTGGCTCGATCGCATTTCGTACTTGGGTCATATCATCACTCGAGGAGGAGTAGAAGTGGATCCCCAAAAGATTGTGGCTATTGAGTCATGGCCAGTACCCAACACAGTTGCAGAGGTTCGTAGTTTTCTCGGATTGGCCGGCTACTACCGGCGGTTTGTTTCGGACTTTGCTCGGATATCAGCACCATTGACCCAGTTGACCCGCAAGGATGCACAGTTTGCTTGGACAGCAGAGTGTCAGAGTTCTTTTGAGCAGTTGAAGCGAGGCCTGATAACAGCTCCTATTCTCACGCTTCCAGATGGAACCGAAGGATTTTCAGTGTATTGTGATGCTTCAGGCAGAGGTTTAGGATGTGTTCTGATGCAGCATGGGAAGGTAATATCTTATGCGTCACGACAACTTCGTGATCATGAGAGGAATTATCCAACCCATGACTTGGAGCTGGCAGCAGTGGTGTTTGCACTTAAGTTGTGGAGACACTATTTGTATGGAGATAGGGTGGAGATTTTCACCGACCACAAGAGCCTGAAGTATGTTTTCACCCAGAAGGATCTTAACATGCGTTAGAGGAGGTGGCTGGAGCTTCTTATGGATTATGATGTCAACCTGCAGTATCATCCTGGGAAGGCCAATGTTGTTGCAGATGCATTGAGCAGGAGAGCCGGAGCTTATTTTCTAACAGCGCAACCAGAGCTGTTAGCAGATCTTCAGAAGATGGATATTGAAGTCGTTCTCCCTTCCAGTATGGCATTAATGGCCAGTATGCAAGTTCAGTCCACTATAGTCGAGAGGATCCGGATGGCGCAGTCGACAGATTCCAAGCTTCAGCGACTCAGAGCAGAGTGTGAAGCAGGACGAAGACTAGAGTTATGTATTCATGAGGATGGTACACTTCAACATGGTAAGCGTCTTTGTGTACCCAGTGGAGATATCAGACAGGAGATCATGTCAGAGGCGCACAGTTCTCAGTATTCCATCCATCCTGGCAGTACGAAGATGTACCGTGATATCCGTCAGCACTTCTGGTGGAATGGCATGAAGCGGGAGATAGCTCGGTTTGTCTCTCGGTGTTTGGTTTGCCAACAAGTTAAAGCCGAACATCAGAGACCAGCTGGACTTCTTCAGCTCTTACCGATTCCAGAATGGAAGTGGGAGCATGTGACCATGGATTTTATGACTGGATTACCTAGATCCCCAGCTGGTCGAGATGCTATTTGGGTTATAGTTGATCGGCTCACGAAGGTAGCTCACTTTCTTCCATTCAGAGTTGGTCAGTCGACGGCTCAGCTAGCAGAGATGTACCTCAGGCAGATTGTCAGATTGCACGGAGTGCCAGTCAGTATCACCTCGGACAGAGATTCAAGATTTACGTCGCACTTTTGGCGTAGCTTGCAAGAGAGTTTGGGGACTCATCTCCAGTTCAGTTCAGCATATCACCCGCAGACAGATGGCCAGTCGGAGCGCACGATCCAGACTCTTGAAGACATGTTGCGGTCTTGCACACTTGACTTCGGTGGTTCGTGGGAAGATCACTTGCACCTGGTGGAATTCTCATACAACAATACTTTCCAGGCCAGTATCCAGATGGCACCGTTCGAGGCACTGTATGGCAGGAAGTGCAGATCCCCGTTAGCCTGGGATGATGTTGGAGAGAGGCAGATGCTCGGTCCAGAAATGATTGCCCAGACCGTTGAAGTAGTCAGGCGAGTCAGAGATCACCTTCGAGTTGCCCAAGATCGCCAGCGCCATTGGGCCGATTCTCATCGGCGCCCTCTCGAGTTCTCGGTCGGCGATCATGTATTCCTGAGGATTTTGCCTAACCGTGGCGTCATTCATTTCGGCGTACGCGGAAAGCTTAGTCCTAGGTATATAGGACCGTTTGACATTCTGGAGCGAGTAGGAGATGTATCCTATCGTCTCGCTCTTCCACCGTCGCTAAGCGAGGTGCATGACGTGTTCCATGTATCCCAATTACGACGGTATATTCCAGACCCGAGCCACGTCCTGGATCATTCGGAATTGGTTGTTGGTACCAACCTTTCGTATGAGGAGAGGCCCGTGTCTATATTGGACCGGAGAGAGAAGATCCTCAAGAACAAGACTATCAAGTTAGTCCGAGTTGCTTGGGGTCATCACTCTTTGGGGGAGTCAACGTGGGAGCGTGAGGATGATATCCGATCGCGATATCCCGACTTGTTTGACTCATGAGGTATAATGTCTTTCTTATGCCTTATGCCATCAATTCTTTGCTTGCATGATTGATTGATTGCCTAGTATAATTGCCTGTGAATAGTATAGCTTGTTTTTGTCCCTCTAGCCTCTTAATTAAATTCCGAGGACGGAATTCTTTTAAGGTGGGTAGAGTTGTAATGCCTGTGGTTCGTATTACGTATTTTGGAAATACGTGTACGTATTTTTTTGTATTGTTCCTTGTTTAGTTTTCTTGGCTTGGTTTAACTCTCGGTTTGGGTTGGTTTGGTTTGGCCGGCTGGTTGCTTGGTCCATCATGGACCAAGGTGAACCCCCTACCTACCACCAACCCATGATATTTATTTCCCCACCAACCTTCTCTCTCCTCCATAACTCTCTTTTATTTCTTCTTCTTCTTCTTCTTCCTTCCTCTCCACAACTCCCCAACCCTTAGGCAAGTGCAACTTGCTTCCACAAGAGAACTTCTTTTGATGGTTTCATTAGCTTCTTCTCATGATTCTAAGACACATTAGAACTTGTCATTTTCCATTTTGAGGCTTTGATTCTTGTAGATCTATAATTTAGTATTTTCGGATTTTGGTGGTTTTGATCTATCGAATTCCTTTGTTTTCAAGTTTTTATGGTTCCATGTTGTAGATAATTTCATTCTACCCAATTTTGACCTTTGGAAAGTTGGATTCGGACTTGTTTTGACCAAGTTATGAGCATTTGGAGTTTTGGGTTCCATCCTTGGAGTTCTTGCTGTTCTTGCCATTTGGAGAAGACAGTGAACAGTGAGCTAGCTTTTTAGCTTATGCCGCTGAGTCGTACGCTGCTCTTTAGCGAGCGTACGCTAGCCTTCGTACGCTGCTCTTTAGCGAGCTTACGCTAGCCTTCTTACGCTGCTCTTTAGTGAGCGTACGCTGCCTGTTGGCAGCATGTCTTTTTGTACGCTAGCTCAAGCGTCCGCTGACTTGAGCGTACGCTAGCTTGAGCGTACGCTGACCTGTAGTTCGAGCGTGCCTTTGTGTACGCTGACCCTTACGTACGCTTCCCATTGGAAGTGTATGGACCCTTTGGTACGCTGGCTTGAACGTACGCTTGCCTATCTTGTCACCCTGGTTCAACCCGAGAGCTTTGTGACCCCCATACGCTGCCTTTTGGGAGCGTATGCTTACCTGAGCGTATGGCCTTTGGCAGACTTGATCTTATATTAGCTTGTCAGTTTGTTTTATTTTCCTTATCCTGGATCTTCTATAGCCCCGTTACCTGGGCGCGCTTGGGATCTGTAGCCTGCCGTCGAGTAGGGCATATTTCCAGCACACTGTCATGTGTTGCACCCTTCAAGCTACTTAAGGGTACATGCGTTTCCTGGACGATGTACCCACCTGAATTCAACCCTAATCTTTCGACCTGGGTAGCCTGGATGGTCTGCAGGGCTTGTGGCTGTGGAATAATCTCACTGCATCTTGTTAGTAACTAAGATTATGATAACCCTAGTTAGTTAAAGTATCAAGCCGTAGGTCTTGCTTGGCCGTGAAATGATTGGATGGAGTCTAACAAGTCTAGTCTTGCCCTGATCTTGTTCCAGACTGTTACATGACCAGCATGCTTGTATTTATTTTCTTGATAAATGGTGGGAAACCAAGCTCCGTTCAGACGAAGGGTTACAACCCCGGTCCTTGTTTGGTTTACGGGTTGTAACCTAGCTATCTGAATAGTTCCATGGTTATCTCGTCGTATATCATCCTGGCATGTTTTTTTTTTCTTATTTCTAGTTTTTACCATTTATTTATATGCCTGTCTTTACTATATTATTTATATTCCTGTGCTGATTGCTGGTTTTAGTTCTTAAGTGAAGCCTTCTTTGTGGCACTTGCTCTTTCTGGGGTCTGACCCAGCTGGTTTTGTGTGGCTAGATTTCGGAGCAGCTACCGAGAATCTACCGACATTCCTGCCAGATGGTGGCCACTAGACGGAACCCTGGCAACGAGTGTGTTATTTTTGGCTCTCCCGCTCTATTGTAGAAATATTCTTTTGAGGCGTTTAGCCAACGAGCACCTGTTTAGCTCGATTGCACTTACTTATTGTCTGCCTACGGGCTGTAACATGATTAACAGATCCTAGGGTTGATCATGTATGACTAAACTCTTGCTAGTCCTGACATTTTGTACGACTAGCTTCATGATCAGCTGAATATGTAATGTTTGGGACGCCTTACTATTGTATATTTAATGATCATACATCTTGTAACATCTATTTACTTGCTTGTGATTGAGACAATAGGCTTGTTCTTGACCTTAAGAGACTGCTGGCTTGTAGATAAACCCTCATATATCCTAGACAGCCGTGACCGTATAGCGAGGTGGGTTGCACTTCAATATACGTAGCTGGCTATGTCTGCCCCCGCTCTCCAGTATTCTGGTTCTGGGGCGCGACACCTTCTACTTACACGCACATAGCATCTGTGCACATGGCGGCTGATGACAACGAAGAATCAAGCGGAAGTGCTGATCAGCAAAAATGTATTGAGGCTCTCGAAGGAAGTCTTAAAATTGAACATATCCATACAGACTCTAGCCTCTGTCGTTCTAGAGATCAAGGACAGGTTGGTTCCCACTGCCTCCACACCTGCGGCTTTGACGGTTCGTGATGGGTCTAGTACCCTGCCCGTCATAAACCAAGTCGCGCAATCGTCGACCACTCCGTCGACCATCAATCCAGCGGTATCCAATGAAATATAGCAAGCACTCGAGGAGTTATACGCTCGCCATGATGCCAAAGAAAAGCGAGCCACACTCCACAAGATGGGCATCCGACAACCTTATCCTGCTGAGTGGGACAATGTGGTTTATCCTCCCAAATATAAACCACAGACTATCACCCTTTATGATATTAAGGAGTCGCCCAAACGATACTTGAGGTACTTTGCCTCAGTAACAGGACACCTGCCAAAGGACGATGCCCTTCTCACCAGCATCTTCGTTGGATCTCTACAGGGGGTGGCCTATGAATGGTTCTGCAGTTTGCCCGACAACTGTATTAAATCGTTTGAAGACCTGAAGAACATGTTCCTGGAACGGTTCTACGAAGGGGGGCTGGACATGACGATGTCTACTCTCATGGATATCATTCAGAAAGAAAAGGAGTACGTACGAGCGTATATTGAACGCTTCCGCCAGGATGCCCTAAGGCTACCTCCAGGCATGCCTGAGCCCATGCTCATGGATTCATGCCGTAAGAATATGCTTTCTGCCATCAAACTGTGGCACAGTGCTCCCTACACCGAGTGGACGCCCTTCATTACTGAAGCAGATGTAGCTCAGAAGAAGGCACAAGACGCATAATTCCTGGGTCTGAACTTCCCCTCTATTGAAGATAAAGGGAAGCGAGTAAGAGACGGTAAAGGCAAGTAAGCTATGGCCGTCAATATTATAAAGGGTCCAGCGCTCGTGAGCTCCAAGCCAGCCGAAGCGCAGAAGCTGAAGGAAACCTACTCCTTCAATGATGATGTCACGCTCGAATTATTCGAGATGCTGACCAATGGCGGCAGGCTGCAGCTTCCACCTCCCAAGCGTCCTGACGAAGTAGGAAAGGTGGATAATTCTAAGTCCTGCCATTACCACTAGTACATCCACCACTCAACATGCGACTGCTACGTGTTGAAAAGACGAATTCAACGTCTTATCGACGCCAAAGTCATCTCCCTTGATTACGAAGAAAATACTGTGACGGCCAACATGGTCATGATACAGTTCAGGAGCTTCCCGATAGCCGAGACTCATGACGACGTTGTCCCTATCCCAAAGGTACTGATGGAAGTCGTCAGCCTTTCGCCCGCCAGGGACAATGCTCAGGGCCTCATCCCCCTCACAACACCGCAAGGTGAAGTGATGTGGGTTCATCCAGATCTAACTCCTGACATGATTGCGCCAGCAGCGCGTCGGCTAAAGGGAGGAAGATCAGGATTTATCGCATGGTCTCCTCCTCGACAGAAGACACCAGGGTGACTACTCGTTTGGCTCTTCAGCGAGAGGAAAACCAGGCTCCTGAAGAAGAGACGCCGCCACCGGCGACCCATTCTACTCCCGATATAGCATAAGCTGGACCTTCTCAACCTCCTGCAGCAGATAAGCAGAAACAGAAGGAGGTCCACTTCGATAAGACTCTATAAAAGGACTCAGTAGTAGGCTCGATCAAGCCCTACAACTTCGATATATTGGCACAGCTGGCCAACACGCCGGCTCGATTATCACTCTTCGAGCTTCTCCGGCTCTCCGAAGCAACTCGGGACACCCTCAGCGAGGCGCTGCAGAATGCAGAGGCTTACCTCGCACAGGTGAAGCAGTCCAAGGAAGACCCTACGGCATATCCATATTGCTATAGCGTGGTCGAGGTGATTCCTAATATCATCTTCACGCAGCACGATATGCTGCTAAAGAACAACCGGCACATCCGACCCATGTACTACACAGGATACGTGTGTGCCATCAAGGTCGATCGTATTCACATCGATCTGGGCTCATTGCTCAGCATCATCCTTCGAAGTCTGCTCCAAAGTCTAGGGATCCTGATGTACCATCTCACGAGATCGAACACCACTATCAGTGGCTTCAACGCAAGGGAGAGTGAGCCTCTGGGCAAGGTCCGATTGAAGTGCCAAATAGGTGATCTTCATATTGAGGTTACCTGTTACGTCATCAAAGCAGACAAAAACTACAACATGTTGCTTAGACGGCCATGGATCCATGAGTACATGATCGTCCCCTCCACCCTTCACCAGTGTATGAAGTACGTGGCCAGTTATGCGATTGTCAAGACAAAGTTTGCTGACATCGACCCGTTCTGAGGTCTCGAAGCATACTGTACGGATGTCGATCTGTACAAACTACTCCCCTGGGACGACGAGTCCAACGATGCCAATGATGAAGCAGAAGCTACAGCCGTCACGAAAGGACCCATAAGGGTTCGATTGAAAGGGAAGCCACCTATGACTCCAGTCCCCTGGTCATCAAACTCTGGGGTAAGGCTCCAGCACGGTCGCCTCCGACGGCATCAAGCCAGGAGCCACTGCAAACAAAGCTCTCCCAAAAGGGCCCCGACACCCGCTTCAAAGCTGCAAGATACTGTGGCTGTGCCTCCCATGGTGATTAAGATGAAGCGAGAATCTTCTCCACCTCCTTCTGCAGCAGCTCTTGCCCACGAGAAATTACAAGATGACGTTTGCGCCAATACCGAGGCACAGTCTTTAGATGATGTAATCCCACGGGATAAAATTTTGTATTTTAGTAATAGAAAGTTGTCTTCGAATTACTCCTGTGCACATTGGAACACTAAGTACTTCTTAGACAACGCTCTATGTACTCACGCAAGTGACAACCACCAACCTTGTAAACTAAGTTGTCCACTCTAAAGGCCCCTACTTCCTAGTCCCGCCAAGGAACCCGGAGGAGCAACCTATCGTCTTTGGTCGACTAGAACATCCACAACGGCCAGCCCCAGGGGAACCGGAACCCGACGACAGCAAAATGCAGCTCTGCCGCTATGCTACTCAAGCCAAATATCTCATCTAGAAGATGGGATACGACCTGAATAGCAACAAAGGGCTGAACTATGGTAAAGGTCGGCGGCTTCCCTTACGAGTTCGTACTCCGAAGGGGAAGCCTCAGAACTACGACCAACGTACTCGCCGAGGGTTGGAGTATATTACTCCTACGATAACTTCAGAGAGTTCAGAACTGGAGGCTCCACTATACTCGTATTCTTCTACCTCTTCAACCTAGGATACCAGTATAGGCTGGGACCTCCAGAAGGTATTATCCGTCAACATGGTTTCCACAGACGATCCCGCAGAGGAAGAAGACCAGGCACTCGATTTCTTTGAAGAAGAACCCTGAGATCAACACCTTGGCTCTCAGTGGGGATGGAGTTTCGAATAGCGAGAGCCTTCCACCGAGGACGAGCTCGTCCAGATCGACTTAGGGGATGAAACTTCCCCTAAACCCATCTTTATCAGCAACACTAACAGGAGCTCCTACGCCCTCATGAGTGCTCGTAGATCCTGGTGAAGACTTGTTCAACCCTCCTACACTAAATCCCAGTAAGTAAAGCCCTCCATGTCCATATTACCTCTGGATCACTTTCTTACACCCTGCTATGCATTTACTATGTCCATATCACCTCTGAGTAGTTGCATCTCCCGTGAAGACTCTGTGTCATCATGACCACATAAAAAATATTTTATGTCCATATCACCTCTGAAATGTCCTTCTATAAACGTGTCTACCATGTCCATATTACCTCTGAGTAGTCACCCCCGTTACGATAACCCCAAAGTTGTCATAACTTCCTAGAATACAGCCACGTCCGTATTACCTCTGAACTGTTATTCTAGTAGAATGATGCTTGCCATGTCCATATTACCTCTGAGTAAAGCACCATTTCCATGACAATCCTCCACAGTTGTCATTTATAGAACCCTTCACGTCTATATTCTCCATAACGATGCGGCTACCACATCCATATTACCTCTGAGTAGTCATTCTCTCCCTATTGTTCCTATGATTATCATGGCTATCTAGAAAATAGTTCACGTTCATACTACCTCTAAATTGTTGTTCTACAACCCAGCAAAGATTAGGCCTACCATGTTCATAATAGCTCTGGTTAGGCGTGTCTTCTATAATGACCCCTCCTTATGTTGAAGAAAAAAAGTGAGGGAACAGAAGAGTTTTTATAAAAAAAACATGTGGCTATAAAGACCTATTACTGACTATTCATAGTTACATACATAGAGACAAGAATCTGAAACATCACTAAGCACGTACGCTCATGCCACATGTTCATGCTTCTGTTCAAAGTAACCTGAGCTTGACCCAAGTTCAGGACACTTTGAACGGGATCTTGTAGAAGCATGAAAAATCTCAGCTGATAACCTTCCTCCACCACAACGCAGATGATACAACGGCACAGACTGAGTATTAAAAAGACAACAGAGGATACGAAAAGAAGTTTTATTATTATGCCTACAAAGATCTAGTACAAATTCATCAAGGCTATAAGTAAAGGACTAATCCTACTTTTTCTACAAAGGATCGATCACAGGTTCAGCAGACCCTAGAGGAGTCTATAATAGACTTAGTCTTCATCAAAGTGCGGGCGTCTTTCTTTTTGGTACGTATACTAGATGGTTGATCTCCATCAAGGCGCATTCTGACTTTCTTGTACATGCAACCCTCCAAACGTGCGTCAATTGCTCTGAAAAAGCAAGCAATTTCCTGAAGCAGCTATTGGCCCGAGCTCCCTGAAGGCATAGTAGGTCGCAAAGTCCAGAACGAGCAGAGCAGAGTACAACCTGTAGCGCTTCAGGCTGACAACCGGACCAAACTCGGTCGCCAAGACCTCCAACGCGTCATCCAGAGTCAAACTCCTTAGGAAGGATACCTGGATACTTCTCGAGAGCGGTGACGGATCCTTCTACAAAGAGTTCTTCTACAAGAATATGGCCCCTTCGAACGAGAGAAGCCCCAACCAACAACCGACTTATGCAAGGCCAGCGGCCTTCTGAAGTTAAGTCTGGATCAAACATGGTAGTGAAGGGTGCCAGGAAAAAGATAGTGACTCTTCAGAGGACCACTTCCCCTTTTAATGGACCGGGAGTGGTCCAAACTATAGGCCACTTGGCCGACGGTCGAAATTCTCTCTTTAATGGGATGAGCCTAGGACTCGGCACAATGTGTCTCAATTAATAGGCCCATTCAAGTGAGTCCCCAAACTGTTCAAATGCTCCTTGGAATTCCCCAATTAACGGTGGCAATTAAGTAGTCTGCATTCAAGGGTAGTCATTTACTTCTCTTGAAAAGAAGACTTAAAAGCCAAGCTGTCTCCAACCAAAGACGCAGGCACCCCACTGTGTTCCTTTGCTTCCAAGGTGCAAACAGTACATCTCCATCTTAGAAGCACAGACAGCTGCTTCGATCCAAGTACCTGGCCCGTTCAATAGTCCATTTTTCTCGGCAAAGACTTGGGAGATACTGTTTGCCTCCAACGCAAGCCCAACTGCTACTCTTACACAGTAAAATGGTCTATCTGAAGGCACAGCCTACTCGTCGCCCAAAAGCACAGTGACTTTACCCGAAACAAAGCCTATTTGTTGACCCTAAAAGCACAGAGGCCCCGTTGTCTTCGAAACATAGTCCGCTTATCACCCTAAAGAACAGAGGCTCCGTCGTCTCCAGAAGCACAGTCTACTTGTCACCCCAGAAGCGCAGCCAGCCTTGCATAAAGCACAGACGAAATGGTCCCACCCAATCGGTTTGCTTAAACTGCCTCTCTCAAAGATAGGGTTGGGATTGATCAAGTTGATGAATGCGAATATCTTATCAGATTGATTTAAATTTCGGACGAAGATTACATTGAATCCAAATATGAAATTAAATCCCAAGATTTGCTCGGCTACATCCGAACAAGCAAATCGACACACGCCACGTGTCACCTCCTTCGGTTATTTTTATAACCACTAGATATCTCGTTTAAAGGGAAGCTTAACTCCCGCCACGTGTCAGCGCCACAGAAGCCCGCACCGTGCAAGGATGGTAGATTCCTTCATATCTCGAAAACCTAATGCACATCGTATATGTGCCCCTCTCCCCTATAAATAGGAAAGGTTTTCCCCCAATAACATGATCGACAAGGAGAAGAAGATCCACAGAATTATCAAAATCTTCAACTTCGATGTCCTCCTGATCGGCAACCCTAGAGTTCCATCGAAGGCACCAGAAAGTCAGAGCAAGTCTCATATCATCATCGGATCGTCAATGGAGTAGAGGAGCCGCTGCAGTGCTCGATATCCACCGTCACACTTTCCCAGACACTTTTGTACTTAGATTTCTTTGCATAAGAATCGATTGTACTCTTTTTTACGTTCAATATACAAAAAGTTCATTCAACCTTTTGTCATGTCGAACACCATACGTTCTCACAGTCATAACTAAAGCATGCTCGTTGCCCGGTTCTCGGACTTATTATCTATGTTACCATCTATTCACCAAACCGAGGCTCGATATACTCACCTCCCAAGTATTTGGGATTTTTCCTTTATCTGTCACATATTTCACTACAAAGCATGCAAGCATACAATTCATGAAATGATTCAAAGCACACAATCAACAAAATGATTCACAACAGCTTTCGGGTCATGTGATTAATTATGTTTTATTATATTTTTGATTTCTATGCTGGTTGTTATTGAACAACTCACCTAGAACATAGCATACCATCCTTTTATTAAGCGTGAAGCTAAAGGATCTTCGAAGGGTTCAACACTACTCACATTTATAAGATAATTTTTGCCATGATCGCATAGCCTTCTGAGCAATCCTGCACATATTTCCAAGTCCAACAAGGCTACATCGAACCAACCAGCCATCATAATGCATCTTGCGGATCGGGGCACTACGGGAAGTGTCCTCACATTCGAAGAACGAATTAGTCCAACCAGGGTTTATTTCGATAGACTTTTCCTGTTTGGATCTTCGTATCAGTGGATGATTACTTTTGGATACGGGTGTTCGTGTGGGAATACTGGTACAGGGATGGAGCTCTGCATCCAGAGTACTTTTTCTGTGCTGACTCAAGTCTGTGTGTAGTACCATACTAGTATTGGACACAACATTTATGAAATGGCAGGCATGGGAGCTTTCTTTTAAAACTGAATATTACAGTTGAGTCCCTGGGTTAGGGATGTTGGACTGGGCTAACAGATGGGTAAAGATTTAGAAACCAATAGATATTTGATCATAAGCTTTGAGGTTAACATATGTTATTTAAACTAGGCTGAAGTATGAGGCAAGCCTATCTGTTAATTGCTCTGGGTGTTAGGACTGGGTTGTACAGGTTGGGTTGGACGGAGTCCATTAATCAAAATTACACCAAGTCGTAATTGGGTTAGGCATCAGTATTATGGATTAAGACCATTACCTAATAGTAAAATTGCAGGAGTATTGGATAGCAAGTTTTAGTGAAAGAATTTAGAATTTAGATTAATTAGAAATGGGATTCTTTTGATGGATTAACAGATTTTTGTAAAAATAATAAGTTTAGAAATAAATAGAATAGTTTTCTAAGAAATATTTGTATCCTTTGACACAGATTTTTCCCCGGACTTGGAACTAGACCCCTACAACAATCCAGGCAAGAAAACTATGAATCGAATCTGTAATTTATAACTGTTTGCATGTTCTTCATATTCGACACCTAGATGACATGGAGTCATTGATTGTACTTATTGTTATTTTATTGTACTCATTATTCATTGTCGGGGATTTGGGAAAATACATAGTTTAAATATGGTTAAGCCCGTAGTGTAACATTGTTGATAGCTTAATCACACATCGTGCATGCGTGATTAAGCCGTACCGCACTTATTGTACTATTGTTCTATTGTACTCCCTAGTCGATTACATGTAAATTATTATTTCAAATCACTGTTACACTTGGTCACTTTCCATTATTATATTGTCATTGCTTCATTTACACATTAGTTCTTAATAGCATTGCATTACCGTTTATTTAGTATTATTCATATTGTAGGATTGTACTTTGCTCCTTTTCTGACTGGATTTGTTGCATGTGAGTTTGATGTTGACCTTTATACTAGTTACTATGGTCCTACACAGGATATGGCTGGAGATGACCTAGTCCAGGTGGTGAAACCAGCTGCTGATCAGGAGATCTAGAGCATAGTAGTACTTTTAGTTGTTATTTGTGTTGTTTGATATTATATTGTGTAGACTGGATGATTGTAATAATAGCTTAGGAGTCACTTTACCTTTTACCAGATTTGTCTCCGGATATTCATTGTAAAAGTGTACTCCTAAAGCATAGTGAAACTCTGTGATGATGTTGTGGTGTAGTACATGATATATGTTGTGTTGAGGATTGATATCGCATTTTGATGATTATTGAGGTCTAGAGAGCTAACTACTGTTGTTAATGACGATGTAGGTTGGGCGTGTCCGACTCATATCCAGTTATCTAGGAGCAGCATGTGACATATTTTAATAATACCATCAAGCTTGTTGGACAGCAATTGCAACTTTGTATCCAATTGTCATGATAAATAATTGTCTCTGCTCACACTAAGAGCTTTAAATTCAAGCTTCACAAGACTCGACATCTATATGACAAATAATAATTATATTAGATGTAAACTAATTTAAATAATAAAATTGATAAGCGTTTTCAAGATTACAAAACTTCACAAATGCCACAATGTGATGAAACGCTATCAAAGAATATTATATCTCATGTATATCACATATACAACAATGTAATAAGATACTATAAGAGAATATTATGTCTTATGTGTATCACATATACAACAATGTGATCATTATATAATAATATATTTTGGGTACTTTTTTATAATTCATAATTCGATTCATATATACAACAATGTGAAGTAGTACCTTGTAGAATTCAAATAAATAAAATAATAAAAATAACAAATTCACATAAACTAATTTAATGAAATAAACTAAATCCAAATAAGTGAAGAAAATTCAAGATATTCTAGATTAATTTCATACTTGGTTAAAGTACATAAGAAAAAGAATATATAAATAGGATTTATACATAATCCTAAATAGATTACCATGAATTTTCTATTTTGAATAAAATTGTGAACATGTTCAATATAAGTTTAGATTTTAAAATATAGCTAGAAAATCTTATATTTTATTCAATCTATAAACACATAAATTAAACATATATTTATGTTTACTAAAACAAGTATCTAAATATACAGGATTAAACTTACATCTTCAATACCTTTCTTTTCTTAAGAGAACTCTTTCTCCCTTCTTCTATTCTCTAGAGCAATTCGTATTGATAACGTATTAGAAAGTTAAGAGATGGAGATAGAAGAATGGAGGAGATTGTTTCTTCATTCACTTATCTCGATCATCTTGAGAAGACCCTTTATACACGCTTACAACAATTAAGAGAAAAAAATGTCAAAAGACATAGGTTATGGACAACCAAAAGTCATAGGTTATGGATAACCAAAAGATATAGGTTATGTAGACCAAATAATAATGTGAATTATTCATATTTACAATTAATTCCTATTATTTCTCAAATTATTTAGATTTATTTCAGAAGTTAAATATATTAGTTTCATATTTATTTGGTTTCGATTTAATTGGCAAGTTGGCCTAATAAGCGCCAATTAGTCGGTATATTCATGAGAAGTATATTTTATCATAAATATTACGATTAAATATTTTTAAGAAATATTGTAGAATTTATGATTAATTTTTAGTTTATAAAATACTACTTATATCTAGTAGCATGATTACATGTGTATGTAGTATCGCTAGAATATGTATATATTTACTTGTTTAATAAATATGTGTGTGTGCGTGTGTCTATATATATATATATATATATATATATATATATATATATATATTCAAAGAAAAATATATATATATATATATATATATTCAAAGAGCTTTTATTAATGTATCAGGCGCAAAATGTCGAAGCATATACAAGTAAGCGCGCCAAGCACAGAGAAACAACAAAACCTAATGCCTAACTGACCCCAGAGGGCGTGGGAAGCGCGCTTAGAGCAAAGCCTACCAAAATTGTTCCGAGGAGTGGGAGCAGTGGTTCCTGGTTTTAAGAATTTGGCGAAGTACTTCGTAGATCAATTGAGCCGGGTTGTATTGGTGGCCTTCATATCTGAGTTTGTTCTGATTCTTCCAGAGGACCTAAATAGCAGCGGCTGCAGCGATCTGATGGCTATGGAAGTCAACCCAGTTAACCAGGAAATCGTTGAAGCCCCCTGGCCGGTGCCTCCTCCTATAGCGACGTGAGAGGTCGTGCCAAATCAGGTTAGCAAGATCTTCGGAGAAAAGGATGTGTTCCGCTGTTTCTGGTTTGTGAGAGGTGCAGCAATGGCAGTTGGATGCGAGGCTGAAACCGATGGAGGTTAGGGAATCATCGGTCGGCAGCTTCATGCGATGAGCTCTCCATATCAAAAAAGACTATTTGTTAGGGATGCATGAATGCCAAAATGGCACGATCATAGTCGACGGCACACCGCCGCCCCTACCTCTCGCCTGGCTGAAGCCATCGTGAACGAACCTCCGACGTTGGGGGCCTAAATAAATTCGTCTGGGAGGTCGTTGATTCGAACGTCCGTGGCGGCAAGCTCAGTCACCGCCACCGACCCGATCCATTCTCTGATACGCTCCCATCTCCAACCCGCTGCTGGGTCCCAGAGATCCCGGATCGTACAGTTAGGGGGGCATTCGGGGATAGCTGGTAGATCCTATTACCAATCTACCGTTCAAGGTAAGGAGACGAATCTCTGTTGCCGACTCGTAAACAGATCAGGTGTTCAGCCAGCTGACGGTCCTAGAGAATACGGTGCCAGGATATGGAGGAACGACTGTTGGCTACAACCGTCGTTGGGTAAAAGTGTTGGAAGTATCTAGCTTTCATGAACTGCGTCCAGATAGAGTCACATGCTCTAATCTTCCACCACAATTTCATAAAGCAAGCGTCCACGATGTGTACTAATTTGATGAAGCCGAGGCCCCCCTTGTCCGTGGGTTTGGCCATCGTGTCCCAGCTGGCCAAGTGGTGCTTATCCTTGCCATCCTGATGGCCCCAGAAAAAGTTGGCGAAGAGCGCCTACAGGGATTAAAGAACCTTCAAAGGCGGGGAGCAGACTGCCAGGTGTAGAAGCATAAAATAAACTTTATAGACCAAGTCAAAGAAGTTGAGAATTTTACACAAAGTTCTACTCTACGCAAGGCTCATTAAAAGACCTTACTGAGTCAGATTCAAATTCTACGCGAGCTCTTTTTCGCAAGAGCTATCCCCAAACTTTACACGAGGGCGACAGGCTGCCAGACTGTATTTAATGCGCGTGATATTGATCTGACAGTATGATTTTTTGACAGAATATTGCACAGAAGCCGAGAAGATTTTTTTACCAAACCCAACACTTGTCGTTTAGCGTGCAGATAGGCTACTTTACGCTCAAGAGACCACTTTCTTTATGCATGAAAGCTATTTGAGTCTTTATGCTTAAGGCTTTTGTGTGCGTAGAGTTTTTGTTTGAGCTAATTATACGCTCAAGGCTACTTTTCAACCACTTTACGCAGGAAGTCTATTTTGGGTTATTTTACGTCCAGTCTGCTACTTTACGTAGGAAGTCTATTTTGGGTTATTTTTACGCCCAATTTTTTCTGGCTATGTGAGTACGTGGTCTACGTACGTGGCTTTCATGCCACACTTATCGAGGAAGGTGTGTACGTGCTCTCCCCATATTGTTGAAGTTATGGGACACGTGTCACCATGCGTAGAGATCACAACTCTATATGGGACATGTGTCATCGCACGTAAAGGTTGATTCTCTATCGTGGGTGACAGTTACTTGCGTAGAGACCCAATTTTGTTGCTTTTTACGCACAGAGGGTCTAGTCTATAAATAGACTTTTTTTTAATAGAAGAAAGACATCAAGAGAGATATACAGAGAAGGAGATTCTGAGAAAACTCATACTTTCAGAGTGATATTTCCCAGAAGCATTTCTTCAACTTTTTCTCAAGAACAGGGTGAAGCAAAGCAGGAAAGCATTCGACTGTGCCATCAGTGCCGTTGTGTCGATACCTTTCTGGTTACTTAGTTCTTCCGATTGTTCATCTTCCTCAAGCATTTCTCTTCATCATCATCGTGTGGTCCAAGGAACAAAGTGATCGCTCTCAGATCAGACTTCCATAGCAATACTCTCCAGAATCTATTTGTACTTTTATACTTTTTCTTGTTTTCTTTCAAAAGCCAATTTTAGACATTTTGTTAAGTGAAACAAAATGGAGACCCCCTTCAAATTTTTTAAATTTTTCTAGAATTTGAAATACTTTGAACAGAAGCAAAAAATCCGAGATATCCAACAGTCATCCGCGTAGAATTTGGGATACCCAACAGTCATCCGCGTAAAGTTCGGGATACCCAATAGTCAGCTTAGAAGCGTAATATTCGGAATATCCAACAGTCGGCATAAATTTTGAGAATTTGAACCGATTTGAAAATTTTCTATAAATAGAGCTTTGCGAGTAGAGATAGAACTTTTACTCATCTCTCAATCTCCATTGCTCTCGTTTTCGAAATCCCAGCAATTATCAGTTGAATTTCCACAAAATTCCCAGTAATTTTTGAAGCCTGCTTTCATGTTTGGGGATGTTATTGATTTCCAATCACAAACGAACCCCAAGACGGAGGCTTGGGTGTTTAAGTTTGAAGAGAGGGCGATGTATCTCCCAGATATGGCAAGGGATTATCCCCTATCTTTATTTGTTCACGCTACCCATCCAAGACAGATAATATGGAACCTGACTCCCAGCAGTCATGGTAGACCAGGCAGAATTATTTTCAAGAGGGATGGGGCCAGCCAAATGGGCTACCATACTAGTACTCCTAGTGGTGGTATCATTCCGTTCGTCGGTCTACTGTCTGGATTCATACCAAACGAAGATTCAGCTTTTATTCAACCAGTGCAGATCCCAATGTTCATAAACAAGTTTATGAAGGCCTCAATATTATATCCCCAGGCCAACCCTAGGCTGTAAGGGAGGATGACTCCTCATAATTATAACTGGATTCAACTCAGTGCTTGGATCATGAAGAACTTCAAAACAGAACTGCAAGCTATTGGACTATATGAAGCAGTATCCTCCACGAGTCAGGGCATACCAATGAACAATAACCTGTTCTTGGCTTTAATGGAGTTATATATCAGTTCAACAGGGACTTTTGCAACCCCAATAGGTGAAATGGGTTTTGCACTGCATGAGATGCAATTCATCTCCAAGCTGCCGATGGGTGAAGCTCCATATGAAGAGTATGTTCCCTCCAACCGGGAACTAACAGAGATCGGGGAGAAAAATTCTCAGTTAGTTGAGGTCTACCAAGAATTGATGTGCCATTACCTGACTTGCACCACTATATATGAAAGTGGATCGTATTTTGCATACATCAATAAATGGACAACATATCTATTCTACCATAAGAGTAGAATATCCAAGGATGACAAAGAGAAATTTTAAGATAACAAGGCTCAGCCTATCAACTCTTGTTCAATCATCCCTGCTGATTCAATAAACACTTGGATGGCCATCTATAAGTCTCCGAATAAATATTTGGCCACCAAGGCTGGAGAATTCCCTGCTTGGACCAAAGCATTGAGCTTTCTGAGATATGACAGTCGAAAGCTCTCAAAAGAAGCCTTGTTAGCGGGCTTCCTTTTTCTGTGGCTGCAGAGATGGGTCGTACCAGGGATTGGCATAGCCGACAGGATTCACCAAAACGTACTATGGCCAGCAGTACGTTTGGTATTCCAAGTCAGAATCAACCTGTTATCGGCAATGGTATGCCGGATAAATACAGGTTTGTGAGCATTTGGTGACGAACTGATCAATAATGCTCCTCACCGAAAAGATTTCCCTAGGGTGGAGATTCCCTACACCTATTTGATGGGCTGGTTGTTGCATCACAACTTCAGTTTGTTGCCACCAGGCCCCAGAAATGATACGGAGGTATTCCTCCAAAAGTTTAATAAAGCCACGTGGATTGCAACTTCAGTGGTGGACACCCGGGCAATACTCAACTATTCATATGGGTGGAACTTTTTCTGCACAAGACCACCAGTCCCAGCTGACTGTTCGGCATACAATTTGAAGATATAGGTGAAGGGAGGACTTCATTACCAACGCCAGTTTTTAAATGGCTTATGTGCATCAGACCCTCACATCTGATGTATAGGAATGAAGACAACTGTGCGTTCGAACCGTATCTACCCAGTCGGTTCGCTTGTCAGTTTGGATATGACCAAATTCACGTTGGTAATCCCTCCACCAGCTTCTACCATTATAGAAAATTAGTTGATGGTGCAAGGGCATGGAGGTACTTTAGTACTGCATGTACCGGTGCTAGATTCCGGGTATCAACTGCTACAAGTACAACTGGGCTACGAATGCTTCATATGTATGCTCGTTTTTATGCATCCATTCGTTCCTTTGCGAATGACTACAACATGAAGGGGAGTCTTCGATGGGCGAAGGAAGGAAACATCGAAGAACCAGTTAGGGTACCTTCGGACATACCCAATGATGTTGCTGTTCCAGACGAGTATCTGGAAGTGATCCCTATGGGAGTTGGAGAACCAGCTGCAGGACCAATTATCATCACCAAAACCCGGAAGCAGAAATCAAGTACAGCTGTTACCCTCCAGGAGAAGTAGAAGAAAGTCACTATTAAAGGGCCTTCTAGACAGAGAGCCGCTACTCCAGAGAGCGAAACTCCTGTCGAGGAGCTCAAAATATTATATCTTCTTCAGCTCAACCTGGAGAAGGGTCTTCAGCATCTCAGCCCGCAGCATCAACAGAAGTGGAAGGAGTCTTGTCTTCCAAACGCCTCAGCACTTTACTACATCTGACTTTGCCATAAAAGGCGAAAGCTGTTGAAGACACCGCCACGACTCATGTTAATGATCCGGAACTCATCCCCTCGGATGAACTGGCTCTTGATTTAGATGATGATGACTGGGATCAAGATTATGACTCACTCTTGTCACACCCTGCACCTACTCCAAGTAAATATAAATTACAAAATCTATACAAAATTATGTATTATGATTTTGTATATTAACTTATTTTGCTTAATCTTTGTAGGTGTCATCGCTGTAGTAAAGCCTGTGGCTCCTCTTCCTCCTCAAGAAACTATTAAAACAGAGTCTGAAGGAGAGAGTTCTTCTTCAAAAGAAGATACTGCTCAAGAAGAATGTTCCCCATCCATAGAGATACAACAAGAGCCTGCAGTAGAGGCTGAGCAAAAATTGCCTTCTCTTGCTGAAGACAAAGAAGAAGAATTAGCTGCAGAAGAACCAGCTGCAGATGAAGAAACAGTTGTAGAAGAACCAACTGCAACTGAAATATTCCCAGAACTTGAAGGTCCTGTAGCCAACGAAGGTGATAAAGATATTGTCAACCCATCAACCAAAATCGGAGACGTAGTAATAATATCCTCAATTGTTGCTACTGATCCGGCACAAGTTCTTGAGACGACAATGTCTGAACCTGAATCATTTACAACAGTCACCATTCCTCCCGCAACAATCACGGCCACCGAAACTCAAGTAGTTTCAGCACCAGGAACGGCTGGAGAAATAATTCATACTGAAGATATTGTCTCTGGAACTTCTGGGGATCAGTTAGCCTTGGTAACAACAACAACTATGACTTCATCTCAGTCTGCTACCAAAGTAACAACATCTGTTTCCAGTCTTCAAAAGAGGGATTTAGTAGAGCTTGCTGCCACACCAAGCTCTAATGCAAAAATGAATCTTCTAGTTGAGATTCATACATAAGCTTTCTACAAAACCCTGGCGGCTCTGATCAAGATGGTCCTGAAGAAGGGCCTAAATTATGAAAGCTTGAAGGCTGCGATTGCTCCCACCATTGGGAACATTGCTATGTTCAATGACGCCGAGAGAGCAGCAGCACTGGAGAAGGTGGTAGAAGGACTTGAACAGCATGTTAAAGAATATCTAAGGCTGTTAAGTGAAACCCTTGAAAGTCTCATCCAAACCGAGTATGATGCTTTATCTGCAGAATACATCACTCGGGAGACTGTTTGTAAGGAATCTCTCCAGGAATACAGCCTCAAAGTCGCCAGAGAGAGAGCACTTTTGGCTGAAACTAAACCTCTATTGGAGACACACAGAGAAGCCTATGAAACTTCAAATATGAGAATTTATCAACAAAATGATAAAATTCGTTAAGTTGAGGCAGAATTAGCTCGCTTGAAGGCGGAGAGAGAGCAGATGACTGCAGCTCGAGACAAACATCTGGCGCAGAGCTCAATATTGGAAGAGAAAGTCTTTGGTGCTGAAGCTACCATCAAAATCCTTGATGATGCCAAGGATAAAATGATAGCTACTTTCGCCGAACTCTCCCATCTTTGTACTCCAGAAGCTCGTCGATCTAGAGCTACTACAACCGTATTGAGCTCTCGTGAGAAGCGTTTGGCAGAGCTGCAGAAACTGCTTGAAGATGTATCTGCTCTACCTTAAGAAATAAAGAATTTTTGTATTCTTCTTTTTATATCATCAATAAAGAATTTTGTATTCTTCTGTCTTTTCCATTCTGTAATATTTTAAGAAGTGAATAAAATATTTATTTTATGACCCTATCATTTATTTTAAATTTAAATAATAGGTATGAGATAGAAAACACTTATCAGAGGTAATATGAACATGATAAGTCTTCTAAACTCAACGAAGTAGATTATATCTATCCAGAGGTAATGTGGATATGATAGATAATGAATCTTGTTTTCTTTTTAGAGTATACAATACTATCAGAGGTAATATGAATGTGACAGATCGTAACAACTCAAAGAAAATAGATTAATATCTATTCAGAGGCCATATGGACATGAAAGATAAGAAAAGAAGTAAACTTAATATTTATTCAGAGGTCATGAGAACATGATAAATAATAAATCTTTTTTCTTTCTAAAATCAGCTGGTAAGATAGAAGATCAAAATTCTCTTTTAGGAGAACAAATAATCAGCTTAACTAAACCTTGGTAGCTGGAAAATAAAGAAGAAATTTAGATATAATATTTCTTCAAGAATTTGCCATTAATTGGTATCATGAGTAAATCTCCATTAGGTTTAGACAACCTATAGGCACCATTAGAGAATACTGTCTCAACTACATAAGGACCTTCCCATTTTGCTTAGAATTTCCCTTTGCTCTTATAAATCATCACCATAGGTCTTCGGACAGCTAGAACTAGCTCACCGACTATGAATACCCTCTCTTTAACTTTACGATTGAAAGCTCGAGATATGCGGGCTTGATATAACTCGTTGTGCTGTTGTGCTTGAAGACGCTTCTCGTCTAGACCTTCAAGTTCTTGAAGTCTCAACCGATCATTATTCTCTATAGTTAGCTCATTAGCAATGGCTATTCTAAGAGACGAAATCTGGATTTCCAGTAGAAGAATAGCCTAATATCCGTAAACTAGTGAGAATGGTGTAAAACCAGTGGAGTTCGGACTGTCGTTCGGTAAGCCCATAAATATTCTCCAAGTTTTTCATTGCAATCACGTTTATTAGAGGAGAGAAACTTTTTGAGAAGTTTAATAATTGCCTTGTTGAAAGCTTCGGCCAAACCATTAGTAGCTGGATTGTAAGCTGTAGAAGCTAAGTTCTGGATCTGATTCTTGTCACAGAATCGATAAAACGCCTGACTGGCAAATTGTGGTCCATTATCATAGATTATCCTTCGGAGAATCTTGAAACGATAAATGACATGATGTTTGATGAAATTAACCACATTAGACATTTTTACTTCAATAAGGAGAACTGCTTCCGCCCATTTAAAGAAATAATCCGTTATGGCTAAGATAAATCGATGCCCTTTGACAGAAGGAGGATTAATCGGACCAATAATATCCATGCCCCAAGCTTCAAAAGGCCAAGAAGCTGTAGTAGGATGTAAGAATTTAGAGGGTTGATGAATAAAATCATTATGAATCTGACATGCTTTACACCGTCTGGCATAATCCACAGCATCCGCTATCATGGAAGGCCAATAATATCCTATTCTTCGAATACGATCCTGCAATTTCGGACCCGGTTGATGACCACCGCAGACACCATCATAAGCTTCATGGAGTATTTGCTTAGCTTCACTCTCAGAGAGACAACGCAGCAAAATTTTATCGTAAGAACAACAATATAACATATGCAAAGAAGAATCGTAGTAGAATCAAAATGATCGTCTTTTGATTGATGCAACTTCTTTTGGATCTTCAGGTAAAATTCCATGAACCGCATAATCAATAAATGGACTTCTCCAATCCCTTTGCTGAGAATTTGATTCTGTAGTATAACTTTGTTCGATATGCAAATTATTTTTGACACAGAATAGATCTCTATCCAACAAAGTAATAGTATTTTGTCTTCTGATTGGAACAGCTAAGTCTGCAGCTAAACTAGCAAGAGCATCAGCTTCCAAATTTTAAGAATGTGGTACGAATTCAATAAAAAATCCTTTGAATGAAAGAACCAATTCGATTACCACTTGATGATAAGGAATGAGGTCAAGATTTCTGACTTCATATGTCCCTCTGACCTGATTAACAATCAGTTGAGAATCTCCATAAGCTTCCAGGAACTCAATGTCCAATTATTTTGCTACTTGAAGACCAATTAGCAGAGCATTATATTCTGCCACATTATTGGAACATGGTTCATTAAGAGAATAAGCACGGTATATAACCATTTTATCAAGAGAGACCAAGACGATGCCTACTCCGGAGACAATATTGCCTTTAGGACCAACCCGCGATGCTCCATCAAAGTATAGTTGCCAAATTTTATCCCTTAAAGTCATGTTGCAATCCACGACTTCATCTGGAATGTCCTCATATAGCTTAGAGGTTTCAGGTATCGGGTGAGCTGTTAAGAAATCAGCTAATGCTTGACCCTTCACTGATTTTTGAGGTACATAGACCATATCATAAGGAGTAAGCAACATTGCCCAGGTGGCTAACCTGGAGTTAAGAATGCTCAGCTTTCTCATCAATACCCGAATAGGATTTATTCTGGATATGACATGAATAGTTTGTCCTGACACATAATGTCATGTCTTTTGAACATCAAAAAATAAGGTCAGACATTCTTTCTCCACAGGAGTATACCTGTGTTCAGCTCCAACCATTATTCGGCTAAGATAATAAATTGCTTGTTCATGACCTTTATCACTTTTCTGTGCAAGAAGAGCACCAGGAGAATGATCTAAGGCTCGAACATATAGCAAAAATGGTCTTCCTACTACTGGAGGTACCAGAACAGGTAGATTTGTAAGGTATTTCTTGATGTCATTGAAGGCTTTTTGACATGCTTCATCCCAAACAAATGATACACCTTTCTTTAATAGACGAGAGAAAGGTTGACATCTTCCAGAAAGATTGGATATAAATCTTCTGATATAAGCAATGCGACCTTGAAAGCCACGGAGTTCCTTCAGATTACGTAGAGGACGCATTTCAAGAATTACTTTGATTTTATCAGGATCAACATGGATACCTTGAGAAGTAATGACAAATCCCAAAAACTTGCCACTGGAAACCCCTAAGAAAGACTTAGTAGGATTTATCTTTAGTTGATGTCGACGCATCAACTCAAATACTGTCTTCAAGTCTTGAATGTGATCATCTTTTAATCGACTTTTGACAGCAATATCATCCACATAATATTCAACTATTTTTTGCAGATGTTCTTGAAAGATATTGCTCATGGCCCGTTGATACGTAGCACCGATATTTTTCAGACCAAACGGCATAACCGTATAGCAGTAAACTCCAAGGGGTGTACTGAAAGCGGTATACTTTTTATCTCTTGGATGCATCTTAATCTGGTTGTATCCTAAAAATCCATCAATGAAAGACATGCGTTCAAAACCACATGTATTGTCTATCATGACATCGGTAATCAAAAGTGGAAATTCGTCTTTTGGACAAGCTGCATTAAGATCTCGAAAATCTATGCAAACTCAGACTTTTCCATTCTTCTTCATGACAGGAACAATGTTGGCAACCTAGTCTGGGTGTTGTTCTTCACGAACAAAGCCACATGTGATCGACTTTTTGACTTCTACTTCAATTGCATCCATCATATCTGGTCGAAAATGCCGTTGTTGTTGTTTTACAGGTTTGGCATTAGGAAGAATATTGAGTTTATGAGTAGCTACTTTAGGATCTAGATCCGGCATATCCTCATAACTCCATGCAAAGATATCAATATATTCTTTAATCAGATTTATCAACTCTTCTTTTTCATTTTTAGAAAGGTTTTTACTGATGAATATCGGCTTAGACGTAGTTTCGTCTCCAACGTCAATATGGAAAATTTTATCTTCTGTAGGTGACTGTCGCTATTCAAAACGAAGCTCCTATTGAGTGTCCATTTGTTGTGCCCAAGGGTCGTTTTCAAATAGCTCAGATTCACCATCAGTTTGAACCATGTTGACCGAAAAGACGCACTCAGATTCAACATATTGGTTTCCTCCAGAATCTGAGGATTATAAAGAACTGGATGAATATTCATCTTCCATATCTTCTTTATACATGTGGGATGTATCAGATTCAATGAACGGGATTTTTTCAGAATCTGAGGATTGTAAAGAACTGGAAGAAAATCCTTCTTGTATATCTTCATTAAACATGTGGGATGGATCGTATCCCAATCCCTGACGAGTTTTTTGGTAAAACGGATCACCACATAATGGTAACCGTCTAGCTTTGCCTTGATTGAGACCTAGCATAATTTTCAAATCATATCCCATATTCTGGATAATCTTAAGAGATTGTTGACTATATTTGTCAATTCTGATTTTTTCTTTATCTTTCTCCATGAGATCATCTGTCTGAGTAACAGGGATATTTCTAGCCAAGCCAAACACAATTTGGCTCTTGTTTTTCTTATTAGACGGGATCATAAAATAAGATTCTTCGTGACGTCTATAAGTTACACAAGCTTGTGATGATAAGGCTACAGGTAGAAGATAAGGAGAAGATGTTAGGAACCTTTGAGCATAAGGTCCAACATCGACATGAGGAGGAAAAGAATTTCTTTATGATTAATATATAAGGTTTTCTCTGTATTTATGTCATTTTTAGGTTGATGACTTTGATTATCAACAGATGAAGTCATTCTCTCAATAAATTTGACAGCCATATACTCCAAAAGGAAATCCTCATTAATATGAGAAAGTACAAAATGATCAATATTTACATCATTTACAAACTGACTACTACACTTTGGATTGATCATTAACGGACCGCCATCCATCTTCAGCGTAGACTTGCCAAGGTTGATAATCAGTGGTTCTGGATCATTTGTACGAGAAGTACGTCCCTTGACCTTGATCATGAGAGGTTGAACTTGGCTCTTGACTGGAATTCCCACAGATTCCTTAGACGAAGCTTGAGTTCTTTCTTTAACCTTAATCATCAAAGGTTCGTCATTAACATGTTGGGGTTTGATTCGGCCTTTGACTTTAATCTTTAAAGGTTGATCTTCTGGAGGATCTTCTAAGACAGATTGATCTTCTGCAGGCGACCGATCTTCAGCCATATCAGATATTTCTTTTATATGCTCCTGTTTGTAGAGTATTGAATCAGAGAAATAGGCTTCAACACCCTTAAAAGGATCGATATCTACGAATTCAGTCTTCACAATCCCTTGAGAATCCACATACTTGAATCATTGGTGGAGAGTTGAAGGCACAATGTTATGCTCATGTATCCACGGTCTTCCAAGAAGGATGTTGTAAGATACATCTGAGTTGATAACATAAAGGTCACCATAGTTCAAAGATCACCTATTTGAATCTTTAGACGAATCTTCCCTAATGATTTACTCTTTCCAGAGTTGAAACCAACTATTATTGTACTAGTAGTATAAGTCAAATTACTAGTAGGAATCCTCAAGGGTCGTAGCATACTCTGAAGAATAATGCTAATAGAAGACCCATGATCAATGTAAATCCTGTCAATTTCAGTAGAGTCAATATACCCTGTATAACAAAGAGGCATGTCGTGTCTATTATGCTTCAACAGCATATCTTCTTGTGTGAAGGTAGTGTTAGGAATTGATTCCATCACACTATGATATTGGGGACACGACACTGGTATATTGTCAGGACTTTTGAGTTGAGCTAAGCATGAATTTGCTTGTAGCAAAGCTTCGCTCAAAGTTTTTCGACTTTCTTTAGAAAGACGAAGTAACTCAAAGATAGAAAGTCTAGCCGGAGTATTAGCTAATTGGGCTAGAATATCAAACTTGTAGGGTTTCATCACTACCCCTTGATTTGAAGCAGACTTCAATGGGACGTCAAAGCGTACTGCTTTCTGTTTTCCTTTTTTAACCGCTGATGGTTTAGAAGGTCTTGTCTCAGTAGAAGTAGAAGATGACTGAGTTGGTAGTGTTTTTGTGACTTCATATGCTTCTTTGGGAGTTCCCTCATAATCTTTGTGGTACTCTTTCCCAGATTTCGTACCAGCAAAAGTTTCTTCTTCAGACTCAAGATAATGAAGTACCATATTACAGGATTTAGTCTTCTTTTCCTTAGTCTTCTTCTTGTGAGGATTTTTATAAGGAACCTCAAATCCCAATCCAATGGTAGATTTTTGACCTTGAATTTGTAAAGAAATTCGTATTCCTTTATCATAATTCAAGCCTTCCGCCTTTTGAAAGTCATAACCCATTTTTTTCATGAAATGGACTAATTGTTGACTGTACATGTGAGTGGGTAGCAGACTCTTAACAAATGATCCAACAGAGGAAAAAGGAACAGAGACCTCTGTAGCTACAAGAGTAGGGGCTTTCAAGATAGGAGGAAAAATTCCTATAGGAGCTTTCTTATAAGCAGCAAAAACTTGCTGTGCCCTGTATAAAGGGACACTATTCATTGCCAACCATTATCGATGAGTAAGTTTGAGTTTGGTAGAAGGAGGCAAACTTAGAGGGCATATATTCAGACCCCTTAGTCTATCCTCCAAAGGAATACCGTCCCAAAGATGATCCAAATCATCATAATCTGGAGTAACAACATAAGAAATTATATTGCAGGTTTTGACTTTTCGACCTTTCTTGGATTTTGAAGTTTTACTTTTATCTTCCATTTCCGGTAATAAATCAGGGTGTACCCACATGATTTCACCATTTTTTAATGTGAGGGGCAATAATCCTTCACTTTGCTCTCCAACTGGCGGAAGATTCACAATCTTCATTGTCGCCTTTGGAATTGGGATAATCCCATCTGGGACTTGTTGTGGAGGAAAACCTCCAAATTGAAGAGAAATCATATTAGTTGTGACTGTATGCTCATCATTGGTTAAAGCGATGACATTAGCAATTATCAACTCTTGGATTTTTTTCTTTAAAACATAGCAAGCCTTGGTAGGATGATTTATGTATCTATGATAGATACAATACTTGGGATTGTCGGTTAGATTCACCTCATTAGGTCGTTTTGGCTCTGGAATCTAGAGTTTACCACTCTTTACGAGACATTGGAATATCCCTGGGATATCACTATCAACAAAAGAGTACTCTTCTTTTGGTTTGGATGATTCTGGAATATTTGGCATCATTTTGGATTTTGAAAGATTCACCACTAGGGTTTCCTTCCCTTTCCCATTGTGATTGCAGGAATTGTTACCTGAAGAGGCTTTCTTTCTTTTGTCTTCTGAGGCGAAGATCATCCCATGTTCACGAGCCAATCTACCATTGGTCTCGACTGAAACTGCTGCTATAATGAATGAGGCCCAATCTGTGAATTGAGAGCCTATAAAGACAGCAATGATTGGTCGCAGATTCATTTTGTATGTATCAATTAATGCTGAATCTGGCATACCAGGAGGCATTTTCAAAGTGGCCTGTCGGAAATGTTCAATAAACGTCCAAGTATCCTCTTTGTCTTTCAGTTTAATCTCTATTAAGGAAGACATATTCATGTCCATGCCTCCTTCATAGAAACGAGAGAGAAATATTGCTTTGCATTCGTCAAAAGACAATATACAATTATCGGACAGACTGCGATACCAGTCGTATGCAGTGCCTGTCAAATACCGAATAAAAACTCGGGTGAGAAGAGCATCATTCTTTTGTAGATGCATATTTATAATATCAAAATAATTAATATATTGACTTGGAGAAGCCTTTCCATCAAATAACACCATAGATTGTGGCTTGAATTTTGGAGAAAAAGGCACATCATTCCAATGGGGGAGGATAAGGTTGCTTGATCCCTAACATCTGAAGCTGATCTTTGTGCTTATGAACCTCAAACTATGCTTCTAACTCACGCACCGCTTGAATAGCTTCACTAGTGTGAGGAAGCACATTTGACTGAATAGTAGCTGGATGTACCGTAACCCCCACCGGAGGTGGCACATCTTCTAAAATGAGAGGATCTAGAGATGCGGAGTTTTGATTGATTGCAGGCTCTTGACTAAGATTATTCAAAGGTATATCAACCCCTTGACTATCTTGAGTTTACGCTGCTACCTGCACCGGTGTTACCACTGCCGGCTGAACAGTTTGCTGAGTCATTATTATTTGATGCATATTTTGCATCATGGCAAGCATGTCCTTCAGTGATTATTCCACTGCTGAGAGACGTTGCTCTGTATTAGAAGTAGACGTCTCTGGTTCTTCTCTGATAACATAAGATTCAACCTCCCTTGAACATACAGAGGGATTGATGTAGAGGTATGAATCAACGCTATCAGTTTCTGACTCCAAAGACTGGGTACCCCCAGCTTCTGAATCTGAAGATTGCAACGATCTTTGACTTCTTGACCGAGTATGCTGATATACCCCTTTAAAAGTATCAAGGAGTCGGTTAAACTGTTGTTGGCTTGGAGTCCGGGACGAATTGCATCTTGGACGTCGTCCTCTATTGATTTGAGAGGCCATATTGACTGATACATATGACAAATCATGTTCTTGATCATCAACTTGTTGCTGAGGCACATTGTAGATTAATCGGTCAAAAACTGATCGTTTAGAAGCCAACAGCAACATTTGATTACAATCTGGTGACACTCACAATGATGATTTTCTTGGGGGAGTATCACAGAAGATTTTCTGTTTTTATGCTTTTGTATAAGTAACTCGCGTAAATCAGAAGGAGAGGAAGGAGTCGTCTTCTTTATTATATTTGGGACAGAGAAACGTTTAGTCCCTTGCGTATAAAGAAGATTACTGGCTGCATTAGCAGAACCAAATAATATATTTTTACGCGCCTGGAGTTGCGTGTGTAAATCCAGAAATTTTTGTGCACAAAGAACTCCATCAACATTACACGTAATCTGAAGGTTTGGTACCTTGCGTAAAGCAGTGTAAGAAGGTTGTTGGTGAAAAACTGAAGTTTTACCAACAATAGAATTCTTGTTTTTACGCTGCATGCGTGTAGGCAAATTCACTTTAGATGCAA
>JANAVB010001799.1:5700146-5897745 GCA_029216955.1 Iris pallida
AACAAAATTTAATTCATTACAACATTTTGTCGAACACCTACGCATATTAGCCGACACGTGTCCAATACGGACACCAAATGAATGCGAAAATGGAAGGAATTAATCCTATAGGTCACAGGAACCTAGATGCTCACTATCATGAAGAAAAATCAGGAAAAACTATACTAGATTAGGATTTACCTATTAAGAGTCAAGGATCTCAATGCAAAGGACCCCCCGAACGCTCCAACGGTCGAGTATCCTCAAGAAAATGTCTCCACCACCTTGCTAGAACTGTTCCAGCAAGATCCTCTTCTTCTTCCGAGCACGATGGTCTTTATTTGAGGAGAAATGGGCTCCGGATACAAAAGTTATGAATTTTAGAAGAGGGGAGATCTAAGGTTTCTTGGAGGCTACAAACTACAATACAAATGAGAGAGGAGTGCTGCCTATGGCCGGCCAAGTATAGGGGATTAGGGTTAGGTTAGATGCATGGGCTTGGGCTCCCTAGGTTGCTAGTAAAGCTCAAGTCAAAAAGGCTTTAGAAAGGCTACTAAAATAAGGCTAAAAATAACTTAAAACACTTTAAAAATAACTAATAAATTCTAAATTAATTCTAATGATAATAAATCTAATTCTAATATGTCATCAAGGTTCTAGGTCATGGTTGGCTAATTCAAACCCATCAAAACTACTCAGACAGCAATCCAAACCACATATCATCACATGAATTCAATAATTAAATAAAATAATCTAAAATTACCAAAATACCCTTGAAATAAAAAGTGGGTGTGACATTATCTTTTTTGGGGATTAAGATGAGATTGGCTCGAGATAGGGATTTAGGATAGCAGGCGCCTTGGAAGAAAGCGGTCGCGGTAAACAGAACAAGAACACAGTCTTCTTTGTGTCTGGTTAAATCTCAGGTTCCCCTGGAGCAAAACATCAAATAGGACCAAGGCGAACAGAACAAGAACAAAATAAGGCAACTCTCTTAAGTTATCAAAAGTAGAAGAAAGAAATCGATAATCAAGGATCACACGAAATCCTTACCAGTTCTAATTGGAAACAAAAATCCACATGATCAAAGACACGAATGATCTCAAATTCTGATACAATGTAAACAAAGCCAGGGCTCAATTATTAAGTACAATTCATCAGTACTTCATCAATAAGAAGCGTTCAGTGGTAAAAATTACTATAATTTTGAGATTTAAAACAAACTGGGAAATGAGTCTAGATCCCATGCTCCGATCAATCAAGCAACAGAGTTATACACAATCATTGATCGGAAGGAAGAAATGAATCCAAAGAATTGAATCAAAGGATCCGACCTTCATCAAGAAGTAGTTCTTGCAAAATTAAAATAACTTACTGAGATTGGAATGAGACTCAAAGACAAGTCGATCCACTCGCCTGAGATGGGGTGCACAGCATCGTCGTTGTCGATCGATCGGAGGTGAAGACCTTGCTGCTCCCGTTATCGTAGCCGGATGTCTAGTCGCCGATGGATCCTTCGGTGGCTGCCATTGTCGATGCCTTCAAATTAGGGTTAGGCTCCAGGAATTTGACTTGGAGAAGGAGAACGAAATGGAAGAGGTGGAGAGAATTCTAATTGAGAAAGGTAAGATTTATAGTTAGTTGGGGGTTGAAATTGGCGGGAAATTCTGTGGTGGATGCTACAGTACCAACGGTTAGGAAAAGTGATGGAAGAAAAGTTGGTTACAGAATTCAAATTTGAATATCTCCATGATCGAATCAGAAGAAGAGGAAAGGAAATCAATCTATCTTCAGGAATTGAATTTGGGAAAATTCAATATAAGGCTATTGGAAAGCAGCCCAAGGAAAGAGTTAGCCCAGGAAGAAATGGGCCCAGGATGAAACTCAACACAGGCCTAATCCAAAAATGAATTCCAATAGCATTATGAAAATAATCTACATATTTTATAAATAAAGAAAAGGTTAATTTCTAAATTTAATATCAAAACAAAATTTGATAAAACCTAAATCATAGGAAATCAGAAAGGTGGGGTTACACGACCTGTCCTGGGCCTCGCATTAGGGGTTCCGCTGTTTATCTTTGGACGATTGTCGCCAAGAAAAAATGAGTCTGCTCAAATGTCAGGAGAAAGACGTCATCAAATGGGCTATTAGTTTTCATATTTATTCCGTATTTTTCCTTTTATTGAGTATAAAAAAATGTGAGATTGATCGGATCGATACTGGCTTAGGTTTTTCTCAGTCCACAAACAAAAATAAGCCTACCTACTTATCCTAAAAATCCATAATTCCAAAAAGCCTAAAACCTATGCAAATTTGGTCCATTCCTTATTGTTCTGACCTAGCAGAACTCTGACAGAACTTTGACCGAGTTCGGCCCGAGTTCGATCTGGGTTATTTGAATTTTAGTTCCCACCAAATCTGCATCCAACGTTTGTATACGAAATCCTAGCATCCGAACTCTGCCCGAACCATGCCCGAGTTTGGTCCCCCAAAAATACTATAAATAGAGTTAAGATTACCATTTCAATCATCCAATTTCATCTCTTCTCTTCTCTATCTAAAGTGTTCTGAGCTTTTTACTTTCATATCTAAGCCTTTACGACTCTTAGCCAAGCCAGTACATTTTTTGTTTAATCTAGAGTTTGGTGTTGAAGAGTTGTATCGAAGACTATATTCAGAAAATGTTCTAGTTTTCCAATTGCCTTCTGGAGCCGGTCGTGCGCTCGTCACCAAGCACGGTGTTGTGAAGTCGGTCGTGCACTTGTCGCCAAGCACGGTGTTGTAAGAGTTACAAGCGCTCAGTTAAAGCTTGTGCCATAGTAGAATAACTCACGACTGGACTAGTCCTCTCAGAGGGAAACCGGTATACATCGTGGAATTCTTGACTCTTACTTTATCGTATTTTATTTACCGTCTTTTATCTGCCATAATATATAATCTGTTTATTTTAATTGGTGATTATTTTTTGCTGCACACGCACACACTCTATTCACCCCCCTCTAGAGGTGCTCAACGGTCCTACAAAATATGTTACCTTAGAATTAGTATTTATTTTAGTTTACTTATATTTTATGGAGTTCGTAATCGTTCGACTGCAGTTAGAGCTGGATTGATGATTATTCTGTTTCTGAAGTGTCAAGCAAGATATCTTGCAATTTTTGTACTATTTTAATTTCATGATATTGTTCTTGTATTGCTTGTGTGTTACTCTAGTAGAGTGCCTCCAAGTATGACTTGGGTGTCGTCGATGGTGGCATCGAAGTTGTGGTGTGTGTGTGCATGTATATGACTTACGTGTACAGGAGATGTACCCGTGTGAAGTTGTTTCTAAATAACTTCTATGCGTTTTCATGGTTCATTACACGACACTTTGAGTGAGTTACATTGTGTTAGCATGGACTTACGCACTTGACTGATCATCAGTGCGAGCGGTCCGTGTGTTGGTACATGTAGTGATTAGATTGAGTCTAATTAATGACATGCATACAAATATGGATTGCCCGAGTCATGAATGTAATTTGTGCAAGACATGGGAAGGGAAGACTACTAGTAGGCGTGTGGGACAGACAATCACACACCAGCCTCAGTGTGCCATATTATAGGCTATACTAGTATATATATCCGGTAGCGGCCACGGACTAGTATCCGGTACGATCGAAGAAGTATGCTAGTATATATACCAGCATTGGTTGACGCTAATGCTACTCCATTACCTACCCATACGGCCCAATGTCGTCTTCAACGTGCATTCAATTAGATGGATAGATTACCCAGTTATTATTTATGTATTTATTTCAGTTCATTATGGTATATTCTTTTTGTATCTTGCTACGTCCCTCTGAGGACATGGTGATCTCTCTAGGTGTTGGCTATGCAATTAGTATATAGTAGTTGGACATGTGATGGTTGGTGCATCGAGATTTCAGGTATATATATGGTTGGTATTTTTATTTCATTCTTTCTATTTTGTCGTCCTTGATTTACTCTGCTATCTTAGCCTATTTTTGCAAGCTTGCATTTTTTCGAGCTTGTTCGAATATGTATAATACTGCATGGTCAACTTTAATATATTATGCTCATTCTTGGTATTCGTTCTTTACTATGGATTGGGATATAGGTTAGTTGTCATACATTAGTATACAATTAGGAATTATTCTAATTCGTATTAGCTGGCATGTTTGTATTTTATTTCCTAAGTATTTGGAATTAGGGCATGACATATTTTTGTGGTGTCCCATGCAGGTCAGAATAAATTGTTTCAGTTATGTTACTTTACCGGACAAGCCTGCGATAAGATAATATATTAGGATCTCAATCCACAACTGTTATTGAATTTCTCTTGATTTCTACTAACGCCCTTGAACCTCGTATTTGTAATCGAACAAAACTCATTTGAACTCCTTGTGTCGAATTTTTGTCTTTTTTATTTTGGAAAGATGAATATCTGTGCTTGATGAACTATTTTAACTTTTCTGTGTGATAGGAGTAAGTTGGATAGAATATTTAAAAGTGATTATCTAGATATGAGAGGGGTAGAGATAGATACCTATACTAGATAGACCGAGTAGGTAGGAGCGACCATTTTCCATCATAAAAAAAATTGTTTACTTGGAGGATATAGGAAGCCATGTTCAATGGGACTAGGTAAGAAGCTAAGGTGGATAGAATTTATAAACATTTTCCTAAATTGGAAGTTAGAATATAGTGCATTAGAGAACTTAACCCTAACGAGAGACCTTAAAACCATTAGATCAAGTCATGTTATCTTATAGCTAGATAGAGTCTTGAAAAGAAATTTATATGATTCATATGGATGGGTTAGGAAAATACGAAAGATTTCTCGATCATAGAGATTGAAGTGAGTAAGAATACAACTTAGAGGAAGACGCAGTTGGCTTTTTAGATTTATAAACAGTTACTAATCAATTAGGAGTGCCAACTTGAAGGACAACATCAAATAGAGCCCGAGGATTCCGTCAGGATAAATGCGATTTGATGAAGCATGATGTTCTTGACTAGATAAAAAAATTATTGGAGTCATAATGTACTAGATTTTGAGGAATTTTACATGGAAGATATAGAAATCATGAATATAATATATATGTTTGGGGGAACAAAATTTCTTGGATAAGCAACCTAAAGAACCTACTCTGGAGAGATTATAACAGATTAATAATATCAAAGTGATATGTGATCTAGGGGTATAGAATAGAGTAGGTAAGTTTGAGATAGATTGGATAGACAGCTCTATAATTGTTGAGACTAGCCTTAAAATGACCTATTAGGAACCTGGACTAGAGGATTGGCCAATAGGATATGTTATGTCAAGTGTACTAGATCTAAGAATTTGTTTAACTCGGCCTCGACCTTTACCTGGCAGGAAGGTTTATGAGGGTTAGGCGTGCTTGTAAGAATTGTATAGCTTCTTATAGTTAGAAAGGTAGATCATTGATTTTTACTATTAAGAGATTAATAGGAGTATAGTCTAGATTGAGGGTTGATCGAGTTAAAGATAGGTTGTGATTTTCCATCTTTTGTTGTTAGCCATAGCTAAGGACTTGAGAGTTGAGTTAGAAAATCTTACCTTAAGTAGTAGACTAGTAAACCCTTCATCGATACAAGTTAGTTCAGAATCTTAGAGGAATTGTGTTTGTAAGAACACAATGTCTTTATTACAAACTTAGAAAAGAGTACAAGAGTACAATTGATTTCTGGGGAAGTACAACTATAGGAATCTGATCAGAAGACAATCACTTTATCCCTTGGACGATGTGATATCGAAGACATGAGCCTCCGAAGGATGCAACAGCACTTTAGCAGGAGATTATGATCATTCTTGATGCTTTTAGATTGATTTGAAACTCTATTTATAGAGTTCTTGAAATAACTATTTAGCAGTTATTCTGGGTTGTGCGTATTTTATATTGCGCGCCTCCTGTTCACTTACGCGAATGGTTGCACTAACTGTTGTGGATGTGTGGCATCGTTTAATTGAGATGTACGTAGTCGTGGGCAGTGTAGTGGACACGTTCTGCGAAGTTAGAGGCTTGCGCGCTGTTTGCAAAAACAAAAGTCTTTATTTCACAAACCTTATAAAAAGATTACAATTGAATTCTGGGAAAGTACAACTATAGGAATCTGATCTGAAGACAATCACTTTATCCCTTGGATGATGTGAAATTTGAAGAGGATAACCTCTGAAGAATGCAACAACACTTGGACAAGAACTCCTGATCTCTGATGATAATAATGATCTGATCCCCTTAATGAAGGACTTGAAACTCTATTTATAGAGTTCTAGAAATAACTAATTTGTAGTTATTCTGGATTGCGCATGATGAACTGCACTGGCGACAGACTACGTAGACTACAAACTGTGCTGGCCTATGAGGCTGTTGCTCGATCGTGGGCTAACTATATTCAGACGCGTGGCATTGTTTGATTGAAATACGCTTAGTCGTGTACAGGCGGTTGCCACATGGCGAGCAATTGATGGCATGTGAGCTACATAATAAATGTCAGTTATTTGATGAATCGCACTAACCGAATAGTGCTAGCATCAGACTGCGCTTCCTTCTGGTCACTGAACAGTACTGGGATTCAGGCTTGGTCAAACTGGCAGACTGCGCTGACGTTGGACTGGCCGATTGCGCTGAAGTTGTACAGCTGTTTCTCGAGCGCTGTACTGCACAAGAAATGAACGGACTCCTCGTTTTTTGGGCTGTCAGGCTGTCAGAAGATATGATCTTTATCAGGTAATGATGGCATTGCCACGTCACCGTAGCGCGCTCGGGTGGTAGCGCAGTTCAGCTTGCGTATTCGATTTGTAGCACAATCAGTTTCCTGCACAGTCTATTTGAAGGGTGCACAGTTGAGAATTCTCTGTCTATTTGATAGATGCAACTTGATTTTTAGGACATACAAGACCCCCTTCAAAGTTTTTGAAATTTGAATATATTCAAAGTTTCGAAATACTTTGAATTTTAAATTTAAAATCAAGTTGCGCAAGTTGCGCTTTGATTGCGCGTTTGGAGGAATTAGTTCCGTCTTTTGTGGCACAATTTGGGGTGACTGTTATACTTCTGAAACTATAAATAGTTTTATTTTTCTTTCTTTCAACCTTTACTTGCTTTCGAATTCCTCAGAGACAGAAGCTCCTTCCCTACTCCGACTTCTCCTTCTTCCTCTCGTCGACGACAGAAATGGTGCCCAAACGATCAGCTGTCGAGAAAGAAAAGGCCCCCGCCGAACCCTCGACTCGTGTTGCTCCACGAGTATCTCGTCATGAGATGGGTCATCCTGCGCTTCAAGGTGAATGACGAACCATAATCTAAACCCTTTTTAGGGTTTTTGATGTTTTTAGACCTTCATACCTCTCTCTTTTTAGAGATTGATGGTATTTACGCCACCCTGTTTAGGGTTTCGGTTGTATTCACAATAGTTTTCATTTTTATGAAAACTATACTTTTGCGCAATCGGTTGGAAAACGCTGACAGAATGTTCGGCACAATCCATCGATTTGCGCAAGTCGGTTGTGCCAACGTAAACTAATTTCTTGTGCAAGTATGTTAGCGCAACCTGACGTCTTGCGCACGTTGGCTGTGCTGGCACAATCTGATAACTTGCGCAAGCTGACTATGCTGGCGTAATCTGATAACTTGTGCAAGTTGACTGTACTGGCGCAATCTGATAGTTTATTTCACACAGCACAAATTGATGATCTTTTGAAGAAACTTTTTAATTTTGCATATACTGATCTTTGCCTTCTTTATTGATGCAGTTAACCTCAGGGAAGATCCCAACTATGAGGTTTTTACAGGATCCCTGTTTGAACCTGAATACAAGGAAGATCTCTCGCACGTGTCATTTCCTCAGTATGCCCTACCGTCCTCTCGGCAGGCTATCCTGACTGCACAAGATAATGATACTTTACTGTGTCTGATGAACGGGTAGCCTCTTCAGACTGCTGATGCAGTCACCCATAAGAAGCCTCTGTTCTTGTTTGGTGAGGCTCTTGACAAGAATTCTCAGCCGAGACCTCGCATGGAACAGAGGATTTTCCAGAGAGGTGAGAAGACAATACTTCTGCCAGAAATCTCCAGATGCCTTCCTTTGTCCCGATATGCTTTTGCGGGTTATCCCAGAAGAATGGAATGGGACATAACTCCGCTGCAGCAAGCCCGAGCGGGAAATATCTGTGTTAAGAAGGGACCAGACCACAAAGATATGTTCTACAGTTCCTCTGAGCGTCATAGCTCCTTACTCAGAGGATTAAAACCCGTTTGCATCCCATCGGAAGATTCTTTCCTGCTACTCCCAGTGAGAACTCCAATATTCGTAAATGAGTTTGCGAAGGTAGAAGGAAGGTATCCGGACCAAGATCTGCGGCTGAGAGGTCTTGTAAATCCAGATAATAAGAGATGGATCTATATAACCAATTGGATATTGGTCCAATTTGAAGCTCGGCTCAAGAAGATTGATCTGTACCAAGTAGTGTACGCCACTGTTTACGGCTTCCCTCCTAATCCTCATCGATTCCTCGCATTGGTGGAGAGATACAACTATAGGACTGGGACATTCATGACACCACGCGGAAAGATTAGATTAGCTTTGCACGAGATGAAGTATATCTCTCACCTGCCATGGGGGATATCCTCTATGAAGAGTTTGTCCCGACAAACTATGAGTTGGACAGACTGCGCCAGGAGAATGCCGATATGGTAGCTGTCTTTGAAGAACTCCTCTGCCACTACAAGATTTGCTCTATATATTACAAGAGTGGCACAGCCGGCACCTGCTACTCCACCAAATGGCTGTCGTATCTTTTCCTCAATCATATTATTGAAAAAAAGACCAAAGAGTATAAAAACTGCAATCCCAACTTCTTCAGACCACTTAGCAATAGCGAAGTGATAGAGCTGATGGAGACGCATGGTGATATAGATATCAAGATTGAGGATGATCTTCAATATCCTCCTTTTAAGAAAGACGACATCATTGAAAGCTATATGAGGATGGGCTACAGGCCCATGTCGAAGGAAGCCCAGCTGGCGGGTTTTCTCACTTACTGGCTTCGACGATATGTCGTTCCTGGAGCCAGTACAGTCGACCGCTTCCATCGTGGCGTACTATTTCCTGCTGTCCATCTGGTTTTCTGCTACCGGATGGATCTGCTGTCAGCAATGACATGCAGGGTGAATGCCGGCCTCCGCTTCTTCGTTGATTCGATGATTCGAGGAAAAGGCGAGAAAGGAAGTTTTCCTCGGCTGGAACTGCCATACACCTATTTGTTTGGATGGCTGCTTTTACACCATCCTTCTTTGATGAATCCTAACATGGGGGCAGTGGGCGGTAGCTTTTTAAAAAGATTTTTGGGATGTAAGTGGATCTACACCACTTTGAGAGACTGCCAGCGAACTCTGAATCTCGGCAAGGGATGAAACTTTTATTGTGTTCCCCTCCAGTTGGTTATGAGCATTTGTCAACAAACCTCGTCGACTCTACGAGGATGCAGCCGTTGGGCCATACAGCTTTCGACTGGTTGAGAACAATTCGGCCATCACACTTGGTGTACCGGTTCGAGGATGAATGTTATCTCGAGCCTTATCTCCCCAGCCGATTTGCACGCCAATTCGATTATGACCAATTTCACGTAGGTAATGCTATAACATGCCTATAGGAAAAAGGTTTTTTAATTGATGGAGCCCGGGCTTGGGCATATTATAATGCCCGTGACACAAGGACGACATTCTCGATGCCGACAAGAAGCGATCGTGGCCCTCGCATGCTTTATACTTACTCGATCTTTTACACATCAGCAAATACTTTTGCTGAGAACTTCAATCTAGCAGACAACTTTGCAACGGCAACTCGATTTAAGAAAGGAGCACCTGTTATGGTACTTCCTGAAAATGATGAAGAGCACGAGCCAGCTGATGTACCTTTAGAAGCTTCGAGGGAAGCTAACTTTCCCGAAGAATTCTACGAGCCGCTACGTGTCTCTCTGAAAGTTGTAAGATCTTCGACCAGGGAGAAGAAGAGGAAGGCAGAAGAAACATCTTCTCCTGCCTTAAAGAAGAAGACCGCCGTGGACTCTTCAGAAAGAGTCACTACTCGCTCGCAGTCTCGGCAACAGGCCGAGTCAGTTCATAGAGAAGAGGCAACAACCCCTACTTCCATCCAAATAAAAACACACGCAGCAGACGTAGAGATTCCGGAAGAACCTCTACGCAGGAGGAAATTAGCTTTCAGAAAGAAAGTAACCACTCCCCCGAGATCTGCTCATACATCGACCTTGATCAGTGCTGTCACCGGGGTTATGATGCCTTCTCCGACACCTGCTCCCGAGCCCAGGCAGGAAACTTCCAGTACAGAGAAAGGAGACCAGGTTACAGAGACAAGAGAGGAGACTGCAGAGATAAAGGGTGGGGCTGCAGAAGCAAGTGAAGCAACTGCAGCTCCAACCCCAATCAATGAGTCGGGATCATCTGTTGAAGTAGTACAATCTCTGACACTTGTAACGAAAACTGCCCCTCTTCTAGCTACACCAAGATCGCGTAGGGCCGAAGAAGATCGATTGATGATCGAGGCCCTGGAAGACTGTGACTTCGGCTTCAATGATGATATAGATCCAGTCGACGCAAGTGATAGCGAGAAAGCACAAGAAGAGAGTGCAGATGATGAAAAAACATCTGCAGAGGATGACAATCTAAATCTGGAAGAGGATACCGATGCCCATGTATCCCAAGAACAGAACAGTGTTAATGACGTAGCACCGGAGGAAGCTACTGTCACTGAACCAAGAGGTATTGGCTGATATTGATAATCTTCTTTTGTAGGTCCAATGACTGACATCTTAACTTTTATTCACGCAGAAACTCAACCTTCTCCAATTCCTCCAGTATGCACTGATATAGTGCAGAAAAAAGCGATAGCTAGCAGTAGCCGTCATTTATCGGGCGGCTCGGAAGCGGGAAGCAGTCAGGCAGTGATGTCTGAAGCTACTTTTACGAGGCTACAGTCTATGTCAACAAATGACAATTTGGTCACTAAACCCAGTAATGGTAAGCTTACCCTTATTTTTTTATCCTTTTTAATAATCTCTAATGACAGCAAACTGATGATGTTTATTTGATTTCGCAGAGGAACATCAGGGAGGGGCAACTAGCTCCACTATGGCTCCCTTGTCCAGAGAGACTTCAGCCCATGTTCCAGAAGCCGAACTTTTGCATTTACAGACCTCTGTTGCTTCAACTTCTATAAGAGTAGCTGCTACACCCAGTGCAGCGGCTACCAATAAATTTATAGTTGGTTCCTTCACCAACCTCTTCTTCACTTCATTAGTACCCTTAGTAGAAAGGGGAATGGAAAAAGATAATGTTGGTTTCATCACTATCAGAAGTCCAACTACTTATCTGATCGGTGCTATCCGAAGCCAGGGTGATGAAGCTCAAGCTGCCTATCTTGAACATATACTGGATGAGCTGGAGAAATCAATTAAGATTTACAAAGTCTTAATCGGGGGGAGGTAGAGCCCCTGGTGAATGCTGAATTTGAAAGGATGACTCAAGAAGCCGAAGTTACGAAAGCTGATTTCAAGATTTTCTTGAACACTTTCGCCACAAAGTATTCAGAGTATGACTTCCAGATTGTGATATTAGCGTCTGCTGCTGGGGAGAAAGAAAAGAAGGTTGCTGAACTGAATACAGAGTTTGCTCGACTTCAGGAAGAGTTGAGAATCGTTCAACTTTCTCTTGAGGAAGAGACTACACAGCATCAAGCTGCAGATCAGCAACTAGATATTCTGACCCACGAGAAAAATGAGTTTGTCAGAATTCACTAAGATGAAATCGCTCGCCGCCTAGTAACCTTGCCATCATTTGATGATATATCTGGAATGGCGGAAGCTAGGAAGTGGGTGCTGGATTCGCGTGAAGAACGACTCCAATCTTTGAAGCAGTAGATAGCTCATCTGATGACACCTTCAGCTGAATAAGAAAACTTTTTGTATTGTATTCCTTTTTTATGATATGTCCTTTTGTAATGCCTTTTGTTCTAATCAATGAAAATACATTATTCTTCGTGGCTCTATTATTTATTGCATATCCTATTATGGATATAAATAATAGCAATAGAAAATATATTCAGAGGTTCAGGACATGATATATTTCTTATTTTTTAGAAAATAATTATATTCATTATATCTGCTCAGAGGTAATGTGGACATGGCAGAATATAATTTATTGAATATCATTATTTCGGTAGACAATTTAATCAGAGGTAATAAATACATGACAAGTCACTGATATGGATGAACGAATGAATCGTCAAAATGTATGAATGAAATAAATCGTCGAAATGAACGGATGAATCGTCAAAATATATGAACGAAATGAATCATCGAAATGAACGGATGAACCGTCAAATGAATTGAATGAACGGGTGAACCGTCGGATGAATGTAATGAACGGATAAACCGTCGAATGAATGGAATGAATGTTGCGAAGAACGTGTCACTTCGATGTTTCAAGAATCTCTGCTTATAAATAGAACAGAAATTTAGATGGAATGATCACTTTCACTTTTCAACACAAAAATGTCGTCTGAAGATGCATCCAAGAAGGCCGAGATTGTCCCGAAGGTTGAAGAAATCATGGAGGAACGTCCAGCCGAACCAAACCAGCCAAAGCAGACGGAAGCGGGCAAAGGTTCGTCTACACCCAAGCCACCAAGGGACATCTTGGACTTCCTGGTTGACCCAGGAAAGACCGAAGAAGAGGAGGCCATGAGAATAGCCGCATGCGCGTTTCTAGTAAAATCGGACAAGGATTTTCTCGGCTCTTTTGTTGACTACATTTTTTGAAAAGGACGCTAGTGGTCCTCGTCATGTCTTCAAGAAGGACGATAGTGATTCTCGTCCTTGATATGTTGTTTATGATAAAATAAAATCAAACTTTATTTATGATCTGTCTGATTATATTTACAAGAAAGCCCTTTTACACTCATACATAATATTTTTTAAGAAACTTGTCATTGATGGGCATCATTGCAACTCGACCATCCAGCTCTGTGAGTTGATAGTGTCACGACCCGCACCCGGTTTTTTTTTTTTATTTTAAAACGGATACGAGACGTGTCCAAGCCAGCCTACGCCGCAGTGTCGGCGGTAGAACGCTGTCACGGCCATGAAGATCAGAATCACAAATAATACTCAATCACAAAATTAATTTAATTTACAATGATCACAAGTTTTACATTTACAGAAAATATAAACTTGTACAAATGTTGAATGACTAATCTCGACTATCTAACTAGTCTTCTAGGCTCGTCTGCAAGTACACCCGAACTCCCCATGCTAATGAATCCACGGCTAACCTGAAAAATGTTGGTTTCCAGTCAGGAATGGAACGAGCACAATTCACTGAATGCAATTTCAAATAAAGAAAATGACTATAAAACAAAGGTTAGACATCAATCATGAGGTTTGAAAATAACAATAAAGCCGTAAGAAAAATCAATAGTAATAAATAGACCAATATACTTTCCACCGTTAGAAGTACCTTTGATATGTGATCGGTCTCGGGACAATTATGCGACACGGTCTACACGGTCTAAAGTTACACGGTCTACAGTTACACGGTCTACAATTACACGGTCTACAGTTACACGGTCTACAGAAATATTGCAATAAAGAAATATTGTCTACAGAATAATAATCACGAACTACACAGATTAAATGCAATAAATAAATCACTGTCTACACGGTCTACTTTGCAATAAATAAATCACTGTCTACAAGAAATAAATGTAACACGGTCTACACGGTCTACAAGAAATAAATGCAACACGGTCTACACGGTCTACACGGTCTAAGGTCAGATCACACATCGTTGGTACTTCTCATTCCCGACTCAACAATTTATAATAGAAAATAATCACATAACTAATGAAACCAACCAATGAAATATAGTGAAAATCAATATCGAAATGCAGACAATAAACTGTACTCGCCTGTGGTCCTGTGCTGGTGAAACCGATGATCCAAACCACTCAATATGCTACTATAGTCAAAACCCGTACAACAGTCCCCGGAAGCTAAAATAAATAATACCAATGATCTCAGAATAGTCCAATTAGCTAGGATTGCCTGTCCTTACGTCCAATTCTGGACACAGGGGCAAAACGGTAATTTCGGACAAAAACGATGTCCGTCGTTGGATCCGCTTTGCACCGAAAAGCGTGCCAGAGTCAACGGTCTCTAAAGTCGTCAAACTACATGTCTACGAATCCAGTTTTTCGATACGAACCCAACCGTATGTCCAGAGTTGGATTCCGGCGGGCCGTGCACAAAATTGCCCGTTGAGTGGGACCGTGGGGCCCGCAAAACGACGTCGGATTCAATTGTCTCAGAATTTGACCAAACTTGGCATACAGGACCAGAAAAATGATACGGTTCTGTTGGCGCAAGTTTCGTCTCGATCTGACGATCGTGCACAAAGTAATTGGAGAATTTGCAATGTGCACGATACGGGGAATTTCGACGGATACGCATCAAATTCGTCGCGCACACGCGACCAATTTGAATTCCGTCAAAGCCCACACGACCACGAAGCCGTTACGCAGCTTTCGATGCTTTCGGTTCGCGACCACGTCATCCCGATTGGCGTGACGCACGTCGTGTGGAACAATTTTCTAGTTTTCAAAACAGGTTTTTGGAAAACTTTGGGAATCGATTTCTCGACGCTCAGTCGATGAATTCAAATTCTGCAAAAAGGGATTCGAAGCCTTACATGTTGTCAACAAGTATCTTCAAATAGATTTTCTAATAAGGGACTGGATTGATCGGAAACGGTCCTCAAATATGGGTTCATGGACTGCTATATTCCCTGTTTTCGAACAGGTTTTTGATCGACTTCGTGTCGATTTCTTGGGTCGGTCGCACGACTATTTCAAAACCTAACTACTGGGATTCGAAGATGGTTATGTTGTGGTTGTACCTGAGCAAACGGTTCGACGTTTCGTCGAACGAGGAGGGAGAAATCACGTCGCGAAATTGGATGTTTCCCCCCGCGCACTCGCTGCTGTTTCTTTCCACTGTGCTCGCGCGCGGCTTGCTCTGCCGACGCCGTCCTCCGGCCAGCGGTGGTGCGGTAGGGCGGCGCGCACAGACCCAGGGGTCGCCAGGGATGGTTGGCGAGATCGAGGAGAAGTTGGATTAGGGTTTCGTCGCTCCTTTCTCACGATCTCTCCCGTTCAATATATACTATCCATATATACTGTAAATTTGCTGCTCTCGGTTTTGGGCCGAGATTCTTTCTCGGTTTCATGGGTCTTCTGCTGATGCTGGCTCGACTTGGCACTGGGTTGTGCGGTCAGCAGCTTGGTGGGTTTGGCCTGGCTCCACATGCTGGTTTGTTTTATTTCCATTGTCCCTTTTTTTTATTTTTTTTATAAGCTTCTCTGTTTTGCCAAACCGAGCAAAAGAGGGGGGGTCGGGTTCGCGAACAGGCATGGTGGCCTTGCTGGGTTTGAACGGCCTCCCTTGGGCTGGGATCAAAAGGAAGATTGTTTTTTTTGTAAGCACCCTTACTTGAACATGGGAATGTGCTAGATTTGCCTAAACGATTTGAGCTTGAACAAATGAAACTTGACTAGTGAGCTCTAGCCTAAACCAGCTCAACTTGAAAAGCTCAGCATGCACTGCATCTACTACCCTAACTTGACTATGACCAAGTTGGGCTCCAATGTGCCAACATGATCAAGTTTATAATTATATATATTTTGTATTCACATAGTTATTAGCTGTTGATCTCATTGTTACCGGCTAATTATATTAGTTATGCAGTACACGTGAGGTAGGGGAAAGACTCGACCAAAGAATCAAAGATCAAATTAAGCTGTTCCAAAGCCTAGCTCTGGTTTGAACATAGTCATTCAAGTTCAAGGTCAAGTTATGCTCAATATGTCCTTCTAAGTGGATCAAACTCAAACATCCAAAGTTTGACACAGCTCGACTCATTTAAATGCCCTAATCGACTAGACTGGGGAGAAAGAGATGGGAGTATCTAATGAGAAACAGAGAAGACACAAATAAGAGAGAGAGGTAATATCATTAATTTAGTGATATAAGGGCATGTATCGATCAGATTCAGTCAGCAATAAAATATATTTATTTAATCACCATAAAATAATAACTAATTAACTATTTATAAAATCTAATATTTACCCCTTTAAATCAATTAAATAATAAATAAATATTTCTAAATTTTCGGGGAGGGGAGCTACAAATCTACCCACCTTAAAAATAATTTCGTCCTCGAAATTCTAACTCATAAACATGCCTGAAATTCAAAAAAATATAAAAATAAAAGAATAAATCCACTACTACCAAAATCTGTTCAATTTAATTTCTCAGGAATATTTATATCTCTTGCTAGCCATTCCGTAACTACGAATCATCGATGACTTCTACCCACCTTTGGTCACACTACTCTCTCGAAACACAGGTCATTAAAACTTATTGGCCATCTAACTAGTTATTAACAATCCTAGCAACCGATATCTAGGGCATACGACATCTATAATCCTCTCGTATCTATCAAGCAATCCAAAATTTAACAGCAACAAATTTACACAAGTAGCTGAGAAACATTGGTGTATTCTAATAAGCATTACCATTCGTCACTCTACACTAGGAAGTAATGAAAATAATCGAGAGCGAGTATGAAGTTTCCAGAGTGGTAGAGAGTATCCAATGATGCAGATAGAAAGAAAGTTTATGGGCCATTGACTTATTTGCTAGAGGGGCTACTCTAGTCCAGTCACTTGCTAAGTCAATGAACCCTTTGTTTCTCAGAGGGTCTTGCAATCCATGCAATACAGGAGTCCCATTCTCGAATTCAATCCAAACAGTTCCATAATAGGACGAAATTTGAGGAATCAAGATTGTGATCTTCCCGTGGTTATTTAAACACATGTGCAAGGGACAAAATGCAATACAAGATCGTATCGCGACTTCTAGGAGGATGGAATAAGGGTCACGAATGACTTCACATCCTAAGAGATGGAGACTACCTAATAGGTGTAGGGACCTATTTCAAATAGGTCGGTTTATAGTCTAAAAGGGGGTATGTAGGGATGGGTTTTGCTGGTTCTTAATGTGTTCTTCGATTGGACACCAACCGTTAGTTGGATGAACCCTGGATTTCAATCTATATGGACTGAACAAGGTCCCAACGATAAACTATTTTTTTTCTAGGTTAGGGTATCCTAGAATAGGTTTCTATCCAAGGGTTGAGCTAGTTGCCCGTCAAGTTGGTTAGCTTGGTCCCTAAAGCCCAAAAATACGTCTTTCGTGGCTTTTGTGTTTAAATAGCACGAAAAGGCACAATTAAGTGACACACTAGTGACATGAGCGTAGTGGGCTTTAAGTAAATCACCACCATGTATTGGGCCGAATGAATTGAGTCGAGGCTGAGCCTCTAATGGAAGTCGGGAAACATACCGCTATTATGGTAAGGGTTATAGCTAGTCCTTTTTACCTGAAAGTCGTACCATAAAAATAGAGTATAAAGGGGACAGGTTTGAGAGGGACATGATATACCTAGATGAAGGTGGACTCGTCTAGAACTTGTATATGAAATTTGTTGGAAGGTAACAGCTGGTCTTGTGCTCCGAATACTAATGACACGGCCGGAGACACAAAATGATCTAAATGGAAAGTGGGAGTCTATAGGGCACTAACTATCATTCTAATAAAATTTATTCTAATCAAAAGGTGATCTTCGTATATCCCAAAACTTTAGGAGGCTTACAGTCTATCCACCTTAAAAATAGGACATGGTCTTAGGAATATTGAGGTTAGAGGGTGTCAAAATCCAATTATTGTACCTCGACTCTTGTTAATAAAGAATCAAGCACGACGGAACGGGGTACGATGGTTATAAGTCAAGTCAATGATCGTTCCTCAATAAATAGAACATGAGTGTGTACAATTACACACGGTCGATAACATAGAGGATATACCCATCCATGGTGTACAAGAGTTATCGACGGGGTAACCAGCCTCAAGGCATGTCCTATGAAGAGATTTCTAACAACTGAGTCGTGAATCTCTAGTTGTCAAACCTGTCAGACTATTGTCATAAGGGTTCTAGTGGTATGGGCTGTAGTGATCATGCGTTGTTGTTGACAACTGGTATATCACAATTTGACAGGGTATTTAATCTATGGTATTAGCTAACAAGTGACTGTGGTGTTCCAACACTAGTTAGGTCTTAATATAAAATATTTACATAACTAGGGTAATATTTGTTGGAAACCAATCTCGGGATGAGTGTCTACCACAGCCACGGTAAATGATTTGTCCTTAGCCTTGTCTACTCATCTCATGTCTAACTGTAGGCTTGGCCGAGGAAGGGCTGAGATAAGGCTTAAGGGTTGCTAGTTAAGGCAAGCTTCCAGCAAATAATTAGAGACTCGCAACCTTTGGTCTCAAAAGAATAGGTAGTCTCCTAGGTAGGCATTTCGACTAAGGGTAAAACCCTAATCATTCACAAAATCGAATGGCTAGAAGGTCTCAATAGTAGTTTGAGGGTCGAGAGGAGTACGAGTAACTCAATCACATGGCTGGCCGATGATAACTACACTTGTGTATACAGCTACCATAGCTATGGGGCCACTCAGTATCTTTCTACCAATTACGAGCTTCTGTCTTTTCCAATCAGTGAAAGACAAAAGTAATGAAGAGTTCAAGAAAGATGTCACTGAATACAATCACGTGATTCAAAGGCGAACGCATAATTCAAGAGGAATTGTCAAGCAGTCGCGAATGAGATCCTAGATACCTATATATCTCCATCCACGTAGTGAAATTAAACGAAGAGCGAACCAAGTGCATCATGGTTGATCAGACCATAATACACTGATTCTGATTAGACAATAAGTTAGCAGGCGTCCCTACTAAGCATATGTCTTGAATCAAGCTCGAGAACAGAGTAAGCTTGCAAAACTAGGCTGTAACAGCAGCGTTTGTTAAGATAGTCGAATACAATTATGCGAGATTTTTAAAAGACGGCACAAGTAGTTCGAGTTTAGAGAGAATCAAAACTTACCTGGGGTCTTGCTTCTATAGACATCCCACTATCATCTTACCCTTAAGGCCTTGGTCGACTAATGGTTTATGGACTTCTGAATTCTATATTCTAGGTAACCTATTAGTGTCCGTCAATTTCCTCATCTATAGATCACGAGGGATCACACGGAGTGCTAGGTCGGGAGACATACTACCAAACTTACAAACTTCCACTACTATTGGCTTTATATCTTATGGGACGTACATGGCACGGTCCTATCCTCTATAGTACCCTAAACTTGTAATCACGTCTGAAATCATTTCACCGAGGATTATGCTTCTCCCGTATACTTGGGCTGTGGTAAACCCTTGGTTCTGTGATCCAGATGTGATATGCTATCAGATACTCTACCTTATCTCGACACCCGGGTGACTATGATCAAGGAGGACCACTAGCCATAGTTTTTAGGGATATTCTATAACCTATAATTTCCTTAAAAATTTCAACTCTAGGGTCGTGTCTCGCCAGTGCGCTGCTGGCTGCAGTGAGTCCATAATTCAAATAAACGGCGACAGTGCGCTGCTGTCCTGCCATTATGAGTCAACTAACATTCTTTTAACTATATCTGTAAAAATTCCTGGGCTTCTAGGGATTCAAACAAGTCGACTATGTAATAAGGCGTAAATATTCGTCCTATCAGTCGCAATCTTTAAAATAAAGGTGAACAGGAAGAAAATAACTGAAGACAAAGAAATACGAACATTTTAACTATTCCATTGTATTCAAACATTAAGGAAAAACTTGAACCGAAACTAACTTGAGGTCCGTATATGGATAATCTAATCAAAAATTATATAAAATAATAATCCTTAGGGCAAAATAGGGACTGAGGAGGCAATTCAGACTAAGATGTGAGGATGATATCTAAAGGGGCAAGGGGAAGGAAATGCACTATCTATCAAGGTTAAACTATTAAGTCTAGAAAGTCCTGTATCACCAAGTGAATATTCTATCCTCATTGGATCATGTCGTCTTACCAAAAGGTAGTCGTGTACCTATGGAGATTGTCAAACTATCAAAATTAATAACTCCTTATCTACATTGCATGGCCTAGACTACCCCATCGGTAAATTTGTATAAGGGACTCCTAGTCCTAGTCATTCTCGTAAATTAAATTAATTTCTAATTCGTGAATGAGCATTTCTAGTCGCAGGCTCGCAATAGTACGACTAACTTAAGTACTATCACGAGTTCGCATGACTTGCAAAGACTGACCTGCATGGGCCACCACAAAAACTTGTCACGACCCGCACCCGGTTTTTTTTTTTTTTATTTTAAAACGGATACGAGACGTGTCCAAGCCAGCCTACGCCGCAGTGTCGGCGGTAGAACGCTGTCACGGCCATGAAGATCAGAATCACAAATAATACTCAATCACAAAATTAATTTAATTTACAATGATCACAAGTTTTACATTTACAGAAAATATAAACTTGTACAAATGTTGAATGACTAATCTCGACTATCTAACTAGTCTTCTAGGCTCGTCTGCAAGTACACCCGAACTCCCCATGCTAATGAATCCACGGCTAACCTGAAAAATGTTGGTTTCCAGTCAGGAATGGAACGAGCACAATTCACTGAATGCAATTTCAAATAAAGAAAATGACTATAAAACAAAGGTTAGACATCAATCATGAGGTTTGAAAATAACAATAAAGCCGTAAGAAAAATCAATAGTAATAAATAGACCAATATACTTTCCACCGTTAGAAGTACCTTTGATATGTGATCGGTCTCGGGACAATTATGCGACACGGTCTACACGGTCTAAAGTTACACGGTCTACAGTTACACGGTCTACAATTACACGGTCTACAGTTACACGGTCTACAGAAATATTGCAATAAAGAAATATTGTCTACAGAATAATAATCACGAACTACACAGATTAAATGCAATAAATAAATCACTGTCTACACGGTCTACTTTGCAATAAATAAATCACTGTCTACAAGAAATAAATGTAACACGGTCTACACGGTCTACAAGAAATAAATGCAACACGGTCTACACGGTCTACACGGTCTAAGGTCAGATCACACATCGTTGGTACTTCTCATTCCCGACTCAACAATTTATAATAGAAAATAATCACATAACTAATGAAACCAACCAATGAAATATAGTGAAAATCAATATCGAAATGCAGACAATAAACTGTACTCGCCTGTGGTCCTGTGCTGGTGAAACCGATGATCCAAACCACTCAATATGCCACTATAGTCAAAACCCGTACAACAGTCCCCGGAAGCTGAAATAAACAATACCAATGATCTCAGAATAGTCCAATTAGCTAGGATTGCCTGTCCTTACGTCCAATTCTGGACACAGGGGCAAAACGGTAATTTCGGACAAAAATGATGTACGTCGTTGGACCCGCTTTGCACCGAAAAGCGTGCCAGAGTCAACGGTCTCTAAAGTCGTCAAACTACATGTCTACGAATCCAGTTTTTCGATACGAACCCAACCGTATGTCCAGAGTTGGATTCCGGCGGGCCGTGCACAAAATTGCCCGTTGAGTGGGACCGTGGGGCCCGCAAAACGACGTCGGATTCGACTGTCTCAGAATTTGACCAAACTTGGCATACAGGACCAGAAAAATGATACGGTTCTGTTGGCGCAAGTTTCGTCTCGATCTGACGATCGTGCACAAAGTAATTGGAGAATTTGCAATGTGCACGATACGGGGAATTTCGACGGATACGCATCAAATTCGTCGCGCACACGCGACCAATTTGAATTCCGTCAAAGCCCACACGACCACGAAGCCGTTACGCAGCTTTCGATGCTTTCGGTTCGCGACCACGTCGTCCCGATTGGCGTGACGCACGTCGTGTGGAACAATTTTCTAGTTTTCAAAACAGGTTTTTGGAAAACTTTGGGATTCGATTTCTCGACGCTCAGTCGATGAATTCAAATTCTGCAAAAAGGGATTCGAAGCCTTACATGTTGTCAACAAGTATCTTCAAATAGATTTTCTAATAAGGGACTGGATTGATCGGAAACGGTCCTCAAATATGGGTTCATGGACTGCTATATTCCCTGTTTTCGAACAGGTTTTTGATCGACTTCGTGTCGATTTCTTGGGTCGGTCGCACGACTATTTCAAAACCTAACTACTGGGATTCGAAAATGGTTATGTTGTGGTCGTACCTGAGCAAACGGTTCGACGTTTCGTCGAACGAGGAGGGAGAAATCACGTCGCGAAATTGGATGTTTCCCCCCGCGCACTCGCTGCTGTTTCTTTCCACTGTGCTCGCGCGCGGCTTGCTCTGCCGACGCCGTCCTCCGGCCAGCGGCGGTGCGGTAGGGCGGCGCGCACAGACCCAGGGGTCGCCAGGGATGGTTGGCGAGATCGAGGAGAAGTTGGATTAGGGTTTCGTCGCTCCTTTCTCACGATCTCTCCCGTTCAATATATACTATCCATATATACTGTAAATTTGCTGCTCTCGGTTTTGGGCCGAGATTCTTTCTCGGTTTCATGGGTCTCCTGCTGATGCTGGCTCGACTTGGCACTGGGTTGTGCGGTCAGCAGCTTGGTGGGTTTGGCCTGGCTCCACATGCTGGTTTGTTTTATTTCCATTGTCCCTTTTTTTTATTTTTTTTATAAGCTTCTCTGTTTTGCCAAACCGAGCAAAAGAGGGGGGGTCGGGTTCGCGAACAGGCATGGTGGCCTTGCTGGGTTTGAACGGCCTCCCTTGGGCTGGGATCAAAAGGAAGATTGTTTTTTTTGTAAGCACCCTTACTTGAACATGGGAATGTGCTAGATTTGCCTAAACGATTTGAGCTTGAACAAATGAAACTTGACTAGTGAGCTCTAGCCTAAACCAGCTCAACTTGAAAAGCTCAGCATGCACTGCATCTACTACCCTAACTTGACTATGACCAAGTTGGGCTCCAATGTGCCAACATGATCAAGTTTATAATTATATATATTTTGTATTCACATAGTTATTAGCTGTTGATCTCATTGTTACCGGCTAATTATATTAGTTATGCAGTACACGTGAGGTAGGGGAAAGACTCGACCAAAGAATCAAAGATCAAATTAAGCTGTTCCAAAGCCTAGCTCTGGTTTGAACATAGTCATTCAAGTTCAAGGTCAAGTTATGCTCAATATGTCCTTCTAAGTGGATCAAACTCAAACATCCAAAGTTTGACACAGCTCGACTCATTTAAATGCCCTAATCGACTAGACTGGGGAGAAAGAGATGGGAGTATCTAATGAGAAACAGAGAAGACACAAATAAGAGAGAGAGGTAATATCATTAATTTAGTGATATAAGGGCATGTATCGATCAGATTCAGTCAGCAATAAAATATATTTATTTAATCACCATAAAATAATAACTAATTAACTATTTATAAAATCTAATATTCACCCCTTTAAATCAATTAAATAATAAATAAATATTTCTAAATTTTCGGGGAGGGGAGCTACAGATAGGCTCTATTTGAGAAGACTTTGTTCACGATATAAGGCCCTTCCCACTTCGCATCGAACTTGCCTTTGCTCATGTGAGTTATAGTCATGGGACATCTGACTGTAAGAACGAGTTCTCCTTTCTGAAAGGCTCTGACTTTAACTTTACGGTTGAAAGTCTTCGAGATACGGGCTTGATAGAACTCTATGTGTTGTTGTGCCAATAGTCGCTTCTCGTCAAGCGCCTCCAGTTCTTGAAGTCGAAGAAGATCATTGTCCTCTGTCGTCAACTCATTGGCAATAGCAATCCTTAGAGATGGAATTTAAAGTTCTAGGGGTAGAACTGCTTCACAACCGTATACCAGAGAAAAGGGTGTACAGCCTGTGGGGTTGCGGACCGTAGTACGGTAGGCCCATAGACATTCTTCAAGCTTTTCAGTCCAGTTCCGTTTATTAGTAGACACAAACTTCTTAAGGAGCTTGATAATAGTCTTGTTGATGGCTTCAGCCAAGCCATTAGCAGCGGGATTATAAGCCGTAGAGGCGACATTGTCAATCCGATGATCATTACAGAATCTGGTGAACTTTTGACTGATGAACTGAGGTCCATTGTCATGAATGATTCGTCGAGGTACACCAAACCTGTAGATAACATGATGTTTAACGAAGTCGATGACGCTGCTAGTTTTGACTTCAGCCAAAGATATAGCTTCGGTCTACTTGGAGAAATAATCCATTATGGCTAGTATAAACCGATGTCCTTTAGAAGAAGGAGGATTGATAGGACCTATAATATCCATGCCCCATGCTTCAAAAGGCCAGGAAGCAGCAGTCAGATGAAGAAATTCCGACGGTTGATGGATGAAATCTGCATAGATTTGACAGGCTCGACATTTCCTTGCATATTCGATAGCATCAGACACCATAGAAGGCCAATAGTAACCCATTCGTCGGATACGATCTTGTAGTTTAGGGCCAGGTTGATGTGCTCTACAAACACCATCATGAGCTTCACGCAATACTTGCTTCGCTTTATCACCAGCAAGACAGCGCAAGGCCGTCATAAGTCCATCGATAGAGAGTCTTGGTGGTCTGATTATAGTAGAACCGAAGAGATCGTCGGCGAATACTCGTAGCCTCCTTAGGATCTTCAGGAAGTATGTCATGAACTACGAAATCGATGAAGGGATCTCTCCAATCTTCATTGATAACATTGACTTTGGCGAGGTTACTGTACTCGATGTTGCGATTATTTTTGATACAGAACAACTCTCTATTGGAAACAACAACCATTTGTTGTCTCTTGACGGGAATTGCTAAGGCTGCTGCGAGATTAGCTAAAGCATCTGTTTCAGTGTTACAAGCTCGTCGAACATATTCAATGAAGAGAGCTTTAAATAATGTCGCCATGTAAATTTTAGCTTTATAAAAGGGCACTAGATCTTAATGGCGAACTTCATATGTTCCTCTAACCTGATTGACAACCAGTTTAGAATCGCCGTAGACTTCGAGATATTCGACTTCCAACTGTTTTGATAATTGAAGTCCAATGAACAAGGCATTGTATTCAGCCACATTGTTAGAGCATGGCTGATCAAAGGAGTAAGATCTTTGGATAACTAATCCTTCGGTAGAGACTAGAACAATTCCAACTCCGGCGACAATGGTACCATTGGGTCCGATCTGGTATGCTCCGTCGAAGAACAGACGCCAGGTAGGAAATTCTTCAGAGATCATGTTTGATTCCAATGTTTCATCAGGAATTTCATCATAAAGCTTAGATGTCTCCGGAACAGGATGAGCTGCTAAAAAGTCAGCCAGTGCTTGTCCTTTAACAGACTTTTGCAGAACATAAACCATGTTGTATTGGGCTAGCAGAATGGCCCATATAGCCAGCCGGGAATTGAGTGTGCTAGGCTTCTTCATCAATACCCGAAGAGGATTAACTCGGAAAATGACATGAATGGTTTGGCCAATGATATAATGCCGAGTCTTTTGAACATCGAACATAAGAGCTACACATTCTTTCTTAACCGGACTATAACGGTGTTCAGCACCAATCATAGTACGACTAAGATAGTAGATGGCTTGTCATGGCCTTCTTTGTTCTTCTGGGCAAGTAAAGCACCCAGTGAATGATCCATAGCACGGACATACATTAAGAAAGTATACCTGAAATTGGTGGCACCAAGACTGGTGGGTTCATAAGATATTGCTTTATATCATCAAATGCTTATTGATATTCTTCAGTCCAAATGAAAGATACACCCTTCTTCATTAACTGGATAAATGGTCTGCAGCATCCAGACAGATTTGAGATGAATCTCCTGATGTACACAAGTCGACCTTAAAATCCTCGTAGCTCTTTTAAGTTGCATGGAGGACACATCTCTTGAATGGCTTTGATCTTCTCGGGATCCACGTGTATACCCTTAGAGGTAATGACGAAGCCGAGAAATTTACCACTAGAGACACCCAAGAATAACTTGGTGGGATTCATTTTCAACTGATGCTGGCGCATTAGATTGAAGATAGTTCTTAAATCTTGGATGTGATCTTCCTTTAGACGACTCTTGACAACAATATCATCAATATAGCATTCGACAGTCTTGCGCAGATGATCTCGAAAGATGGTACTCATGGCTCGTTGGTAAGTGGCACCAGCGTTCTTGAGACCAAATGGCATCACTGTGTAGCAGTAGACTCCGCAAGGAGTACGGAAAGAAGTGTGTTTTTTATCTTCAAGATTCATCTGAATCTGATTGTATCCGGAAAATCCATCCATGAAGGATATCCTTTCGAACCCACAAGTATTGTCGATCATGACATCTGTAATAGGGAGAGGAAACTTATCTTTTGGACAGGCTTCATTAAGATCCCGGAAGTCGATGTAAACTCGAACTTTGCCAGTTTTCTTCAAGACTGGAACAACGTTAGCTACCCAATCAGGATATTGTTTTTCTCGAATAAAGCCACAAGCTATGAGCTTTTTGACTTCATCATCAATTGTGTCCATCATTTCTGGCTTGAACCGCCTCTGCTGCTGTTTAACTGGCTTTGTATTAGGTAAAATATTCAGCTTATGAGTGGCAATTTTGGGATCTAAACCTGGCATGTCTTTATAACTCCAGGTGAAGACATCAATGTATTCTCGATTAAGAAGAATTAATTCTTGCCTATCCGCCTCTGGAAGGTTCTTGCTGATGAATACTGGACGAGGTGATCCGTTTTCTCCTACGTCAATTTGGCCTAATTGATCTTCGGTAGGAGGTTCTCGTTGTTCGAATCAGAGTTTCCATTGGGTATCCATTCGTCGAGCCCAAGGATCTGTTTCGGGATTTTCTTTGATATCTTCGTCATAACCTTATGGAAGTTCAGCGAAGACCATGTTAGAAGATACAATAAATCGATGAACTTGGCTGATACTGGTATCAGAATCCCAGGATCTAGAATCATAAGAATTATAGCGCTCCTCTCTATCAGACTCGGAGGCTGTTGGAGATAAAACTGGAGGTGAAGTATATCCGAGACCTCTTTTCATCTTGCTGTAATATATCTCTGATTTTCATTTTGGAACAACCGTACGGATAGGAGTTCGTCTGCCCTTACCGTAATTGAGGCCATTCTTGAAGTCATAACCCATCTTTTGGATGATATCTTTTGATTGTTGACTATAACGACGAAGTTGGAGACGTCCCGTATCGTTATTTTTGCTATCATCCGTATAACTGAATTTTTGTTTTGGCCCTTTACTAAAAAGTATTGGACTCTCGCCTCTTTTTCGAGAAGGGACAACAAAGTATGAGTCGTCTGGATGTTCAAATAATTCTTTCGTCTGAAGGGATTGTACGACTCCTATTGTAAATGACTGAAAGCTGTCTAGCATATCCAAATAGCATTTAGTATGATAAATGACATCAGTATACTGGAAAGTAGATGTTTTTTCATTGATTTGTACATCCATATTTACAACAGGACCTTTAGCCTTAGCCGACTTGGTCAGATCGATTACAAGAGGAGGAGAAGAAGAGCGAGAAGGATTAGACTTGTTGTGACGGAGGTCAATAACAAGCAGCTCAGAAGAAGTGAGCTCCCTTTGATCTTTGTTACGACGAAGGTCGATAACCAATGGCTCAGAAGAGATGAGCTCCTTTTGATCTTTGTTACGACGTAAGTCGATAACCAGTAGCTCAGAGGAGGTGAGCTCCCTTTGATCCTAATTATCACCAGTCGATTCCCTCTGGGCTGGCAGATGAATAGCTAGTGGCTTGGAGGATTGAGGATGAGAGACACGCCCTTTGACAGGTATGATAAGAGTGTCACTGGACACTGCTTCTTGTTCTTCTTCACCATCCATGGCCAAAACCACCTTCATAAAATCTTCTTTGTACATGCGAGCATCGTTGTAATATGCTTCAACGCCTTTAAACGGGTAGAGATCCGCAACTTCTTTTTGGACTTTTCCTTTGTCATCAACGTATTTGAAGCATTGATGGAGAGTAGAAGGAACAATGTTGTGTTCATGCGGGAATGGTCTTCCCAGAAGAGCATTGTAGGAACAACCATGGTTGTCTATAATATAGAAGATCACCTTCGTGCGAAGATTGTCGATTTGGAGTTTTAGGCGTATCTTGCCTAAAGGTTCACTTCTTTCCTGATTGAATCCCAGAATGGTGGTGATAGTGCCGGAGAGGCTATGCACAGGAATATTCAGAGCATCCAACATAGTCTTAGGCATGATGCTGAGTGCTGACCCTGGATATATCAGAATACGATCGACCTTCATGGAGTCGACGTATCCTGTAAATTAGAGAGGACGGTTATGTCTATTGTCTTCCATCAACATGTCATCTTGTGTGAATAATATTTGGAATTAATTCCAACACACTGTGACAATGGAGACAAAAAACAGGTTTTGACTCAGGTTTCTTAAGAAGAGTTAGGCAAGTGTCTGCCTGCATCAAAGCCTCACTTAGTGTTTCTCAAGTCTGTTTAGAGGGGCGTAAGAGCTCGAAGATGGACAGCCTAGCCGGTGTGTTGGCCAGTTGAGCCAATATGTCAAAGTTATATGGCTTTTCAAGTCCAGAGGGGGATAACTTCTTCAAAACTTTGTCGAAGCGGACTTGTTGTTTGTCTTTGTCAGCTGCTACCGGTTTAGGAGGAATGGGTTCTACAACCGGTGAGGATGCAGAAGGAATGTCCTCAGTAGAGACAGGTTGCACTGGAGCAGACTCAGAAAAAGAAGCAGGGTTTTCTTGAGTTTCGAGAAATTCTCGTAAATAGGCTTTTCCTAACCTGGTGCCCAGCAGGATTTCCTCTTCAACTATGGGGTCAAAAGATACCATATTGCAGATCTTTGTTCTGCCCTTGGAGCGATCTTTTTGCTTAGACGAGGAAGGGGCCTCGAAGTCTGCAACAAGGTCAGGGTGGATCCACATAATCTCACTATTATCAAGGGATAAGAGGACGAGACCTTCACTCCGTGGAGGAGGGAGATTCTCGATCTTAAGAGTGGCCTTGGGGATATGGATGACACCATGTTGTACCATCTGTGGGAGAAAGTTACCGAACTGTACTGAGACCATGTTTGCGGTAACAGTCTTCTTATCATGTTGAAGGGTGACAACACCAGCATTGACTAACTCTTGAATCTTGCCTTTGAGCACATAACATGCTCGAGTGGGATGACCAATGAACCTGTGATAAACACAATATTTGGGATGATCAGTCTTACCGACCTCGTCAGGCTTCTTCGGGTCTGGGAGTTGGAGCTTATTGCTTTTGATCAAGATATCGAAGATGCTCACGGTGTTGTTCTCGTCAAAGGAGTACTCTACTTTCGGACGAGGTTCCCTTAGTGGAGGGGCAGAAGAGTAGAAGTAGATGTAGGTGGAGCCACGTTGACAGCCAGAGATTCTTTGTTCTTCAAATTGATGTTCAAAGTTTCTTTACCCTTGCGGTTGTTCTGGCGATTACTGCTACTAGATGTCGGGTGTTCATCCCGGTCGGGATTAGACATGTGTACCCCCAACTGCTTGAACTTGTCAGCGCTAACTTCAGCTGCTTTAGCATTGACAATGAATGATGGCCAGTCTTGAAATTGAGTTGATCCCGTCCACATGTTGATAATAGGCAAAAGATTTGCCTTGCAGGTATCTATAGTTACAGCGGCCGGAGTTCCAGGAGGCATCTTTAATGCTTCTCGACGGAATCTTTCAATGAAACTCACAGTGGTTTTATTATATCTTTGTTTGATCTTGTTGAGGGCCAACATGGTCATGTCATTGATTCCCTCGTAGAATCGCTCCAAGAAGATTTGTTTAAAACCCGAGAAAGAGGTGATACAGCCATCAGGCAAGCTCCTGTACCAATCGTATGCTACATCGGCTAAATAGCCGACGAATACTCTGGTAAGAAGAGCGTCATTTGGCTGAAGCTGAACAGTCATTACCTCAAAGTGGTTAATAAACTGACTCGAATAAGTGCTGCCATCAAACAGTAAAATTGTGGGAATCTTGTACTTTAGAGGGAATGGGACTTCCATCCATTCAACCAGATAGGGTTGTTTGATCCCCAATCTCTATAAATTGTCCTTCTCTTTAAAAGCCTCGAATTGAGTGTGCAAGAGTTTGACAGCTTCATTAGCATCCTCTGATGATGAAGAAAGAGCAGGCTGAATTATAGTGTTAGGGGGAGGAACCACGTGGTAAGTGCTACCCCAGCTCCTAACTGACTGGGTGTGGGTTGAATTTGTACAGAAGGTATTTGAGGAGATACTACCCCCAGACCTGCATTGATAGGCACCGACGATGCTATAATCTCAGGATTTACAGCAGGTGCGGTCGGTGGTACTGTATGTTGGGCCACGATGATAGAATGCATACTTGCGACCATTTTAGCCATGGTCTTCAGCTTGTCCTCCAGTGCAGTTATTCGTTGTTCTTGATTTGCTGAACTAGAAGCATCTGGGTCTTCAGTGACAATATAAGTTGTCACTTCTCTAGGTACAGTAGAAGACACTATCTGTTTAAAACTTTCACTGTATGCATCATAATCAGAGAAGGAATCGTCCCTTGAATGAGAAACAGAGAGGTGACTAGAAGGATCTTGGAGAAGATTCCTTTGACCGATTGTGTCTCGACTTCGGGATCGGGTGTATCGAAATACTCCTTCAGAAGATTTTTGGAGTAAATCTAAATACCGCTGGCTGGGCCTGCGAGGCTTGCCGTGTTTGGAGCACCTTCTATCCCCAGTATCTCGAGAAGCCATGTTGACGGAAGCATACAACACTTCGTCTTCATCTTCTGACATTGGTTCAGAAGTTACAAAATTTAGACGATCGAAGACAGATCATTTTGTTGTCTGGCAACAGTACTTGATGACAACCTTGTGATTACAATGGCGTTCAAGTGGTTGAACTGGAGGTGTTGAGATATTGTCCCGCTTTTGCCTGAGGTGCACTCGGAGGTCAGGAACAATGACGGGACGAGAAGAAGTTTGAGGGATGTATTTTTTGACAACATTCAGAACATGGTTCCGGCTTTTCAGATATTTTGTCCCATGAGTATACAGGGAAGTACTCACTTCGTTAGCATAGGTGTCAGGATTTTTCATCCTGGAAGTTTACCTCTGATGCAGGTTCATCTTCGGCATTGGCTGCTTGCGTTTCACCGAAGATGTAGACCGAGGTCTATTGAGATAAACCCGGAGGTCAGCAAACTCACCCCCAGGGGTTTCTGTCTGAGACACCAGCAATTTCCCCTACTTTAAGCGGGACATCCGAAGAGTTGGGAGATCTTGGAAATGTGCAACAGGAGTAGGCAAGATGCCTCTTTGATCAATGTTCTTCCCTTTAATAGGAAAAGTTTTTGTACTGTTTAGTGCCGAGGCACATTCAGATGGATTTTCTACGGTAAAAACCGGAGAAGACTGAGAAAAGACCAAAGGGCCTTTTTCTTTATTTTGTGAAGAAGGGTTGGCTAAAGAGCGATTCCCTCTATCGTTTTTCGAGTTCTGGATTGCGGAAGATCGAGAAAAGACCAAAGGGCCTTTCTGTTTATGATGAGACGGAGGAGGAATAGTCAAAATACTACCCCCTGTGAGTTACGTAGGAACAGAAGGAGTAGCAACTTGCCCTCTAGAGATGATGACAGAGGGCTCCTTGGCCATAGAACCAGCAGGAAGTACAACTTGTGTTTTAAAAGAAGCAACAAGTAAAGTTTTGGCAACAGAGGGCTTGAGTTGCGCTCTGTTTGAAGGAGCAATGGATTGCGCAGGAGGGAAAGACTTCGCCAAGTGCACCAGAGGGAGAGGAGTTTTGGATTTTGCCAAAGCAGCATAAGTTGTAGATTGTGCTGTAACAAGAGGAGCAGTGCACTACGCATGGACAATAGGAGCTCTGGCTTGCGCTTTGGCAGCACAGGTGGTGCTTTGCGTAAGGACATGAAAGGCTACTGGTTCCTTGACAGCAGAGACAGCAGGTTGTGCAGATGACTGTGCAGAGGACTTCGGAGTCTACACTGAACAGACCCTGTTCTTGGCAGAGGCCACAGTGTGACGGGTAGCCCCAGAGTTGATCATCGCTTCATAGGCAGTCTGGTTGACCTTTACAACCAGCGTCTTCTGCGTCTTTTCGATAGACGCAACGTCACATTGAGTTGTCACTTCCTCGTCGAAGGAGAAAGTCGTCCCCAGCAGAGTCGCCATTTTGTTTACAAAAACAAAAGTCTTTATTTCACAAACTTTGTAAAAAGATTACAATTGAATTCTGGAAAAGTACAACTATAGGAATCCGATCTGAAGACGATCGCTTTATCCCTTGGACGATGTGAACTTTGAAGACGATAGCCTCTGAAGAATGCAATAGCACTTGGACAAGAACTCCTGATCTCTGATGATAATAATAATCTGATCCCCTTAATGAAGGACTTGAAACTCTATTTATAGAGTTCTAGAAATAACTAATTTATAGTTATTCTAGATTGCGTATGATGAACTGTGCCGGTGATAGACTGTGCAGACTACAAACTGTGCTGGCCTATGAGGCAGTTGCTCGATCGTGGGCTAACTATATTCAGACGCGTGGCATTGTTTGATTGAAATGAGCTTGGTCGTGTACAGGCGGTTGCCACGTGGCGAGCAATTGATGGCATGTGAGCCACGTAATAAATGTCAGTTATTTGATGAATCGTGCTAACCGAATAGTGCTAGAATCAGACTGCGCTTCCTTCTGGTCACTGAACAGTGCTGGTATTCAGGCTTGTTCAAACTGGCAGACTGCGCTGACGTTGGACTGGCCGATTGCGCTGAAGTTGTACAGCTGTTTTTCGAGCGCTGTGCTACACAAGAAACGAACGGACTCCTCATTTTTTGGGCTGTCAGGCTGTCAGAAGATCTGATCTTTGTCAGGTAATGATGGCATTGCCATGTCAGCGTAGCGCGCTCGGGTGGTAGCGCAGTTTAGCTTACGCGTTCGATTTGTAGCGCAATCTGTTTCCTGTACAGTCCATTTGAAGGTTACGCAGTTGAGAATTCTCTATCTATTTGATAGATGCAACTTGATTTTTAGGACATACACGCGCCACGTCACTCTGTTCTGAATACTGTTTGATCACTTTGTGCGAGCTTCATCAAGTTGCGCGTGGACGCAATGTAGCAACTTGTGCGTACGGTTGCACCAACTGCTATGGACGCGTGGCATCGTTTGATTGAGATGTACGTGGTCGTGGGCAGTGTAGTGGGCACACTCTGCAAAATTGGTGGCTTGTGCACCACATCACCCTGCTTTAAAATAAGAGTTGATCAAGTGGCGCCAACTAGCTAGGCTGTGCATGGGCGCAACTCAACAACTGGCACCTTTGACTAGGTCTTCTGTGCTGTACTAATTAGTTCTCGTGCCACACAATGACTTACACGAACCAACTATCAGCATTAATTACATGCTGACAAAATCTTCTCGAGCGCCGCGTTGCACGGGACTTGAATGAATTTTTCTTAATCTTCGTGCTGACAGTTGTCAGGCAATGATGGCACTATTACAGCTTCTTAAAGAAGTGCGCCACGTGGCGCTCGTGCAAACTGACTCCTACGCAACCAGATGTTGGCGCAACCAGATGTTGCGCAACTTGATGGTTTGGCACCATGTAATGATTTGGCGCCATCTGATGATTGAACACTTTAATAGGTGGCGCAGCTTAATTTTTAGCCCCTACAAGACCCCTTTAAAGGTTTCGAAACTTGAAAATACTTTAAAGTTTTGAAATACTTTGAATTATGCTAGTTTTGTTTGGATTGCGCCATTCAACTCGAGCCCGATTCTTCAGCATGGATTACGTAATTGTTTGGACTATAAATAGCCGTACACTCTGTGCCTTTTATTTTTCACTAACATGACTTTCTCGAAACCCTACCTCCTTTTCTTCGTCATGATCTCCTTTGACCACTCTGTCTCTTCTTCTTCCCGATTCAGAAGCTTCTTCGACAAACCCTAATGGCGGCCAGGAGATTCAATGATAAGAAAGAAAAGGGCTTCGTCGAGCATGTATCTCGTGCTTTATCATGCAAAACGCAATGACGTGTGTATCAATACATTTCATCTTCGTCACAATAAGAGACTGTTAACCCGACCATGGAAGGTAAGCACTTGATCATAGACCCGATCATCGATCACCCTATTTACGGTTTGGCCGGCTCCTGACATTGTGCACCCACTATTTTTAGAATGGGGCACAACTCATAACTTGTGCCACCCTTTTTAGGGTTTGGTTACTGTCGACCCATGTTGTGCGACGCTTCGAAATCTGTATTATATTTTGGGCATAATTTTGACGCATTGTGCGACAAAATGCGGCATAACATGATTGTTGGGCAACCTGATGGGTACGCATGCTGAGTGCGGCGCAATGTGAGCGTCGCGCAACCTAACTAAAAAGAGCATTAAATACTCGGTTCATTCCCAACGATGAACCTATTTATGGGGTGCTCTTTTTTGAAACGTCTTTTTCCTTTCTCCCTCGTTAAGTGATACGCTCCCATTTATTGGGAGGACGAAGAGTCGGTAGAAGCCAACCTTCATTGTATATATAAAGGTATGAGGTTGCAATCCTTCATCTTCATTCACTACTCTCATGGCACCCAAGGAGAGCATGAAGAAGAAGGCGAACCTCACTTTCGATGGAGAGGATTCTGAAGAGAAGTCAAATTCTGCGCCTACGGCGTATCTGTTGGAAGCCGATCCATCCCTGAGGGCAGAGAACTTCGTGAACTGCTTTGGCCTGACCCCAGCAGTCTTCGCTCGTTCCTAAGGTAGGTCATCGTCTTTCGAAGATCGTGGCACACTGGAACAGAGGGAAGGATTCCTCCGTCTGATGTATCGCTCAGGGATCCACAATATAGAGGAGTTGAGCGCTGCTTTGCGCCAGGCTGATGGCAGGAAGAAGAAATGACATGACATAAGATCGTCATTTTTACATAATGGCCATAGTGCCTTTTAGTGTCTGTCTCTTTTTCTTTTCATTATGGAATGAAAAACAGTTTAACTTTATAAATCCTGGTACATTTGAACTTTTGTCGTGTAACTGTGTTGACACGTCTCGATTTTGGGCATATGTGAGCTTTGTTGTGTTACTGTCTTAATATATGCCATACTTTCTCGGTTCTAACAATATCAACTTCTAAATACCATGTGGTGGTTTTTTTTTGAAATATACTCCTATAGACGCGCATGACGTTTCAGCTTCAATTTGCACATGAATAGTTGCAATAAGAAAAGAACATTTACAGTATTCTCTTCTTCTTTCTGATGTTTGCAGGGGACAAACTGACAAAAATTTCCAGAACCGGCATCGGTGATCTTGGATGCTATGAAGTTGAACCACTTTGACACACACACATCAGAGAGCTCAGAACTCTTCATGCTTAAAAGGGCTTCCTCGAGATGGTAGAAAGGGCCTTTATACATGAGAGTTGGATGGTGGAGACAGAATTAGGAATTGTATCACGAGGGTGATCTCATTCCTACTTCTCATGAAGGGTAGTCTCTTCTCCACCAGTTGTATTGACTGCAACTTTTCTTCGAGCTGCTGCACTCCATGGTTCACCTCTCGTCTTTCTGAGAGAGAAGACCAGAGTTTATTCCGTTCCCTTGCTCGCTGCTTCAGGTCGAATCGACAAGGAACTGGCACCAACAAGAAGATCCAAAGATGTAATAGACCTTCATTTGTTAAATTTAGAATGAAAATCTGAGATGTAATAGATTTCCATTAAGATGTATATATGTTTTTAAAGAAGGAATAAAGAATAATTTTCTCTTCTTTATGATTTGATTTGATGTGATGATATAGAAAATAGAACCTAGAGATAATGTGGACGTGAACTCATTTTTCTATAATTGATCTTCAAGTCTGCTAGGACTTAAAGACAGAATATCATGTCTAAAAAGACAATATCTGTGATAATACAGATTTATCATAAAGAAAAGACATCTTTTAAAACAGCTGGGTTTCAAAAGACGGATTTGATGATTTGGATAGACTCCACTGGGATTTTGAGTTTTTATTATCTTGTGGGTTTATTTACGAAAAAGTAAATAAACGATAATAAATGTAGGCCCATTCACGAAATAAAGTAGAGATGAAAAGACTGATGAATAAGTATGCCTTTTCAAGGAAAGGTCGCTTCAGTTCTCAAGATAGACAATAAACGGAGACCAATTCATAAGAACTGAAATGAAAGAACATGCATTTTTTTAAGAAAGGTTGCTTTGGTTCTCGAGACAGAATGTTTGGCTTTTTCGTCTATAAATAGTGTAAAACTTTTCTGAGAGCATCATTCACCCCTTTTCTCTCATTTGCAAATGTCTTCAGAAGATATGCCTAAGGAGACGAAAGTCATCCCGAAGATAGAAACTGCTCTCGACACTCCTTCCAATGAGTCTCCATCGCCTACTCAGCCAAAAGTCGGAGAAAGCTCGGCTGTCCCTGGACAGAAGCAGGACATTCTTGCCAAACTGGTGGAGCCTGGGAGTACTGCCGAGGAAGAAGCTCTGAGAAAAGCTGCATGTAAATTATTGGTGTCGTCCAACAATAATGTATTCGAGCTCCTTACAAAATTTGTCTTCGATCAGGAGGGCTCTGGTACTCGTTAATTTTATATATTTCCTTCCGTCTGAATTATGCAATAGAAGGAATTTTATTTACGTTCTGAGTCTCTGTGTTGACATCTCTTTGTCTTTAAACATAATATTTCTTGAGAAGCTTGCCATTGATAGGCATCATGGCGACTCGACCATCCATATCAGTCAATTGATAAGCTCCGTTGGAAAAAACTTTGCTTACAATGTAGGGTCCTTCCCACTTCGCTTCAAATTTGCTTTTGTTTATATGCGTCAAAGTCATAGGACGTCTGGCGGTTAGAACTAGTTCTCCTTTCTGAAATATTCGGACTTTAACTTTACGGTTGAAGGCTTTTAATAGACGAGCTTGGTATAACTCAATATGTTGTTGAGCTAGGAGTCATTTCTCGTCAAGCGCTTCAAGCTCCTGAAGTCTCAGACGATCATTGTTTTTGGTTATGAGTTTATTGGCAATGGCAATCCTTAGGGAAGGGATCTGGATTTCCAAAGGTAAGACGGCCTCGCATCCATATACCAAAGAGAAAGGTGTACAGCCTGTAGGAGTACGTATAGTAGTACGGTAATCCCACAGACATTCTCCAAGCTTTTCACCCCAGTTCTGTTTGTTGGTAGAAACAAACTTCTTTAGGAGTTTGATGATGGTCATGTTAAATGCTTCTGCCAACCCATTAGCTGTAGGATTGTAAGTTGTAAAGGCAATATTATTGATCATATTGTTATCGCAGAATCAAGTGAACTTCTGACTGATGAATTGTGGCCCATTATCATGAATGATTCGCCGAGGAACACCGAATCTGTAGATCACATGATGCTTAATAAAATTAATAACGCTACTTGTCTTGATCTCAGTTAGAGGTATATCTTCAGCCCACTTTGAGAAATAACCAGTTATAGCTAATATGAACCGATGTCCTCGAGATGAGGAAGGGTTGATAGGACCGATGACATCTATGCCCCAAGCTTCAAAGGGTCAAGATGCTGTCGTCGGATGAAAAATTCTGATGGTTGATGGATAAAGTCAGCATGGATTTGACATGCTCGGCACTTTCTTGCATACTCGATTGCATCAGATATCATCGAGGCCAATAGTAGCCCATACGGCGAATACGATTATGTAGTTTAGGACCAGGTTGATGTGCGCCATAAACACTATCATGAGCTTCACGAAGTATTTGTTTTGCTTCTTCTCCTGCAAGACAGCGTAGGAGTAAGTCGTCAAACATTCGTCGCTAGTGTCTTTGTAGTATGATTATAATAGAATCTGAGTGACCGCCGACGAATTATTGTAGCCTCCTTAGGATCTTTGGGTAAGATATCATGGACCATGAAGTCTATGAAAGGAGTCCTCCAATCTTCACTGATAGCACAAATTTCAACTGAATTATTGAATTCCATGATTGAGTTATTGACTTCAATATTTAAGTTATTCTCAACGCAAAATAACTCTATATTAGTGATGACGATCATTTGTTGCCATCTTACTAGAATTGCTAACACTGCTGCAAGGTTAGCGAGTGCATCAGCCTCTGTATTACACACACGGCGTACATACTCGATGAAGAAGCCTTTGAATGAAGTAGCCGTCCTGATTGCTGCATCATGATATGGAACCAGATCTTGATGTCGAACTTCGTACGTGCCTCTAACTTGGTTGACAATTAGTTTGGATTCTCCGTAAACTTCAAGATACTCAATATCTAATTATTTAGCCAATTGGAGACCAATAAGCAGAGCATTGTATTCAGCCACATTATTGGAACACGACTCATCTAAAGAATAAGCTCTTTGAATAGCTAACCCTTCTGGAGAGACGAGGACGATTCCAACTCCAGCAACAATAGCACATTTTGGTCCAATTCTGGATGCACCATCAAAGAATAGATGCTATGTAAGAGTTTCTTTTGAAATCATATTGGACTCCAAAGTTTTATCTGGAATCTCGTCGTAGAGTTTAAACGTTTCAAGAATTGGATGAGCTGCTAGAAAGTCAGCAAGGGCTTGACTTTTAACAGACTTTTGAGGAACATAAACCATATCATATTGTGCTAACAATATGGCCCATATTGCAAGCCTGGAATTGAGTATACTAGGCTTTTTCATCAGGACCCGGAGAGGGTTAACTCTAGAAATAACATGAATAGTTTGGCCAGTGATATAATATCTCGTCTTTTGAACATCAAACATCAAAGCTAGACATTCTTTTTCCATTGGAGTGTATCGATGCTCAGCTCCAATCATTGTACGGCTAAGGTAATAGATAGCATGTTCATGACCTTCTTTATTCTTCTGAGCTAATAAAGCACCTAGGGAATGGTCTATTGCTCGACCATACATCAGGAAGGATATTTTTGACACTGGAGGCACTAGAACTGGAGGGTTCATCAAGTACCATTTTATGTCTTCAAATGTTTGTTGACATTATTCAGTCCAAATAAAAGATACACCTTTCTTCATGAGTTGAGTGAACGGTCTACAGCGTCCAGAGAGATTTGAGATGAATCTCCTGATATACGAAGTCGTCCCTGGAATCCTCGTAGCCCTTTTAGGTTGCATGGAGGATGCATCTCTTGAATGGCTTTGATTTTCTCAGGGTTAACTTGCATACCTTTAGAGGTAATAACGAATCCACGAAATTTGCCACTAGAGACTCCGAGGAATGACTTGGTGGGATTCATCTTGAGTTGATGCTGGTGTATTAGATCGGAAATAGTTCTCAAGTCTTGACTGTGGTCTTCTTTTAGACGACTTTTGACAGCAATATCATCAACATAACATTCAACAGTCTTTCATAAATGATCATGAAAGATGGTACTCATGGCCTGCTGATAAGTTGCACCAGCGTTCTTAAGACCAAACGGCATGACGTTGTAGCAATAGACTCTAAGAAGAGTACGAAAAGATGTATGTTTCTCATCTTCTGGATGCATCTTGATTTGATTATATCCTGAGAATCCATCGATAAAGGACATACGTTCAACTGTCATGGCGTAAGCACGCCCCTGCTGACCTCTTCCAGCCTGCTGCTGGAACTGCAAAAATCTCTGCTGCTGTGGCTGTAACGGTCCTCTCTGCTGTTGTCCTACCGGAGCCTTGGCTCCTGCTCCTGGTGCTGCTCCCTGTGCTACTCTGCCTGTGTACTGGAAACACTCCCTTAGCTGGTGGTCTGCTGCCTCACATAGTAGGCACGAGCCCAACCTCTTCCTGCACTCTCCCCATCCATGTCCCGATTTCTTACAGTAGGGACAACTGGTAGTCTGCTGTCTCGGGGCCTGCTGCTGCTGCCTCGGCTGCTGATACTGCTGTGGCTGCCTCTGCTGATGCTGATAGTGAGGCCTCTTGGCCTGACCTCCACTGCTGCCTGCTCCCTGTGTATCACGGCCCCTCTTGAGCTTCAGCTCAAGATCATCTTCAGCTGCCATCGCTCCTGCCAGAATCTCCTCAAAGGTGGCATTCCTGTCACTCTTGGTCAAGGACTTGACCTCCTTGACCAAGCCCTTCCTGAACCTCCTCGCCTTCGCTGTCTCGCTAAGGCCCTCTACAAACCTGTTCAACCGGCAAAACTCACCGGAATACTCCTCTACAGTCTGGTTCCCCTGAACCAGGTTCTCGAACTGGGTCTCCAAAGCACCGACTGCCTGATCCGGGAAAAACTTTCTCTTGAAGAGCTCCTTGAAAACTCTCCATGTCTGCCCTGGAGTGCCTACTCTCGGGTCCGTCTGATACCAGGTACGGGCAAGATCCCGCATCTGGCTGGCTGCTGCCTCTATCTAGAGTCGGACTGGTATCTCCGCCAGTCGGAAGATCTTCTCAATGTGCTCTATCCAGTCATCAGCATAAAGAATCCCCTCTGTCCCCAAGAAGTCCCTGGGGTTCATCTTCTTGAAGTCCTGTATGCCCGAAATCCTCTGCTGTCGCGGCTGTCCTGATCCTCCCTGTGGCTGGACTGCCAACCTCTCCATCGTCACTCTAGCCACCTGATGGACCTCATCAATGCCTCTGGTAAATGCCGTCGTCTGACGCTGCTGCTGGGTCTGCTACGACTCTAGGAACTGCTGGAAATACGTAAACATCTGTGCAGCATCCACAAATCCAGATGGCATCTGCTGCTGGAACTCCTGCTGGTGCTGCTGAAACTGTTGCTGACGAAACTGCGGAGGAGGCATGTCTGGGGTAGCTGGGATGGTCCCCCGAATAAGTAGAGGTGCACCCCCAAATGTGGCAGAAGCTCCCACATAAGCTGGAGTAAGGGGAGCTGCAGTCCCCGGGTCCTGGTGAGCTGGACGAGAGGTGGCAGACCTCTCAGTGGTGTCACCTGGACCGAGACGCTGCGATCGTGTCTCCACCATCCTGAAGGCAGATCAATAAGAAAGTCAATAACGGTACAAGGATGATAGTATCAAAGGACAATATGAAATAGATTATACAGATTTGAACAATAGTCAGTAGATTCAAATCCATGAAAATTTCCTAATTGTGATTGAGTAACCACTCTCTCTAAGCCTATTCCTTAAATCCTATCACAGGCTGTAGTGATACTCTAGTTCGAATATCACTACATAAACTCGACCTGCATGGGCCACCACTAAAAACATGTCACGACCCGCACCCTTGAGTAAGGGCACGAGAAGTGGGTACGTCCAGCCTACGCCGCAGTGTCGGCGGTAGAACGCTGTCCTAGGTCAATCATCTAACAATATAAAGTACCTGTACAGTTTATACTCTCCGAATGGAGGTGACAAACAAAAAACAATCTCAATCACATCTAGGTAGAAGAATAAAAGATAGATAGATAGACAGTAACTCAAAGAGAACAGTAGAATAGATGAAATAAGTCCAAGTGTCTAGGATAACATAACATCAGAATGTCAACTCATAATACAATAAGTCTAAGAGTCTATACATCTCCACATCTCAAAATACAACTCAGAATGTGAGACAAAAGATAATACAGAAAGACTGTCTAGCTAAACTAGTCTAGACTACAGGGGCAACATCCTCAGCTGCAGGTGGATCCTGCTGAGGGTCCACAACATAAGTGTCATCTAGTCCTGCTCCATAATAGGTAGACACCAGGGCCTCCTCCTCATCCTCTGTAATATTTTCAACAGGTCCAATCAGGACAGGAACGAGCACAATACATCTCACGCAGTGCATAGTATGATAGGAAATATAAAGCATACAATAGAGTAAAATACAGGAAACGCTGAAGGAAGATACATGTAGCAAAAGAGATAACTGTAATGAAATATCTACTATAATAGAGAACTAGCAGTGTCTAGTGAGTCAGAGTAAAATATAGACATGTGAAATGGCATAGGAGATTCATGGCTACAGCTAAGAGTGATTCATGGCTATAGCTACTGGGGTAATATCCACATGACTATTTCCACTCCCCCATCCCCAATCAATACACAAGGATCCGTTCAAGTTATGTTAAGATTCATGATAAGCCCATAAATAGGAGATTCATGAGAGGCTCTGTGAATCATGAGAGTACATGAGTCACAAGCGATTCGTGAATCTATGAAAGCATAGAGATACATGATGATTCGTGAAACGCACAAACATGCTGTATCTGATGCTCCCGAGGGGGATAACATCTCATGAAAAGATCCATATAGTACCAATCCGTGATACAATCGTGTCAGCATCAAGTAAAGTAATCTAGAGCAAGAATATAAATCCTGGCAAATATGAAACGGTCAGAGAATGTACTCGCCTGATAACTGAATGTCTGAAGAAGATATACTGTCTGAGGAGAGGTGTATGGCTCCTAATCAGAGCAATACAAGTCACAATGTATCCACAATGGTAAAAATAAAGTATACAATGCATACTACATAATTCTAGGTCAATCTGGTCAAAAGTCAACTCTTGGTCAACTCTAATAGTCAAACTAGGTCACAGGAAGTCAAACTAAGTCAATAAGGTCAAACAAGGTCAAACAAGTCAATTACTAGTCAACATGATCAATCTGGATCAAGTCTAGGTCAAATTTAGACCAACTAAGGTATTGGTCAAACAAAGACCAGTCAGTAAGGTAATTAGGTCAAACATGGTCTGACTAGTTGAGCTAGTCATTTATTAGGTCAATTAGGTCATGGTTTGACCAATAGTTGACTTTAGTCAACCATGGTCAACAATGGTCAACTCTAAGTCAAAGCTAGGTCAATACTAGTCTAACTAGTTAGGGTTTTAGTCAACTAGTTAAATTAGTCATTGTAGGTCAATCCTAGTCAAATCTAGGTTAATTAGGTCAAGGTTTGACCTAAGGTTGACTTTGGTCAACCCTTAGTCAACAAAGGTTAACTAGTAGGGTTTTGGGCCTTTAGGTCAAATTGAGTTAGCCCCCAAGCCATAGGCTAGTAGCCTAGGCCATAGGCTATTCTTAGGGTTCCATAGGCTAGTGATTATAGGTTTCTATATAAACCTAGACTTAGCAAGTTATACATATATATATATCTATATATATAAATATATATATACACATCAATCTACTATCTATATACCTATATGGGAATACCATATATACCATACCCAAAAACCCACATACATATGATACACTATATATGTGACCTAAAACAAATATATATATATATATATATATATATATATATATATATATATATATATATATATATATATATATATATATATATATATATATCAATATATATATACATATATATACCTATATATATAAAACTTATATATATACTATACATATATAAAGAGAGGAAAGTGAGGGACATAGAGAGAGAGACATAAAGTGAAAGAGGGAAAACATGACAGTGAGAGAGAGGGGAAAATGGGGGTGACTGGACAGTGGACAGGAGGGGGGTGTCCTCAGATTTCCCGAGAACAGGAATTGCACCCCCTCACAGAAAATACACACACACACAATTCATATATACATATATGTATAAATACATCATAACTACCTATTCACTCACCCAAATACCCTCAAAATTCACCCACACTCACACATACCTATATACTACATGTTTATACCCTAAAAATACATATATACATGTATAAAACATATCAAAAATAGATTTGAAAATCACTTTTGAAAACTAGGAATTAATACAAAATCTGGAAAAAATTGCACTGTACACTTGACAGTAGGCAAACCCAATTTCTCCTACAAATCGAGCTAAGACCCGAATCAAAGGGTTGGTAACTGAGCCCCTAGGTGTCCTCTAGTATCTAGTGTCCCTAGGAGTCCACCACGACACGACACAACGTGTCCAACCGCCCAAAAACCCAATCGGGTAAATCAAGATACGCACACACACACGCAGTGTCGTGCACGTGTGCACTTAACTCTAGGACACGACACACTTGCACCCGTGTCTCGTGCTCGTGCACGAAGGTGAGCCTAGGGGTTGGGCACGTGTCCAACACCCTGCACCGTGTCTACGTGTCTCACAGTGTCGACACGAGAGCCGTATCAGTCGTAAAAACACGACTGATGCGCGCATTTGGCACTGCGTCGTGCAGTGAGTCACGCGCCTCGTGGACACGACACGAGCCACGTGGGGCCTCGTAGTCATGTCCACGTGTAGCCCAGGTATAGGGCTACACACTCGTGCAAACACGAGGTGTCCTCGACTCGTGTCCATGCGATACGAAGGCCGTGTCCAAGTCGAACTTTCGACTGGACTGTGCGCGTGCACGACAGTGCACGACCAGTGCACGTGTCCTCGTGTCCTCGATACGACACGAGGTGTCCTAAAATTTTGGGGGCATGTGCACAGACACTGCCCCCTCGTGTCCACCAATTTTGGTGTGTCCTAGTGGTCTGTACAGTGAGAACTAAGGGGGTGGTAGCAGGGCACTGCACGAGGGCCTCGTGCAGTGGGTTCGTGTCCGATTTGGACACGAACACGACCCAATTTTGTGTTCAGTCCAGTGGGGTTGTGACCTAGGTGTCTAGGGCTACCCAAAAACATATTTTATTTCACATTTTAATAAAAACCAGTTCTTTGTGGCATTTCAACAAACACAGTTTCCTAGTCTAGGATACGTGTCCGATACGGACACCAAACCAACTCAAACCTTCACCAAATTTGTCCTACAGTACCCTAGTACCTAGATGCATGCAAATATGAAGAGAAAACACAAAATTAACATGGTTTATGGATATTTACCTATTTGGTGAAAAATCAAGAAAACACCCAAGTAGGGGGGGTGTTCTTCCACTTGGTGATGCCCAAAAGCTTCCAAATTCCTTGATAGCAGGCCCTAACTAGTACCCTCTAGTGTAGGGGAGTCCAATGCAAGAAACTAGAGGTGATTTGGATCAAAATTGATCAAGTTGTGTAGGTTTGAAGAAATAGGGTTTTTCTAGGTTTAATTTCATGTAAAATGATCATGAATAAATGTGGGGGGGTTAATATAGGATGGTGGGCTGCCATGGGGGGTCCTTGGCCGGCCATAGCAAGGGGGGGTGTCCTAGGCTTGCTTCTAGGTTAAGGCAAGGACTTTCATGGTAAAGGCTTGATATTTTGAGTAAATCAAGCAAAATATCATATGTAAAATATCTAGATATTTATCTCACTTTAACCATGACCAAGTATCTATCCTCTTAGTCATTCTAGGTTAGTAACTAACCTCTAGATTAGGCTAAACTTGGTTAGGGGCTCTCATGACACTTAATAATAATTAAACAATAATAAAAACACATAAATCTAAATAATTCCAAATAATTCCTAGAAATTTACCAAAATACCCTTTAGGCTAAAAATCACTAATTTGGTGTTCTAAGCCTATGGCTAAGCTCTCATGGTCATGGCAACTTCTAGGTTAGAGAAAACTAGGGTTTACACTAAGTTATACTAACAAAATCACAAAGTCATAAGTCATGACTTAGCATGACTTTAGAAATGGTTTAACTTAACTAAAATCACCAGAAAATCATACCATGACTAAAATACCACTAATAAATAATAAAAATAATAAATTTTCAAAAATACCCCAATTTCAGAAAACATGGTGTTACAAGTCTACCCACCTTAAAATAATTTCGTCCTCGAAATTTAGATGGTCGTACTCCTCCTAGGTCAAACCTCCAACAATCAGGGACGAAGCCACTACATAGGCAACATACAAGGTCAACAAGCAAAATATGGGTAGTAGACCTATACTGGGTCATGTCCAAAAATTGGCTGGCAGTTTTAGGTCATAAGGTGTCCTTAAATCAAATCGGAGCCAAAAGTAACTCCATGGGGTAAATCAGGATGGAGCCTCGGGTCAGAAAAATTGTACTAAGCAATGAAGCATACAATGGTATGCCTGAGTGGGACACTAAGGTCATGGGTGTATTATGTCATGTCTAGGTCATGTATGTAGAATTAGTTTTGAAAAAACAACTAGCCTTGTGCTCCAAATTTAAAAGTCACGGTAACGTGCCTACGGTGACCATAATTTAGAGTGGGAAAGGTCTATGGCCTAAATTGAACCAAAAATCATGATGAAATAGTAGTTTAAAGGACAGGTTAGGTGGGACAGTCCTGGTCATAGGTATAGACTGGGAAAATAAGGAAACAATAAATCACAGGGCTAAAAGGGCTACCATTCTATGGTCAGAGCTACTCTATCAAAAAGGCATAACATATATACACTAATTTATTTAAGGGAAAAATTCTTGACAAAAGAGTTTAGTCAAGAATTACATTAACAACTAAACTACTCCTACTCCTACTCCTAAGTAAGAGATGAAGAAACAACAACAATCGACAAAATCAAAAGAACTAACAGGTCAAAACTGATCACTAATAAAGAACAGGTAGGAGCAGATGGAATTGGATTTTAAGATAGAAATAATGAAGCAAGGTGGGAATGGGATTTAGAATAACAGAACCTGCAAGCACATCGCCAACTGCCTGAGCATCCTCAACTGTCATGGCGTAAGCACGCCCCTGCTGACCTCTTCCAGCCTGCTGCTGGAACTGCAAAAATCTCTGCTGCTGTGGCTGTAACGGTCCTCTCTGCTGCTGTCCTACCGGAGTCTTGGCTCCTGCTCCTGGTGCTGCTCCCTGTGCTACTCTGTCTGTGTACTGGAAACACTCCCTCAGCTGGTGGTCTGCTGCCCCACATAGTAGGCACGAGCCCAACCTCTTCCTGCACTCTCCCCATCCATGTCCCGATTTCTTACAGTAGGGACAACTGGTAGTCTGCTGTCTCGGGGCCTGCTGCTGCTGCCTCGGCTGCTGATACTGCTGTGGCTGCCTCTGCTGATGCTGATAGTGAGGCCTCTTGGCATGACCTCCACTGCTGCCTGCTCCCTGTGTATCACGGCCCCTCTTGAGCTTCAGCTCAAGATCATCCTCAGCTGCCATCGCTCCTGCCAGAATCTCCTCAAAGGTGGCATTCATGTCACTCTTGGTCAAGGACTTGACCTCCTTGACCAAGCCCTTCCTGAACCTCCTCGCCTTCGCTGTCTCGCTAAGGCCCTCTACAAACCTGCTCAACCGGCAAAACTCACCGGAATACTCCTCTACAGTCTGGTTCCCCTGAACCAGGTTCTTGAACTGGGTCTCCAAAGCACCGACTGCCTGATCCGGGAAAAACTTTCCCTTGAAGAGCTCCTTGAAAACTCTCCATGTCTGCCCTGGAGTGCCTACTCTCGGGTCCGTCTGATACCAGGTACGGGCAAGATCCCGCATCTGGCTGGCTGCTGCCTCTATCTGGAGTCCGACTGGTATCTCCGCCAGTCGGAAGATCTCCTCAATGTGCTCTATCCAGTCATCAGCATAAAGAATCCCCTCTGTCCCCAAGAAGTCCCTGGGGTTCATCTTCTTGAAGTCCTGTATGCCCGGAATCCTCTGCTGTCACGGCTGTCCTGATCCTCCCTGTGGCTGGACTGCCAACCTCTCCATCGTCACTCTAGCCAGCTGATGGACCTCATCAATGCCTCTGGTAAATGTCGTTGTCTGACGCTGCTGCTGGGTCTGCTGCGACTCTAGGAACTGCTGGAAATACGTAAACATCTGTGCAGCATCCACAAATCCAGATGGCATCTGCTGCTGGAACTCCTGCTGGTGCTGCTTGTGCTGCTGAAACTGTGGCTGACGAAACTGCGGAGGAGGCATGTCTGGGGTAGCTTGGATGGTCCCCCGAATAAGTAGAGGTGCACCCCCAAATGTGGCAGAAGCTCCCACATGAGCTGGAGTAAGGGGAGCTGCAGTCCCCGGGTCCTGGTGAGCTGGACGAGAGGTGGCAGACCTCTCAGTGGTGTCACCTGGACCGAGACGCTGCGAAGACAGATCAATAAGAAAGTCAATAACGGTACAAGGATGATAGTATCAAAGGACAATATGAAATAGATTATACAGATTTGAACAATAGTCAGTAGATTCAAATCCATGAAAATTTCCTAATTGTGATTGAGTAACCACTCTCTCTAAGCCTATTCCTTAAATCCTATCACAGGCTGTAGTGATACTCTAGTTCGAATACCACTACATAAACTCGACCTGCATGGGCCACCACTAAAAACATGTCACGACCCGCACCCTTGAGTAAGGGCACGAAAAGTGGGTACGTCCAGCCTACGCCGCAGTGTCGGCGATAGAATGCTGTCCTAGGTCAATCATCTAACAATATAAAGTACCTGTACAGTTTATACTCTCCGAATGGAGGTGACAAACAAAAAACAATCTCAATCACATCTAGGTAGAAGAATGAAAGATAGATAGATAGACAGTAACTCAAAGAGAACAGTAGAATAGATGAAATAAGTCCAAGTGTCTAGGATAACATAACATCAGAATGTCAACTCATAATACAATAAGTCTAAGAGTCTATACATCTCCACATCTCAAAATACAACTCAGAATGTGAGACAAAAGATAATACAGAAAGACTGTCTAGCTAAACTAGTCTAGACTACAGGGGCAACATCCTCAGCTGCAGGTGGATCCTGCTGAGGGTCCACAACATAAGTGTCATCTAGTCCTGCTCCATAATAGGTAGACACCAGGGCCTCCTCCTCATCCTCTGTAATATTTTCAACAGGTCCAATCAGGACAGGAACGAGCACAATACATCTCACGCAGTGCATAGTATGATAGGAAATATAAAGCATGCAATAGAGTAAAATACAGGAAACGCTGAAGGAAGATACATGTAGCAAAAGAGATAACTGTAATGAAATATCTACTATAATAGAGAACTAGCAGTGTCTAGTGAGTCAGAGTAAAATATAGACATGTGAAATGGTATAGGAGATTCATGGCTACAGCTAAGAGTGATTCATGGCTACAGCTACTGGGGTAATATCCACATGACTATTTCCACTCCCCCATCCCCAATCAATACACAAGAATCCGTTCAAGTTATGTTAAGATTCATGATAAGCCCATAAATGGGAGATTCATGAGAGGCTCTGTGAATCATGAGAGTACATGAGTCACAAGCAATTCGTGAATCTATGAAAGCATAGAGATACATGATGATTCGTGAAACGCACAAACATGCTGTATCTGATGCTCCCGAGGGGGATAACATCTCATGAAAAGACCCATATAGTACCAATCCGTGATACAATCGTGTCAGCATCAAGTAAAGTAATCTAGAGCAAGAATATAAATCCTGGCAAATATGAAACGGTCAGAGAATGTACTCGCCTGATAACTGAATGTCTGAAGAAGATATACTGTCTGAGGAGAGGTGTATGGCTCCTAATCAGAGCAATACAAGTCACAATGTATCCACAATGGTAAAAATAAAGTATACAATGCATACTACATGATTCTAGGTCAATCTGGTCAAAAGTCAACTCTTGGTCAACTCTAATAGTCAAACTAGGTCACAGGAAGTCAAACTAAGTCAATAAGGTCAAACAAGGTCAAACAAGTCAATTACTAGTCAACATGATCAATCTGGATCAAGTCTAGGTCAAATTTAGACCAACTAAGGTATTGGTCAAACAAAGACCAGTCAGTAAGGTATTTAGGTCAAACATGGTCTGACTAGTTGAGCTAGTCATTTATTAGGTCAATTAGGTCATGGTTTGACCAATAGTTGACTTTAGTCAACCATGGTCAACAATGGTCAACTCTAAGTCAAAGCTAGGTCAACACTAGTCTAACTAGTTAGGGTTTTAGTCAACTAGTTAAATTAGTCATTGTAGGTCAATCCTAGTCAAATCTAGGTTAATTAGGTCAAGGTTTGACCTACGGTTGACTTTGGTCAACCCTTAGTCAACAAAGGTTAACTAGTAGGGTTTTGGGCCTTTAGGTCAAATTGAGTTAGCCCCCAAGCCATAGGCTAGTAGCCTAGGCCATAGGCTATTCTTAGGGTTCCATAGGCTAGTGATTATAGGTTTCTATATAAACCTAGACTTAGCAAGTTATACATATATATATATATATCTATATATATAAATATATATATACACATCAATCTACTATCTATATACCTATATGGGAATACCATATATACCATACCCAAAAACCCACATACATATGATACACTATATATGTGACCTAAAACAAATATATATATATATATATATATATATATATATATATATATATATATATATATATATATATATATATATATATATATATATATATATATATATATATATATCAATATATATATACATATATATATATTTTTTTTTTTTTTTTTTTTTTTTTTTTTATATATATATACATATATATATATATCTATATATATAAAACTTATATATATACTATACATATATATAGAGAGGAAAGTGAAGGACATAGAGAGAGAGACATAAAGTGAAAGAGGGAAAACATGACAGTGAGAGAGAGGGGAAAATGGGGGTGACTGGACAGTGGACAGGAGGGGGGTGTCGTCAGATTTCCTGAGAACAGGAATTGCCCCCCCTCACAGAAAATACACACACACACAATTCATATATACATATATGTATATATACATCACAACTAACTATTCACTCACCCAAATACCCTCAAAATTCACCCACACTCACACATACCTATATACTACATGTTTATACACTAAAAATACATATGTACATGTATAAAACATATCAAAAATAGATTTGAAAATCACTTTTGAAAACTGGGAATTAATACAAAATCTGGAAAAATTTGCACTGTACACTTGACAGTAGGCAAACCCAATTTCTCCTACAAATCGAGCTAAGACCCGAATCAAAGGGTTGGTAACTGAGCCCCTAGGTGTCCTCTAGTATCTAGTGTCCCTAGGAGTCCACCACGACACGACACAACGTGTCCAACCGCCCAAAAACCCAATCGGGTAAATCAAGATACGCACACACACACGCAGTGTCGTGCACGTGTGCACTTAACTCTAGGACACGACACACTTGCACCCGTGTCTCGTGCTCGTGCACGAAGGTGAGCCTAGGGGTTGGGCACGTGTCCAACACCCTGCACCGTGTCCACGTGTCTCACAGTGTCGACACGAGAGCCGTATCAGTCGTAAAAACACGACTGATGCGCACGTTTGGCACTGCGTCGTGCAGTGAGTCACGCGCCTCATGGACACGACACGAGCCACGTGGGGCCTCGTGGTCATGTCTACGTGTAGCCCAGGTATAGGGCTAAACACTCGTGCAAACACGAGGTGTCCTCGACTCGTGTCCATGCGATACGAAGGCCGTGTCCAAGTCAAACTTTCGACTGGACTGTGCGCGTGCACGACCAGTGCACGTGTCCTCGTGTCCTCGATACGACACGAGGTGTCCTAAAATTTTGGGGGTATGTGCACAGACACTGCCCCCTCGTGTCCACCAATTTTGGTGTGTCCTAGTGGTCTGTACAGTGAGAACTAAGGGGGGTGGTAGCAGGGCACTGCACGAGGGCCTCGTGCAGTGGGTTCGTGTCCGATTTGGACACGAACACAACCCAATTTTGTGTTCAGTCCAGTGGGGTTGTGACCTAGGTGTTTAGGGCTACCCAAAAACATATTTGTTTCACATTTTAATAAAAACCAGTTCTTTGTGGCATTTCAACAAACACAGTTTCCTAGTCTAGGATACGTGTCCGATACGGACACCAAACCAACTCAAACCTTCACCAAATTTGTCCTACAGTACCCTAGTACCTAGATGCATGCAAATATGAAGAGAAAACACAAAATTAACATGGTTTATGGACATTTACCTATTTGGTGAAAAATCAAGAAAACACCCAAGTAGGGGGGGTGTTCTTCCACTTGGTGATGCCTAAAGGCTTCCAAATTCCTTGATAGCAGGCCCTAACTAGTACCCTCTAGTGTAGGGGAGTCCAATGCAAGAAACTAGAGGTGATTTGGATCAAAATTGATCAAGTTGTGTAGGTTTGAAGAAATAGGGTTTTTCTAGGTTTAATTTCATGTAAAATGATCATGAATAAATGTGGGGGGGTTAATATAGGATGGTGGGCTGCCAAGGGGGGTCCTTGGCCGGCCATAGCAAGGGGGGGTGTCCTAGGCTTGCTTCTAGGTTAAGGCAAGGACTTTCATGGTAAAGGCTTGATATTTTGAGTAAATCAAGCAAAATATCATATGTAAAATATCTAGATATTTATCTCACTTTAACCATGACCAAGTATCTATCCTCTTAGTCATTCTAGGTTAGTAACTAACCTCTAGATTAGGCTAAACTTGGTTAGGGGCTCTCATGACACTTAATAATAATTAAACAATAATAAAAACACATAAATCTAAATAATTCCAAATAATTCCTCGAAATTTACCAAAATACCCTTTAGGCTAAAAATCACTAATTTGGTGTTCTAAGCCTATGGCTAAGCTCTCATGGTCATGGCAACTTCTAGGTTAGAGAAAACTAGGGTTTACACTAAGTTATACTAACAAAATCACAGAGTCATAAGTCATGACTCAGCATGACTTTAGAAATGGTTTAACTTAACTAAAATCACCAGAAAATCATACCATGACTAAAATACCACTAATAAATAATAAAAATAATAAATTTTCTACTGGCGATGGGATGTCATCACCCGATCACACCCGACCACCCCAACCAAGTCCGGATCCTATACCTCGGCAGCTGACCGATCGTCCCCATAATGCAACATCGCCCCGTGGAGTTAACACTACTACAGCTCAAACGGAAGGTCCTACATCTTTCCGGACTGAGATGCAGTCCCATGTGGCAGCGCCCGTTCCAGCTGCACCACCAGTGCCAGTGGACCCCACCGACCTCGTAGGCCTGCTACAAGGAGTGCTTGAACCCCAGAGGGCACAAACTGAAGCTCATCGCGGACAGACTGCGATTATGAGAGAAGGCATAGAGAATGCCCATAACGTGGCTATGGATGCCCTCGAGAGAAGAGAAGCAGCTCAATCAGAACCAAGGCCTGCTAAGGTTGGCGATATTGAGAAATTTAAGAAGCTGGGCCCTCGACCCTTCTAGAGAACCGAAAGAATCATCTATGCCGACGAATGGCTCGATAGCATGGAGCGTCTTCTCAGCGTCGCTCGACTTCCAGATGACCTCCAGGTCGAAGTAGTAGGACTCCAACTGCTAGATGTAGCAAGCACCTGATATCGGAATGAACCCCGACTCCAGGACAGGCAGCTTGACTGGAACACCTTCAAGATGTTGTTCCGCAGGAAATTCTATCCAACATCAGAGTTGCGGGAGATGAAAAGACAGTTCCAGAATCTGAAGCAAGGGATCATGACGGTTGGAGAGTATGTAGCAGAGTTCGACCAACTTAGCCGTTTTGCCAAAAACTTGGTTGCTGACCCTGCGGATCGTACTGAAAGATTTAGGCAAGGACTGAGGGAAGAAATTCACACCCGTGTGATCTCAGGCGGTGCTAAGACTTAAGAGAGGATCCTAAAACGAGCTCAGGATATAGAGAAGAGTCAGCCTGCTCGTTCAAAAGGGGAGTATCCTGGAACTAGCAATTTCTAGGGTAACCAGAAGAAGCCCAACAACAACAACAACAGGCCTCCTCACCACCACCAGCACCATCAGGCAAGGACCAATGACAGAGTGCCTCAGAAGATTCCTGTCTATGATTTCTGTAAGAGGCCAGGATATCAGGCGAACATCTGCAGAAAGAGACTAGGACACTGCCTAGTTTGTGGGTCTGCCACCCACCAAGTAAAGGACTGCCCCACGGCATTCAACCGGACTGGAACAACACCGCAGAAAGCTCTCTTCCCACTCAGCAACAACAGTTTAGGCAACACCAAAAGAAGACTGGGCGAGACTTTGCCCTAACAGCAGATGAGCAAGAGCCAGAGCAGGAACCTACCGCTGATATCATCACAGGTTCTATTTATGTGCATTAGCATCCTGCTTTAGCATTATTTGATTCGGGTGCATCACATAGTTTTATAGCAAGAAAATTCATTTCTGTACACCACCTAGATACGGGATTTAGCAAGAAAATATGTAGAGTTATGACTGGTGGTGGACCCATACCCATCACTGAGACCTGTAACTTTCCTATAACTATCTCAGGACACAAATTCTTAGCACCCTTACTTGTGATGCCATTACCTAACTATGATGTAGTCCTAGGAATGGACTGGTTAAGTAAGCAGTATGCGCTGATAGATTGTCACAGAGGATGTGTAGTCTTCAGCCCACCTGGAGAGCCGGTGTTTGAAATCTCTCGAGCTCCGGAAGATATGAAGAGTGTTACTTACTCCTCTATCACCGAAGACCCCGGGCCTCCACATCCTATTATAGCGGACTTTATGGACATCTTCCCTGATAGTCTTTCGGGATTGCCCCCAGATCGAGATGTGGAATTCACCATTGATCTAGTTCCCGGCTCTTTTCTTATTTTTCGGGGATGCTACAGAGTCAACCCCAATGAGGCCAATGAAATGAAGGACCAGATCAATGAGCTGAAGGCCCTTATATTTATCAGAGATGGAGCCTCACCCTGGGGAGCACCTGTCTTGTTCGTGCCCAAGAAGGACAGAACTGTACAGATGTGCATCGACTACCGAGCGCTGAACAACATCACCATTAAGAATAAGTGCCCTCTGCCCCGGATCGATGACCTGTTTGATCAACTAAGTGGAGCTAAAGTATTTTTGAAGATAGATCTCAGATTCGGCTACCATCAAATCAAGGTCAGAAAGGAGAATATTCTAAAGACGACGTTCAACACCAAATATAGACAATATGAATTTTTGGTCATGCCATTTGGACTGACGAATGCCCCTGCAGTATTTATGAATCTCATGAACAAGGTCTTCCATGAATACCTGGATCAGTTTGTTGTTGTCTTTATCGATGACATTCTGATCTACACGAAGACCGAAGAAGAGCATGATGAGCACCTTAGAAAAGTTCTGGGAATCTTAAGGAAGGAGAAGCTCTATGGTAAGCTATCTAAATGTGAATTCTTCTTAGACAAGGTAGATTTTCTAGGCCATGTTGTCACAGGAGAAGGAATTTTGGTGGATCCAAAGAAGATAGCTGCTATTGAGAAGTGGAGTACACCAAGTTCAGTTGCTGAAATCAAATGTTTCTTGGGCTTAGCTGGCTACTACCAAAAATTTGTGAAGAACTTCGCCAGGATTGATGAGCCGATGACAAAACTCACAAGGAAGAATAAAGAATTTGTGTAGACTGAAGCTTGCCAGTCAGCATTTAAGGAACTGAAGAAGAGACTGACAACGGCGCCGATACTTGTGCTACCCGCAGGTACTGGCTGTTTCTCAATTTATAGTGATGCCCCCGGTAAAGGATTGGGTTGTGTTCTTCAACAACACGGGAAAGTAATTGCTTACGCTTCTAGGCAATTACGGACTCATGAGAAGAACTATCCCACGCATGATTTGGAGCTTGCAGTGGTTATATTTACACTGAAGCTGTGGAAGCATTACCTCTATGGAGAGAGAGTAGAAATATTTGCAAACCACAAAAGTCTTAAATATGTTTTCACTCAGAAGGAGCTGAACATGCGACAGAGACGATGGCTGGAGCTGATGAAAGATTTCGACATCGACCTACAGTACCATCCGGGTAAGGCTAATGTTGCTGCAGATGCACTTAGTCGATACCCGATGGCAATGTTCTTGACCAAGGAGCGGCATTTGCTGGAAGACATAGAGAAGCTTGGACTGGAGATTGTACTGCCTGAAGAGAAAATGAAGAAACTTGGAAGAGAAGCAATTGTACCAGGGGTTGATTCATCAATGATGCAGTTGCAAGTGCGTTCAAGTCTGATGGACAGAGTCAAGGAGACAAAATTCCAAGACGAGACACTTTACAAACTCAGAGATCAAGTGCTGGCAGGAATACTTGAAGGTTTCTCAATCGCCAGTGACGGAGCACTGAGGCATGGTACGAGACTTTGCGTACCAACTGGCGAACTGAGGAAAGAGCTTATGCAAGAAGCGCACCAGTCGAAGTATTCCATACATCCAGGAGCTAACAAAATGTATCGGGATATGCATACTGTAGTATGGTGGTACGAAATGAAGAAGGACGTATCCAGGTATGTGGCTAGATGCTTAATTTGTCAACAAGTGAAAGCTAGCAGACAGAGACCAGCAGGACTATTGCAGTTGCTAGACATCCCGGAGTGGAAATGAGAACACATAATGATGGACTTTGTGTCAGGACTGCCTCGATCCCAAGGAGGGAAGGATGTCATTTTGGTTATTGTGGACCGACTGACGAAGCCAGCACCCTTTATCCCCTTCAAGGTTGGTCTATCCACCGAGAAGTTGGCAGCACTGTACATACAGCATATCTACCGGATTCCTGGAGTTCCGTAAGTATCGTATCTGACAGGAATACCAGATTCATCTCTCACTTCTGGAAGAGCTTACACGACAGTTTGGGAACACAACTGAAGTTCAGCACCGCCTACCATCCCCAGACTGACAGACAATCGGAGAGAACCATCCAGACGCTAGAAGACATGCTGAGATCTTGCGTCTTGGAATTTGGAGGGTCTTGGGAAGACCACTTGCACTTGGTAGAATTCTCCTACAATAACAGCTACCAAGCTAGCATCGGTATGACTTCGTTCGAGGTACTTTATGGACGTTGCTGCCGCACTCCACTTGCTTGGGACGACGTAGGAGAAAGAGTATTGCTTGGACCTGAGATGGTGACCGATGCAATAGAGAAGGTAAAGGTGATTAGAAACAAGCTCAGGATTGCTCAGGACAGACAGAAGCATTGGGCTGATAGAAGTCGTCGACCACTGGAGTTCGAAGCAGGAGATAGTGCCTTCATCAAGATTTCCCCTACCAAAGGAATTATCAGATTCGACAGAACAGGAAAGCTGAGCCTCAGGTACATCGGCCCATTCAAAATTTTGAGCCGAGGCGGAGAATTAGCGTACCGATTAGCTCTACCAGCTAATCTTGAGGGCGTGTACAACGTCTTCCACGTTTCACAGCTCAGGCGCTACATTCCGGATCCGAGCCACATCTTAGACCATTTGGAGCTGGAGATTGGACCTAGTCTAATAATACCAGAAAATCCATTAGCGATTTTACACAGAGGTGAGAAAAAAACCAGGAACTCTGTGACGCCGATAGTCAGAGTGATGTGGCGACACAATTCCCCAGGCGAGTCTACCTGGGAGCGAAAAGACGAGGTGTGGGAGCAGTATCCGTATCTATTTGAGACCTGAGGTAATTCCTAACCCTATCTTTTAATTTCGAGGATGAAATTTTCTAAGGAGGGAAGGTTGTGAAACCTGCAATTTCGGAATTTATCTGGATTATTGGATTTTACTGCATTTTTGGTCGATATTGGATTTTAGTTTTCAATAGTACATTTTAGTTAAGATTAGATTGATATTATTATTATTATTATTATTATTATTATTATTATTATTGATATTATTATTAGTTAGTTAAGAAAATTATATTTTTTTAAAAAAATTAATCCTTAATTTTTGATTGACTGGCTGGACCCGTCCTGTTCCCGTGTTCGAACCGAACCCAATCTCGATTTGTTTCGAAACCAACTTTTAATCCTATATATATATATATATTTATATATATTATTTCCTTTTTAAAGGAAAGAAACTTTCTTTTCCAAAATAACTCTTTCTCTCTCTAACCCGTACCCCTCCCCTTTCCGGTCCGTTCACAGCCGATCCGTGTCCCCCGACCTTTCGGAAACCGTCGCGTCTCCTTCCTTCCCGTATCCCCCAGCCTCTCACCCCTACAAAACCCCCATCTCCTTCTCCACTCTCATACTCACTTTTCCCAAATTTTCCCAAGCACTAGCCCTAACCCGCGCCTCTCGGCCGACCCCGGCGCCGATCCTCCCCGAGCGGCGACCCCCGCCGCCGCTATCCCCGCGGCCCAGGCCGACCGCCGGCCACCGAGCCCCGCCCCCTACGCGCGTCCCTCCGGCCTCGAGCCCCTGTCCGCGTCCGCCCCGACGTTGTCGACCCCTGTCGTTCCCGATCCGTTGTTCCAGTGTCCGTCTTGCTGTCCCGATCCGCTGTTTCGGTTTCACGTGGCCCTGATCCCGCTGTCCGTGTGTTTATGGATTTTCCCGAGTTCGCAGGATTTCATTTTCTCTAATTTTACATCTGAGAGCTCTAGCCGAGCACCCGAGGTATATTTCTGTGTCCCTGTGTCCCTCTCGTAGAGTCGATGATGACTCGGTCTCGATCCCGCTATGGGATTCGATTGTTGCATATTTGGTTCTAATTTCTGAGTCGAAATTGGTTCGTTGGGTTTTTCGATTTTAATTAGGAATTTATGCTGTGAATTTGGGTTTCGTATTCTGATTCCTATTCGGATTTGGTTCTGTTATTTTCGACTTCGATTTGGAATAGTCGGGCTTGTTTTCGATTTTTCTATAGGATCAAATTGTTCTGTGGGCTCTTTGGTGTGTATATATATATATATATATATATATATATAGGTTTATATTAAGTCTAGTTTATTCTGATTTTGAACCTGGTTTTAGTCCGTTTTGAAAATCGGTTTCCGATTTCGAGTTAGATAGATTATGAGTTCGGATTCTCGGATTTGGAAATTTAAGCTCTATTGATTCATTCTTGTATATAATATATATATATATATATATATATATATATATATATATATATATATATATATATATATATATATATATATATATATGGCTTTGAGATGGATTTTGGTTGATTTTCTCAGTTATGTCTTTTTGGTGTTGGGTTATGTACATATCTTGGTGGAGTATATATTGACTGGACGGTATTGTTTGGGTGGGATTTTCAACTTTCCGGTATCGCCTCGTGGCTAGGTCATCCTAGTTACAAAGGAGATACTACCCGATTTTTCTAAATTTGAAAACCTTTTTGGTTTATTTCCCGAGTTCGGCTATGGTCCTTTGACAGTTTTGTATTGTTTGGCTTTCGGATAATATTTTTGGGCGACGATCGTATCGGTCCATGGGCCCTAGCGAAATGCAAACGAAACCGACATTCTTGGACGTTGAGGCATAAGCTAATTGCAATGTGATATTAAGACCAAGTCTGAGACTTACCCTATATTTTTATATTTTATAAAATTATTTAGAACTTGTTACTCGGTATTTTTATATTTCGAGTGCAGGGCCTCGGCCTACTGAATGGACCGCTTTCCGACATTCAGAGCTCAACAGAAATATTTAAATTAATTTATGTAAATAAGTTGTAAGGGCATAAGCCCAGTTTTCTATTTCTTTTCTGTGACCCAGTATTGTGTAGAGTAGATTTTTTTTCTTTATTTTTCTGGGTGTTGATTTGGTTGTTAAAACTCGTAGAATGTTAAAATTGAATATCTAATTTTATATAGAAAATTAATAAGTTTTTCTCACATTAAGTAATTTTGTAATTTAACAAATTCATTAATTCTCATTAAAAAGAAAGTCTAGTTTTATATATATTACGAAAATACCAAGTTGTGACAATTAACCTGAAAAATGCTATTTTTCTAATAAATATTAAATTGATTTTTACTTCGTAAATTAATTAATAGTTGATTGCAACGATAAACGTGTTCCGATAGAATAATTTTAACAAACTTGAAACTTGATTAGGATCTTCTTTTAGAGATTGTAACTAGCATACCTAGATATGGTTCAATTATGATTCTAAGACAGGATTCTCAACTGTAGAATTTCGAGGACGAGTTTGACTTCCCCGGTACCGACTTCCAATCCAGTCATAAACCAAGGTAAGTACGGTTATGTTTATTTGGCAATTTAATTAGTAATTGTTATATTGCATGCTTAAACCCCATTATTATACGGAACTCTCTCCTAGAGTATTGATTGTTATTGATTGTGGGATATTGGGGGAGTAGTGTAGTGTTTTATGACCAATACCTTCATATTACATTGATCGTGCGAGCTTACCCCTTTTACACATGGGGATAAGCCGTATCGTATCACTAGGATACTATTGTACGACCCAAGCCGGTCATATACATTACCTATTCAAATTACATTGTTTTCAATTGTTAGAAAATATTGTTCAAATATTTCATAGCTGTTTAAGATTGTAAATTTCTATTATTATTTGAATTGTTAGATTTTCATAATTGTACTTTGCTCCTTTCCTGACTGGATCCCCCACCCCCAATAGGTATCATTGATGAGGCTGAGCTATTATATAATAGCTATTATGATCCAGTGCTTTACCCTGCGGTGCTTCCCGAGTCCTACTTGGAGGATGTTGATCCCGAGGCTGATGAGCCGGCTATCAAGATAGCTGTTGTTTATTTCTAGTTTGCCTTGTTTTGGAGTTGAACTCTTATTTCAGTATCTTATTATCAGTTGTATCTTTTTGTGTTGGACAAATTAAAGTTTTTAAATATTCAAAATACTAAAGTTGTGACAAATGTTTAGTTGTTGTTGAGATTACCTGTAAGTGGAAACAGCTTACTGTCGCCGTCTCACAACGGTGCAGGCTGGGCATGATCCAATTCGACCCAACAATTTGGGATCGGGTCGTGACAGGGGGTGAATAGAGTAAGTATGAGTGCAGCAGAAAATAATCACCAATTTAAAATTATAAACAGATAACTATGGCAGTGAATAAGAGACAGTAAATAAATATAGCAAGAGATAGAGAGATCAAACTCAGTGACACAGCGATGTATACTGGTATCCCTCTGAGAGGACTAATCCAGTCTCGAGTACTCTTGCTCGATGTTAATCCACTAAGGCACAAGCTAATTGAGAGCTTGCAGTCTCTTACAATACCGTACTTGGTGACAAGTGCACGACCGACTTTACAACACCGTGCTTGGTGACGAGCGCACGACCGGCTCCACAACAGAGATAGTTTCTGTACTTTGAACAACCTCTTTACAACTCTTGAGAACCAAAAGACTCTAGATCGAATAGATATTACTGACTTTTGGCTAAGAGAAGTGTAGGTGTGATATGAAAGCTTTTGATCGGATGAAAACACTTATTGAAGAGAGAAGATACGATGAAACTGATTGAGTGATTTGGAATGAGAAATTCTCTTCTATTTATATGTATTTTCGAGGACCGAACTCGGCAGAGTTCTAATGCAAAGATTTCGTAAATGAACATTGCATGCAGATTTGGAGGCAACAAATATTTAAATTCAAACTAACCGAACTCGGTCAGAGTTTGGACCGAACTCGGGCCGAACTCGGTTTGAGTTCTGTCTTAGTAAAAATGTAAGATATTTGTCAAATTTTGTTGTAGAATAGAAATAAAACTTTTGGTAGGTGGACTATGGATAGGTAGGTTGTATAAGAAAGTGGACTATGATTAACCTAAGCCATTATTATCCAGTCGATCTTACAATTTATATCCTAGACTCAATAAAGATAAAATACATAATAAATTGTAAAATGACTCGGACTAGATTCCAATGAAAATAAGCTTCAGAATGATGATTTACGTGCTTGCTGATGTGGTAGTACGCTTGTTGATATTGATTTCACAAGACCTGAAATGATTAGCAGTAGTTCATATATTTCGTGTATTGACTTAAGTTTATGTCGATTATCAAAATCGGGTGTGACCATAAAATGGACCAACAATCTTCTCTATTTTGATAATTGACAAACTTGAGTCTATACCAAAATATATCTAAACAGAACAAATAAAAATACATGAAAAAGAAATAAATTATGGTGGTGGTATTATTTCTTTGATTGTTGATTTTTAGTATTGCGCTCTTTCTCCCCCTTTGTCAATGAAAAAATGGTTTTGGCTCCCATGTAATGTGTGAAGCCAACAATATTCATCAAACAGACAAAGTAATGCTAGAGAGATAATCACAAATAACAACATTGCCACAAATAATAAGTGCATAAAAGAAATAACTAGTAGTAGAATATTAAAAATGTCATACTAAATGAAAGATACAACCATCACAATCTGCTAATAAATGTCTAATTGTAAAGTTTAGACATAAAAAAACTACATAAGATCATCATCTACCAACTCCATCCAAAATCCACTAGCTCAAGTCCTCATCACATCGGAGTGTCGTCACCTCTAGGAGCATCCGGTAGAAAATATACAGCAGTAGGATCGAAGTGAGAAAATATTGTCTCATCATCGAACCTGGGTCCAGGAAAGCTGGGGTGATGAAGTATGGTAACTTGATGTGAGGGGTCATAAGAGAGACTCCAGTGAAGATCAGCAATGCTGTTCCGCAACACCTGAGCCTGGGTGATATGGCGGAACTCTGAATCAAGATAGCCTTGATGTCGTTGTACTGAAAGGGCAACGAAATCATCAAAGCACTAATAGAAGCCAGGGTCAAAACCCGGAGCAGTGACTGGAGCAGCATCAGCAGGAGGAGCCTCGGGGTCAGCATCGTGTGCAGGCTCATCAGCAGGAGGCAAAGGAGGAGTAGGATATAACCTAGACCTACTGAGTTCAATGGCAGTGGAGGAGTAAGGACAGGTTTGAAGATCGAGTTCAAACCTCCTAAAGATAGAAGCCAAATGCATAGGGCAGATAAGGCTGTGTCCTATATTTCTGCAGTTAAGCATCCATGCCATCATAGTCTTAGGAACAGAAAATGGAATGCCAAAGTGAATGTGGTACATGGCTGACAATTCCATGAAGGTAATCGCATCAGAAGATCCCTTCTTTGGAAGAAGAACAGAGAATATAAACCTATGGAGTTCATAGAAGTTTTGATTTAGATGCATGGAGTAAACTCTTCTAGGAACAGGTTTAGGATGACACAAAAGTTCTTTGAAGGAATCAAAAGTGACACCTTCAGGAAATTGAATATGATGAATGTCTAATAAAGCTTCACCTACATCAGGAACATAAAAATATTCACTGATGTCGGTGGCATTGAACTCTAGTTCTTGCCTAACAACACATGAATAGAAGTTGCCGTTATCTTTTACTTGCAGATTGCGGTAAAACATACGGACAACATTATCATAAATGTTCTCAGCAACTTCGAAAAATTTACGAAAGCCGAGACGGTTGAAAGTGAGAGCATATTCAGAAAAGATGGTAAAGTTAACATGTGCTCCAGCACAAATTTTACGACCAAAAAATGAGTCAAACCAAAGGTCAAAAAATTCCCTATCAGAAAAGAGATCGGAATCGTAATCATCAGATCCCGTAGGTCGAGCTGGACTAAAAATATTTGTGGAAACATAGTCAGAGGAGGATGATCCTACTTAAGAGGAATCAACCTTTCTCTTTTAGTGTTTGGGTGCCATGGATGAGAAGGAAAGAGAATAGAATACCTTCGAAGAGGAGGAAGATGGTGGAGAGGATGGCCAACTAGACTCCTGAGAAAGCTCGAAGGGAAGGAGGAGTAGAAGTTCTATGGAGTATTTGTGGGTATTTCTCGGTAGAAGGATGAAGAAAAGTGAAAGAAAGGAGAAGAATTTATAGAGCTAGGGCCGGCTGTTCGGTTCTGAAAATCCGCACAGCGCCGACCGAACTCGGTCTGAACTCGGTCCGAACTCGGTCAGAGTTCGATCCGAGTTCGGCTGCTTGTATTCCCAATGTCATAAATACAGTATTTATTTAAAAATTCGAATTTATAACTATTGTACTTCTTCATTTAATAACTTCTATTACTTTGGGTTAGCTGTAGGGGCCGAATCCCAGCTAGCGGTAGTCCGAAGACTAGTGTACCGTGTCGCTTCAGGCTATTTACACCTGTATGATAGAAGGACCCTTTCGGCTTGTACCCAAAATAATTTTCGTTAATAAATTACAAAGTTTCGAGTTATAAAAATAAATTTAGTAAACATACTACATTATGAATTTGAAAATTCAAGTATGCCGAGCTCTCGCCGCATAACGTTAAATCGGTCTTCAGCCAGTGGTTTTGTGAAAATGTCTGCTAGTTGATGATCTGTGTCAATAAACTCTAGGCAGATGTCCCCGTGTTGTTGGTGATCACGTAAAAAAGTGATGATGAATTTCAATATATTTTGTGCGTGAGTGACATACAGGGTTATTAGTCAAGTTAATAGTGCTAGTGTTATCACAGTAAATGGAAATCTTAGTATAGTACAGATTGTAGTCTTCTAGGGTTTACTTCATCCACAAAATTTGAGCATAGCAATGTCCTGCGGCGATATACTCAGTCTCAGTAGTTGATAATGCTACAGAATTTTGTTTTTTGCTAAACCATGAGACTAAGACCTTTCCTAGGAAATGACACGTACCGCTGGAACTTTTACGGTATACTTTGCATCCTACAAAATCTGCATCCGAGTAAACTATCAGGTCAAAGGATTTGGTTTTAGGATACCACAAGTCGACTGTAGAAGTTCCCATAAGGTATCGGAAGATACGCTTAACGGCACTTAGGTGTGATTCCTTAGGATTTGCCTGGTATCATACACAAATGCAAATACTGAACATAATATCAGGACGATTAGCAGTTAAATATAATAAACTACTAATTATACCTCGATACTTACGCTGGTCGACAAGTTTGCCACTTTCATCAGTGTCAAGCTTTGTAGATGTAGCCATTAGAGTTCCGATAGGCTTTATATTTTTGAAGTCATACTTTTTCAGTATGTCCTTCGTATATTTGGCTTGATTGATGAATGTTCCCTTTGAGTGTTGTTTGATCTGGAGTCCTAGAAAGAAGTTCAGCTCTCCCATCATACTCATCTCAAATTCACTCTGCATACACTTAGCAAACTCTTGACAAATTTTTTCATTAGTAGAACCGAATATATTGTCATTAACGTATATTTGCACAAAAAGAATGTCATCATCTAAAGATTTGATAAACAAAGTTGTATCAACTCTTCCTTTTAAAAAGCCATTATCAAGTAAGAAGGCACTTAGGCGTTCATACCAAGCACGAGGTGCCTGTTTGAGTCCATAGAGTGCTTTCTTAAGCTTGAAGACGTGATCAGGTTTTTGAAAATCTTCAAAGCCATGGGGTTGTTTCACAAAAACTTCTTCTTTTAGAAATCTGTTCAAAAATGCACTTTTTACGTCCATTTGAAATAATTTAAAATCATTAAAACATGCAAATGCACAAAACATGCAGATAGCTTCTAGTCTAGCAACATGAGCATATGTCTCGTCATAATCAATACCTTTTTCTTGATTATAACCTTGTGCCACTAGACGTGCTTTGTTGCATAGAACTTGTCCATCTTTACTTAGTTTATTTCAGAACACCCATTTGGTACCAATTATCGATTGACCAATAGGTTTAGGAACGAGTTCCCAAACTTGGTTTCTCTCAAATTGATTAAGTTCTTCTTGCATGGCATTAATCCAAAACTCATCATTAAAGGCATCTTCTATATTCTTAGGTTCTATTTGAGAAAAGAAAGCTACATTTCCTGCTATTTTAGAATCTATAAGAGAGGAGCGCGTACTTACACCTTTTGATACATCACCTATAATGAGTGTCTCTGGATGATCTGGTAAGAACTTCAATGATTCAAATTTATGAGTCAGATCTTCCACAGGACTTTTATCGATTTTTGCTTGTATACCTTCATCATCATTGCCACTAGATCTGTGACTATTGAGCTCATCAAAAGTAACGTTAATAAATTCTTCAACAATCATAGACCTTTTATTGAAAATTCTATATCCCTTACTCTTAGCAGCATATCCGAGAAATATTCCTTCATCTGCTTTAGAGTCGAACTTACCCAAGTTGTCCTTGGTGTTCAGGATAAAACAACGGCATCCAAAAACTTTGAAATAAAAAATATTTGGAATCCTTCCAAACCAAAGTTCATAAGGTGTTTTCTTCGAGATGGGTCGAATTAACACCCTATTTAAAACATGACAGGCTGTGCTAACAGCTTCTGCCAAAATTATTTAGGAAGATTATGCTGATTCAGTATGACTCTAGCAATCTCGTTTAGAGTACGGTTCTTCCACTCTATAACACCATTTTGTTGAGGAGTTCTAGGACAAAAAAATTCGTGATAGTATCCACTATCATCACAAAACTTTTTGAAATCAGTATTTACGAATTCGCCACCATGATCACTTCGGATATGAGTAATCATGAAGCCTTTTTCGTTTTGTACCTTTTTACAGAGTAACTGAAATTCAAAAATAGCATTACTTTTGTTTGATAAAAAGTAAACTCAAGTAAAATGAGAGAAATCATCAACAATAACAAATGCATAGAGCTTACCGCTAAGACTAGCGACTCTACTAGGACCAAATAAATATATATGTATCAACTGCAAAGGTCTAGAAGTACTTACAGCGTTGATGGATTTAAATGTAGACCTATGTGCCTTATTTTTTTCACAGTCAGCACATACCATATCTCTCTTGAATGGAATCTCAGGGAGTCCTTTTACCAGTTTCTTAGTGCTCAGTCGTGAGATAGTGTCCATATTAGCATGTCCTAGTCTCATATGCCATAGCCAACTTTCATCTAGATTAGCTACTAGGCATTATCCTGCATTATTAGTAATCTCCAGAAAGAAAACATAAATATCGTCTTCTCTAATCCCTTCATATACGAGATTACCAAATGACATATCATATATGGTACATTTATCTTTTACAAAGTTGATACCATAACCATTATCAGCCAAATAACTTATGCTTAATAGGTTATGTTTCAATTCTGTAACTAGACAAACGTCTTTTATTACAGGATAAGGAGATATACCAACAGTGCCATTGCCAATGATATCACCTCTCAGATTATTTTCGAAGGAGACGTATCCTTCTTTCTTCATCGATAGCATATCGAACAAAGATGCATCACCAGTCATGTACCGCAAACATCCGCTATCGAGGATCTACTTGCTTTTAGCATGAGAGGGTTGAGGGTCCACCTACAAAACAAGTAGATAAATCCTTTGGTACCCATTTACTGAAGAGTCCATATTGATTAGTCTTAGGTCTCTAAAATAATGTGCGATTGTCAACAAGTTTTTTTTGCTAAAAATACTATGATATGTGTCCATGAATACCACAATATGTGCAAGTGAGTTTTGAAAACGTGTTAGTGGAATTTGTGTTGACATGCATATGTAATATTTTTGAAAACATATAAGTGAAAGCATGGTGATAATCGTGTTTCTTTCGTGCTTTCTATGTTTTAGTCCTCTTAGGTGTATGCTTAGCATTAGGACTAAATTTAGGTTGTGTCACAGGTATTGCCTGTTTGCCTAACTTAATTTCTAAATTTTTAGAAACCGCAAAAGACTTTTCATATTTAGCAGTCATGTCTATGAGTATTTTTTCTGTGATTAAGTGCTTCTTCTTCTTTATGTCATATAACTCTTGTATTTTGACATAGTCTCTTTTTTTCTTTTCAACTTTGAGGATAGCCTCATGATAGTCTACTTTAAGCTTGGCTATCTCTTCCGTGTTACCGGTAGTAGACGTCTCTTTAATGTCTTCAATAAGACTGGACAGTCTAGCTATCTTGGTTGTGTATGCCTTATTCTCTTTTCGAGATTGCTTATACTTGTCAAGCACATTTCTGTGTTCTTCAAGTAGTTCGCTGAAGGCATTTTCTAATTCATCGAAAGTAAAATCGTCATACAAAGGATTTGAGGATACCTTATCAAAAGCCATAAGACAGACATTGGCATTTCCGCAGGATCTGTCTTCTTCCTCTGTATCACTGGCATCACTTTCATGCCAGATATTGGTATTTGCATACTTTCGACTAGTTGTTGCTTTTCTGCTTGATCTTGATCTATCGTATGGACTGTTTTTCTTCGAAGTTGGACAGTCCTTCTTCATATGCCCTGATTTCTTGCATCCAAAGCATATTGTTTCATCTTTATTGCTTTCTTGGATATCTCTCTTCCTTCTGTTTGATTTCTCAAACTTTAGGTATTTTCTGAAGTTTTTTACTAGTAGGACTTGTACATCACCACTTGATGATTCTTCCTCAGAATCATTGCAAGTAGATTTTCTGGCTTGAGCTTTAAAGGCGATAGATTTTTCTTTTGGGGTCGCTTCATCAAACTCTTGCAGACCAAGCTCATGGGTCATGAGCTTGCCCATCAGTATTTTCAGAGACATGGTGGTGAGATCGTTTTCTTCAATGATTGTTGTTGCCTTTGGGTTCCAGTTCTTGGTTAGAGCCCGTAGCACTTTTCTGATCTTCTCGTGATTACTGTAATCCTTACCAAGAGATTGCAAACGATTAGTAATATCAAAGAAACGAGTAACCATCTGTGTAATTGACTCACCGGATTTTATTTTAAAAGATTTATATTCCTGTGTTAGTCTGCTGATTTTGGATTCCTTCACTTTGGAAGTACCTTTATGAGTTACCTCAAAAAGTTTCCAAATCTCATGAGACGTCTTATAGGTTGAAACTCTATTGAACTCCATTTTGTCAATTGCACAGAACAGTGCATTGATGATACGAGCATCTAGACTAGCCTTTGCTTTTTCAGCCTCTATATATTTGTCATGAGGCTTATCTACAAGCAGGCCATCAACTACTATAGGTGTCGGTTTCTTATAACCGTCAACTACTATAGACCAAAGATCAAATTCAAGAGACTTTAAAAAGAATGTCATCCGTGTTCTCCAGTAGGTATAGTTTGTACTAACAAATAGTGGAGGTCTATTTGTGGATTACCCTTCACCGTTGAATATTGATTTCACGGCTGCCATATATACTCTCTGAGGTTTGTTATATTAAAATATAACCTGCTCTGATACCAATTGTAGGACCGTTGAGCACCTCTAGAGGGGGGTGAATAGAGTGAGTGCGAGTGCAGCAGAAAATAATCACCAATTTAAAATTATAAATAGATAAATATGGCAGTGAATAAGAGATAGTAAATAAATATAGCAAGAGATAGAGAGATCAAACTCAGTGACACAACGATGTATACTGGTATCCCTCTGAGAGGACTAATCCAGTTTCGAGTACTCCTGTTCGATGTTAATCCACTAAGGCACAAGCTAATTGAGAGCTTGCAGTCTCTTACAACACCGTGCTTGGTGACAAGTGTACGACCGACTTCACAATACCGTGCTTGGTGACGAGCGCACGACCGGCTCCACAACAGAGATAGTTTCTGTACTTTGAACAACCTCTTTACAACTCTTGAAAACCAAAAGACTCTAGATCGAATAGATATTACTGGCTTTTGGCTAAGAGAAGTGTAGGTGTGATATGAAAGCTTTTGATCGGATGAAAACACTTATTGAAGAGAGAAGAGAAGATGAAATTGATTAAGTAATTTGGAATGAGAAATTCTCTTCTATTTATAGGTGTTTTCGATGACCGAACTCGGGCAGAATTCGGGCAGAGTTCTGATGCAAAGATTTTGCAAATAAACGTTGCATACAGATTTGGAGGCAACAAATATTTAAATTCAAACTGATCGAACTCGGTCAGAGTTCGGACCGAACTCGGGCCAAACTTGGTTTGAGTTATGTCTCAGTAAAAATGTAAGACATTTGTCAAATTTTGTTGCGGAATGAAAATGAAACTTTTGGTAGGTGGACTATGGATAGATAGGCTGTATAGGAAAGTGGACAATGATTAACCTAAGCCAGTATTATCCAGTCGATCTTATAATTTATATCCTAGACTCAATAAAGATAAAATACATAATAAATTGTAAAATGACTCGGACTAGATTCCAATAAAAATAAGCTTCAGAATGATAATTTACGTGTTTGCTGATGTAGTAGTACGCTTGTTGATATTGATTTCACAAGACCTGAAATGATTAGCAGTAGTTCACATATTTTGTGTATGGACTTAAGTTTATGTCAATTATCAAAATCGGGTGTGACCATGAAATAGGCCAACAACTTCTTCCAAAATTGAACCCCAAGATTGTCATGATGGTTGTTGAAAGATTGTGTACAGGAATCTTCAATGCATCTAGTAGAGTCTTTGGCATGATGCTAAGTGCAGACCTCGGATCGATCAAAATGCGATCAACCTTCATGGTACCGACATATCCCATGAAGTAGATGGGTCGGTCATGACGATTATCTTCCAACAGCATATCATCTTGTGTAAAGGTGATGTTTGGCATCAGCTCCTTTATACTATGACAATGAAGACATGTTATAGGCTCTTCCTCTGGCTTTTTGAGAAGTGCTAGACAAGTATCAGCTTGCGTCAAAGCTTTACTCAATGTTTTTCGAGTTTCCTTCGAAAGACGGAGTAGCTCAAAAATTAACAATCTTGCCGGGGTATTAGCCAGCTGAGCCAGTATATCAAAGTTATATGGCTTCTCAAGTCCCAAAGTTGGAGTCTTGTTCAATACTTCATCAAAACGGACAGACTATTTTACTTTGTCAGCTGTCATCGGTTTGGAAAGAGTTGGCTCTATTGGAGGTGATGAAGTTAATGGAACATCGACAGCAGGAGAAGATGGTCTTGAGGAGCCTCCAGAGCTGGAGTAGGGTTTTCTTGACCTTCTGAATTGTCTCTTAGGTAAGGTTTTCTAGACCTGGTACCAATTAAGACTTCTTCTTCGGATACAGGCTCAAAGGATACCATATTACAACTCTTTGCATGGATCTTGTTTCTGGAATATTTCTTTTGGTAGGATGGAGAGTTTGTCCAGTAACCCAAACCAACCTGAGATTGGTTGTGAGAAAGACATAGAAAAAGAGGTACAGGAGATCCCTTTCCATGGTTCAAACCAGAGGCCTTTTTAGATCATATCCTATTTTCATCATTAGTTCATGAGACTGTGGACTATACAGATAGAAAGCTGGTTGGTAGTTGGCTTCTGACTTTGACAATGTTGTCTCATCAGGGGAAGAAGAAGAAGGATTATCTGCTGTCGAGATGAAGGTAGCAGTTAGAGGTGGAATACAATATTCACCAAATAAAATCATATGACATGATTTATTTTTAGTGGTCTTCTTAGACTGGGTGGAAGAAGATGGTGTTTCGAAGTCCGCCACTAAATTTGGATGGATCCATATAATTTCCCCTTTATCAGTAGACAGAGGAACAAGACCATTAGTTCATGCAGGTAGAAGATTAACGATCTCCAGAGTAGTTCTCGGGATGGGGATGACATCGTCCTGCACAAGTTGAGCTGAAAAATCTCCAAACTGTAAAGAGACAACATTAGCTGTTACAGTTTTCTCATCTTGTTAGAGAGTGATTGCACCGGAATTGACCATCTCCTGAATTTTATCCTTGAGCACATAACACGCTCGAGTTGGATGTCCAATAAACCTATGGTAAATACAATATTTAGGATGGTCAGTCTTACCAACTTTCTCTGGCTGTTTGGGTTCTGGCAGTTGAAGTTTATTATTCTTGATGAGACAATCAAAGATACTCGTGATATCATCTTCATTAAAAGAGTATTCTTCTTTTGGAAGTGGTACCCGTTGTGGTGGTGCTGTTGGAGTAGATGTTAGCTGATTTATATTGATGGCTAGGGCTTCCTTGCCTTTGAGATTAATGGCCAAAGTCTCATTGTTCTTGCGATTGTTCTAATGGCCACTATTATTTGGTGTAGCATGTTCATCTTTGTCAAATTAGGCATTTGAATACCTAATTGCTTGAACTTGTCAACGCTCTCTTCTGTCGCTTTGGCGTTCACTATAAAGGAAGGCCAATCCTAGAATTGTGTTGATCCCGTCCATATGCTGATTATAGGCAACATGTTTGATTTGCAAGTGTCTATAGTCAAAGCATCTGGGGTTCCGAGAGGCATTTTGAGTGCTTCACGGCGGAACCGTTCAATGAAACGTTCAGTAGTTTCATTATGTCATTGTTTGATTTTGATGAGAGCAGATATAGTCATGTCATTGGTTCCCTCATAAAATTATTCCAAGAACATTTGTTTGAAGCCAGCGAAAGAGGTTATACAACCATCTGGTAAACTACGATAACCGTCATATGCTGTACCAGCTAAACAGCCGATAAATACTCTAGTAAAAATAGCATCATTTGGTTGAAGTTGATCAGTCATTACTTTAAAGTGATTGAGGTATTAACTTGGAGACGTACTGCCATCAAACAGCATAATAGTAGGGGATTTGTATTCAGGAGGAAATTGGACCTCTTTTCATTCTATGGGATAGGGTTGTTTGATCCCAAGCTTCTGCAGGCCATCCTTCTATTTGAAAGCTTCAAATTGAGTACGTAAAAGTTTTACGGCCTCATTGGTATCTTTCGTTGATTGTGGAGGAGTGGATTGATTTGATATGTTAGGATGGGGTACTGAATAATAGGTACCACCCCCGGCATCAGATTGACTTGGAATAGCCTGCACAGGAATAGAAGCGGTGTGAGGGGACTGTACCCCCAGATCAGTATTGATGGGAGCTGATGTTGTTACAGGTTCTTGAGTTGGAATCAGATTCGCGACCGGTAGAACTGTATCTTGTGCCATAATCACGTCATGCATGTCTGTCATCATCTCAGCCATGTTCTTCAAACTAGCCTCCAAAGCAGCAATTCTCTGCTCTTGACTGTTAAAACTAGAAGTATCTTGATCTTCTGTGATGACATAAGCAGTCACTTCTCTAGCCCTCGAAGACGAGCTAGTGGAAAGGATAGTCCTTTCAGAACTTTTATTGTCAGCATCAAAGTCATATAAAGAACCACCCCCAGAATAAGTGATAGGGATGTCTTTTTTACTGAAGGAATCTTGGTTAGAATCAAGAAGATTCCTTTGACTGATTGTGTCTTGGTCGGAAAGATGATTCCTTTGACCGATTATTTCTCGGCTTCTTGATCTAGTATATTGGTATACTCCTTTACCGGATTCATGAATCCGATCTAAGTACTGTTGGCTGGGATTACGGGATGCATTACGTCTTGGACGTTTTCTACCCGCAGTGCTTCGAGATGCTATGTTGACAGGAGCATAGAGTAATTCATCTTCGTCCACTAGGATTGGTTCAGGAGTCTGAACATAATTCAAATGGTCAAAAATAGACCACTTGGCTGACTGACAGCAGCATTTGATGACAACTTCATGGTGGTGATTGCAATGATACTGTTGGTCCACCGCTTGACGGGATGGATTTGCAACCTTTCATTTCTGTATTAAGAGTTCACGAAGGTCACTAACAGGACGAGAAGAAGTTGCAGGAATGTAGTCCGTGATGATATTCGGAATATGATTTATGTTCTTGAGGTGTCCCGTACCTTGAGTGTACAAGGACGTGCTAAGCTGGTTAGCATAAATCTCAGGATTTTTTACCTCAGAATTCTTTCTCTGGCGCAAGTTAGCAACTGGTGCAAGTTGCGCTTGATACATCTTGTGATTTCCTGAGGTTGACCCTAATTGGCACCTGTTGATATAGGTGCGCAAGTCTGATAAGGGAGCTACTTGTGTATCTACTTGAGATACTAGCAGTTTGCCTTGTCGGGATCTTAAAATACATTGGGTTGGTAGATCCTGCCATGACCTCTTCAGAATAGGCATAATACCCTTTTGCGTGGAAAGTTTATTCTGAATAGAATCCATCTTTCCGACAGAGATTTGGTTGTCTCTGTTAAGGAGAATATAATTCCTATCTGAATTAGCAGTACTTTCCACCCAGTCAATGACTCGAGCAGAATGAGGAAGAGCTAAAAAGCGTTTTCCTTGATTTAGTGATTTCTCACTAAACTTCTAGTTTGGTGGCAAAGAGGGAGCCACTAAACAGTGTTTCTCTTTACATTGCGCTAGTGCAGAAGTATGTACATGTTGCGCCAGAGCATGAACATGCGCAAGTTGCGCCGGAGCAGGAACATGCGCAAGTTGCGCCGGAGCAGGCCAAAGGGCACTTATTTTGTTTTGTCCAGCAGTGTGTCGAGACAAAGTCTCCATCAATTCAGAGTCAGAGAAGTAGAGGGGTTGGCCAAAAGGCTGTTTCCCTTAGGTTGCGCCAAAGCTGTGATGGGCGCAAGTTGTGCAGAAGCAAGAACAGGTATAGGATGCGCCAGGGAAGTAAAGGCCAAAGGACACTTTCCCTTATTTTGTACAGCAGTATGTCGAGACAAAGTCTCCTTCGATTTCAGAATTGGAGAAGTAGAGGGGTTAGCCAAGACTGTTTCCCTTATGTTGTGCCAAAGCAGTGATGGATGCAAGTTGCACAGAGGCAGGGGATTGTGCCATCGAGGACTTAGGAGTCCAAACAGAGCGGGTCTTGCTCTTAACAGTGGCAGCCGTGCGCTTGGTACCCCCAGCATTGATCACGGCCTCGTAGACTGTCTGGTCGACTTGACCGACCAGGGTCTTCTGCGTCTTGCCAATTGCCGCGGTATCACATTGAGTTGTCACTTTCTCGTCGGAGGAGAAATTCGTCCCCAACAGAGTTGCCATTTTATTTGCAAGAATAAAAAGTCTTTATTACAAACTTAGAAAAGAGTACAATAGTACAATTGATTTTTGGAAAAGTACAACTATAGGAATCTGATCAGAAGACGATCATTTTATCTCTTGGACGATGTGATATAGAAGACACGAGCCTCTGGAGGATGCAACAGCACTTTAGTAGGATATTATGATCATTCTTGATGCTTTTAGATTGATTTGAAACTCTATTTATAGAGTTATTGAAATAACTGTTTAGCAGTTATTCTGGGTTGCACGTATTTCAGGTTGTGTACCTCCTGTTCACTTGTGCGAAAGGTTGCACTAACTGTTGTGGATGCGTGGCATCGTTTGATTGAGATGTGCGTGGTCGTGGGTAGTATAGTGGACACATTCTGCGAAGTTAGTGGCTTGCGTGCTACGTCACTCTGTTCTGAACACTGTTTGATCACTTTGCGCGAGCTTCATCAGGTTGCACGTGGGCGCAATGTAGCAACTTGTGCGTATGGTTGCACCAACTGCTATGGACGTGTGGCATCATTTGATTGAGATGTGCATGGTCGTAGACAGTGTAGTGGGCACACTCTGCAAAATTGGTGGCTTGCGTGCCACATCACCCTGCTTTAAAATAAGAGTTAATCAAGTGGCACCAACTAGCCAGGCTGCGCATGGGCACAACTCAACAACTGGCAACTTTGACTAGGTCTTCTGTGCTGTACTGATTAGTTCTCGCACCACACAATGACTTACGCGAACCAGCTGTCAACATTAATTACATGCTGACAAAATCTTCTCGAGCGCCGCGTTGCGCGGGATTCGAATAGATTTTCCTTAATCTTCGTATTGTCAGCTGTCAGGCAATGATGATGCCGTTACAGCTTCTCGAGAAAGTGCGCTACGTGGCGCTCGCGTAACCTGACTCCTGTGCAACCAAATATTGGCACAACCTGATGCTGCACAACTTGATGGTTTGGCGCAATGTAATGATTTGGTGCCATCTGATGATCGAACACTTTAATAGGTGGCACAACTTAATTTTTAGCCTCTACGAATTGTGACTAGAACAATGTGATTGGATTAGGACGTGTGTAGTAGATATAAAAAGGGAAAGAATCACATGAGTATTACTATGATTAGGATTAATAATTGAAGAGGAGCAATGACGAAATCGTAAGAAATTATTTTTAGGAATATGGAAATTGAGAAGTGTTAATGGAGGGGAGGATTATGATAAGGACTACCTATGATGACGTAGCAAGGATTGCGAAGAAGATATGTCTTAAGCAAGTAGTGTAGCCGTAAACTCAAACTTGAAGTTGAGGTTTAAATAAAGGGATGAGGAGGCTAGCTCGAGGAAATAGAAGATACAAAATTATGGCAGACAAAAGTAAAATTAGAAAATTGTTGTTACAAGCAGATATGACGATAGGAATCTAGTATCATAGATTATCGAGACTCATGATCAAGATTACGATATTCAAAGGAATGATAAGAAACAGAACGTCATGAGATGAGAACGAAAGAAAATTTCACGATAGAGATGTGAGAGTGAAATAGAAGTAGAGCATCCTTAGTTAGATTAATAAATGGAATCTAAGGTTTGAGTTGTAAATAATGGATAGAAAAACAATTGGAGAAAGAAGTTGTTATATACAGAGAAAAATGTCAAAGAATTACATACTGTGCCAAACTTTCAAGAATCGAGGACTGTAAATACCTTGGCGGATTTTTTTTTGAAGATACATTTGATGAAGCTAGACCAAAGAATCGGGTGAACTAGTGGAAATGAGACAAAAGTGTTTTCAATAGAATGGGTTAGATTCTGGCTTAAGGTCGACTAATCATATTTTAGAAATCTTATGTTATCTTAGGGAACCCGACTAGATAAGCTATACCATATTATGACTTCGTGTGTTTTCTTCAGTCTATTTGATTATCTTATTATCCTAAGTAATCAGAAGTTGTAGCCTTAGACCGTATCATAAACCTTTTATTTTGTAATTTCTATTCTATGTTCGTAATCACAGTTTCGTTATCTGACAGTACAAATCATTTTAATTATGTGATTGAGAAAGATCCTATTCTCTTCCTAGTCGTGACATAAATTAAAAAATTAAATCCTTGATTTTTACCTCTCTTTGTGCCTAATATTATATCACTATAGGCAACAAATTCGTTTTATTCCAATTTTATTGTCCATTGACCCCTAGGTGCCAACCAAAATCGTGTCTTATTCTTTTGCAACATTACTCCTTGAACTTACTACAACTTTCCTTATCATGATCTACAAACTTCTACCTTCATAAATCGTGTGGAATTGTTTCTTGTCATCAATACCATAAATTGATCAAACTCCTCTGTACGCCCATCCAGTTATGGCATATTAAGTAAATTCCTTCTATCATGTTGAAGACCTAGCCTATATAGGAAATACTGTTGATTTTTGTAATAATTTTTTCTTATAGGGTTATTGACCAATAGTACCATGATGTTACTAAGGACTCCTTAGCCCTTGAATCTAGTCCGCAATAACTAAGTTTTGAATTCCTCATAGGAAGTTGTACCGTTCTTGACCTTGATTTTTGTTGTTGCCATCACATAAGTTAGACTGGATCTAGAACTAAGAGTACCTTATTTCCTAGTAGATTATGTAAAATTATAATCCCTTTGGTACTAGCATCCTCTAGAAATCATGTTTGATTAGTTTTTTCAATAGCACATTTCATATTTAAAATTCGAAGACAACACTGAGGACCAATAGACTCCTAGGAGTACATCTTCAGTAGAGGGTCACCCCATGTCGGACCAAGGAGCTCCCGACTGGTCACTTTAACAGCAAGGAGGAACATGATCAGAAGGACTACAAGAAGAAGCCAGGATTGTGTCATTGATTATTATTAATATTATGTGTTCTTATATTATAATATCCCTAATTTCGAGGACAAAATTTGCTAATGTGGGTAAGTTGTAAGCCCCTAAATCTTTAGAGTTATTTATTTATTTATTTTTATTATTTTATTTAGTATAATTATTAATAAATATTATTTTCACAATTATTTTTGATAATTAAATACTCTTTTCAGTAGCTTTGATTTTTTGAGCACAAGAAATGCCAATCTGTAAAAATATCCTTCATATGTTTTGATCTAGACAAATTTATCTTTATTTTGATATATTATGTCTCACTCAAACATATTTCCTTGTTCTCTATTTTTATTGCACAACTTTTGGGTCAATTTAGGTCATTTTCTCATCTACCGTAAAACTTATTGTATCTTCCAATTTAATTTTGGGACTCAACTTCGATCCAACCCAAATGACCCAATATATGACATTGACCTATTTTGAGCCTAATTCACACATGAGAAGGGTGTCTAACTCAATTGAGTTCTCATGTGCTACTTATTTTCAAATGGCACATGAGACCCATTTATAGCTTTTTCGGTGTTTAATTCAATTCGAATAATTATTTGGACCATAAACTAGTCAACCAACTTAGTGGAGCCTACCTAAGATTGCCAAAATCATTTAGAGATATATTTAATTAATTTTTGGATATTTAATAGCAGCCCACATACATTAAACTCATGCATCTTGACTCAATCTTCTATCTTTTCAAATATGGAAATCCACTAACCCACCTTGCCATATTAGTTGATTAGTTGACCAAATCTCTACCAAATCAATTCGAACCACCTCCATACAAACCCTAAAATATAGGAGGCCCAAACCTTATATATAGAATATCCTTTTGGTCGTCCCCTCTCTTCTAACTCTATAAAACCCGACCCCTATACACTCTTGGCCGACGACACAAGCACTCCAAGGCCGGCCACTTCAACCCCACTTCTTCTCGACTTCCATGCACTTCACCACCTCCACGACGACGCCAAGAGACCCCTCTTCAACCCTATCAAGTCCCGGAGGAGTTTCGTCCACTTATTTGGTTGTTTTAAGGCCGAACTTGTAGTTATTTCTAGCCGTAACAAAAATTCTGAACCCAGGTTGGTCATCTTCTCTGATAGGTTTCATCTACTTTTTCTCATCTATTTTTTTTGAAACTAAAACTAATAAATAGTCCTATGTGTCTATTTTGTTGTCCAATTGCTAACTCACATCGTTCCACTCGATTTGGTCGTGGCGTCTGTTGTACAACAATTGGTCCAGATTTGACCAACTTCGGTGCGAGGATCTTTTCGACGACTTTTGAACCTGTTTGATCTCAAAAAAATCATTGGTAATGTCTCTAACATCACTCTTAATCATCTAATAATTTTATGTGTTTATATTTGTAAGTATTTCATGCGTTTATGGCATCGTTTCTATGATACTAGTTTTTCGGATACCGATAAGTCTACCATAACCTGACTACTTGATCTCTAAACTACATAAGATTTGATATAATTTAATTCTAATTAATTTAGATGGAAAATCATATTTTCTCTAATTATTCTGATTATTTCTAGAATATTGAATTTCTATATTTTTTATTTTGATTCACTTCCAAATTGGACCCATATATGGCATAATTTTGTTTGGTAAATAAATGCATTAATTTGAGATTTTTTTTCTTAAAATAAATAAATAAATATATATATATATAATATTTAGATTTTATTTATTATATTTTCCAGAATAAAATTTCAAATATAAATATTATTTTCCTAAAATAACATGGTGCCATATATAGTAGCATTGATGGTATATACGGTTAAGTGTTATTTATGGTTGTTGACTCGTTGTACCTATATATAGTATGTAATCCTTGTTCTTGTTGTGTAATTTTGACATCAATTTCTATTATTTCTTAAATTATTTAGATTTATTTAGAATTTAAATATATTAATTTTATATTTATTTAGTTATTTGGCAAGATAGCTTAATAAGCCAATTAGCCGGTATATTCATGGGAATTATATTTTACCATAAATGTTATGATTAATATTACTATTAAATATTTTAAGAAATATTCCAAAATTTATGATTATTATTTTTAATTTATAAAAATACTACTTATATCTAATATCATGATTACATGTGTATGTAGAATATCTAGAATATGTATATATTTACGTGTTTAATATATATATATATATATATATATATATATATATATATATATATATATATATATATATATATATATATATATATATATATTCTTTATATATATATATATATATATATATATATATATATAAAGAATATATATATATATATATATATATATATATATATAGGTGAAGATGGGTGAAGATGGGTCGAGCAGCAGCAGCCCCCCCACTGCTCGTCGCTCCCCCTCCCCTCCTCTTTATCTGGTCGATCGGTTGGCCGTTTTGGCCGGCCGGCCCCTCTCCCCGCCGGCCGGGCCCGCTCGCTTGGCATGCCGTCGTCGTCATCTCTAAGAGCGGCATCCCCCCTTCCCCCCATCCTTGGCTCCTGCGCCATCGTCGGCGCCCTCGACGCCGTCGGGCTCGTCGTAGGAAGACCGGCGCTTCCTCTCCGGCTGTACCCCCTGGTGCCCCCCCGGCCAGCCCCCCTCCCCCGCCGGGGCCGGGCGTTGCTCCGCCTGAAGCTCCAGCTCGCTCACCGTCCGTCGCCCCCCTCGCGGAGTCGCCACCCCCCTCCCTCGGTGGAGGCCACCCGCTCCCCTATGCGGTGGCCGAACTCGGCCACATCCTCTCTTCTGCCCGCGGCTGAGCCCACCCGTCTGCCCATCCTCCCCCTCCGGTGGCCAAACTCGGCCACGTCCTCCCTCTCCCCGGCCGATCCCCCCGGTGGCCACGGGATGACCCCCCTCCTTTTTCACCCCCTCCCTCCTGTCGCCGGCCCCGTCGTCTTCGGCGGCCCCACTCTCAACTCTTCCCCCTTCGGCGGTGCCCGGTGCGTCTCCTCCCCGCGCCGCCCCCACCCAGTGCTCCGGCCTCCGGCGTTCCCTCTGGCACATGTTGGAGAGCCCCCCTCTACGCCGGTGATCGGCCTCCGCCTGGAGGTCGAGCATCCGCTCCCTCCCCTCGGCGGCCCCCTCCCTTTCCTCCCCCGCCCGCCTCCTCGCCTTCCCCTCCGGTGGCTGTTGGCGACTCGCGCCTCCTCGAGTCGCTCCCCCCTCGAGATGCTTGCCCCCGTCGTTGGCGGAGCTACTGCCCCGCCGAGCCCCTCGCCGCGGGCTGAGCCACCTTGGCAGAGCCCCTCGCGCGGCCTCTCCGTCTCCGGCCTCCTGCGCCTCCGGCGCCCACTCCCGCCAGCTTGGAGGTCGGACAACCCCCCTGGCCCCCCCCCTCCGTGAGGTTGGGCCTCCCCCTCCGCTTCCGGCCTCCTCTGCCGGAGGCCCCGGCCCCTCCGTCCCGGGCCACGCGCGCCCTCCTCGGGTTGCGCACCCTCTCGTGCCGTGCGCCAACTCGGGCCGCGGGTCTCTCTCTCGGGCAGTGCGCCCACCGCCTCGGGACGCCTGCCTCCTCGGGCCCAACGCCACTTCGGGCCCCACGTCGCATGGCCCTCGGGCCCTACAACCCCGCCAATCATTTCGAATTTTGAACTCTGTTCATTTACGAATTTTCCTTCCTGCAGTAAAAAAAAGCAGATAAAATCCAGTAAAAATAAATCTGTTATTGGCTAGTGTCGCTATTAGTCAGGACCTTTGTTAGGGCTTCTCCCACATTTTGTAGGAACTTGGGCTATCTCCCGGTTCCAACCTCTCGTTTTCCATTTCAATGAAGGCCTTAGCCATTGATTAAAAAAATATTTTATATATATATATATATATATATATATATATATATTCCAAAAATATTTATATTATTATTTTAGAATTTAAAATGAATATTATTATATTTGAAGTATTAATTTTATGTTGGCATGATATTTCATGTAGAGGACGTATATATGTAGTTGTAAACTAGTTAGCTAGTATATGTAATAGAGTCTATAAATAGTATGTACATTTAGGGTAAATATGTTACCTTAGAATTAGTACTTATTTTGGTTTACTTATATTTTAGGAGTTCGTGATCATTCGACTGCAGTTGGAGCCGGACCAATAATTATTCTGTTTTCGAAGTGCCAGTTAAGATACCTTGTCATTTTTGTACTGTTTTAATTTCATGATATTGTTCTTGTATTGCTAGTGTATTACTCTAGTAGAGTGCGTCCAAGTATTACTTGGGTGCAGGCGATGGTGGCATCGATGTTGTGTTGTGTGTGCGGATGTATGACTTACGTGTATAAGAGACTAACCCGTGTGAAGTTGTTTCTAAATAACTTCTATGCCTTGTCACGTTCCATTACACGGCACGTTGAGTGAGTTACATTGTGTTGGCATGGGCTTATGCACTTGACTGATCATCAGTACAAGCGGTCTGTGTGTCGGTACATATAGTGATTAGATTGAGTCTAGTTAGTGACATACATACATATATCGATTGTCCGAGTCATGGATGTGATTTATGCAAGACATGGGAGGGGAAGACTACTAGTAGGCGTATGGGACAGACAATTGCACATCAGCCTCAGTGTGTCATGTTATAGGCTATAGTAGTGGATATATCCGACAGCGGCCATGGACTAGTATTCAGTACAGTTGGAAAAGTATGATAGTATATATACCAGCATTGGTTTAAGCTAATGCTACTCCATTACCTATCCATACGGCCCAAAGTCGTCTTCAACATGCATTCAATTAGTTCGATAGATTATCCCGTTATTATTCATGTATTTATTTCAGTTCATTATGGCATGTTCTTTTTGTATCTTGTTACGTCCCTCTTAGGACCTGGTGATCTCTCCAAGTATTGGTTCTGTAGTTAGTATATAGTAGTTGGACATGTGTTGGTTGTTGCATCGAGATTTCAGGTATATCCATGTTTGGTATTTTTATTTCATTCTTCCTATTTTGTCGTCATTGATTTACATTGCTATGTTAGCCTATTTTTGCAAGCATGCATTTTTCTCAAGCTTGTTCGAATATGTATATTACTGGGTTGCCAACTTTAATATATTATGCTCATTCTTCGTATTCGTTCATTACTATGGACTGAGATATAGATTAGTTACCATATATTTGTATACTAGACAGCGTAGTACATCTACCATAATTCTATTAAATTAGGAACTTATTCTAGTTCGTATTAGCTGGCATGTTTGCATTTCATTTCATAAGTATTTAGAATTGGGGCGTGACACTTAACTACAAATCAACTCACCAAGTTTTACTTGGAACTGTTCCATCATATTCATCTCTTCGAGTTTTCGGATGTTTATGTTTTATTAAAAATATGAATATTCAACATAAATTTGATGAAAGAGCCAAACCTGGTATTTTTGTTGGTTATCCATATGGCCAAAGGGATATCGCATATATGATATCAAAACTCATCAAATTTATGTTTCACGGGATGTTATATTTCATGAGTCAATTTTTCCATATCATGATCTTCCATCTCCATCATTAAAAAAATTCAATTACCATTACTCCAATCAACGACGATGGAACTTTTGACTACACACCACCACAGACTGTTCCCACTGAAGTTTCTTCCGTTGATTGTAGTCCTCTAGTTGATTCTTCCAATGTTTCTACAGTACATATTCCTAAATCTCCTCAACAAACTAGTTCTACATCTATTTTTGAGAATTCCTCTTCAACAGCACATGTTCCAATCATTAATAATCATCCTCAACGAATTCGTCACCCACCTGGGCATCTAAAGGATTATATTTGTAATCATATTTCTTCCTCAATTGCTTTTCCACTAGCAAATTACTTTTCTTTGTCCCATCTAAGTCATTCTCACTGTGCCCTTCAACTAATATCATTGAAAATCAAGAATTTAGATCTTATTCTCAAGCCATGAAATCTGTCAAAAAAGTGTGATGTCATGGCTAAAGAAATTCAGGCTCTTGAATCAAATAACACTTGGTCTTTATGTTTACTTCCCAAAGGAAAATCACCCATTGGTTGTAAATAGGTATACAAAATTAAATATCGGTCTGATGGTTCTATAGAGAGATATAAAGCTCGTTTAGTAGCAAAAGGTTATACTCAAGTTGAAGGAATCGATTATCATGATACCTTTGCACCCGTGGCTAAACTAGTTACCGTCCACCTTCTTCTTTCCATTGCTGCCATTAGAAATTGGTATCTACACCAACTTGATGTTAATAATGCATTTTTCAAGGCAATCTCAATGATGAAGTTTACATGCAACTTCCTTCCGGATTCTCTTATAGGGGGGCATATGTATGCAAATTAAATAAATCTATCTATTGCCTTAAACAGGCTTCTCGTCAATAGTTCTCTAAATTCTCAACAACTATTATCCATCGCGGTTTTCACCAATCTATTTCAGACTATAGTCTTTTTACTTAGATTTGTAATCGAATTTCTATTTTTGTTCTAGTCTATGTCGATGATGTCATCTCTAACATCAAACAATTTCTTACTCAATCTTTCTCAAAAAAAGACCTTGGTAACCTTCGGTATTTTTTAGGTATTGAAGTATCTCGATCCAAACAAGGCATTTTTCTATGTCAACAAAAACACACACTTGATATTTTATCTGATTCTGGTATGACTGGTTCTCGATCATCAGATTTTTCCATGGAGCAACATCTTTGTTTACGGCCAAAAGATAGTACTCTGATTTTCGATCCAGTAATCTATTACCGACTCGTTGGTCGACCTTTATATCTCATTGTAACACGACCAGATCAATATGATGTAAACACCCTCAATCAATTTATGCAATCTTCATATTCCTTCCATCTTGATGCAGCTATCGGGTACTTCATTATCTTAAAGGTAGAGTTGGTAAAGGTTTATTCCTTTATGCATCTAGCTCTCTTACTTTGGTTGGATATGCTGGCAATGATTAGGCTGGATGTCCTACTACTCATCGTTCTACTACTGATTATTTTACCATGCTTGGATCTCGCCCTATTTCTTGGAAAAGCAAGAAATAATTAACCAACAGTTTCTCGTTCATCAACAGAAGTAAAATATCGTTCCTTTGTTGCACTCACTTCTGAGTTTGCAATGGTTAAAATATCTTCTCTAGGATCTTGGTATTAACCATTCACAGCCAATTCTAGTCCATTGTGATAGCCTAGCTATCATTCACATTGCCGAAAATTATGTCTTCCACAAACGCACCAAACATATTGAGATTGTCTGCAATTTTGTTTGAGAAAGATTCAAGCAGGTCTTCTTGCTCCAACCTACGTGTGATCTAGCGACCAACTGGCTGATCTTTTTACCAAATCACTTGGAGGTGATACTTATCTTCGACTACTTCGCAAGTTGGGTGTTCTTGTTCTTTCAATATCAACTCCAACTTGAGGGGGGTATTGGATGACCAAGTAAAGAAGCCACCTTTTCCTCCAACATTTGGACGACCAAGTCCATAACAAGCAGCCACCTTTTTCTATGAAGAAGAGATCATGAAAGCTATTATTCCGGGATTCACAACAGTGTTTACTTTACTAATTGTTTGTAACCTTGCATTTATATATCCACGAAAATTGAATGAAATACACACATAACAAAAATTCATTTTTTACTTTCTCTTTGGTGCTCATTACTCTTACAAAGTTTGCTGACTTTGGCGCATAGAGACTGTCATCCAGCGCATAGAATTTCGTGCATGAAGTTGCTCCACTAATCAAGGCGATCCCGTGCATTGTGTGGAATGCTTCCTCTGCATGCGTATAGTCTCTATGTGTTACTCTGCACATAGCTAGAACTTGTGCATGGACTTGAAATTTTCTATGCTTCTACAGCGATTCAGCTCTTGCTTCCTAACACTGTACTTGAAACTTATGCCATAGACCAACTTATGCCATAGACCAACCGTAACATCCAAGACTAGTACATATAAAAACTCGTTCTAAATTGAAAATTTCAAGAAGCATGTTAACTCTGAATATTTTTTGCGCTAATGACAACTTCCTACTTATCCATAGCGGCCTCCTTTAGCAACCATGTCATAACTATAATTAGTTCTGCTAATTCAGTTTATTTTTTTTCCAAAAAAACTTGCACATGCCTGGACGAGCACCAAGAGATCCAACTAATGATACTTGGATCCTCTCTACTTCATAGCAAATCTGCTTGACTAAAAAGGACATGAATGAAGTGGGGGATTCCAGATTCATTCTCAACCTACAAATAAGAAAGTTGGCATGTTTACAAATGCCATAATAATTAATAAATGTTAATAATATATCAGTAATTAATAACTTACTCTTTTTTATATCTGCATCAACATCTTTTTCATAATAAAATTAACATATGTACAAATAGTAAAATTTGTGATGTTATTGTCATAGAAGAAAATGATAAACTCAAAATTTCCAAAAATTAGTTAACCAGTTGTTTCTGTACTTTTTCCCCCTCTAATTCTATGTAACTGAAAATTTTGAGTTTAACTCAACTAAGTCATAGTAACCTCCATGAAGAGACAGTGTCCTTCGCTCACTCTTTTTTATATCAACGAGTAGGTGAGAAATTTCAGCAATAAACCATGAAGTGACTCCTGCAGAAAACATTTCCAGTGAGTATTGAGGCAATATGTTAGAAATTGACTGCATATAGATGTTTGCATTGTTTTTCAAAGCTCAGATTCCCAGCTGTTGCTTCTGTGCTTAACCTTGCACTCTTTGCAATAGAAATCCAATCACTAATAAGGCTCCTAATTAGCCAAAAGGTACCAATAAGTAATGACTATATATGTTCCGTAAAGGAGTATTATAGTTGAAAATAGAATCTTAAAAGAAAAGAACAAATAGTTCCATAAGGGACTATTATTACCTGGAACTGTTCTCTCTTTTCATACTCATAAGAGCACGAATGCCCCCACAGCGGGCTATGTCCAACTACTAAATAACAACATTCACGAGTGCAGTTATACCTTAAATAATTAATCAGTAATCAGTACATATCCTGATACAATTATAATCCTAATAGAGACCCATACTAAGCCAAGTCTCAGCATAAATAAGCCAGTTGTAGAATACATAGACCTGAAACTTAAACTTCTAATAAATTATTTCAGAATATAAAGCAACCATCGAACATACTTTTAAAGACTAAACTACAATAAATGATTCAGGTTATTATCCTACGCTAGTAAGTTATTATCCTGATTTCAAAAATGATTCAGGTTTTATAAAGTCAAGTGGCTATTGAGGTTCATCAGACAACATAATACCACAACACTCAGTTACATTTCCATAGCATGCATGAAATTCTTTACAAAGAAATATTTAGAACCTACCAATGACATTATGATGTCAGTTGGGTTGAGAGCAAGAACAAAATGTCTTCGGTCTTTGTTCAGCAGAACAATCACAGGATGTAAATTCGTGTCAAAACATCCAAGCATGCACATTGACATCTGATCATATGTTAGACAAATACCCACCATATTCAAGGCATCCACTTTCAAGTCGCAAAAATTGTCAACATTGGGCAAAGTGATCGATATTTTGAGGCAATATTCCAGCATTTAGAACTAGGAGGAGGCATACAAGTAGAACTGAAATCAATGTCAACTGCTCAACCATGTAATGGAAAGCATCGACATTCCACCTTAAGATTATCCAAAGAATTAAGAAATATTAAGAAATTAATCCTTCATGAATCGTTAAAATTATGCATCCAAAATGCTAAAAAGGCTGATACTAACTACATTTATGTCATCAATAGCAGGGTTCAATTTCAAACTGGAAATGTAATAGAGGACAAGTATAATTCAAAGATATACAACATATCTAAGAACCCTTATAGAGAGAGAGACTCACAATCATTTTTAATAATCGGGTCTCTTCATCCATCATAATGTTTCCATACTGAAGGTTGTTATGGCAAATCCTACCCTCTGGTCTTCCCTGACAACACATTTCCAAATTAGTAATCTCATCCTCAACCATATCCAAGCAAAATTCTTTTACTTCCTTGGAGGAACACAGATTATAAGCTGCTTTAAGCCAATTCCTAAGATAGAGTTGCTATTAGTGAGTCTTCCTGTCTACTGCTTGGTGTAGCTTTAACTGCTTTTACTCACTAATATCCCCTGATTACAGTAAAATTTACTGTAAATTGTGAGTATTAGTGCTTTAAGAAATCTTCCAAATTAGTAATCTCCTACTTTTTCATATTAAGTTACTGTAAATAGGTAAAAATTTATTCTTTTTATTTCACCATAACATAAGCAAGGTCCAAAACAATATAATACAAACTTAAAACTCCATTACCAAAAAGGAAAAAGTAAAATTGTTATATTAAGTTATTGAAGGAAGGAGAGAGAAGCAATTCTATATATCAAGTTAAAGCAATTAGCACTATTAACATCCAGAACATTATAGCAGTAACAGTTCTTTATAATTTAAGCACCTTTTCTCTCAAAATAAATATATGAAGTAAAATAATCACCATGACCAAGCTAATGACAATTGGATCATCACAAAGAAAGGAGAGTTACAAAACAAAAACAAGGCAAATATAGAGGAAAAAAACTCAAACAAAAAGAAGATATGTGCTTAACCATAAGAAGTTTCACCCTGCCCTTCACCCCTTCATCCTTCTGCTGACATAGCTTCTGAGGGTCAGTCCACGATGGATTAAAAGGTTCAGCAGTTGCTAGGTTTGACAGAGGAATGATCACCTCCATGTCTGCCTGCACATAACAAAATGACCTAATTCTATTGAGAAAATGGAACAAGATTAGATAAGGGTCTATGTTTTACTTTGTTTGTGTTGATGGAAACTAATCAGAAGCAAAATCTAGGTTATATAGCTAAAAATCAACATATAAGCACTGTAGGAATGTCATAGTATTTGTTGCAGACAAACAACTTTCTCATACAGAAATTATATGTCATGTGAAAGACAACAAAATCTAAGTACACATTTTCATACCAATACTTTTATAACAACATAATCTAACATGTTACATTACACAACGAAGTAGACATTACACAATCAAAAAGTTGATGCAAACCAAGCATTATATTCTTGTGAAAGAACCTACTATTCTTATTCTTCTACTGCTTATAAGAGTGATTTGCAGCATATTTTCATGCCAACATGTCAAGCTTTCATGTCTACATTTAGTACTTCTTCAACTAAAATCACATTATATGAAATATGTTATTCCCGAAATAGATCGTTAGATGGAAATCTCGATCTCTACGAGAACACGAGTTGATGAAAGCAAATTAGCAGGCGAAATAAATCACCGCAATTCTGCTGGATTGAAAGCCACTTAGCAGACGAAATAAATCACCGTAATTCTGTTGGATTGATTAAGATCAGTATTGTTGGGGTGATAAAGATCACCGTTGCTCAAAACAAGATTCGTCCTATTGCGATCTGCCCCCAGGAACCAACAAGTTCGAAAAAATTTCTGGAACGCTCGCTGTCACCTCCTTTCATGAACTCGAAGAACTCCAATGGACTACAATGGCTATGGCGGCACTACGTCATGTGGTGTCACCCACTGTAACATGAGACCTAGCCCCTTTATAGTGCTGCCTACCACTCTTCATTCATTATACAGCATTAGGCCATCTTGCCTATGTGCGGTGCTACGCCGCTGTGACTTGGCCCGAAGCCGAGGCTTTATCCTCATGTGGTGTCACCCCACTGTAGCATAGAGAACTACACTCCTTTGTAGTGTTGTGCTGCCTGTACTTCCTGTAAAGTATGCCAGACATCCTAGATGCCCGAGAACTCATTAAGGCTTTCGAGCCATCCTCCCACATGACTTTGTTCTTTGTAAAGAACAATCAGTAGACAATAGTGGTTCTAGGTTCATAATCCCATAACATCCCAAAGGACACTGATCCTGATATTCTTCCAATCAATGGTCCTTCTTTGACTAAAAGCTAGATGCCTAGTAGATTTCTCTTTGAACTAATAGCATAAAGCTTTGTAGTAAAATTACAAAGACATAATATCAGAGTGTCTTCAAGTCCATCTTACCTGCTGTGTCTTCAACCAGCTGGCTCTTGAGACCTTTGGTGAACGGATCAAAAATTCTCCTGCCTCCGAACATCAACTACGGCAATGACTCCTCTTTTAATAAGATCATTTACCGCTCTGTGCCTTAGGCGCACAGTCCTCTTCTTTCCATTGAAGAGTTCATTTGATGCCATCGCTGCAGTCGCCTGGTTGTCGCAGTGTATCGGTACCGCCAGTATCTGCGCACCAACCATTGGAAGATCATACATGAGCTTCCGAAGCCATTCTGCTTCCTCTGCTGCAGCCGTCAGTGCATAGAACTCAGACTCCATAGAGGAGTGAGATAGCGTACTCTGCTTCTTCGACTTCCACGATATAGCAGCTGCACCCATGGAGAAGACGTATCCTCCTGTAGACCGTTTAATCTTTACTTATGAGCACCAGCTTGCAACGCTGAAGCCTTCCACTACTTTTGGATCTCCGAAGTACTGCTGTGCATACTTCTGATTTCTTTTGAGGTATCTTATTGTCACGTCCCAGTCCCGTACTACGTAGGACAAGGTACGCAAATACATGCGAGCTGTATGAACAAGTATAGAGCACCGATAAGGAGCCTAACCAGACGTAGTTCGCTGTAATATAAACAAGTTATACAATAACACATGCAGGTTATCTAGTCTCATCCACAGATAATATCACAATGAAGGAACTGACTGAAATATAAGTAACGTTTCAAAATCCATGGTGCAACTCAGAGTCATGTGGAGAACAATCCAAAGATAAAATGTAATAAAATAAAAGAAGTCTCTAAGCAATAAAGAAAAATTGATGGGATTTCAGCTAGCTAGATAGAGGTATCAAAACTAAGCAGAAAGTCTCCAACACATCAAGGGTACTCCAGGGGATCAGCCTCTAAATCCTCATCGGTAGCAGCTCCAACTCCATAGTCCGTAGGATACATGTGCTCGTATAGATCTGGAAAGAGCCAGGTCCTCACGGGACATACAAGTATACATAATAGCATGTTGAATGTAAAACAGTAAACAGATATATAACTGGATAAGCTAATCAACTATATGAATATGCACTCGAGTTATCGCTAGGGCACATAGATAGAGGTAGAGAATCTGGACGTCCCCAAGACCGCTCGAAAGCTTGTAGGACCATATAAAGAAGAAAGGTGAGATGTCCATACGCTTACAAGATGATGTTCCCCTCCCAATGTACTGTCCAACTGTGACGACAGCATGCAAGTCGACTCAAAGCTACCAAGCTAACTCTAGTCCTCTATAACTATCCGTGACGTGATCATACGCACTGATGGCCAGTCACCACGCTAATCCACGTCCTCAAATGCACTCAACTCACTAGACAGAAAGCGTGTCAGATCTGTGTCTAGGCCTGAAGATAACCATGTACCTTCAAATATATGGGTCAAGTCGGCTAACCCTTAGGTCACGGACTCACATGACATATCAACTCAACTTTAAGCTGCAATACTGCAATTATGGCTTAAAGATCAGCAATTTTTCTATCCTTTTCAATGGCTTCTTTATTCAAAAATTCAACTTTTCCTTGAAGCTCGATTTTCTCCTTAACGAGCCTTTTATTTGCTTCTTTGAGGTGCTCTGTTATTTGCACTGATATAAAAAAAAATCAATGAAAGGGAAATTATAATAAAAAAAGAAAAAAAAAGTAAAGATCATTCTCCGTGTAATTTAACACGGAGAATGGTCATCCCCGTGCATTTTAACACTAGAAAAGACCATTCTCCGAGTAATTTAACACGGAGAATAACCATTCTCCGTGTAACTTCACACGGAGAATGGCATTCTCGTCATACTCATGCGTTTTAACACTAGAATGACCATTCTCCGTGATAGTTACACTAAAATGACCATTCTCCATGATAGTTACACGAAGAATGATATTCTCCGTGTTAATTTACACGGAGAATGGTCATACTCATGCATTTTAACACTACAATAATCATTCTCCGTGATAGTTACACGGAGAATGGTAAAGAATGACATTCTCTGTGTAACTTAACACGGAGAATGCCATTATTTGTGTAATAAAATGGAGAATGAACATTCTCCTTTTAGCTGACATGGAGAATGGAATTCTCTGTGTTTTGAACACGGAGAATTGTCATTCTCATGCGTTTTGATACTGGAAATTTTATTCTCCGTGTGATTTAACACAGAGAATGTCATTCTCTATTTTAATTTAAACGGATAATAACCTTTCCAGTGTCAAAATGATAGAGAATGGCCATTATCCGTTTCAAATAACACGAAGAATATCATTCTCCGTATTTTTATACACAGAGAATAGTCATTCTCCTTAACTATAACACGGAGGATTACAAATCAGAAATTTAAAATAGAAAATATTTTACCTTGTGCCCGTAGCTCTTTAACATTGTCGATGAGCCGTGCCTTATCAGCAATAATAACAGAATTCTGCTTTCTCAAATCCTCCAATTCATGCACAGAGCCCTTCATCACAACGTTGGCTGCACGTTGTTGCGCTTCTTGTGCCTCGAGCTCTTTCAACTTTTCTTTGAGTTTCTCGTTCTCAAGGTTGGCTGCACGTAAATGCCCTTCTTGTGCCTCCATCTCTTTTAACTTTTTTTTGAGTTCTTCATTCTGCACAAGAGTATTAGAATGACGTCTTCTCAAATCCTCTAATTCCTGCGCTGAATCCTCCATCACAGCGTCTATTTTATCATGATGTGGTATCTCTTGTTCGGAAAAATTATCCCCACCTGTTTGTTGGTGTTCCTCTCCCTCTTTTTCAACTTCTTGTATAGGTGGCTCATCTTCTTTGTGTCCTTCTTCTTCCCCAACAGATATAACCAGATCTTTGAATACCATCTTCGATTTCAAGTTGCTGTGATAATCGACCGTAAGGAAGTTTGAGATTTTGTATACATTCCATGTAAAAAATCTTGGGTAATCAGGAATTGGGTCGAACTTTCTTTTCACAAATGTACTATGTTCTGCAAACCAATAAATGAAGTATATTGTGCAACCTTCCATTTTAGAGTAAGCACTGGAGTAATTCCCCCTTTAGTTTTACTTGTAGTCCTCTTGATGCTATCCATTACATATGCCAAGATTAACCTTGGCCAGCATATACTGTTGTTGACGTCCACACTATCTACCAAGACGAAGAATTTGTATGACAAATCTGTACCGCCAGTCTTTGTGAAGAATGCAGTTTGGCACAAGTTGAAGATTATTATCTTGGCCAAATCATCTGGATTAACAACTTTATCTCCGCGACGAAGCCGATGCAACAATTCAAGGAACTTCTCTCTCATTTCCTTATTAGTGACTTTTGAGTGTGCGCCCTTGGAATTAGTCAACAATATTGTAAAATGATATCTACACAGGCTGAAAGAGTCTGGTGGTGGGGGCTGCTGCTGTTTTTTCATGACCATTTTTTTGTAAATAACATCATTATCGCTTTCTACCATCAGCGGTAGACTGAAGATGACTGCCATATCGTCGACCCTTGGCGCAATTTTAACAGTGGTGCTCAATTCAAAGTACCCGACGTCATCTTTGTAAGTTGCAATTAAATTCTCAAGCCCTTCCGTTACCTTGGCCAATTCAGAGACGTGGACTCTTTTTTGGTAGAATACATCGACAAAATTCTAGAAACCAGTATTCTTTAAGGAATCAATAATTGGCTCAGGTAAACGGCCACCATCTATATCGACCTCCTCCATAAGATTTAGCATTGTTTTGAAAGTAGAACGGAAAACACTTGATTCCTTATTCCTAAAAGATTTTTTTTCTATAAAACAAAAAAAAACAAAAATTTAGGTTTCTGTCAACTGTTCTCCGTCGATATAAAACAGAGAATAGCCATTTTTCGTCAATTTGATACGGAGAATGACCAAGAATGGCCATTCTTATGGGTTTTAACACTGGAAATGACATTCTCCGTGTAATTTAACACGAAGAATGTCATTCTCCGTTTTAACTTACACGGAGAATGAACATTCCCTGTGTAAAATAACACGGAGAAGCATTCTCATTCGTTTTTACACTGGGAATGCCATTCTCCGTGTAATTCAAGACGGAGAATGAGATTCTCCGTGTAAATTAACACGGAGAATATCATTCTCATTTTTTTTAACACTGGGAATGCCATTCCCCCCGTGTAATTTAACACGGAGAATGACATTCTCCGTTTATAAAAACACGGAGAATAGCATTCTCATTCATTTTAACACTGAGAATGCCATTCTCTGTGTAATTTAACACGAAGAATAGAATTCTCCGTTTAAATTAACACAGAGAATGTTCATTCTCATTCGTTTTAACAGTGGAAATGTCATTCTCCGTGTTAAATTAAACGGAGAATGATCATTCTCCGTTTCAAATTAAACGGAGAATAGAATTCTCATTTATTTTAAAACTGGGAATACTAATCTGTGTTAAAATAAATAGAGAATAGTCATTCTCCGTTTAAATTAACATGAAGAATTACATTCTCATTCGTTTTAATACTGGAAATATCATTCTTCGTGTTAGATTAACACGGAGAATGGAATTCTCCGTTTCATATTACACAGAGAATAGCATTCTCATTCATTTTAACACTGAGAATGGCATTCTCTGTGTAATTCAACACAGAGAATGGTGATTCGTCATTTCAAATTACACGGAGAATAACATTCTCATTCGTTTTAACACTGGAAACGCCATTCTCCGTGTAATTTGACACAGAGAATGGTCATTCTCCGTTTATAAAAACACGAAGAATCGCATTCTTGTTCGTTTTAACACTGGGAATGACATTCTTCATGTAATTTGAAACAGAGAATGAGCATTCTCTGTTTCAAATTACATGGAGAATGTCATTCTCCGTTTAAATTAACAAGGAGAATGAACATTCTCATGTGTTTTAAATGTGAGAATGTCATTCTCCGTGTTAAATTAAACGGAGAATAGCATTCTTCGTTTCAAATTAAACGGAGAATAGCATTCTCAATTCGTTTTAACACTGGGAATGCTATTCCCCGTATAATTTAACACGGAGAATGGTCATCCTCCGTTTATAAAAATACGGAGAATAGCATTCTCCTTCGTTTTAACCCTGGAAATGTCATTCTCCGTGTTAGATTAACACTGAGAATAGAATTTTCTGTTTCAAATTACACGGATAATGGCATTCTCATTCATTTTAACATTGGGAATGTCATTCTTCGTGTAATTTAACACAGAGAATGGAATTCTCCGTTTATAAAAATACGGAGAATAGCATTCTCCGTTTAAATTAACACGGAGAATGAACATTCTCATGTGTTTTAACACTGAGAATGTCATTCTCTGTATTAAATTAAACGGAGAATAGCATTCTCCATTTCAAATTACATAGAGAATAACATTCTCATTCGTTTTAATACTGGAAATGCTATTCTCCGTGTAGTTTAACACGAAGAATGGTCATTCTCCGTTTTAAATTATACGGGGAACATCATTTTCATTCGTTTTAACACTGGGAATGCTATTCTCTGTGTAATTCAATATGAAATTCTCCGTTTATAAAAACACAAAGAACAGCATTTTCATTCGTTTTAACACTGCAAATGCCATTTTTTGTGTAATTTAAGACAGAGAATGAATCCTCCATGTTAAATTACACGGAGAATGTTATTCTCAGTTTAAATTAACACGGAGAATGAACATTCTCATGTGTTTTAACACTGAAAATGCCATTATCTGTTTAATTAAAATGGAGAATAATATTATTGATTTAAATTACATGGAGAATGACATTCCCAGTGTAATTTGACAGGGAGAATGAACATTCAAATGCATTTTAAGATGAAGAATGTCATTCTTCGTGTAATATATACAGAATTAGCGAACATAAACTCAAAGTTATACCTTCTGTTTGTACTTCTTCCTGCACTTCTTTTTGCTTAGCATCGTTTCCCTTTTTCTTATGTGCAACTTTCTTAGAATAGGGTTTCCGTTGTTCTCCGTCTTTTCCTTTTGGATTTTCTGCAATTAGTGCATCTTCCCTAATTGGTGATGCTGCCGGTGATGATTCTGCCGCTGATGCTGACATGGTGTGAAGATTACGAATGGAGAGAAAGGTTTGAAGATTTTGGAGGAGAATGACCTAGGTTTAAGAACAGAGCGGCGTATTGAAGAAGAAGAGGAAGAATCGAAATCGTTTTTTTTATATTAGGGTTTGGGGTGTTTTGAATTAATTAGAAGGGAAAAAGGTTATTAGAACCCGCTTTATATATTTTTCGTTAATTCTGGGCACGCGATGAAACGTTATTTTGCGGTTGATTTTACATAAAACTTTTGTAATTTTTGGGCATTTCATAAATTTGGAGTTGCAACATGGTTATGGCTGAAATTATTAAGGCTATGATGATCAGCAATATTATTCTACTGATTCTTTCCTTGACCTCTCCTCCTATAGCTAATTCCCAAGCCACCCCTACTCCGGCTCCGTCTCCTCCTGTGGTCAACCTGACCGACCTCCTCTACCACGCCAGCCCCTTCCTTACTTTCCTCGCTCACATCAGAGACACCAAAGTTATTGCAACATTCCAAGACCGAGCCGCCAACCACCACGATAAAGCCCCCGCTGCCGCCGGAGGCATCACCATCTTCGCCCCCTCCGACTCTGCCTTCTCCTTCCTCAACATGGAGGGCCCTCCCCTGTCCAACCTCACCAGGGACCAGCTCTAGTCCCTCCTCCTCTTACACGCCCTCCCCACCTACTACAATCACCGACCTCACCAAGAACCTCAGTGGCACCGCTGTCACGACCCTCGTAGGCGCCCGCTACTCCCTCAACCTCACCGACTCCTCTTACGGAACCATCACCGTCGACTCGGGGTGGACGAGGACTGCCATCACCAGCAGCGTCTACTCTACCGCCCCCGTCGTAGTCTACGCACTCGGCCACGTCCTTATTCCCGAGGCCATATTCGGTCCTGTACCATCGTCGTCGGCTCTACCACCCAGGGGCCCGGGCGGCAGCGTCGACCACGATGAGGGTCCGACTTTAGAGCCTGTGAAGCCGAAGGTCCACGACGCCTCTTCTTCCTCGTCGTCCAGAGCGAGCGTTGGTGGTGTACTTGTAGTGATTGTTGCTTATCTTGCCTTGCTCATTTCTTCTAATATTATCCTTATGTAATAATAGTAGCACTACATAGTGCATACGCAAATTTTAATTTAGCTGGTCTAGCTAGAGAGATTTTAAATCATATATAGCGTCAATTCAATTACTTCTTCTTTTACTGAGTGTAATAGAAAAAAATGAAGGAGGCGCCGGAATCTTATGTTTTCTGTGGAAATTAAGTACGATTTCAGTTTTCTCAATTTCATATTAGAATGAAAGGCTGGCTCAACCGCTGAATGTTTAGACAAACCTTCGTGATCACTTGATACGTACATCATATTTAGGGTTAACAAAGAAATTAAGCTCATTTGAAACTAAATATTCTGTTTTTTATTATTATTTGAACTAAATATTTTGAAGCATCGGATCGCTAGCAACTTACTTCCTCTAATTATTTTTTGTTATAAAAAGTAAGAGCAACTTGGGCCAGCCTATGACAAATCGTGGACCCGCAAAATGACGATCCGGTTGACGGTCTCGGAACTAGGCGAAACTTACGTCATAGGACAAATTCAACGTTGCACATCCAATGACACAAATATCTTCATGTTCCGAAGAGCGGATGGAGAATAATTGCACATCATGAAAAAACATATACGATGAAATTCGACAGATACGGACAATGAATTCTTGTTCTATCTATGTTCACACATCAGCCATGACCGTACGCGTCTTTTAGTGTAATCTAATTGTGCCGAGATCACCCAGATCAACGAGACAATACGTGACATATGATTCTTAATTAAAACAAAAATGTTCAAGTAGTTCACTTCGAACTTTAGGATGACTGTTCAAATTTAACGTAAAAGGAGAAGATTTACCAAGATTGAGCAACATCATTCCTCGTAGAATTTTGAGCTATAATTGGGGAGTTATACTTGTGCGAAGCTAGTCTTTTAATGCTGAATTTTTCTACTGTGCATGCTCAATATTTTCTCCTTCCTCTTTTTCTTCGACTATACTATAACGAGTTGGTAGGCGACGAGGGACCTTGGCAAAGGGTCAAAGTATTGACGTGAGTGGGATTTCCAACCTATATGGATAATACCCCGGATTGCGATAAGAACCATCCATGTGTCGGGGAAGCTTGAGAAGGCGACGAGGGCCATTCAAGAAGACGAAGAAGCTCGGGGAGCTACAGAGAAGCATTCTGTTCCAGAAGAAGCAGAACTCTGTCCGAACTCTGTTCCCAACCTGAGTTTGGTCCAGGGGATCCAGAAGGCTGATATTGGTTGTTGTTTCAATTTACTCACAAACATCGACTCAGCTAAGCTCAGTCCGAGTTCGGTGTCGGCGGACTAAAGTAAAATTTTGGATATTTTATACATTGTTGGATTGTATCATACGGTAAACATTGATTGCGGGATTTAGAGGGGTTATAATAGGTTTCTCCTAACCCTAATCAAAATGCAATAGAGAAGAAAATTGTGGCAAGAGTGCTTTGCAACATTGGGAGGAGAAAGGAGAGATCTATGACCGTTTTGAAGAGATGATTGTTTCTGGTAATTATATTTCTCGTCATCTTCATTCTTCGTGTGTTCGTGATTGTTTTCTCTATTCTAAAGAGTTATGGTGATCTGTGTTGGATCGATGAGAAGCTTGTAGAGTGTGTAATCTTCTATTCTGTTAGTAGAGGCTTTTCAAGGTTGGACTCCAATCGTCCCATAATTTTCTTTGCAAGGATTATCCACTCCATTCACCCCCTCACATTTCTCATCTCTGTATATATTCTTTCTTACTCTTCTCATTTCTTATAAACTTGCCTCACTTGTTCTTTTAGGGTTGTTTTTTAATGTTTTTGTTTATTTATTTTGCACGATTAGTTTTTTTTAAAATAGATTAATATTTTTAATCTTTTAATAAATATTAGTTGCTAAATAATATATATATATATATATATATATATATATATATATATATATATATATATATAGCTAATATTTTATATATTAGTTGCTAGTATTAGCTATCCTTGAATAGTTAGCTATTAGTATTAATTATAGATTATAGATTATTAGTTAATAATAATATTAGAATATAATTAGTTAGTTAATTAGTTAAGTGTTTAGAACTTGCTAAATGGTTTAGAAGAAATTAGGAAGATTTTGAATTAAAAATGTAGCCTAATATTGTCTCATTATTTTCTAGGTGGATTAGTGCAACCTCACATCCATTGCGGTAAAGGCAAGTACACTACGCCTTCAACTATACTTGTATTACTACTTTGCATTCCATATCGGACACTTGATCAACACGGAGTTAGTGATATTGATTGTACTTATTATTCCAAAATTGTACTTATTGATCATTGATTGATTGATTGTGTGTCGAGGTTTTAGAGAGATATTTAATTTGCATATGATCAACCCCCTTAGTGTAATATTATTAATAGCTTAATCACACATCGTGCACGTGTGGTTAAGCCGTACCGCATTCTATTGTTTTATTGTACTTACCAGCCGATCACATGTAGATTAATATTTCAATAACTATTACATTAATTGATTATTCATTGGTTTAGTTTTTGTATCATTATCCAGTTATAGGTTAGTCCATATTATTATTGTTATATTACAGTTTTACATTGTACATGTTTATTTCATAGTGTTGTACTTTGCTCCTTTTTTTGACTAGATACGTTGCAGATATCGATGACTTCTCCCTTAGCTTTTATGGCTTACAAGATGAAATGGTAGTGATAGTTGGCATGGATGCTACGCAGAGATATAATGATGACTTAGAACTGTTGGTATATAGATTACTTCAGCTTTGATGTTGTACTCAATGATATGCTTGAGGATGTTGTCTTTACTTTTTACCGAATTTGTCTCCGAATATTTTTGTAAAGATATACTAAAGGAATAGTAAAATGTGTGATGTAGTGATTTGATATCTGGGCATGTAATTAGTAGTTGTGATGAGCAAATTGATTATCATGATCATTGACGATTATTGAGATTTAGACAGCTAACTACCGCCGATTCTGCGACGTAGGCTAGACGTATCCACGCTCTCGTACCCGATCATGTGGATGCGGGTCACGACAGATAATAATTAGAATGTTTGTACATAGGATTGTTTGCAAGTGTTGGACTTCATCATTAGGGAGGAAGATACCATTTTGGGTCATACTAGATGAAATCTTCACAACATAAACAAATAAACAAAAGTTGATCAGTTGTACCTTATTCGTATGCCCTAACGAAGAGAGGGTTTGAGGATTAGCTCACTTTTCTGTGCTGGACGTGTGCCAATTAATTTAATCGCTGTTTGAATCAATACTTAATTCGACTATTGATTAAGTTTAATAATTAATATATCTTTTGTCTACCGTCTACATGGGGCCGGCTTAAGCACTACACCATCCTAGTAACAAACTGGTCCTCGAGAAATATGATTATTGTTGATAAAATAGCTAAGTGTGTGACCTAATGTGTATAACTGCAATTATGTAATATTTTTTTAATAATTTTGTAATATTGTGATTATTACTTTTACTACTATTACTATTAATGTTATTTTTTGTATTGTTTAGTTTACATTTGTAATTCCCCTTTCAAAAGTTTCCTTTTTTGCAAATTGGCATGGACACATAAAGGGGTTAGGTGTGTCACTACCACATTTCTAGATAGGAATATTTTTTTATTTTACATTATTAATATATTGTGTATATTTATTTAATTAATTATAGTGATGGTTGCATTTATTAGTGGACTGACCTACTTATTGGACCCTTGGTTAGTGAATCCGATTAGACTTGTCATGACACTTGGACCTACATTTTTTGTTAACCTCATTTAGACGCAATTAAGTCATAATATGTCATGAATATGGGTTAGATTTAATTACCAACTTAGACTAAAAGCTTCCATAGGTTAGTCAAACCTTCATGACAACCTAGACAAAATTGTGGACATTTTCCATTGGCAAGATTAGGGCTCTTATATGGCCGACCACCTAGGGGTAGTGCTCATTCATTCACTCCTCCATTTTGAGCTCAAAACCCTAGTTTGGTGTTCTTTCCAAAAACCCTTCTCATTCCTCCATCAAATCATTGAGAGCCAAGGGTCACAAAAAGAGGAGGCTATTGGCTTGAGGATTGTGTCCAACTTCTCTTTTGTGTTCACTTGTGGTTCTACATTGAGAATCCATCTCCTAATAGGTATACATCTAACTTTTCTCTATGTTTAGACTATATTACATGCATTGCACCATTAGAAAACCCACCCATGGACTGGGGGTACCTATAGGAGGAAGAACTAGGCCATCATGACCATTTTGGTAGAAGTTACATAGAGTTTTTGTGCCATTTTTGAAAAAATTCGAGAATGGTACACCAAGTATTTGTCATTTGGTTTGATAGGATAAATAGGCATATGAATGATGTGTGTGGCTAGATACGTGTCCAAAAATGGATACGAGTAGGTTGTGTTATATCACACTAGGACATAGAGTTAGTTTGGGGGTTTTTCTCCACCTACACTTGTCACACACATGTCATATTTCATATGACACATTGTACTAGCTAGACACCACTCTAGTTAGCTTCTAATTATCATTCTAGGCATGCTCATGTATTTTGTTTAGGTTCGGACAAGGTTTGGTAGAGTATCTTGAGTGTATCAGAAGCTTGTGCCCAAGTGTTCGACACGTGTCCCCAAAAGAATTTTGTGTCCTTTTTGAGCCAAGATTGGGTGTATGTGCCCTAAATAGGATACATGGTATTGTGTCATGGTATCTCATGATATGCACGGTTAGATTTAGGTATTCATGTGTCCTTGAGTCTTGTATATGTGTGTGTACCCTAGTAACATAATGTAATATGTGCATTGGGTTATACATGATGGCATGTTTAGGTGTGAAGCTTGTGTACACAGGTTTGTAAGATGTGCAGATTAATAGAAGGTAGTGCGTAGCTATATGTGTATGTGTGTGTGTGTGTGTGTGTGTGTATGTGTGTGTGCGTGTGTGTGTGTGTGTGTGTCTGTGTGTGTGTGTTTGTGTGTGTGTGTACTTTTGAAGTACATAGATGTGTATATATAGGTGTGGGTATCCATATATTGATATATGTTTATGTGTGTGTGTAGCGACTAAAACAACAGTAGGTAAATGTAGGAGCACACTGCTGTATATAGAGGGATAGAAGAGTATGTGTGTGTGAGTGTATTTGTGAACACACGCATGTGCCACTTGTGTATAAAGAGTGTATATATATATTGTAGTGTGTGTGTGTGTGTGTGTCTATATAGGTGCCTACATATTTGAGTGTGTTCATAGGATAGGTAGATAGCTAAATAGATGGATATAGATAGATAGGAAGAGAGGAGGAGGGAGCACCTGTGCAGTGAATAAGAAGGGGGTTTCCTGCACTTGGCTTCCTGCACTAGTGTGCACAACAGTAGGGGACACTTGGTGTTTGCCATGAAATATAAAAGAGCAGAACAATTATCGGTGGACTGGACTTTTACTTCACATTACAAACTCGCTTGTACAAAGAAAGCCTAGGGACGAAAGCCTAGGTACAGCAGTCTAAGTACAATTGTTTATTTTAGATTCTGGAGGGTGACGATAGAGGCTCGGGAAAGCTACGACAGCTCTGCCTTACTCCTTGGACGATCGGTATACAACCTTGGCTCCGGAAGATTGCTCAGCGTTGAAGAAATGCTCTCTTTGCTCTCTCTCTGCTTTTTCTCTCCAAGTATTCTGGTGCTCTCTCTGATCTCAAAAAGGGGTCCTCTCGCAAGGGAATGGCACCTTGCTATTTATAAGGAGGGAATGCAATCATTAAGGTTTGCAATGATTGCCCCTTAGAGTGACGGCGGCCTGTTGATTGATCAATCTGGGCCATTAATCTTGAGTGTGATGAATCTGGGCCATTTAGTGTAGCTTGTACCTAATCCTATCAGTAATTAATGCTGATTGGAATAAATCTCCGTGATGATGATTTGCTGATGTCTGTGAATCTGAATGAATAAGTTTAATTCATTCTCCTATTACGTGTCTCAGATTATTGGGATTTGACCCAATCTTTGATTGCATTAAATCTGGGAAATTGATTGGCTTTATGACACGTGTCCTGGGAGTCACGGAGCCGTATAAGGATTGAGCCGCATAAGGGTAGAGCCGCATGAGCTTGGCCACGTGTCAGGGCTCCCTGGGGAGTGGCCTCCGAATCTTCGAACCACATGATAATCTGGACCACATAACAGGTAGTGAGCCGCATGGAGATGGTCCACTTGAGCCGCATAGGGCTGTTTCGATCTGGGCCGCATAGGGCAACTTCGGCCTGAGCCGCATGGGGAGTCTCCGCTCGAGCCGCATATGAATGTCCATGTGTCTAGGCTACGTGGCGTTTTCTGGATCTCGGGGGGTTGTGCCAGAGATTTTCTTTGATTTTCTAGGAGTCTGTCATTATGACAGAGTCATAATTGCCTCTTTGTGTCAGGCCTGTCATTTCGTCAAAGTGGCAGCCGTCAAAGTAATTAATGCAGTATAGGGCGGAGGGGAGAACTGTTTACAAGCCAAGTGTCTTCTCTTCTGAGCCGCATGGAACGTCTTGAGCCGTATAGTCCCTCGTGCCGCATGAATCTTTGAGCCGCATGGGCTATCTGAGCCGTATGGGGTTCCCTGGCCGCATGGATCTTTCTTTATTATTTTCATGCTTCTACAAGATCCCCTTCAAAGTTTTCAATTTGCAAAATTGAAATATTTTGAATAAGAAGCATGGCTGTGTGCAAGCTCTTCTAGCCGCATATGAGGTCCTAGCCGCATAGATGTCTTGGCCGCATGAAAGTTTTAGCCGCATGAACTTTCGAGCCGCAGAGTTGTTCCAGCCGCATGGCCATTTGAACCGCATGAGCTCTTTGCCACGTCATTATGCCATGCATGCAAATTTTTTCGGGGCAGGATCCCAAGAGTTTCTAGTCTTTAATTAGCTAGTTTGTCTCGATAGCCGAAGAGTCGACTACGTTGTACGAGGCGTCAGCCTGTGGTCCTCCTTTCTCTATAAATAGAAGGGCATTTGGACGGACTTCCCTCTTAGACGCTTCTTGACTAAGATTCCTGTCTTGTTTTCTTTCTCTGACCGACAGACAACAATGGCACCTAGGACTTCCAAGGCTGTGAAGAAGGTTGTGGCGAAGAGTAAGAAATCGGCTTCGTCTTCGACTGCCGCGCCCCCCGTTCGTCTTGACGTTCATGTTGCCATCGAAGGTAAGGACTGTGTAGAAGATTGGGTACTTTGAAACCTTAACAGAGGCTGCTCTGCTGCATGCTTCGTGCATAATCCTCTGATGCAAGCTTTTCAAATTATATGGTCCGCATGCACGTCCCATGAGCGAGCCGCATGGGGGTATATCCCATGTCCGAGCCGCATAAAAGTTGTCTTAAACGGGCCGCATGAACATCTCTGAATATCTTCTGACTGTTTTCATCATTCATCATTTTTCGTCTTTGGTTCTTGCAGTGTCTCCACCGAATGTTGAGATTGCAGTGACAGAGGAGCCGTTGCCTCCTGTCATCAATCAGGGGTCTTCCTCTGTTAAGGAGGAGACGATGAAAGAAGAACCGGTGCCTGAGAGGGATGACATCCTCCCAACTATCGAGACTGCTGAGGGTGGCAGCGCTGGGAATTCTGATTCTCATATTCTGGACGAGGATCTTTTTCAATTGCATCCTTCATATGTAAGGTGGTTGAGGGAGTGGTATACGCGCTCACTACAAGAAAATTGATTTTTCCTAACATTTTATAAACGTTGGAAAATAGGTCAAAAATGTTGGCATTAGTTAACCCGACGTTTGTTCAACGTTTTCAACAAACGTCGTCGTTGCTGCAGTTGGGAATTTACGATATTTCATATAAACGTCGGTATAGGTAAAGACGACGTTTGCAACAACGTTTAAAAAACGTCAACAATTATACAATGATGGGTAATAATTTTCCAACATTTTAACAAAAACGTGGAAAACTTACCTTCTTTTCCAACCTTTTGTAAAAAACGTTGGAATTTACTTTTCCAATCTTTTTCCAACAATTTTCCAACATTTAACAAAAACGTTGGTATAGGTAAAGCCATTTTAAAAAAAATATAATTTGAATATATTTACTATGCACACTCCAATTAACATTATAAATTCAACAATACATAATTTACAAAATAAACTTTTATTGACTAAAATACAATATTTTACTATCGTACCGAGTTTAACAAAATAAAACAAGTTAAAATTCATAGCACTGAATTCTCATCTAAGGGCTCTTCCATGAACTACAAGTACTTGATTTTCTCCCTTCCCCTTTTTCTCCTCTTCATCAATGTTTTCATTTTCTCCAGGTTTATTTTATGAAGCCCATACCTTTTCTAGATAGTATTCAAAAACCTTCTTCTTCTGTCCAACTTCAGATATATTGCACTAGAAGAGGACCTGAGGTAGAAATACTTTTAAAAAGGGATAACAGTCCAAAAACAACTTTTAAAGGCCAAGTTAGTACATTGTTCTAGATCTGAAGTGCAAGCATCATAACATTTGGGGACTTTTCTGCTATAAAGTAAGCAGGAGTAAACAAGGTGAACACAAATCCATATACCTCTGAATTGCTTTGCTAGTAATTTCTAAAAGGGTAAACTATACCAAAAAGAAGAAAGCTTCATCTTTGAGCAATTCTTACTTTGCCTGTCATGTACTTTAAACAGTAACAATTGGCATTGTCAATTATTCTAGCTTCTAAAAACTATAATAGTAAAAGTTTACAATAAAAATACCATGCATAGAAGACATAGCAGAAGTATTGTGACAAGATATAATCATCAGTGAACATATAACATCAAGGAACAAACCATCCAAAAGTAAAGTGCATTGTTACTTAGTAAGAGCAAAAAAAATTGTGGAAATCCATGATATAATAATAAAATTTGCAAACCTGTAACTACTTTATAAATGAACTATCCCTTGAAGAAGAATTTAAATAGATAGTTCAACAAAGGAGACTGGTATATCTATAAAAATTTGTTGTTACTGTCATTGTAAGATAAATTGTGAAAAGGTCCAAATACTGAAGACTTATCCTAACTTTGTAAAATATTTGGTAAAGGCATACATGTGAATCAAGTTAGCAGCAACATTATGACGACATTTGGAGGTACATGGAAGATCTCCTAGCTCATTCCTTAACGTGAAATTGTAGAGAAAAAAAGCTTTAAAGAAGGAATAAAAAGAAGAATAGAAACACAAAAGAGAGAATTAGAAAATCCCTCTAACCGAGGAGAATTTTCATGAACTAGGATTAAAAACATAAATTGCATCGTTCAGCGATAAATGCTCACAACAATAATGATTTCTTAGTTCTCTCATGAGATTATCAGAACCAGATGGATCATGGGCACGTATCTTGGATTTGAGACCACTTAGAAGGTTCTTTCATTATAGATATAAATAACATAAAAATGTGAGTACATCACTCCCTATTATTCCATCCCATTAACCAACCACAACGGGATTACTAAGATGTTGAACCAATGGCTACATGTAATGCTGAAATAATTTTATAAAAAATAAAAAACTATATATGATATTTTAATTATAATCCAATATGCTGGTTGCCAACACATTACTCATAGTAGCTAACAATTATCATATTGTTGCCTAAAAAAACTCTCATGCATGTTCTTACTCTATATTTTTCCTGCACTATCGGGAACTCACCTTTTTCCACATACATAATCAGAAGGGAATCAAAATCAGTAGATTGTCTATGATATCCTTTTAGTTAATGCTTTTTCCTTTTTGCTAAAGCATAAATATGATCCTCTACCTTAAAGCCACATGAAATCAATCAATAACTTGAAAACAAACTGGAGTAAGCAAATGACTTCACGCTAAATTTATTGATAATAGAAGCATTCTGTGCAGTAGAACCAGTCGAACGAGATATTGACACCTTTAGGACTTTCCCGTATTGGTCGAAGTATTCCTTGCGCTCGAGCATCTGTCAATGTCATAAAATGTTATAACAATGACTTCTTAAAGATGAACATTAAAACTTGTAACATAACAAACTAAAGTGGAAACGAATTTGTGTCACAAAAAAGCACCCACACTTCCATCTGATAAATTAATAGGTAATCCAATTATATACACAACTTTTCTTAGCACAACACGAGCACTACTGAGATGCATCCCCACTTTTGTAGATGTTTTGGATTTAGCTTTTTTGAACTTATGTTTTCTTCCAGCCACAACCACCATCCTGTCATAAAGCAAGTAGCATACTAGGTGAATAGTCAATTAACATATAATTATGAACCTAACATAACGCTAAGTAAACAAAAAACCTTTCACAGTTGGCAGCCGTTGCAACAATTCTTTCTTTGTTATATAGTGTACGGCATGCTGGACATCGCCCTTCTGTGTTATCTTTCTCAGTATATCGATTATACGATGCCAATACCAAACACATATCTACAACAAGAAGTAAATTAGTTGATTAAATAAGCAATGTTTCTCCCCAAGAAAGCAGTCAAACCTCCTCAAGGAAAAGCAGGGATTTTAACTTCATATGAAGAAAGAAATTTTAAAATTAATTAGGTCATTACATTCCTTGCAAAAAGGAATGCCTCATGTGGCCATTGCAAATGTTTTGTTAAAAAAGTCTTTCCAACTAACAACATTGACCCCCCCAAATGTTAGAAAATCAACAACAATACAAATTTTGTGAGCAAGGACTTGGTTTTTGCTTCATGTGGATTTTGTACTAGTATACATTTCCAACAAGTCTACCTAATGTAAACAAAGTAGTAAAATTACATAAAAGCAAATAAAGCAGGCACTAGTAAGCATATTTTGAATCTTGGATACGCTATTGTTGTAGGAACACCAGAGGAGATTAATGTTGCTCACTTCTTTGGAGTGGCAAAATGGATCAGATACTGACATTCTTTCCTATTATTGTACCATGGTTTTGTGTCATTTTTTTATTGCAGTGCAAGAATGAACATGGCATAATCAATCATTTTTTATAATCAATTCCTATGGCAAATGTATTCAATCATTGATATCAGAGAAATGAGCTTGTGATGTTATAAAGGAAAAAATGGATATGGCCAAATTCTAAAGTTTAGCCCTGTATGTAACATGTCATGTCGAATTTGTGTCCACGCGACATAGGTAGTTGATCTATTGTTATTTAGAAGCAAAATTATATTGTTAATTTGGAAGTTTAGCCCTCTTGCACTTGAAGTTTTGAGTGGGAATCATGTAATTTACATCCTTATTTGTTTGAAATTCAAAGGTATTTTACACGCTTACTCATTTGAAACCCCGAGGTGGCAGCAAGACTTGATAGCATGGCTAATACTGGGTAGGTCTCTACCTAAACTAATGACATTAATAACCTACAAGGCCAGTTTCTGTATTGGTTTCAGCCAAAACTTCAAACCATGGTTGAGAAAAAGGCTAGCAGCTAATGGCAACAGAGAAAAAATTATCGAGCGCTTCTCTTTCCTCTTTTCCCTCTTGTATCATCTCTATTTCTTCCCTTTTAGCAGCCACTTAAAGATTAAGCCAAAAAGGGTATTGTAAGAATCTGGGACTCCGGCAAAATAAAGCCTATACAAATTATTATTATTATTACAACAAAGAACTACAAAAGAATCAACGAAGCGGTTTACTTCCAATCCCTAGAAAATCCCTAATTTCTATTTTAAAATTAAACTAGAAATTTTACGGTACTTACATCAAAGATCTATCACGGGGAAGTAATCACATAAGATCTAGTAGATGATATAAGTTATAGTGCTTAGATTGTCTAAGAAATATAAAGTATGTCGGCTATTACCATTGTAAAGCCAGTAGTAACATCCATTTGGGAAATTGAAAGTTGACTAGAATAAGAAGTAAATTATATTGCAATTTGAAAGCTGACTAGGATATGTAGTAAATTGGAGAATAACCAATAATGGACTGGATTCTTTATAGTAGCAGGATTCAAGGAATCTTCACTTAAACTATCCAGCTTGTTTCTTCGTCAAGAAAATTCCAAAAGAATCCTACTAGTGTCGCTATCAGTACAAGAGTCTGACACAGCTCCTCACCCTAACAAAAGAATCCAGGTATTGTAGTTGTTAAAGTCCCTAGCGCTACACCAAAACTTTAAAGTGTTGGCGAGGGATGAGGGTGATATATCTATATTATTCAACACACCCCTCCAAGTCAACGACCCATTTTATGGGTTAGGAGCTGGATAACGCAGCAGCATAGTCAAATCTACTTAAAATGTGCGCCAGAGAAATTGAACCTTGAATGCTGTGGTACCATGTTAAAGTGCCTGTCACTGCACCGTAACTCTAGAGTGTTGGTCAGGAGTAAGAAATTAGGGGTTATCTATTTATATTAGCACACAAACAAAGATACCAAAAAAATCTGAATGTTACGTAATGGACACCGTTAAAAACTCTCTTGGACCTCATAGTATCAAAGAATGATGGAACAAAAAAATTAGCATGTCAGCATCAACATTCCATCGTGAGAGAACTTCAAAATTGCACGAGTTCCTTGGATCATGGTAAGTCTTGGCCACTCCACCAAAACTCTAAAGTTCTGATAGGGTTGAGGGTTATATTTTTCTATTATTCCAAAACTTCCCACAGGTTGCATGCCCATTTTATGGGCTGAGACCTGGATTCATGCAGTAGTATATTTTTTAAGATCCGCATAAAACGGCACTTAGGATGAGATATGAACCTAGTTGCTCTGATGTCATGTTAAATTCCATAACACCACACCAAAACTCTAGAGTTCTCATGATGTTTAAGGGCTATACTTTTGTATTATTCTTATAGTAGAAGCCTGATAGGTAACAAATTGACATTAATTTCATTCAGTTCTCAAAATATAACATATGGTAGCTTTCTAAGTGCACCTACTACATCTATAATTATGCTTTACTAATATAGTCTGAGAGGATAATATAAAGAGAGAAATTTTGCATCTGCCTTTGCCAATGCCGTGAAAGAACAAGTAAACAAATAAATTTTAATAAAGCACAAAGCATAGGCATATATAATCAACAAGCCTAGCCTTCAAATAGAAAACAAAAAAAATGCATTAAATAATATTAATATGTCACGTGACTCTACTATTGCCTTAAGCACCAAACATCTTGGAGAAATTACAAAAACAAGGAACTTCGAAATATGCTTCTTTAAGAATAACAATCTGAAAACCTCCAGGTTCACACGACTGCAGATACTTTTATTCCTAAAGCAAAAACCAAGTCAAAAACAGGTGCAACGTTGGTCAGTGTCTGCATAAATAATTAGCTGGGAGTTGGCCTCTTCTTATACAGAGGGTTATAGGATATGTAAAGTACGAACTTAGATATAGTGGCAGATTATCTTATTGGCACATCAGTGCAATTTTTTTGCTTTTGTTTTTTTGATTTTTTAATGTTTTTTGGAATAAATAAGTGCAATATTTACACATGTAAATGCTATCAAGAAGACTAAGATGTAAATAGCAGGGGCGGGAAAAAGAGAAGTTGTACTAGTAATCAATATAGAAATTTGCGTATAAAATATAAGGATAACTTTTCTTCTCTTCCTCTTCCACTTTTAATTTCTCAATGGCATTTTTGCGCACTACTAACCTGATACTAGGGCTTTGAGACTTATGTACAGGAGAACTTGTAGGGCTCCTGCTTTTGTGCCTTTTGTAATGCCTAGGTGAAGGTGACCGACTTCTAGGAGGTGGAGAACGGCTCTTACGCCATCTTGGTGATGGAGAATGACTTTTTTCCTGATTAAAAAGTATTAAACAGTCAAGCAATAACATAGAGAATTTCTAAAAGTGAAAAATATGATTCAATATCTTGGTTCAACAACAGAAATATATGAATTATTGATGCAAAATGACAGATACAGTTAACTCAACATCGTATAGAGTAATCTTTGTAAGCAGTAAGCCACTAAGCCCTATTTTGTTAATCAAATCGTAATTCCAAATAAAGCATCCAAAGAATAACTGTGGACAATAATCACTTGTTTCTATAGTTTATTTTTCTTTTTTTCTCTCTTTTTTGTGTGGGGTGGCTGGTGGCTGGGGTGGGGGTGAATTGAGGAAACTTAAACATTTTACTTATAAATGCAAGTTTTAGGAACATCTCATCCGATTGTATAAGCTTCTACAGCTGTTTGATGCATGTTCTCAGAATGTGATAATCAGATCTAATCTTCTTGTCATAGACATAACACGAGATAAACCAGCACTATGTATAAGATTATCCTTCCAGCAGCGCCGACAAGTAAAACTAATACAACATAGACCGGTGTAGTAGTTCAATTTAATGGAACTTTAAGCATGGTCGGTTGTAATTATAAAAAAATTAAATGTGTCACTATAGTCTGCAAGAATTTCAATCTCCAAATAAGTAAATAAATAAACTCTACTATAAAGAAAGCCTACAATCAATTTAGCAAAAAGACAAATTGTATGACGGTGAAAGCAACAACCAACAAAAGTAGGAATGTTAACATGTTAAGCTATTTGCAACAAGCCAAGAGATTTTGAGCTTGAGCCAAATGTGCTTGTTAGATAAACAAGCCCAAGATCGAGCTTAGAGGTATTTGGCTAGTGAGCTCGCGAGCCGGCTCATTTTTATCTATATGCTCATAAAAATAAAATAAATTTTTTTATACTAATAGATATTTTCAATTTGTTACGAAGTTCATATGAAATCATTCAATTTGATATTAATCTTATTGAGCAACAATTTTGGTTTGAACAAAGCTCATGAACTCATAAACAAGCTCAACTTAGGCTTAAGCTTGTCTATGATTCAAGCTCATCAAACTTTCAAATTTAAAGGAGCATCTCACTACCCGAACTTGAGCTCATTAATGTTACAGAGATATGAGCATGAAACCAATTTTAGGCTCACCTAAATTGAGCTGAGCTTGAGCTCGAGCACTACTTTTCCTTTTTGAGTCGAGCCCGATCAGGGGGATGCTCACCCAAAGCTTAGCTTCTTAACACCCCTAAGTACAACAGAATACAAACCAATAAGGGGGGAACATGTCAACAACATGTGGAAAGCATTATGCTTACAGGATCCATAGTGGCATACAAATATGATTTTGTATAGGTCATTATGTTACAATATACACTGCTTGAAAGTGCGGAAACGATGTCCGTTCTAGCAGAGCTGAAACTAGTATCACTTAGTACAGTTCTTTCTTAGTAATATGTGAATTCGATTGAGGTTGGAAAGGCTAGAGTTTCCAAATACCTAGAACATTTAACATGAAGGAAAAAAATGGAGAACCCTAAGTAAATAACTATTTTCCCCAAATTAGAAACCATAACTCTAGGAAAAAAAGACTTGAAAAGGAAACCCAAACCTAGTTATCGACGATCACATGGCGACACTCTCAGAGGGCAGCGAGGTGAGGAAGACCTCCTTACAGATCGGGTCAGAACTACAAAATTGAAATATGAGAGCAGGGGCAGAATTAGGGCTAGGGTAAAGCTTTCCAACGGGTGAGAACTCAAACTCTAAGAACTCGTCGTCATCATCGTCGGAACAGGAGCAGAAGAAGGAGAGCAGGAGCAGAATTAGGGCTAGGGTGGTTGGTCTGCTTGGTTTAAGAGGAAAATGAAATATGAGAGGGAACCAAATTATGAGAGGGAATTTAGAAAAGTTTTATTTTATTTGCCTACATAATAAATCGACATTTTCTACCTTCTTTTTTTAAGTCAAAATAAATGCTGAGAATTGATTAGATTTTCTATTTTTCTTTTTTAAGTCAAAATAAACCAACGTTTATGCAAATCAGTCGTACATTTTCGATGTTTACATCCAAACGACAACTACATTTTTTATGTTTAGTGTGGAACGTTGGCATATCATGTCTATGCCGACTATACCATAAATGTCAGGAAATAAACATCGGAAATTTTCATCCTTTATGAGAAAACGTCGATATTTTTCGACGTTTATTGCAAAACGTCGGTATATCATACCTAAGCCGACTTTAACATAAACGTCGGGAGAATAAATGTCGGGAAAGCCATATTTTCTTGTAATGGCTTCTGCAACTAGGGTTTAGAGGTTTCTCGTAGATGTCTATCTGCAGTCTTCGTTTTGTTTTGCTTTTCTTCTTGTCTGCATGAAGAACTTTTTTTGACTTGCTTGTAGTCGTGTGGATGTAACCGATTTCTGAATGAATGGAATATATTTGCTTCAATCTTTTGCCTTGTAATAATCATCTTATTGGGACATTTTGCATGGACCCATTGCCCCTAACGTACCCTAGTTTTGGATACGGGCAACAAGTTAAAAGGAACGAACATACTTACTCAGAGGTACTAAGGACATGGTGAGCATGAGAGTTTCTTTGACGGGGCCTTCCTGCTCAGAGGTAATGAGGACATGGCAGGAGTGGGCTCAATAAAGGGGGGGTACATAGAACGACTCAGAGGTAATGAGGACATGGAAGTTCTATGTAGGGGGTGATTTGTTTTTGGCGGAAGTAAAACGACTCAGAGGTAATGAGGACATGGCCATTTTGGAAATTTGTGGATCGGTTACCCTTTTTGTGCACTGGAAGTACGGGTAGTGGATCATGAGGGAGGATCTCTTCCAGGAAGAAAGTTCAGAGGTATGATCATACATGACTTACTACCTGAAAGAGTGACCGGAATGTGAGTTCAGAGGCACCAGCAGGTACATGACTCGATAATTTAGAATATTGTGAAAGTGTGAGTTCAGCGACACCAGCGGGTACATGACTCGATAATCTGGGATGTTGTGGATGTGAGTTCAGCGGCACGAGAGGGTACATAACTCGGGAATCTGGATAATGGTGAGGGTGAGTTCAGCGGTACCAACGGGTACGTGACTCAATGATCTGGAAAATTAGGAGGGTGAGTTCAGTGGTACCAGCGGGTACATGACTCAATGATCTGGAGAATGTCGTTTAGACATAATATTTCTTCAGGAACTTGCCGTTGACGGGCAACATGAGCAAATCCCCATTCTGTTTTGCGAGGCGGTAAGCACCGTTGGAGAATACAGCCTCGATGATAAATGGGCCTTCCCATTTTGGCTGGAACTTGCCGGCGGTCTTGTGAGTCATGACCATCGGTCTCCGGACCGCCAGAACGAGATCGCCTACTTAGAATGTTCTGAATTTAACCTTCTTGTTGAAGGCTCCAGAGATGCGTGCTTGGTATAGTTCGATCCTTTGCTGAGCTAGGAGGCACTTTTCATCTAAGGCCTCCAACTCTTGTAGTCGGCGTCGGTAGTTATCATCCTTCGTCAATTGATAAGTGAGGGCGACGCAGAGTGAGGGTATTTGAGTCTCTAATGGGATAACTGCCTCACTTCTTTACACCAGGGAGAATGGTGTGTTCCCGGTAGCTGTTCGGACTGTAGTACGGTACGCCCATAAACATTCACCGAGCTTCTCGTTCCAGTCGCATTTATTGGAAGAGACAAACTTCTTGAGGAGTTTGATGATTGTTTTGTTGAATGCCTCTGCCAACCCGTTTGCTGCTGGGTTGTATGGTATCGAAGCAAAATTCTGGATGCGGTGCTTATCGCAGAACCGATAGAAGGTGTGGCTTGTAAACTGCGGACCATTGTCGTTGATGATCCTTCGGGGCAGTCCAAAGCGATAGATGACGTGATGCTTGAGGAAGCTAATCACGTTCAAAGTTTTGACTTCTGTAAGCGGGACAGCTTTTGCCCATTTGGAGAAGTAATCTGTGATTGCGAGTATAAAGCGATGTCCACGGAAGGAAGGCAGAGTAATCAGACCGATGATGTCCATTCTCCATGCTTCAAATGGCCAAGACGCCACTGTCGGATGTAGAAATTTGGATGGCTGGTGAATGAAGTCCGCATGGACTTGGCAGGCTTTGCACCTTCTTGTATAGTCTATCGCATCTACTACCATCGTGGGCCAGTAGTAGCCCATTCAGCGAAGACGGTCTTGCAATTTAGGGCCAGGCTGATGGGCCCCACAGACACCGTCGTGAGCTTCTCGTACGGCTTCTTTGGCTTCTGCGTTTAACAGACACCGAAGCAGTAACCCGTCGTAGGATCGTCGATACAGTATTTTCGTCTCTGTATCGTAGAAGAATCTGAGGGAATGCCGTCTGATGGAGGTGGCTTCCTTTGGGTTCTCGGGCAGGATGTCATAGGCTACGAAGTCGATGAATGGTTGTCTCCAATCTGGGGCATCATCAATCGCCTGAGCGGAATAACTTGCCACGAATTAAACGTTGTTCTTGGGACAGACCAGTTCGTGGCCTATCACATCTACCAATTGATGGGTATGATTCGGCACTGCTAGGGAAGCGACCAGGCCTGCTAAGGCATCGGCTTCGATATTTCGGAGTCTGGAGACGTGCTCGATGAAGAACCCCTCGAACGATGAGATGATGTCGATTTCTATTTGGTGGTAGGGGATCATGTCTTCGTGGCAAATTTTGTATGAGCCCCAGATCTGATTGACGATTAACTGGGAATCGCCGTATGCTTCAAGATATTCTACCCCCAGCTCTCTTGCAAGTTGGAGGCCAATGACCAGAGCGTTGTACTCGGCCACATTGTTAGAGCAGGGTTCCGTGAGGGAGTAAGCGTGGTTGATCACCAATCCGGAAGGGAAGACTAGCACCACCCCGACTCCGACGACGATGTTGCCCTTGGGTCCCGTTCTTGAAGCACCGTCGAAGAACATTTGCCATATATCATCTTGAGAGGTTGCATGCGAGTCGGCGACCTAATCTAGGATTTCTTTATATATTCTGGACGACTCCGAGCCCGGGTGGGCCGCCAAAAAGTCTGCCAGGGCTTGACCTTTGACAGCCTTTTGTGGGACGAAGATCATATGATAAGGGGACAGCAATATTGTCCATGTAGTGAGGCGAGAGCTGAGTGCCCCTGGTTTTGTCATAAGGACCCTGAGAGGGTTGACTCGTGAGATCACATGTATTATTTTTCCGGTAACATAGTGACACGTCTTCTGAATAGCGAACACCAGGGCAAGGTATTCCTTCTCCACAGCGGTATACCAGTGCTCTGGCCCAATCATCATTCGACTGAGGTAATATATGGCTTGCTCATGGCCTGCCTCATTATTTTGTGCCAGCAGAGCCCCGAAGGAATGTTCCATTGCTCGTACGTAGAGCAGGAATGGTTTTCCAGCAACCGGAGCCACCAGGACTGGAGGGTTTGATAAATATTCTTTAATGCTGTCGAAGGCCCGCTGACATTTTTCGTCCCATATGAACGAGATGCCTTTCTTCATGAGGTGGGTGAATGGTCGACATCGCCCGGAGAGGTTAGAAATGAACCTCCTGATGTAAGCTAGCCTCCCTTGAAGGCCTTTGAGTTCACAGAGATTTCTCGGGGGACCCATCTCCATAATTGCCTTCGTCTTCTCAGGGTCCACGTGGATACCCTGGGCGGTGATGATGAAATCCAAGAACTTTCTGCTGGATACGCCCAGGAAGGACTTCGTAGGGTTCATTTTCAAATTGTGCGCTCGCATCAGGTCGAATACCGTTCTCAGATCCTACAGATGGTCTCCCTTGCGGCGACTCTTGATGACAATGTCATCAACATAGCACTCCACCATCTTGCATAAGTGGTCTCTGAAGATGATGCTTATGGCTCTTTGATATGTGGTGCCGGCATTCTTCAAACCGAAAGGCATGACTGTGTAGCAGTATGTGCCAATCGGTGTTCGAAATGACGTATGCTTTTCGTCGTCCGAAGACATCTTGATTTGGTTGTACCCCGAGAAGCCATCCATGAATGACATACATTCGAAGCCGCAGGTGTTGTCAATCATGATGTCTGTGATAGGGAGGAAGAATTCATCTTTGGGGCATGCCTCGTTCAGATTGCGGAAGTCGATACAGATTCGAATCTTTCCATTCTTCTTGAGGACTGGTACTATGTTGGCGACCCAATCCGGATGTTATTCCTCACGAATGAACCCGCTGGCTATTAGTTTGTTAACTTCGGCTTCGATCGCATCTATGATGCCTGGGCGGAAGCATCGGTGTTGTTGCTTGACCGGCTTTACATCCGGCCGAATGTTGAGTTTATGAAGAGCAACATCGAGATTTAACCCCGGCATGTCTTCATAGCTCCAGCGAACACATCAATATACTCTTTGACAAGTTCCAGCAGCGATTCTCGCTCTTCATCTGTTAGGCTTTTACTAACGAAGATCGGTTTTGGAGAAGATTCACTGCCGAGATCTACTTGTATGACCTCATCTTCAGTGGGAGGTTCTCTTTGTTCAAACCGCTTTTCCCATTGTGCATCCAGCTGTTGGGCCCACGGCTCTAGCTCGAGGATCTCAGGGATGTCTTCATCTTCTTCATAAGCGTCGACGAATGCCATGTTGACTGACAGGACTTGTCTGAGTACATCTCCGATGCTGGTATCTGAGTCAGAAGTTGGTGACCCAGTCGAATGTGAATGCCAGTCACATTCTTCATCTGAACTCTCAGGGGTCGTCGTGGGTATTACATACCCTAATCCACATCGAGTCTTGCTATAGTACTCCTGTGGTTTGCCTACCGGGACCGGTGGCTTCAAAGGTAATCGTCGCCCAATGCCGTAGTTCAAGCCTGGCGTCGTCTCCAGATCATACCCCTTTTTCTGCATGAGATATTTAGATTGGGGGCTATAAAGATACAGAGGCAGTCTCCCGGCATCTGATCCAAGGTCGACTTCTTCTACGGTGAAGGGATGCGGATCGTCCTTCCGACCGAAGATGATTGGATGGTCCCCTCCCTCGATTATACGGTAAGCGTCTTCCGCTGGAGTAAGCTGGATTGTGGTGTGCACATTTGTCACCTGTGTGTGTAGGTGAGTGCCTATATCGTGTTCCATAGCATACATTGTACAGAGCTTATTAAGCTCGAGGTAGTTCAAAGATAGCCCTTTATTGATGAAGTAAGGTATCTTTTCTAGGGGGATTATATCATCTGCGGAGGGAACATCAGTGTGGGCATCCACATACTTGGCTAACTTCGGTTCCTCTTCGGCTACCTCCTGTATAAACGAAGACTGAGAGGATGACCTGGGCAGCTTGATCGTCAGCGGTTCAGCTGGTGGAGCAGAGCGTGGAGTTGTTGGCAAACTAGCAACCCCCAGTTTGGTACTCGATGCTGGGCGGGGAGTGGTTGGTTCGCTAGAAGTTCCAGGCCTCGCATCGGGGTGACGATCCTTCTTGGGAAGGCGTATCGTCATTGGCTTGTCGGAGGGATTGAGCTTCTCCGTTTGCGGTTGACCGACTCTCGACAGCCTGATTGTCAGTGGCTCCGTTGAGGGTCTTGGCATTTGGCCAGACCTTGGCAGCCGGATTATCATTTGCTCTTCTTGTGCCGAGAGGCTGATTGCGTCCTTACGCAGAGTGGCGGTAAGGGGCGCAGACTTGCTAGGTTTGTGAGCTTTGAGGTGGATCGTCAGAGGCTCTTCTGATCCTGTGGCTGTCTCGGTACGAGCTTGCCCATCTCCTTCACCAAGATGCTTCTTCGACTTTTCGTACAGACAGGAGTCTGAGTAGTAGGATTCGACCCCTTTGAAGGGATCGATATCAGCAAACTCCGTCCTCACGAAGCCGTGTTTGTCGACATATTTAAAGCACTGGTGCAGCGTGGAAGGCACGATCATATAATCGTGTATCCAAGAGCGCCCCAAGAGGATGTTGTAAGAAGTATCTGCATCTATGACGTAGCAGGTGACTTCTGATTGGAGATCGCCAATCTGACACTTTAGACGAATCTTTCCAATTGGGTAGCTCCTGTCCGAATTGAAACCGCTGATGGCGGTGCTTGTAGGCGTCAGGCGATGCATTGGGATTTGGAGATGATGTAGCTGACGCTTCGGGATAATGCTTATGGAAGAGCCATGATCAATATGCATCCGATCCACCTTTACGTCGCCAATGTATCCAGTGTAGTATAGTGGGCGATCGTGCAGATTGGTTTTGATGAGCATGTCCTGCGGAGTAAAGACAATGTTGGGCATTGCTCCCGTACAGGCGTTGTCTTGGAGATCTGCAGGCGGGTTCTCTCCTGTGAGGTTGACCTGAGCCAGGTACGCGTCGGCGTTTTGGAGTGCATCGCTCAAAGCTGCTCGCACGTCCTTTGAGAGTCTCAGAAGCTCGTATAATGACAACTTGGCCGGTGTGTTGGCCAATTGCGCTAAGATGTCAAAGTTGTAGGGCTTTTTCAGCCCTTGTGATACCTCTTTTCGGAGGGATTTGTCAAAACGAGCCTCCCTCGGCCTAGGCTTGTCAGTCGTCGGAGGCTGAGCCGGTCCCGGAGCGTCGGTTGTAGCGGGCTGATGATCTTCAGCCGAGTTGTCAGCCACGGGTGTCACGCCCCAGAACCAGAATACTGGAGAGCGGGGGCAGACATAGCCAGCTACGTATATTGAAATAGAATACATCTCAACTATATGGTCACGGCTGTCTAGATATGAGGGTTTACTACAAGCCAGCAGTCTCTTAAGGTTAAGCCTATTGTCTCAATCTCAAGCAATTAACAGAGTTACAAGATGTTAGAGCATCAAATATATATATATATAAGGCGTTCCAAATATTACATATTAGATGATCATGAAGCTAGTCGTACAAAATGATAGGACTAGCAAGAGTTCAGTCATACATGATCAACCCTAGGATTTGTTAATCATGTTTACAGCCCGTAGGCAGACAGTAAGTAAATGTGCATCGAGCTAACAGGTGCTCGTCGGCTAAACGCCTCAAAAGAATAAATTTACATATAAGTGGGTGAAACAAAAAGGAAAACCCACTCTTGGCCCGGGTTCCGTCTAGTTGTCACCATTGGGCTGGAAGCTTGGTAGATCCTCGGGAGCTGCTCCGAAATCTGGCCACACAAAACCAGCTGGGTCAAACCCCAGAAAGAGCAAGTGCCACAAAGGAGGCCACAAATAAGAACAAAAGCCAGCATATCAGAACATAAAGAATAAAAGGAAAGTACAAGTAATAAAGTACACAGGGCGATAAACGACTAGGGACGTGGAACCATTCCGGGAGCCAGGTTACAATCCTTAAACCAAACAAGGACCGGGGTTATAACCCTTCGCCTGAATAGCTCACTGTCTCTACTCATTTATCGTTAAGATAAGTAAAACAAACATGCTCAGGAGATAGCAGGTACTGGAGCTAGACAAGACTTAGACAAGGCTGGACACCATTCATTCACAATCGGCCAAGCAAGTACTACGGCTTACTACTTTAACTAACTAGGGTTGTCACAAACCTAATTACTAATAAGATGCAAGTGAGAATTCCAGTCCCAAGCCCTGCAGACTATCCAGTTATCCTTCCGCGGGTTGAGAGTTATAGGTGGGTACATTGCCCGGGAGACAAATGTACCCTTAGGTGACTTAGAGGGTGCAACACATGACAGTGTGCTGGAAATGTGCTCTACTCGTCGGCAAGCTACAAGTCCATTAAGGCGCCCAGATAACGAGATTGCCTGTGACTGGGAATTCTCCATGTTCTAGTTTGATCTAATCTTTAGCCTAATCCAATTTAGCACGAGTCCGTGGCCGTGGTACCCAGGAAGTCACATCCTAGACATGATGCAAGACAAGACAAGTGGATTGTACAAGCAAGCATACAGGAACACCCACGGTGTCAAGTTGATTATACGAGTCAAGTCACAAGTTACAAGTCACAAGTTACAAGTCAAGAGTGCGCCGCCACGGGCCACTATCAAGTTATCAAGATAAACCATGTCAGGGTACTTGTCAGGAGTGCGCCACGACGGGCCACTATCAAGTTATCAAGATAAACCATGTCAGGGTGCTTGTTAGGAGTGCACCACTATGGGTCACTGTCAAGTCAGGTTGGTCATGTCAGGAGTGCACCACTACGGGTCACTGTCGGGTTATGCTAGGTCCTTGTCATACCATGCCATGTACAATAGACATTCCAAACATAATAAGTAAAATCAAGTTCATGACAAAAGGCGTAAGGATATAAAATGGGCGTAAAATATCTAATACAATATCAATATATATAGGACTATAGAAGAGCCAGGCTTAAAGAAAATAAAACCAAATCTCCAAGAGCCAATGGTTTGCGCAAGGGGTCAGGGGGTTGGATTGCGCAGGAGTCAAGTGCGCCAGGTGGCCAACTGCGCAGGGTGAGCTGCGCAGGGTACCAACTGCGCAGGAGTGGATGGCGCAGCAGATGGATTGCGCACGTGAGGATTGTGCAGGGGTGGATTGCGCAATGGTCGATTGCGCAGGGGTTACTTTGTGCATGGCTGGCTTGCGCATGGCTAGCTTGCGCCAGCGCAATCCAGCGCAGCGCAAAGCACTGGCCAAGTGATTGCGCAATCGGCCATGTGCTAAGGAGCACAGGCCGGGGGTGCGCAATCGGCCATGCGCTAAAAAGCACAAGGCAGAGGGCTGTTCTTCCTGGCCGAGAGCAAGTCCAAGAACACCAAGAACTTCAATTCTTCATAACTTAGCCAAATTAAAACCAAATCTAGATTTTCAAAGTTCTAACTTGAGTAAAATTGAATTCTCTTCCACATGGAAGCATCAAAACCCACAAAAATCCAACCAAAATAGATCAAAACCATGTAAATCCAAAAATAGTCAAAACCTAGATCTAGAAAAATGAAAGCTCCAAATCACAAAATGTCAAGTTCTAAAGTTGTTCTCCTTAGCCTAATCTAGCTAATGGACAAATAAAAAGTGGTGCTTATTTGATGGCAAGGTGCACTTGCCTATGTGTTGGGGAGTTGTGTGGAAGAAGGAAGAAGAAGAAGTTGTAGGAAAATTAATGGAGAGTAAAGAGGAGAGAGAAAGGTTGGTGGTGATATAATGAGGGTGGGTGTGTTGTGTTGAGGGTAGAGTGTAGGTTAAAGTGTACCAATCATGATAAACCAAACTAAACCAACTTCCACAAAATAAAACCAAGCCATGGTCCAAAACCCATTTACGAGAAACCAAAATCCCGCAAGTCGAAAAAATAAAATACGTGCCAAAATCAAATACGAGCATAAATACGTAATACAGGAAATGGGGGTGACAACTCTACCCACCTTCAAAGAATTCCATCCTCGAAATTTAATCAAGGAGCTAGAGATTGCCACGACAAGCTATACTAAGCACAGGCAAGCTACGTTAAGCAGTTCAATCATACAATCATACAATGCAAGCAAGGAAGGGAAAGCGTATGGCATAAGAAAGACATTATACCTCACGAGTCAAACAGGTAGGGATATCGCGATCGGATATCGTCCTCACGCTCCCACGTTGACTTACCTAGAGAGTGATGACCCCAAGCAACACGAACTAAGTTAATAGTCTTGTTCTTGAGCGTCTTTTTCCTCCGGTCCAAAATAGACACGAGCCTCTCCTCATACAAAAGGTTGGTACCAACAACCAATTCCGAATGATCTAGGATATGGCTCGGGTCCAGGATGTACCGTCGTAATTGGGACGTATGGAATACATCATGTACCTCACTTAGCGACGGCGGAAGAGCGAGACGATAGGATACATCGCCTACTCGCTCCAGAATATCGAACGGCCCTATATACCTAGGACTAAGCTTTCCCCGCACGCCAAAACGAATGACGTCGCGGGTAGGCGAGATCCTAAGGAATACATGGTCGCCGACGACAAATTCTAAGGGACGCCGATGAGTATCGGCCCAATGGCGCTGGCGATCCTAAGCAACTCGGAGGTAATCTCTGACTTTCCTGACCACTTCAACCGTCTGAGAAATCAGTTCTGGACCGAGCATCTGCCTCTCTTCGACATCGTCCCATGCTAACGGGGTTCTGTACTTCCTACCATACAGAGCCTCGAAGGGTGCCATCTGGATACTGGCCTGGAAACTATTGTTGTACGAGAATTCCACCAGGTGCAGGTGATCCTCCCACGAACCACCAAAGTCAAGGGTACACGACCGCAACATATCTTCGAGGGTTTGTATAGTACGTTCTGACTGCCCATCTGTCTGCGGATGATACGCTGAGCTGAACTTGAGACGAGTCCCCAAACTTTGATGAAGACTGCGCCAGAAGTGCAATGTGAATCTCGTATCCCTGTCTGATACTATGCTGACTGGCACTCCGTGGAGTCGAACGATCTGCCTGAGATACATCTCTGCTAGCTGTGCCGTCGACTGTCCAACTCTAAATGGAAGAAAGTGTGCCACCTTGGTAAGCCTGTCCACAATGACCCAAATAGCATCTCTGCCTGTCGGAGATCTGGGTAACCCAGTCACGAAATCCATGGTTATGTGCTCCCATTTCCATTCTGGGATCGATAAAGGTTGAAGAAGTCCAGCTGGCCTCTGATGTTCAGCCTTGACTTGTTGGCAAACCAAACATCGAGAGACATACCGGGCTATTTCTCTCTTCATGCCATTCCACCAAAAGTGTTGACGAATATCTCTGTACATCTTCGTGCTGCCTGGGTGGATGAAATACTGCGAACTGTGAGCCTCTGCCATGACTTCCTGTCTGATATCTCCACTGGGTACATAAAGACGCATGCCATATCGAAGTGTACCATCCTCATGAATACATAACTCTGGCCTTCTTCCTGCCTCGCACTCTGCTCTGAGCCTCTGAATCTTGGAATCTGTTAACTGTGCTGTCCGGATCCTCTCAACTATGGTGGACTGAATCTGTAGGCTGGCCATCAAGGCCATATTGGATGGAAGAACCACTTCAATTCCCATCTTCTGAAGATCCGACAATAACTCTGGTTGCGCCGTCAGGAAATAAACTCCGGCTCTCCGGCTCAAGGCATCTGTTACAACGTTGGCCTTCCCTGGATGATACTGCAAATCCACATCGTAGTCCACCAGTAGCTCGAGCCATCTTCTCTGCCGCATATTAAGATCCTTCTGGGTGAAAACATACTTCAGGCTCTTATGATCAGTAAATATCTCCACTCTGTCTCCGCACAAGTAGTGCCTCCACAACTTAAGTGCAAACACTACTGCTGCTAGCTCCAAGTCGTGGGTCGGGTAATTCTTCTCATGATCACGGAGTTGACGTGACGCATAAGCAATTACCTTCCCATGCTGCATCAAAACACATCCCAATCCTCTGCTTGAAGCGTCGTAATAAACTGTGAATCCTCCGGTCCCATCTGGAAGGGTGAGAATGGGAGCCGTTATCAAACCTCGCTTCAACTTCTCAAATGATTCCTGACATTTTGCTGTCCAAACGAACGGCACATCCTTGCGGGTTAACTGGGTCATCGGCGCTGAAATTCTTGCAAAATCAGAGACGAACTGCCGGTAGTAGCCGGCCAATCCAAGAAAGCTGCGAACTTCTGCCACTGAGCTGGGTACTGGCCATGCCTCGATAGCCACAATCTTCTGGGGATCCACTTCCACTCCTCCTCTGGTAATGATGTGACCTAAGTAAGAAATGCGATCGAGCCAGAACTCGCATTTACTGAACTTGGCGTACAACTGGTGCTCTCTGAGAATCTGGAGGACAATTCTGAGATGCTGCTCGTGTTCTGCTTTACTCTTGCTGTAGACCAGGATGTCATCAAGGAACACTATCACAAACTGATCCAAGTAAGGCATGAAAATACGGTTCATGAGGTCCATGAACACTGCCGGCACATTGGTCGCTCCAAAGGGCATAACTAGAAACTCCCAATGCCCGTACCTAGATATGAACGCCGTCTTCGGGATGTCCTGCTCTCTGACTCTGATCTGGTGGTATCCTGACCGCAAGTCTATCTTCGAGAAAACTGAAGCCCCTTTGAGTTGATCAAACAAGTCATCTATCCTCGGGAGAGGGTATCTGTTCTTGATTGTCACTGAGTTCAAGGTACGATAATCAACACATAGCCTGGACGTACCATCCTTCTTTTTCACAAGAAGCATCGGGGCTCCCCAAGGCGATCCACTAGCACGAATGAATCCCTTGGTTCTAAGTTCTTCAATCATCTTGTACAAAATCTCCAACTCTGAAGGCGCCATTCTGTAGACTCGCTCTGATACTGGTGCTGTCCCGGGAATCAAGTCAATGGTGAACTCGATCTCCCGCTCTGGTGGCATCCCTGGAAGTTCCTCTGGGAAGACATCTGGAAACTCTTCAACTATTCGGGGCAACTGCACTGCTGCTACTGCCATCCGCAATACTGGAGGAGATGGCTCTACTGTGCCTCTGGAAAATAAAAACTCTGGCTCTCCGGGAATACTAAAGACAACTCTGCCAACATGGCAGTCTATCCTAGCATAATGGTTCCTCAACCAATTCATGCCTAGGACTACATCATAGTCTGCCATAGGGAACTCTATGAGCCTAGCGGAGAACTCTCTACCGCTAACTACGATCCGACACGAGGAAAACACTCGATCTACTCCCACAAGACCATTACCAGTAAGTATATTGAGCCTCACTGATAATGACTCGGGCTCCAATCCTATCCGTGTCGCGAATCGTACAGACATGAATGAATGCGATGCACCAGAATCAAATAATACAGATACTGGAAAGGTGTTGACGAGAATAGTACCTGCCACTACCTCACCTGGTGCAACTTCTTCTTCTATGGTCATCATCATAGCCTGACCTCTAGCTGCGGGTCCTCTCTGCTGGAAACCCCTCTGTCGGTTCTGTGCTGGAGCCTGGGTGATCTGCTGCTGGTTCTGCTGCTGAAAGGCCTGGGCCTGAGGCAACAATAGCCTCGGGTACTACTGTTGCTGCTGGACTGGAACTGGGGCTGGTCCTCTCACCGAAGAACTAGAAAGGTTGGATGATGATGGACCTCCCCTATTCGGGCAGGTCCCTATCTGGTGGTCTGCTCCTCCACAAGCCAGGCACAATCCCTGTGCCCTACGACACTCTGCCACTACATGGCCCGACTTCCCGCAATGAGAACATCCCACCGCGGAAGACTGCTTCTGCTTCTGTTACTGCGGGTACGTCGGGGTCGAATGCTGAACCGACGTCACTGAGGCCGCCCGCCTCGGAGTCCCAATGGTTATACCCCTAGTTGCCGGGGCTGGAGCTGAAGATTGGTGCATCTGGTTGTGGGACCGCTTCCTGCCTCCGGTCCTGTCCACAATTCTCTGGGAGGTATACTCATGCCTCCTTGCTGCCTTCAACACTGTATCGAACGTCTGGTGCTCGAACTGCTCCACAGCCAATAATATCTCTAAGTGCAGCCCTTGCTGGAATCGCTGAGCCCTATCGAACTCGGTTGCCACCAAGGTAGGGGCGAACCTACTCAGCCTGGAAAACTCGGTCGCATAGCCATCGACCGTCCTGCCTCCTTGCTTCAAATTGGTGAACCGGGTCTGCAGGTCGTACCGTGCCACCGCATCGAAGTACTTTGCCTGGAAACTCTCTCTGAACGTCGCCCAAGTAACTGGTGCTGCTAACCCCATGGCCTGAGCCGCCCACCAATCGCGAGCCAAGTCTAACAACTGTAGGCGTACCACCACCACCTTCTCATTTTCAGGTGTCCTAGCTGCTTCTAGAACCACCTCGGTATCCTGAAGCCAAGCGTCTGCGGCAATCGCATCTTCACTGCCGTCAAAGAAGGGAGGGTTCAAGCGCTTGAAACTGTTGGCCGCCTGATTCCCTTGGGGACCTCCTCGGTTTAGTGCATCATGAACTTCCTGGTGCAAGGCGTCGCCTCGACGATCTTGAGATGCAAGTAGTTCTCTGATAAGCCCTACCAAAGGTCCCTCATCCTGTCTAGCTGGTTGAGCGGGCGGAGCTGCCTGAACTGGAGGTTCCGAGCCTCCGAGAAGCATAACTCGGAAGGCTACTCCAGAGTGCTGAGCTTGATCTTCCTGGCGTTGGGGTGCTTGTCGAGCTTCCTCTGGCTGGTTGGCAGGTCCGGGAGTAATGCCGCTGAAGAAGACGACATAGGGAACAGTAAGGAAGGACCAGGACAGATCAATGATACAAGCGTATGACCAGGTCAAGAATCTCAAGGATTTGAAGATACGAGCAGAGATCAAGAACGAAATATTGATTGAGACATCTATTCGGTAAACTCTCACATTTTTTGAATGCCAAGACCTGCATGGACCACCACTTAAACCATGTCACGCCCCAGAACCAGAATACTGGAGAGCGGGGGCAGACATAGCCTGCTACGTATATTGAAATAGAATACATCTCAACTATACGGTTACGGCTGTCTAGATATGAGGGTTTACTACAAGCCAGCAGTCTCTTAAGGTCAAGCCTATTGTCTCAATCTCAAGCAATTAACAGAGTTCCAAGATGTTAGAGCATCAAATATATATATAAGGCGTCCCAAATATTACATAATAGATGATCATGAAGCTAGTCGTACAAAATGATAGGACTAGCAAGAGTTCAGTCATACATGATCAACCCTAGGATTTGTTAATCATGTTTACAGCCCGTAGACAGACAGTAAGTAAATGTGCATCGAGCTAACAGGTGCTCGTCGGCTAAACGCCTCAAAAGAATAAATTTACATATAAGTGGGTAAAACAAAAAGGAAAACCCACTCTTGGCCCGGGTTCCGTCTAGTTGTCACCATTGGGCTGGAAGCTTGGTAGATCCTCAGGAGCTGCTCCGAAATCTGGCCACACAAAACCAGCTGGGTCAAACCCCAGAAAGAGCAAGTGCCACAAAGGAGGCCACAAATAAGAACAAAAGCCAGCATATCAGAACATAAAGAATAAAAAGAAAGTACAAGTAATAAAGTACACAGGGCGATAAACGACTAGGGACGTGGAACCATTCCGGGAGCCAGGTTACAATCCTTAAACCAAACAAGGACCGGGGTTGTAACCCTTTGCCTGAATAGCTCACTATCTCTACTCATTTATCGTTAAGATAAGTAAAACAAACATGCTCAGGAGATAGCAGGTACTGGAGCTAGACAAGACTTAGACAAGGCTGGACACCATTCATTCACAATCGGCCAAGCAAGTACTACGGCTTACTACTTTAACTAACTAGGGTTGTCACAAACCTAATTACTAACAAGATGCAAGTGAAAATTCCAGTCCCAAGCCCTGCAGACTATCCAGTTATCCTTCCGCGGGTTGAGAGTTATAGGTGGGTACATTGCCCGGGAGACAAATGTACCCTTAGGTGACTTAGAGGGTGCAACACATGACAGTGTGCTGGAAATGTGCTCTACTCGTCGGCAAGCTACAAGTCCATTAAGGCACCCAGATAACGAGATTGCCTGTGACTGAGAAATCTCCATGTTCTAGTTTGATCTAAACTTTAGCCTAATCCAATTTAGCACGAGTCCCTGGCCGTGGTACCCAGGAAGTCACATCCTAGACATGATGCAAGACAAGACAAGTGGATTGTACAAGCAAGCAAGCAGGAACACCCATGGTGTCAAGTTGATTATACGAGTCAAGTCACAAGTTACAAGTCAAGAGTGCGCCGCCACGGGCCACTATCAAGTTATCAAGATAAACCATGTCAGGGTACTTGTCAGGAGTACGCCACAACGGGCCACTATCATGTTATCAAGATAAACCATGTCAGGGTGCTTGTTAGGAGTGTACCACTACGGGTCACTGTCAAGTCAGGTTGGTCATGTCAGGAGTGCACCATTACGGGTCACTGTCAAGTCAGGTTGGTCATGTCAGGAGTGCACCTTTTAATAATTTCTTAGTTGCTTGTTAATGACCAATTTTTATATAGGATGGTAGACAGCCCTACAACCTTGATGATTGTTGTTCCCTTACCTTTCCAATTTGGACACCCTAGATTGTTTGTGTGTTGATACCATAGTACTGTTTTGACCTAGAATGATTAGTGTACCTAGGTGAGACATCCAACTGCTATGGTATGCCCTGATCTTGTATACTATTCCTTCAAATTGTATGATTTAGATAAATTTTCTTAAGACATTGATTGTTGGGAAATAGGGACGTCACCCCATTAGTATCTGTTGTAGATATATATAGGTTAGTCCTTGATGTGGGAATGTGTGTCTATAAACATGTAGCTTATGAGATTTATGAGAGATTATAGTATCAGCCTTGATAGGATGTACTAGTCTTTTGGTGAGTATAAATGTGTTATGAGAGATAGGGGCCTATATGTCTTAGTAATGCATCGTCCTATGGTAATAGAATGTATTAATAGATGGTTAATAGGAAGATAATAGTTTGAGCATACCTATAGCCTATGATCAGTTCCTTTCCATCCTTAGTTAAGACCACTTTAAAATAGGTCCAGTCCCTTGGATATAGGTTCCAGTCCATATTTTATTGAAGTTCCATTACCGTCGTAAAGCAGAGCAGTGTTGGAGGTATTCCTAGATTGACACTATCTAGATGTCCGTTTATTATTCCAGTGTTAGGAAGTGTTACCTTAGATATTGGGTAGGTTAGAGGCTCTAGAAGGAGTACTATCGATCTTAAATTTCGAGGACGAAATTTTTCTAAGGTGGGTAGAGTTGTAGCACCCAGTTTTCCAAATGAGGGTAATTTTGAAATTTTGTGTTTATAATTATTTTAATAATGATATTTAATTCATGATATGATTTTGGTGATTTTAAATCATTTTAAAATTATTTAAATCAATAACTTTTAGTTTTGACGTTTTGCTAGTGAAACCCTAGAGACTGTTTGACCTAGAGCCTAACCATGTGATTATGATATTTTAATATCATTTCTGGCCTAAGGATATTTTGCATTTGACCTCTTTGAATTATTTTGATATTTATTTTATTATTTATGATATTGTTTTGGGGTTATTTGAGTCGGGTTCGAATTTCATCTCAATCCGACTTGTAACGGGGACCCGGGGTAACTTAGACTCTAGTTGGACCCATGCATTAGTTAGCCATGGCCCACATTTTAATTAGTCATGTTAGAAAGATTAGTCATAATTCTAATTATTAGGTTAACCATTTAGAGTTTTTTTTTATTTGACCCTTTTACCTCCAAACCCTAACCAAAATTGTTTTAAACACTTGTAACTAAGGGAGGGACAAACTTGTAATATTCAATGAAGGGGGGATATAACCATTGTGGCCGGCCCTAATAGGACTCCCGTCTCATTTCCTTTCTTTGAGAAGTCTTCTTCCCCAAGTGCTCTCAAGCTCTCCAAAGGAAGAAGCCTTTCTCCTTGGATTTTCTCTCTTTTAGGTAATATTTCCTTCTATTTTATTTCTCCATTTTGCATTTAGGAAAGTTTTAACCATAGGAATGACCCCCATTGTTGTGTCCCTATTTTTGTGTCCTCTTGTCTCCATTATGTGTCCTTTAGGGATTTCTATTGTATTATTGTTGTGTCTTGTGTCCATGGAGAAAACCCCCAAACTTGGACACACTTTATATTTAAAATATTAATTAAATGAATTAATTCATATTAAATCTCAGATTTGAATATGTAGAGATGTGTTCTTGAGTACTTTACATTTCATTCATGTATCTCTTATTGATGTGTTAATGTTACATATATAGATTTGTGTATGTATATATATATATATATATATATATATATATATATATATATATATATATATATATATATATATTGTAATAAGAGTGTATCTATATTTATATATGTAATAAATGGTTCATGATGATTATATAATCAAGTTTGTGAGTGTGGTTCCTCATATTATTATTGCTATTATTGTTGTGGATAATTAGGATATATATTGTGTATTCTTTTGGCTCAAACTATCTAAATCCGTCATTATTTTTATCCACATTTTTAATTTCAGTCCTAACTTAGAAATATCATAACCTTTAGGTCAAAGCTCGGTTTAGTCTCCCGTTTTTTTTAAAAGAAGCGTATTGAAGTTAGCTTTCCAAAAACATGTATTAATAGGCCTAATTCATTGTGTAACTTTCTGGAGAATTATTTGAGTGTCAGCTGTACGAAAAACAAATGCGTTCTCGGTGTTTTCGCGATTCCGGAAGTTTTCCGAAATGAAAACGCGTTCCGTTTGAAGTTTCGGAAAGCTAACACATAGATATATAACATACTTTAGTCCTAGAATTTAATTCATGCTGAGTTGGTACAGTATTGATTATTAGTAGGAGTTACTATTCGGCATATGCATTTTGTGCACCCTTGTGTGTAATATAATATTCTATTTGATTTTAACCCATGTTAATGTATATACATTATGTAACTAAATAAAGAATGCAAGCATGAGTAAATGGTTAAATAAATGATGTATGAGGTATAAGTATCATATCTAATGTAAGCATGTATAAGTATGGCTTGTAATGAATATGTAGGTTCCATAGTATGTAATGTATGGTGCATATAGTAGTGCAAGAGAATAAATGAATGATGAATGAATGCAAGCATGAATGTAATGTAATAATAGATGTAATATATGCAATATACAAGTTAATGAGATGTAATGTTCTATGTTAACACAAATCCTATATTACCTCATGTACCCCTTACACTATGTTGACACTATCACACTTGACACTTTGTTCACTTACACTTTGACACTCTTTGAAATGTATACACTATGTATGCCCATTTAACCCTCACTTGCCCCTTTGCCATGTTCACATACACACACATAGCCTCTTAAATAAGTATTTATGAATATAGTTAACTTAGCTATGTATATATATTATATATATGTTAGCATATTGTATTGTAATATATAAGTTTATACAGCCATTTGAAATGCCATGATTATAGACCTAATGTTGAATACCAATATATGTATGTGTATATATGTGTAGACATGTATAGCTTAAAGTAAAAGATTACCTAGTGTATATCTAATATGAATTCTTGCCTATTTGAGTATTGAATAATTGCATGCTATATAGAGTTGAGTGTATGTTGGCTTGTATAGCCTTGTATTGATATATGCTTGCTAGGATAGTCTTGGTTAGGCCTAGTAAGACATGCTGGGTTAGGACATGACCTAGTTTGACCTAGTTTGACTAGTGCAGTTGACCAGAGTTGACCAAGGGTTGACTTTGGCCTAGTGTGCGATTCTGATTAGGAGCCAGACACCTCTCTTCGGACAGTATATTTATTTTAGACATTCAGACACCAGGCGAGTACATTCTCTGATCATTTCATATCTTGTTTAGGATTATATTTTCTGCTTTAGATTACTTTATATGATGCTGACACGTTAGAAACACAGATTAGTACTATATGGATCTTGTTGTGCGATGTTATCCCCTTAGCGGATACATCGGGTATTCGTGTTCGTGTACTTTATCGTGACATTCGTGTACTCCTTTTATTCGTGACATTCGTGTACAAATCGTATGAAATCGTGTATATTCATGTATTCATATGATCTCGTGTGCGACTATACTTCGTGTGCAATAACATATCATATCTAGATCCTTGTGTATTGATTGGGACGGGGGAGTAGAAGTGGTTATGTAATCAATCCAGTAGATTACTCGTGTACAACCTCTGTAGATTACTTGTGTACAACATCGTGCTGTTTACATAACCATCTTGTGCTCTGAATCACTAGTCACTGATAGTTCTCTATATAGTAGCTATTTACTTACAGTCTCTCTCTTTTTCATCATGTTATTTCTTCAGATCCTGTATCTTACTCTCTAGCATGTTTATATTTTCTAACCTGTTATGATATTGTTGAGATGTACTGTACTCGCTCCTGTCCTGACTGGACCCGTTGATAAATTTTACAAATAGCTTGAAGATTGCCTGCTAGCCTAGAGGAGACACATTAGAGGTTGTTTAATTAGCTATTTTCAATTGTCTGGAGTTGTATTTGCTTTATGGATTACTGTATCTGAGTTGGAGATTTGAGATGTATTTTTGGATTTGTGTATCTTAGACACTTAGATTTCTCTCTGTTGTACCTCTTTTGGATTTCATGTTTTATCTATCCTTATCATGCTCTACCTTAGATGTGATTGAGTTTGTGTCTGCTATGTCACCCCCATTCGGGGAGTATAAACTGTTTAGCCTTATACTATTAGATGCATGAGACCTAGGACAGCGTTCTACCGCCGACACTGCGGCGTAGGCTGGACGTACCCACTTCTCGTGCCCTAACTCTAGGGTGCGGGTTGTGACACGTTTTTAGTGGTGGCCCATGCAGGTCGAGATTCGTATTAGTACGATTTCGTAGTAGCGCAACGACTTAGTTGTACTACTACGAGCCTGCTATAGGATATATAAATTAAGATGTTAGGATGAGAGGATACTCAATCACTGTTAGGATTCCTTGAGAGATTCCTGGGATGACCCTTGAGAATCTCATTTTGAATTCCGATTTAAACTCATTTTCCTTGTTTTGATTCAACTTTTTCCTTGATTTGAATTTGATTTTGTGGATTCATTGTAGAACTTTGAATCCTGGTATTAGTTGATGATTTTGATAAAATTTTGTAGTTGTTGATTTAATTTTGTATTTAGATTAATATTTTCAAATCCAAGGTACTCAATCACACTTAGGATTCTTTGAGAGATTTCTGGGACGACCCCTGAGAAACTCATTTTGAACTTCAATTGGAATTCCTTTTCCTCTTGTTTGGATTCACCCTCATTCCTTGCTATTGAATTTAAGCTTGATGGGTTCCTCTCGTTTGAACCAATGAGAAGGAACATATCTTCATTATTCTTTCTCGCCATTATTCCCTTACATTTTTATTTACCTCTTATCTTAAACTCTGTCTTATTACATTAATTACCCATATCTTATCGTCCCTACCAGATGTACTTCGAAACCCTTGAATCTTCGTATCTTTTGCATGGGGAAGGCTAAGGAAGTGACGTAAATTATGTAGCTCAGAGAAGACGTAACTGGTTACTTTATGATGATCTAAAGGAAATCAAATGTAGAGTGTTCCATATGGAAACTTGAGATAGAAATATGGTAAAGGTCTCGAATAGAATAAAGAGATGTATACTGCCAATCTGGAAACAATCACATTTAGAGAAAATTTTGGGGTTATGAGATAGTTTATAGGTGTATTCAAAACTGATAAGGATATTCAAGGTCAACCTAGATTGGAGAACCACGAAATTCTGGTTATTGATTCTTGGGAGGTTTTACCCTAAGGCTATGTAGAAGGTTAGTAATGGAAAAGAGAAGTTAATTGTGTTTAATAAGGATATTAAACAAGATGTTGCGAGGAAATGACTAGGGATAGAGAGAACACAAAGCTATGGAAGTTTAGAGATTGTTGTGAAATATTTTTAGGAGAATAATATTCAAGGGTGTATGTCGAAGAAAATACGGAAGTTGATTTTATGATGGAAGATAAGCTTTGTAAGGCCTAGAGATTTAAATTAAATAATACGAGGAGAACAATTTGAACAAGTTCAAGGAATTCGTAAACGGGATTTAGAGGTTTTGGGTCAAATTTAAGACAAGGTGAAAGAACTTGGAAATTTAAATAAATGGTTAATGTTGATTCCTAAATGTGAGGGTTGTGCTTCAAGAGTGATGTTTGAAAATTGGAAATTGCCTACGGTAGTCATGGTAAGGGTTTAAGTAAAGGTTAAATTTTCATATGGAGACTGGTGAGGTAAAGATATGATTGGCAAGTTATGACCAGATGAACTTAAGAGTATCAGAAGCAGATGACTAACTCGATCTTCATTATTTTTGTGCATTAATTACCAGCTCTTGAACTCCCACTTTCTAATTGAGATCCTTGACGTTCCTTATCGTGACTTTGATATTCGAAATGTAATACTAGCTATTACCCTCCAACAAATCTTATATGCAAGACCTAGACGAGCTCACCTTCGTGTAGGTATATCATGTCCCACTAAAACCTGTCTTCTTGTACTCTATTTTCTTGATATGATTTTCTGGTCAACTGGCTAAACTATAACCTCTACCATTATACTAAATTTCTTCTTATTTCAATTAGAAATCCAGCCTTGACTCAATTCTTTCGACCCGACATGTGATGGTGTTCTGCTTGTTTCCTTAGATGCTTAACCTTGTACCTTATCTGATTACTTGACCCGTTTGGTTAAGAACCTTGGACTATGTAATTCCTTTCATCATTACCACCCTTATATCTTGTGCTGCTAAATTAGCCTTAGTTTTGCAAGCTTATCTATTTTCGAGCTTGGTCATGACATATTTTATTGGGTGGCCACCCACTAACATATTGTCTAATCAGAACCGGTACATGATGGTCTGATCAACCTATTGCACTTTGGTTCGCTTTTTCATGTATCAATCTACGAGAATAGAGACATAGTTAAACTTGACCCTAGAGTCTCATTCGCGACAGCCTTGACAATTCTCGTTGAAATCTTTTCATCGCCTATGAACCTCGTATTCGTACTCAGTCGAATTAAATTTAATCATGACCTGAACCTCCATCATTGGATGCTCGTGCTCATACTTTGATTTCATTGATTTTCCTTCTTGCCCAAATCTCGTTTTATTCCGAAATTGATCAACTTAGATCGTGTCAAGACAAAAATCTATTTATGATTTGTTGTGCCTAAATTTTCAATTTTTGCCATTTTATGGAATAGTAACCTTTTAATAATTTCTTAGTTGCTTGTTAATGACCAATTTTTATATAGGATGGTAGACAGCGCTACAACCTTGATGATTGTTGTTCCCTTACCTTTCCAATTTGGACACCCTAGATTGTTTGTGTGTTGATACCATAGTACTGTTTTGACCTAGAATGATTAGTGTACCTAGGTGAGACATCCAACTGCTATGGTATGCCCTGACCTTGTATACTATTCCTTCAAATTGCATGATTTAGATAAATTTTCTTAAGACATTGATTGTTGGGAAATAGGGACGTCACCCCATTAGTATCTGTTGTAGATATATATAGGTTAGTCCTTGATGTGGGAATGTGTGTCTATAAACATGTAGCTTATGAGATTTATGAGAGATTATAGTATCAGCCTTGATAGGATGTACTAGTCTTTTGGTGAGTATAAATGTGTTATGAGAGATAGGGGCCTATATGTCTTAGTAATGCATCGTCCTATGGTAATAGAATGTATTAATAGATGGTTAATAGGAAGATAATAGTTTGAGCATACCTATAGCCTATGATCAGTTCCTTTCCATCCTTAGTTAAGACCACTTTAAAATAGGTCCAGTCCCTTGGATATAGGTTCCAGTCCATATTTTATTGAAGTTCCATTACCGCCGTAAAGCAGAGCAGTGTTGGAGGTATTCCTAGATTGACACTATCTAGATGTCCGTTTATTATTCCAGTGTTAGGAAGTGTTACCTTAGATATTGGGTAGGTTAGAGGCTCTAGAAGGAGTACTATCGATCTTAAATTTCGAGGACGAAATTTTTCTAAGGTGGGTAGAGTTGTAGCACCCAGTTTTCCAAATGAGGGTAATTTTGAAATTTTGTGTTCATAATTATTTTAATAATGATATTTAATTCATGATATGATTTTGGTGATTTTAAATCATTTTAAAATTATTTAAATCAATAACTTTTAGTTTTGACGTTTTGCTAGTGAAACCCTAGAGACTGTTTGACCTAGAGCCTAACCATGTGATTATGATATTTTAATATCATTTCTGACCTAAGGATATTTTGCATTTGACCTCTTTGAATTATTTTGATATTTATTTTATTATTTATGATATTGTTTTGGGGTTATTTGAGTCGGGTTCGAATTTCATCTCAATCCGACTTGTAACGGGGACCCGGGGTAACTTAGACTCTAGTTGGACCCATGCATTAGTTAGCCATGGCCCACATTTTAATTAGTCATGTTAGAAAGATTAGTCATAATTCTAATTATTAGGTTAACCATTTAGAGTTTTTTTTAGGGATTTCTATTGTATTATTGTTGTGTCTTGTGTCCATGGAGAAAACCCCCAAACTTGGACACACTTTATATTTAAAAAATTTATTAAATGAATTAATTCATATTAAATCTCAGATTTGAATATGTAGAGATGTGTTCTTGAGTACTTTACATTTTATTCATGTATCTCTTATAGATGTGTTCATGTTACATATATAGATTTGTGTATGTATATATATATATATATATATATATATATATATATATATATATATATATATATATATATATATATATATATATATATATATTGTAATGAGTGTGTATCTATATTTATATATGTAATAAATGGTTCATGATGATTATATAATCAAGTTTGTGAGTGTGGTTCCTCATATTATTATTGCTATTATTGTTGTGGATAATTAGGATATATATTGTGTATTCTTTTGGCTCAAACTATCTAAATCCGTCATGATTTTTATCCACGTTTTTAATTTCAGCCCTAACTTAGAAATGTCATAACTTCTAGCTCAAAGCTCGGTTTAGTCTCCCGTTTTTTTTAAAAGAAGCGTATTGAAGTAGCTTTCCAAAAAAATGTATTCATAGACCTAGTTCATTTTGTAACTTTCTGGAGAATTATTTGAGTGTCAGCTGTACGAAAGACAAACGCGTTCTCGGTGTTTTCGCGATTTCGGGAGTTTCCGGAAACGAAAACGCGATCCGTTTGAAGTTTCGGAAAGCTAACACATAGATCTATAACATACTTTAATCCTAGAATTTATATCATGCTGAGTTGGTACAGTATTGATTATTAGTAGGAGTTACTATTCGGCATATACATTTTGTGCACCCTTGTGTGTAATATAATGTTCTATTTGATTTTAACCCATGTTAATGTATATACATTATGTAACTAAATAGAGAATGCAAGCATGAGTAAATGGTTAAATAAATGATGTATGAGGTGTAAGTATCATATCTAATGTAAGCATGTATAAGTATGGCTTGTAATGAATATGTAGGTTCCATAGTATGTAATGTATGGTGCATATAGTAGTGCAAGAGAATAAATAAATGATGAATGAATGCAAGCATGAATGTAATGTAATAATAGATGTAGTGTATGCAATATACAAGTTAATGAGATGTAATGTTCTATGTTAACACAAATCCTATATTACCTCATGTACCCCTTACACTATGTTGACACTATCAGACTTGACACTTTGTTCACTTAGACTTTGACACTCTTTGATATGTATACACTATGTATGCCCATTTAACCCTCACTTACCCCTTTGCCATGTTCACATACACACACATAGCCTCTTAAATAAGTATTTATGAATATAGTTAACTTAGCTATGTATGTATATTATATATATGTTAGCATATTGTATTATAATATATAAGTTTATACAGCCATTTGAAATGCCATGATTATAGACCTAATATTGAATACCAATATATACATGTGTATATATGTGTAGACATGTATAGCTTAAAGTAATAGATTACCTAGTATATATCTAATGTGAATTCTTGCCTATTTGAGTATTGAATAATTGCATGCTATATAGAGTTGGGTGTATGTTGGCTTGTATAGCCTTGTATTGATGTGTGCTTGCTAGGATAGTCTTGGTTAGGCCTTGTAAGACTTGCTGGGTTAGGACATGACCTAGTTTGACCTAGTTTCACTAGTGCAGTTGACCAGAGTTGACCAAGGGTTGACTTTGGCCTAGTTTGACATAGATTCATGTAGAATGCATTGTAGTGTTTTATATTACCCTTCTGGACATGTTGTGACTTGTGTTGTTCTGATTAGGAGCCAGACATCTCTCCTCGGACAGTATATTTACTTTGGACATTCAGACACCAGGCGAGTACATTCTCTGATCATTTCATATCTTGTTTAGGATTATATTTCCTGCTTTAGATTACTTTACATGATGCTGACACGTTGGAAACACGGATTAGTACTATATGGATCTTGTTGTGCGATGTTATCCCCTTAGCGGATACATCGGGTATTCGTGTTCGTGTACTTTATCGTGACATTCGTGTACAAATCGTGTGAAATCGTGTATATTCATGTATTCACCTGATCTCGTGTGCGACTATACTTCGTGTGCAATAACATATCATATCTAGATCCTTGTGTATTGATTGGGACGGGAGAGTAGAAGTGGTTATGTAATCAATCCAGTAGATTACTCGTGTACAACCTCTGTAGATTACTCATGTACAACATCGTACCGTTTACATAACCATCTTGTGCTCTGAATCACCAGTCACTGATAGTTCTCTATATAGTTGCTACTTACTTACAGTCTCTCTCTTTTTTATCATATTATTTCTTCAGATCCTGTATCTTACTCTCTAGCATGTTTATATTTCCTAACCTGTTATGATATTGTTGAGATGTACTGTACTCGCTCATGTCCTGACTGGACCCGTTGATAAATTTTACAGAAAGCTTGGAGATTGCCTGCTAGCCTAGAGGAGACACATTAGAGGTTGTTTAGTTAGCTATTTTCAATTGTCTGGAGTTGTATTTGCTTTATAGATTACTGTATCTGAGTTGGAGATTTGAGATGTATTTTTGGATTTGTGTATCTTAGACACTTAGATTTCTCTCTGTTGTACCTCTTTTGGATTTTATGTTTTATCTATCCTTATCATGCTCTACCTTAGATGTGATTGAGTCTGTGTCTGCTATGTCACCTCCATTCGGGGAGTATAAACTGTTTAGCCTTATACTGTTAGATGCATGAGACCTAGGACAGCGTTCTACCGTCGACACTGCGGCGTAGGCTGGACGTACCCACTTCTCGTGCCCTAACTCTAGGGTGCGGGTCGTGACAGCGGTGGGGACCGTTGTTTCAGGAGGATCGTTGCCCGGGTTTGGTGCCGCCGAATTCGAGTCCGCATTGACCGCGGGACCCGCGCTTGTTTGGCCAGGTGTCCCTCCTTGCAGAGTTGGAAGGGCCGCTTTAATCTCGTCTATGGACTTGACCAAAGCAAGCAATATGGCTTCGAGACTGTCGATGCGTTGGCGATCACTAGATCCTCCTTGGCTGCTGTCTGTCATGAATACCGTCTTTACGTAAGGAGAGATGGACGGAGCGGTGGAGGAAGCGCCCTCCGAATCGTACCCTTGTAGTGAGAAGTTATCGGGGTATTTGGGTATGTTCTCTTCTGGTTCAGACTCGGAGGGAACAGTACCCCCAGTCTCCGAGTTTGCCTCGTCTTGGGAGTTGTAGACGTTCTCGGGGACGTCAGGGTTTGCTGAATCTGATAGGAGAGTTGCCTCTCCTGACTCGTCTTCTTGGAACATCGGATTGTTGTGGAGGCTCGGAGGGGTGCTGCCCCCAGTCCCAGCAACCCCCTGCATTTTGGACGACGAATCTCCTACTGTAGCAGATTTCGTCTTAGAGCGAGTACCTTGGAAAACTCCGGTAGTGGGCGCCCGCTTGGACGATAGTCTTTTAGTCGAAGTGGTTGAAATCTCGGGCTGGGAACATTTGTCTTCTTCCCTCTTCCATCAGCGGGGACTTTCTGAGCAGAGTTGTAGGAGACGACGGGAAGTACCTCATCTTCTGAAGACGGCTGTTACAGTATTTGAAAGACGGACTGTCGGTCTTCTCGCACCGTCGCATTATTGCAGCAGCAGTTGACGATGACTTGGGTGCAGTGACGTCCGTGGGAGGGCTTTTTGCACCCCGATGCGTCTTTTTTTTCCTTGTGTTTGTATAGGATGGCCTCACGCAAGTCAGACTGATCTGGATCGACCATGCTTGCTTCCTGGATTTTGGGAGGCTTTTGTGAACTTCTCTGTCTGTTTGCCACCGGGGGCTAGACACGAGTGGTTCTGTACAACTTCCCATCTGAGGCCCGTATAACGGTATACGGGACGCTCAGATGATCAGCGACAGGATCAACGGACCGAGCGTGCCAAGCTCGCGCTGCCCTAGAATTCTTCGCTCTAGTGCGTAAAGACACATAGTAGGAAGAGTCTAGGTGATGCTGGAGAGATTCAGACATATCTTCTTGGGAGCATAAGAGATCAGGACCATAAGACAGGCGGTCGAAGACAGAGCCGCGCGGGGTAGGCGTCATGTTGCCGTCCTCAACAATCTTTATACGGCTGGCAGACGTAGCCGCATAGGCTTTCTTCATGCGGCTGGGAGTCTCAGCCGTATGAGTTTTCTTCAGGCGGCTGGATGATCTGGCCGCATAGACTTTCTTTATGCGGCTGGTAGATCCACCCGCATGAGCCTCCTGCATGTGGTTGGCAGATTTGGGCACAGGAGTGCTCGGCTTCTTCTTGGGGCGCATAGAGTCGCTCTTTGTCCCTGCAAGTCCAGCATCGTAGTGCTTTCCTCTGCCGGACTTGGAGACAGCAGAGTTCTCTATGGCTCGAAGTGGAGCCGTATGAGAGTCGCCTTCGCTGTCTTGGGTAGCAGAGAGTACCCCGTCCAGAGCTTGTGGAGGAGCAAATAATTTTGGCCTGCACTCGCAGCGAGCTTTCTTTGTGCGAGTTTGCTTCTGGATCGGGCCGGCACTTCCTTCAGAGAGCATCTCTTCAAACACCTGTTGGTCGAAACGGACGACCATCTTCTGTTGCATGGAGCCAAGCTTGGCTGCATCCGACTGCGTCACCAACTCCTCAGCCGTGGAGAAGTTTGTCCCCAGCAGAGTCGCCATCGTGTTTGCCATCACTACTAAAATCTATCAAATCAGCGACACTTTAAAATGTCGCTAAATAGGGAAAATATGTCGCTAATTACGATTAACGACGTATTTAGCGACGTATGCACATAGTCGCGATTAACCTAGTCGCTAAACAAGAAAACGTCGCAATACGTCGCTATTGCGACGAGCTTTAGCGACGAGGACACGTCGCTAATGTAGCGACTGCCAGCGACGTAAAACGTCTATATTTACCGACGTATACTAGCGACGTTGAGCGACTTTACATGCATCGATGCTGACCTGGCTTGAGAGCCTTATGGCAACATTCTGCGACTTTCCTACGTCGCTACATTACCGATGTATAGTGACAATCAGCGACGGTATTCATCAACGTTAGCGACGTTGGTGTACTTACTTAGCGACGTTATTTTCGTCGCTGAACGTCGTTGCTCGTCGCTGAACGTCGCTAATATTGAAAAAAATAAAAAAATACAGCATTTGCAGCATTCCCTGCAGCATTTGCAGCATCCCCTGCAGCATTTGCAGCATCCCCTACACCATTTGTTACAGCAACAACGGTGTGTATCGCGAACACAGTATCAAACAACACAGATACACACAATCACGAACACATTTGAAACACAATCTCATCAATCAACACAGATATATGAAAATTTGTAACAACACTGTCACACATAATGGTCCACAACTTAATTGCCAAGTATGGGAACGCATGGCTCAGAACACAACCCAAGAATCATTCTAGGATACATTAGTGTGAATCATCTATGTTCTGTACATATGGTGTAGTATATGTTCTTATCGTATGTAGTATCTGAAGAATGTAACAGAATCAAGATGAACTCACATAATGTAATACTAAGACATCATCTACTACTATATAAGATATAGTGACAGGTTGTCGTATCATCATTGCCGAGGGATGAGGGTCGTAGGACAGTCAACTTTATCTACGGTTACATAGTTTCTGCTTCGCCAGTCGAATGGCTGCAGGGACTATGTCCTGATCACCATATCGTACCGTAGATTAATACAAATGGAGCTGGAGCCAAAATACAGAAACCAAAATATGATATCCACCTCAAGTGTAGAGTCGGGGGAGAAGAACTTTTCCACCCTCTCCCTCTCTCACGCTATCAACGTCACAACTTTTCCACCTCAAGTTATGATCAAGCATTTTCCTTCTCCTCTCCTCCACCATGGCTCTGAACCCATCTGCTCCTCCCTACTTCCCTTCTTCTTATTTGACTCTCTCAGCCACATATGATATCCAGCTCAAGTGTAGAGTCGGAGGAGAAGAAGTGGACAGGAAGAGGAGGGGGAAGCAGCACAGCCGGCGGCATGACCCGGAGGAATTACAAAGGTTTTCTTCAACATACGTAAGAGAACTATAAGGATATATCTTTTTACAACATATCACCTTGTCAAAGACCCTTAATGTGACATCCATGTTACCGCGGTGTCGGAAGACTAACATGTCATAATTTTTAAGCTGTGTGTTTTGACATAATCCTCCAACCGGATTTCAGTTCTATGTAATAATGCAAGATTACTACATAGAAGGAAAGAGTTGGGAGGATTATGTCAAAATACACGACTTAGAAAATTATGACATGTTAGTCTTCCGACACCGCGGTAACATGGTTGTCACATTAAGGGTCTTTGACAAGATGACATATTATGAAAAGATATATCCTTATAGTTCTTCTACGGATTTAAAGAAAACATTTGTACTTCCTCCGGGTCATGCTGCCGGCTGTGCTGCTTCCCCCTCCTCTTCCTGTCCACTTCTTCTTCCCCGACTCTACACTTGAGCTGGATATCATATGTGGCTGAGAGAGTCAAATAAGAAGAAGGAAAGTAGGGAGGAGCAGATGGGTCCAGAGCCATGGTGGAGGAGAGGAGAAGAAAGATTCTTGATCAAAACGGATGGCTCAGAACACAACCTAAAATTTATTCTAGCATACATTAGTGTGAATCATCTATGTTCTGTACATATGGTGTAGTATATGTTCTTATCGAATCTAGTATGTAGTATCTGAAATGTAACAGAATCAAGATGAACTCACATAATGTAATACTAAAATGTCATCTACTACTATATAAGATAGTGATAGGTTGTCGTATCATCATTGCCGAGGAGGAGCCACTTCCCCCGGCTCTACAGAATCAATGCCATCCAAGGAAGGCAAAACTGAATCAGCATTGTCTTCCGGATCATCCTCATCAAGGCATAACGGGCTGCTCAGCATACCCAGCTTCTTCAACTTCTCGATGGCTGCAGAGTCGAAATAGGAACGGGTCCTCTTTGCCAGCCCGGAGCTCTGGCTCGCACTCGTCGCCTCGTTACCGGTTTTCTCTCCTCCTCTGACGCGGGTCATAAGAAAAGAAATTTTGTACCTCTTCTTCACATAAACATCATTGCCGCCTTGTACTCGAGCCTCCTCGTCTGTGACGCTATCCAACTTCTCGGTGCCTACATTGTCACTCGAATCTCCCCTTCGACTCATATCGTCCTCTTATTCGCCTGTCTTTTCATTTTCTATCTTGCAATCATCTGCTATCACCGCCGACTCATTCGACTCCTTCTCCGAGTCTTCCTCCTCCTCCTCGGAGTCATCGGAGAAAGAGTCGAATGAGACGGCGGTGATAGCAGATGATTGCAAGACAGGGAACGAAAAAACAGGGGAAGAAGAGGACGATACGAGTCGAAGGGGAAATACGAGTGACAATGTAGGCACCGAGAAGTTGGATAGCGTCACAGACGAGGAGGCTCGCGAGTACAAGGTGGCAATGATGTTTATGTGAAGAAGAGGTACGAAATTTCTTTTCTTATGACCCGCGTCAGAGGAGGAGAGGAAACCGGTAGCGAGGCGACGAGTGCGAGTTAGAGCTCCGAGCTGGCAAAGAGGACCCGTTCCTATTTCGACTCTGCAGCCAGCGAAAAGTTAAAAAAGTTGGGCACGCTGAGCAGCCCATTATGCCTTGATGAGGACGATCCAGAAGATAGTGCTGATTCAGTTTTGCCTTCCTCGGATGGCATTGATTCTGTAGATCCGTGTATAAAGAAGAAGATTATTGGAAGCTGGGTCAATATCCAAGAAGCGAAAGAGAGTCGAGGATTCTAATTTTGATGGCATAGAGGAAGAGGTTTGCGACATAACGAGAGGGAAAGGAAAGGAGGCAGATGAAGGATGGCTCAGAATACAACCCAAAATTCATTCTAGCATACATTAGTATGAATCATCTATGTTCTGTACATATGGTGTAGTATATGTTCTTATCGTATCTAGTATCTGAAGGATATAACAGAATCAAAGATGAACTCACATAATATAATACTAAAACATCATCTACTACAATATAAGATATAGTGATAGGTTGTCGTATCATCATTGCCGAGGGATGAGGGTCGGAGGACAGTCAACTTTATCTACGGCTACATAGTTTCTGCCTCGCCAGTCGAATGGCTACAGGGACCATGTCGTACCGTAGATTAATGCAAATAGAGCTGGAGCCAAAATACAGAAACCAAAATACAAAATACTGAATCAGATCCGTGGTTTCGACGAAAATACAAAACACAGTTCTAATTAATATGTATTTTAAGTGTGAGAACGGATGGCTCAGAACACAACCCAACCGGAGAGGATACTCTGCAGATCCATCTGAGTAGGACGTATACTCTGAGAGATCACCTTTACAAGAATGATATCAGTAGTGGGATTGAGTGTGTACGTCCTACTCAGATGGGTCTCTCACCGTTACTATTTTTTCTGACAGCATGGTGGATGTGCTCCGTCAATAGATTCTTGCTCCGAGCCAAAACTTTGCCTCGGAGCTCAAGTGGACATCCTTCGTGTAGAGCTCGAGTGAGAGGTTCCTGACAGTATGGTGGTCTCCTTTGTTAAAGTATCCATGCTCGTCCCACAACCAATGTGTGATGAGCACGGATACTTTGACAAAGGAGACCACCATGCTGTCAGGAACCTCTCACTCGAGCTCTACGCGAAAGATGTCCACTTGAGCTCCGGAGCAAAGTTTTGGCTCGGAGCAAGAATCTGTTGACGGAGCACATCCACCATGCTGTCAAAAAAAATATTAACAGTGAGAGACCCATCTGAGTAGGACGTACACACGCAATCCCACTACTGATATCATACTTGTGAAGGTGATCTCTCAGAGTATACGTCCTACTCAGATGGATCTCTCAGAGTATCCTCTCTGGTTGGTTGTCGTATCATCATTGCCGAGGGATGAGGGTCGTAGTACCAATACAATCCAGAGATTGACACAGTACTAATTCATATATGTAGTCCAATACAAATAGTCTAATATAAAAACAACCCAATACAAAAAGTCCAATAGAAATAAGTACTAATAGCTAATGAGAACCACGCAGCTCACGCAAACGCTCAGTGATACGATCACGCAACCACCTCGAAAAAGTGAGATCTTTGGCGTGAGGAGAGATGTCGTCCCTTGTAAGTGTTGTACGAATAGAACTCCCGGTCTCACTAGCTACCGGTACTGGATGAATAGAACTCCCGGTCTCACTAGCAACCGGTGCCACTTCCTCCTTAACTGTAGGAGGAGCCACCTCAGCATTCACTGTTTCCCTCAAACGACGTGCCGCTCCTCGGGTCATGGGTGCCATCTGGTAAGCAAGCTAATATAATTGTAACATAAGCAAGCTAACTAAAGGAACCATCATGTTATTTGAGTACATTTTCGAATGCAGATAAAGTACAATAAATTTGATTTTTTATCAAGTAGCAGAACGGATGGCTCAGAACACAACCCAAGATTCATTCTAGCATACATTAGTATGAATCATCTATGTTCTGTACATATGGTGTAGTATATGTTCTTATCGTATGTAGTATCTGAGGAATGTAACAGAATCAAGATGAACTCACATATTGTAATACTAAAACATCATCTACTACTATATAAGATATAGTGATAGGTTGTCGTATCATCATTGCCGAGGGATGAGGGTCGGAGGACAGTCAACTTTATCTACGGCTACATAGTTTCTGCCTCGCCAGTCGAATGGCTGCAAGGACTATGTCCTGATCACGATGTCATACCGTAGATTTAGGATTTAAAATATGGTATTCAGGTCAACTTAATTCAGTCAAAGAGTACTGAACAGAAAGTCTAATTATTCCATATTTCAGTAATATCAGTGAGCTAAATCATACTCAACTGTCGAGAATACTTAGGAGAAAACTCATTCACAGGATTAGTATCCATCATTCGCGACATAGCAAAAATTTTATAGGGCTCGATAATAATTATTAGTCAATTTATTCATCATTTCAAAACCCTGAAAATGCCCAAAAAACTCCCAGTATCAGTAAATAGGGCTCGAACCCTAAATTAGAATTCAAATCCAAGCAAAACATCAAATTAACAGTTGATATGCCCAAAAAACTTCCAGTATCAGTATATAGGTGTCACACTGTGAGTCTCGTGTCCACACAGTGGGACACGACATGTCCAAACCAACAAAATAGGTGTCACACGAACTAGAAGCGAGTCCACGCTCTCGTGTCCCCCGCAGCGAGTCCACTGTCAGTCCCGTGTCCCCCGCAGCGAGTCCACGCTCTCGTGGACGCGAACTAGAAGTGAGAGAGAGAGCTAGAAGACGAAAAGAAACTGGGGAGGAGCTACCTAAGGAAGGAGGAGGAGGAGAAGGAGGAGCTACCTGAGGAAGGAGGAGGACGAGAAGAAGGAGGCCGGAGGAGGGAGATCGCCGGAGGAGTGCCGCGGAGGAGGAGGCCGGAGGAGGGAAATCGCCGGAGGAGCGTCGCGGAGGAGGAGCACACCCAAAATTGGGGAGGAAAAATTATGAATGATCGAAAAGGAAACCCTCGCTGGCTATATGAAACGATTAGCGACGTCCTTATAGGACGTCGCTAAACGTCGCTGACATATAATAAACGGCAATGCTGCTTAAAGTGCGTCGCTACACGTCGCTATTTCAGCGACGGGTACCGACAAACTTGCGATGCAGGTTCCCATTTAACAAATTGTAGCCGCTAGACGTCGCTATTTAGTCGCTGTTGGCGACAAACAGCGACGTTTTATACTAACGTCGCTAAAACCCCAAATATTAGCGACGAACTATCTTTGAGTCGCTAAATACGTCGCTGATATGACTTATTTTGGTAGTGCATGAAATATAAAAGAGCAGAACAATTATCGGAGGACTAGACTTTTACTTCACGTTACAAACTCGCTTGTACAAAGAAATCCTAGGGACGAAAGCCTAGATACAGCAGTCTAAGTACAATTGTTCATTTTAGATTCTGGAGGGTGACGATAGAGGCTCGGGAAAGCTACGGCAGCTCTGTCTTACTCCTTGGACGATCGGTATGCAGCCTTGGCTCCGAAAGATTGCTCAGCGTTGAAGAAATGCTCTATTTGCTCTCTCTTTGCTTTTTCTCTCCAAGTATTTTGGTGCTCTGTCTGATCTCGAAAAGGGGTCCTCTCGCAAGGGAATGGCACATTGCTATTTATAAGGAGGGAATGCAATCATTAGGGTTTGCAATGATTGTCCCTTAGAGTGGCGGCGGCCTGTTGATTAATCAATCTGGGCCATTAATCTTGAGTGTGATGAATCTGGGCCATTTAGTGTAGATTGCACCAAATCCTATCAGTAATTAATGCTGATTGGAATAAATCTCCGTGATGATGATTTGCTGATGTCTGCGAATCTGAATGAATAAGTTTAATTCATTCTCCTGCCACGTGTCCCAGATTATTGGGATTTGACCCAATCTTTGATTGCAGTAAATCTGGGAAATTGATTGGCTTTATGACACGTGTCCTGGGAGTCACTGAGCCGCATAAGGATTGAGCCGCATAAGGGTTGAGCTGCATGAGCCTGGCCACGTATCATGGCTGCCTGGGGAGTGGCCTCCGAATCTTCGAACAACATAATAATCTGGACCACATAACGGGTAGTGAGCCGCATGGAGATGGTCCTCTTGAGCCGCATAGGGCTGTTTCGATTTGGACCGCATAGGGCAACTTCGGCCTGAGCCACATGGGGAGTCTCCGCTCGAGCCGCATATGACTGTCCACGTGTCTAGGCTACGTGGCATTTTTTGGATCTCGGGGGGTTGTGCCAGAGATTTTCTTTGATTTCCTACGAGTCTGTCATTATGATAGAGTCATAATTGCCTCTTTGTGTCAGGCCTGTCGTTTCGTCAGAGCGGTCAGCCGTCAAAGTAATTAATGCAGTATAGGGCGGAGGGGAGAACTGTTTGCAAGCCACGTGTCTTCTTTTCTGAGCCACATGGAATGTCTTGAGCTGCATAGTCCCTCCTGCCGCATGAATCTTTGAGCCGCATGGGCTATCTGAGCCGCATGGGGTTCCCTGGCCGCATGGATCTTTCTTTATTATTTTTCATGCTTCTATACTTGGGGGCTCCATGTATAGGCAGGGGAGTGGCCTGCACAAGCATCAGGTTGAACTTGCAGGCAGCAAGTGCACCTCTGGTGCACAGGTTATTGCACTATTATGCATTGGATATGGAGGGAGTATGCTATATTACCTGTGTGCCCTTGCACAAGTAAGTGAGTGTGGTGTTGAGTTTGGTGCTTATGTGTGTTTGTGCAGGCAGTGAGAGTTAGGCCCATATGTATGGGAACAGGAAGCCACATGAACAGGGTTGAGTACATGGGGTTCTCCTTGGCAGCAAGACCTTGTGCCCTACATTGCATAGCAGGGTGCACCCTTGCACATGTAGGGTTTCCTGCATCCAATGCATTAGTGCACTTGTCCAGGTGACAGCAGCAAGATAGGGGGCAGGTCTTGTGGCTTGCACAACAGGGCAAGAGCTTGGGCTCCCTGCATTACACAGGTCAGTACAAACTTGTGCACAGGCAAGTGCACAGGCAGCAGGGGAAACAATGAGGTTTCCTGCTTTGCACAACAATGGACTTGAGTGTGCAAGCCTTGTGCCTATGCACAGGCAGCCCTTGTACAGGGCAGTACACACCTGTGTAAGTGCTCAGGTGCGTGTAGGCTGCACAGGCAGTGGTGTATTCTTGTGTGTATGCGTGGCACAAACATATGTGTAGGTGGTGCATGTGTGTTAGTGTGCTTGTGTGAGTGTTGGTGTGTGTCACACATGAGTGGTTGAGAGAGAGTGTGTGTGTAGGGGAGATACACACACGTGTGTGCTTGTACGTGTGTTTGGGCTAGAGAGTGTTGTGTGAGGGGTATATTAGATAGGGTATGTTATAGAGTTAATACCCATATCTAGATATAAATAGATAATATTTAAGGATTAATTCTAGAGGGGTAAATGTTAGGTAACATAGGTATGGGTAGTAAGTTAAGGTATTGAGTTTACTTTGTGTTAAGGTATATGTATAGGGTAATTGTATAATAGGGTAATGGGATGAGGTATCACATGATGTTGCCTATGTGTATCCATGTGACATATGGATACTAGATTTGGGTGATACCGTATGAGTTATAGCATAGGTAATATGAATAGGGTATTGGGGTAAATAGGTAGGGTATTGCAAGATATCCTATGGGTATCGAAATTAGGTAAATACCTAGGATAAGCCTAATATTGCCTAGTATTGGTTAGATTACCTTGGTTTGACAAGGTATTGATTTAGAAACTTAGGTTTAACCTAGTTTGACCTTAAACGTCAATCCTTGAGTCAAATTGACCTAATTTGACCACAAAATCCTAGTATTGACCTAGTTTGACCTCCATGACCTAGAATTGACCTAGAAATTATATTTCATCATGACCTAGAATTGACCTAGAATTGACCTCCATGACCTTCGTCCAATAGCTGTACAATACTAAAGAAAACTCCAAGTCATAATGTAAGTAAAACATCACAGCTATTATAAACGTTCCTAGAGAGATCACCACAATCCACCAAGTAAATACAATATCATCCGGAGACAAATCCAGTAACAAGAATAAAATATACAACTCTGGAATCTCAAAACAATATCCAAAAGTAAAGTCTCTAAACAATCTAGAAAATGACTAAGCTAAAACTCTGCAATCCTATGTCCATCCTGCTCACTATGGCCTCAAGCTCTAGTCCATAAGAGGTGCAATATCCTCAAGTATACCTGCAACGTATCATGTCAGGAATAAAGCAAAGTACAACCCCGACAAGAAGCACTAAACAAAGTAAACTGAAGTGCTGCACAATGAACTATGATACAAGTACTGGAACATGAAACTGTAGTACATGAATAACGATGAAACTATAGTACCAGATCCAGAACAATGAACTAGATTATCAGTGTAATATGCATTTGAAATAACTATCAGAATATGTGACCGGCTAGGGTAGTACAGGGTATAAGAGCACATGAATAATGGTATGGCTTAGAGTCCTACGTGCACGATGTGAGACCTAAGCTATTAAACAATGCCTAGCTAATTTAGGATTGGTCACATATCTGTAGTATTTTCCCACCCTAATGTACAAGTAAAGAACACTGAACAATGAGCGATGAACAATGAACGATGAACGATGAACAATTGTGTGTACAATGTGTCAATATGAGAACATGAAGCAAGACAAAAATACAGTATAAAAGAGTTCGAGTTGGTGTATTTGCCTTGCTTGGAAACCCAAGAATAGTAGAGCATGAATCAAGATGTCCTCCTGGTTTTTGGTACAATTTTGGTTAGGTCCTAAACAATGTTATCTCACTAGCTAAAATTAATATCTGCTAGATAACAATATCTAGTAGCTAAATAGAGACTAGCAATAATATGTTTTTAGAAAATATTATATTCTAACAAAAGTCAGTACTAGTAAAAATACTTTAGACTATATTTTGTCGAAAGTATTTGTTAAAGAATAGCTAGCTAAAAACTGTATTCAAGTCCAAATAATTCCATAGCATTCTATATTTATATATATATATATATATATATATTTTGATCAAAATATTTTACAATTTTACTATAATATAATAACAGTAATGATAATATTAATAATAATAAGACAAAGAATAAAATCAGCCTACAATCTAAATACGTAGGCTCAAACCTCAATCCCAGCCCAAATGAACAACTCGGTCTGATCACTGGATCAGACCTGGTGCAGGCCCCAAACCTATTGACCTAGCCTAAGCCCACAGCTTACTCCCAGACCTACACAATAACAGATCTGCCCATGCTAAATCTTTTTAGTCTAATATCTCAGCCCAGTACCAAACTCTAACTAAGCTCCCTATAGTATCCGACCCAACTATTACCACCACTGCTACTAATTTCTACTCCCTTAAAAAACAAAACTGATAACTAATACAACTCACTGGACTCTACTCCAGCATTACTCGACCCGGCCCGTTACTCTTATACAAAACCTAACTCCTCACAAAGACTCTCTCTCTCCCTCTCTTTCACTCATCTCCCAAATCAACCAGCCGCACACTTCTTCCACAAATATTTAGGAGCCCTGATAAGTACCTGGGGTTCAGTAGCTCAGGAAATAGCTCAGGAAGGAGTGGCTCAGTATAGTGGCTCAGTATGGAGAGGGCTCAGTATGGAGAATTACTCTCAAACTCTTATCAATCCACTGCAAACCAGCAGTATCAAGCCCAGGTCGTTCCAGGCCATTGCAGGAAGCTTATAATAGCAATGGAGCCAAATCTCAGCTAAGCTTAAGCCCATTCCCTGTCATCATAGCCACCTGTCTTCATTGCCACGTAAGGACCAACCAAGCCAGTTAGTTGAGAGCCAGGCTGGAATCAGTTGAAAGCCAGGCTGGAAGCAGTTGAGAGCTGTGGACAGTTGGAAGCAGTTGAGAGCTGTGGACAGTTGACATATAAATACCTCTTTGTTGTAAGAAGGAGTAGTTGATGAATTACTAAGCTTTAGCTCTTTTTCTCTATTCTCCTGATGTACTTCTTCTCCTTCTTCCCCAATGTTCTCAAGAATTAATAAACCCTAGCTTCTTGATTCCCAAATTCTCTGTTCTTTCCCTAAATTCTCCTGTTCTTATGGCAAATCACAGTATGTCTTCTTCAATTCAAGGCTTGTTAGGTCGAGGACCTACCAATTTGGTATCAGAGCGTGGCGATCCCGCCAAGGAAGGCGCAGAAGAGCTGAGTGCGAGCTGTCAGGGGGCTCTCCATGGTTCTCCACCAGTTAGGGGTTCCAGCAATGGTGACATGAGGATTCAAGCTCTAGAAGGTAAAGTAGATCAAATGAATTTTAGTATCGAAAGAATTTTTGATGAATTAGCTCGATTTCGAAAAATTGGGGATCCATTGTTGGAAAATAATCAAGAAAACCCCAATCTTGATTCTGTGAATGCTTCGAATGGTGTCTTTAATGGCTTTGCTACTCACACTCCTGTGAATGCAAAAGGGTTTTCACAAAACCACATCCCTAGCTCACTTGAGGTGAATGGAGGGTCTAATTCCTCCATGAGAGGGAAGACTACTCAAGGTGCTGGACCTAATCAACAGGTGAAAACTCAGGGTTGGGGAATGCCTAACCTCAGGTTGAAAATACCTGATTATGATGGCAACTCTGAAGTTGAAGAATGGTTATTGAGAGTAAATCACTACTTCAATTACTATTTGGTTCCAGAAAGTGATCGAGTTAGGGTTTGCTCAGTACAGATGAAGGGCCAAGCTGCCTATTGGTTTGACTGGATCATGAAAATTAAAGGGGGCTCTATGACTTGGGAAGAATTCACCCAAGCCATCAAGATGGAATTTGGGCCATCTCAGTTCATTAACCATGTCATTGAGCTTAAACTCCTGAAGCAGGTGGGGACTGTACAAGAATATGATGGCCAATATCAAAAACTTTCAAAAAGAATCCAAGGGATCAGTGAAGACTGCTTAGTCAGTACTTACATGGGAGGGCTCAGGGAGGAAATCAGGTTTGAAGTTCAGTTATCCAGACCTAAAACCTTACATGAGGCTATGCAGGTTGCAAGAATGCATGAGACCAAATTTTGGGCTCTGAAAGGAGCCTATAAGGAGGGCTCAAAATCTTTCCACAGCAGGTCTATGGACTACTCCAGTGCTGCAGCTGTATCAGAGAAGTCAGTGGGGAGTACCAGCAACCAGAAGCCTGTCACAAATGTTCAGGGAACATCTGTTTCCAACAGGTTTTCCCAGGGGTCTAGCAATTCACAGTATTCCAAAATTTCTCCTAGTAAAATAGCCAGGAGGAAGGATCTGGGGCTCTGCTTTCTTTGTGATGAGAAATGGGTTAAAGGACACAGGTGTAAGGAAAAGAAACTATATATGATAGCCTTTGAAGATGATCAAGAGGTGGCAGCTCAAGATATGCCAGTAACAGGAAATGAAGATTCACATCCTATGACAGAATCCTTTGCTATATCCCTGCAGGCACTAGCAGGAGCAGCTAATAACACCACCATGAAGCTAAAAGGGACTATACAGAACAGGCCTGTCACTATCTTGATTGATTCAGGCTCAACTCACAGTTTTGTGGATAGCCAGTTGGGGGCTAGACTGGGAATTCCTACTTCTGATCAGAGTCCTTTTGAAGTAATGGTGGCTAATGAAGAAAAACTCCACAGTCAGGGCATGAGCAAGGGAGTAGTGATAGATTGCCAAGGGCAAAAGATAATTGCTAATTTGCTTCATTTACCTATTACAGGATGTCAAGTTGTTTTGGGGGCTAATTGGCTAAGTACACTTGGAAATATTGTGTGGAACTTCCAAGACTTGTTCATGAAGTTTGTGAAAGATGGTATTACTTACCAGTTCCAAGGAATCTCCCCATAGGAAGGAAAATTCTCAGAACCAGTGGACAAAGACTTTAGGCAAGCCTCACAAGTATTTCTGATACAACTTTGCTCTGTGGACAAGGCAGTAAAAATTGATGATGACCTGCCCCCAGTAGTCCAGGAATTACTGAAGCAGTTCCAACACATCTTTGAAGATCCTAAGGGTCTACCTCCCCCTAGAAGGTATGATCGTAAAATCAACTTAATTCCTGGAACCATGCCTGTATGCAGTAGGCCTTATAGGCATCCTTATATCTACAAAAATGAAATTGAAAAACAAGTGCATGAGATGTTGAACACTGGGGTTATCAGGCCTAGCACTAGTCCTTACTCATCTCCTGTTATTCTAGTTAAAAAAACTGATGGATCTTGGAGAATGTGTATAGACTATAGGTCTTTAAATCAAATAACACTGAAGGACAAGTACCCAATTCCTTTCATAGAAGAGCTCTTTGATGAACTGAATGGATCCAAATATTTTACTAAATTGGATCTAAGGTCTGGGTATCACCAGATCAGGATGATAGAAGAGGATGTCCCAAAAACTGCATTTAGAACCCATGAAGGGCATTATGAATTCCTAGTCATGCCTTTTGGGCTCACAAATGCACCTTCAACATTTCAAGCCATGATGAATGACATCTTCAGGGAATTTTTGAGGAAATTTGTACTAGTATTCTTTGATGATATACTTATTTACAGTACTAACATGAAAGATCATTTAGTACATGTAGAACAGGTTTTCAGGAAGCTATCTGAGAATCAACTCAAGGTGAAGAGGAGTAAATGTTTCTTTTTCAAGCAGCAGGTTCAGTATTTGGGTCATGTAATAACTACTGAAGGAATAGAGGTTGACAGAGACAAAATCCAAGCTATACTACAATGGCCTAGCCCTAAAAGTGTGAAGGAATTGAGAGGATTCCTTGGGTTAACTGGCTATTATAGAAGGTTCATCAGAGGGTATGGTGCAACAGCAAAGCCCTTAACTGAACTGCTCAAGAAGAATGCATACCACTGGAGCGAGGAAGCTCAAGTAGCCTTTGAAGAGTTGAAGAGGATATTAACAGAACCCCCTGTGTTAGCAATGCCAGATTTCATAAAAACCTTTGTAGTGGAGTGTGATGCATGTGCTGAAGGTATTGGAGCTGTGCTCATGCAAGATGGCAGACCCATAGCTTTCCTTAGCCAAGCATTGAAAGGAAAGTCTAAACTACTTTCCACTTATGAGAAAGAAATGCTAGCCATTCTGTTAGCTGTGAAGAAGTGGAGCCAGTACTTATGGGGAAGGGAATTTGTGATTAGGACTGACCACAAGTCCCTGAAATATACACTACAAGAAATTGCATTTTTAGCAACATGTTTTAGCGACACATGGTCTGTTATGTTGCCAAAAGCTATTTTTTTTATGTATTGGCGACATAAGTTTCAATATGTCGCAAAATCCACATAACATTTTCGAGAGGGAAACCCAAAATCAGTCCCGCCAAAAATACTCTACATATCGCGACATCTGCATGCCGCAGAAAGTTAATATATGTAGGGCGACATCCATCAACTTGTCGCAGAAAGATAATTTACTTTCCACGACATGCAACTGTGTAGGAATACATTTTTTTAAAAATCTTTTTAATTGAAACAATAACCTAAAAGAAAAAGCTATCAAACAAAACCCTCAAATAATCCCCCCTCCAAACGCTGGGTTCTCTCTCTCCCGCGGCTCCTAGTTTCCTCTTGTCATGCCGGCTTCTCTCGCTTGTGGCCGGGTTTGTTCTCTCTTTCTTGCGGCCTGTGTTCTCTCTCTCCCGTTCCAAGCATCCCTCCTTCAAAGAGGTTTGAATTTCTTTCCTTTGGAGGTGAGATTTTTCCCTAATATTTTTAGTAGGTTAATTTTGTTAGGGTTGAGAATATGATTGGCATGTATTATATGTTTACATAGGGAAATGATTGTCTCTGATTCTATTTTGTTAGGGCTTGATTTTGTTAGGGTTTGATTTTATTATGGTTTGATTTATTAGGGTTTGATTTTATTAGGGTTGATTTACTAGGGTTTTTCTCTCTCGATCTGAATACTAATTTCCAAGACTCGGAGACTTTAAAGTTGAGTTTGAACGAATCTCTCTCGATTGGCATCTTTATGCCAACAGTGTGGATATGGAAAATTGGGAAGAAAATGCTAAACTCAGATAGTTTAAAGTTGAGTTCGAACCAATCCTAAGTTGTCTATTTCATCACTCTAGAGAAAGAAATATAGTGTTCCTGTCGTAGTGATGTATCTACATTTGCATTGACAATTAGTATATGCCAAAACTATTTCTAGTCTTAGGATTGAAGTGTTTCTCAACACAACTCTTGTGAATTTAGTTTAACCAAATGAGCTATTGACAGTCTTACTGGGAAATTAAAATAGATGATATACTGTCATGATCAGATTTGAGAGAGAAAATTAATCACCATGGCATTCGAGTCACTTGAACATAACAAACTATAGATTGTATAAATTGAAGAAGAGAATGATTAAGACCAGACTGACTACAAGAAAGTGCTTCCTTGATCATGCCTTCATCGAATGTTGGAATATGAATCCACTCTCCCGAGAATATTAATATATATGAGAAGATAAGAAGAAATATTGGAATATGAATCAACCTTCTCGAAATCTTTTTCGACAATTCTATCCACAATAAATGCATGTCCCCGCCGATTCTTCTTCTCCATAAAGTATAAAAAAAAATAGCAGATATAACTAATGCTCCCATTATAATCCCGGATATATATAAAAAGAGAGTAGCATTTGGGCTTTGGTTGTGAGCCTGTGTCAATTAATCCATTCACATCCTACTATTTGCTCATAACCTCTAGTATATTGTGTACGAATTAAAATGACACATGCCATGCTTGTACCTATACAGTGCATATCAGGAAATCTTTTGCTTTAACAGTTTGCAGCGGTTTGTATTTTGGAACAATGACATGAACATGGTAGTAATGGGCTTTACTGAAATTTGTTTAGACTGTGCTCTATTGAACTTTCAAACTGAGTTGTCTCATTTTGCTTATGATAGTTCTAGATTTTGGTTGGTTGCTTGGTTCAAATGTTGCTCAGTTTCATGTCTTTTCTAGCTTTGGATGCCAAAAATAGGAAGTATCTTTTGGTTTCATTTTGCTTATGATATGAACATGGTATCATTTTGCTTATGATATGAACACATGTTTTATGGTTAATGGCATATATACACTCATTCCTCGACAAGTAACTTTCAAACTGAGTTGAATAATGATATGAACATTGTATCATACTCCTCCTGCATTGATCAATACAGGAGGAGTATTGGACATTCCTTACAATATTAGCTGAACTGACAACATAATTTGTCAATCTTTATGCTTACAAGTCAAGTTACTAGTGCTGTAAAACTTATATATCATGAATTTTAGGAATTAAAATCGGATGTAAATTAGACCGACTTACTATATAAAAATGTCGCCTTCTTCCACTAATTTGTTCTGTCTACTTTCAACTCTAGTTTCCCATTATTTGCTCTACCATATACCAACGTCTCTTTATGTGATAAAATCAGTGTGCTTTCCACCTTACTTGAACTGTTCTGTTGAGACTTGAGATACTGTAAGAAAAACTTCATGTTCCAACTGATGAAAAGGGGTGGAAAATTGTTCATTAGATTTTTGTAAGCTTGGCTTTTTAATGGCCCCTTATGTTTTTCGATCATTTCATCATGTAATGAAGAACCAAAATATTAACTTGAAGAAAACACATGCTAATTAACTATTAAAAAGCCCTGGATGTTTCAGTTTTAAAATTAATATTTGTTCAAATTATTGGTAAACAGAAGAAACTATATATATCTAGTGACCGGATTTGCTTATATCTGGGTTAGTTAACAAGCTATGGTTAACCACCCACATCTGTCGAAACAACGTAACCACCGACAAGATGGACCCGAATGCTGAAGGATTGCATCTATAACACTTGACAATTATTGTCATGCTAGGTTGGACTAGCTAGGGATATTAGATTTGAGAATCACCCTTTAATTTCAGACAGGTCCATCCATTATTCATTAGCTTTCAAATAAATGGGCATATGTAGATGGTAGCAATACAAATTTAGAGCTATGAGAGGAAAAATATATTTACAACTTTGGCGGTATATGTAACAGATTGTTGCCTACAATAGCAGCTTTGAGTTTTCTCGTGCATTGATCAATCAAATAATCATCTTTGAAATTTCTAAATCATTTATTTTTTTCTATTTTCTTTTGACTTCTACTTGCTACTAGATTTGTGTAGATTGGTACAGTATTATGTCTGATCATATCATGATTTTCAAACTAATTTTTTTTCCTCCAAATAGGTGATTTAATGAGAATATGTACATGTCTCAAGGCTGATTTTCTTTGTTTCTTTATTTCCTTATATGGAAAAATCAAAGAACAAGATATATTTAAGACCTGGACAAGCAGCGCGGATGACGTCAGCATATGAGAAGCAAAGGATTGAAACCATTGCTAGTAACCAAAGGAAATTTGAGGCTTTGGGTTTGCTTCATGCTTCAAATTTGTTCTCTACATTTGAGAAGGTTACCCAAACAAGTTTGGATAAGAATAGTAAAAGAAATGTGAGTGAGAGAGATAATGATGACTATCGGCCGACTGAGTGTAATGATTTGCTTAGTTCGTCTAGCAACGATGATGATAGTAATGGGCCTTATAATCCTTAAATGGAAAAGGTAATAAATATGATATGATCACCGAGTGATATTTTGTGTTTAAATTATGTTACTAACAATGCCTTAATATCTATATATTTTGTATTTTTAGGTTGTATACAATGGTCCCACTCGAAATCATCCTGCCTTGTTCCCACACCTGCAGAAACCATGACCGAGGGGTCCAATAACCTTCAATTGCACGTGCCCAGTCCTGTGGATTCACTAGCTAGTAGTGCAGGTAATTAATTTGAACATATGAATTCTTAATATGAGTTCCTTCTCTTCTCATAGTTGAATCCTAATACAGTTCATTTGTGTCATCACATGTACGGGTGTGTGATATAGTGTGTGTAGTATTCCTGCATCTTTATGTGTACTATTGAGTATCATAGGGGATGGAGGTGTTGGAAACATGAGATATTGTTGTCATTAGTGAGTGAGTGTATTAGTGTCAAGGAGAGTGAATGTGTGCAGAATTGTGCATTGCAAGTCATGTATAGATACACAGTAGTAGGCAATATTGGAGCAGTCCTAGCAATCTACATGGTATGCTAGTATACAGGCACACACCAATAGGCAATGTTTCTGCATTCCTATATGATGTATGTAGTAGGGAAGTTATTTGCTGCATGTAGTAGTAGCTAGACATCAAGCTACAGAAGTAGAGAAGGGTTTTGTGCTGCAGGTAGTAAGGAAGGGTTATGTGCAGGTGGGTTTAAGGTGAGCAGCAGGCAACAGCCTATACTACAGTGTCCAGTAAGAGACTAACAGGTGAGTATTTATTCCAATTTTGCATTGCAAATCATGTACAGATTCCAATTTTTGCTTTAAGTGAGTATCTATTCTAGTTTTTTGTATGAGTAAAAAGTGACAGATAGTGGCATAAACTCAAAAGAATTTTTGTATGAGTGTAAAGTGACATGTGAGTTTATGTTCCAGTTTTTTGTATAAGAGTGTAAAGTAACATGTGAGTATTTGTTCCAGTTTTTTGCTTCAGGTGAGTATCTTTATAGGTAAGGGACTATAAAGATTTTTTTGTATCAGTTACATGCTTGTGTGAGTGAGTAGGGGATATTGGGGCCTAGTGCAGTTCACAAGCTGAACTGTTGTGCATCAGTTACATGCTTCAGGTGAGTATCTTTATAGGTAAGGTTTAATAATGTATAGGCATGCACGTTAACAATATCCTAATAATAAATTAAATAATTATAGCACGATCCTCGACTAGGTAGTCCAATATATACACATGGTTCTTTGCATTAGGAGAGTTTTCAACATAACACATAATAATGGTTTTTTTACTTTAGCAGATAATTTTTATTATGTCCTTGTCTTATGCATCTTGATCTTTACCAAAAATCCAAAAAATTAACTTGGCATGCTCACCGAAGAAAAACACACGGGGTAAGACGCATGGTAAAGCGGTAGAGAAAATGGTACAAAAAAGGGGCAAGGTTCAAGTGTCAATCCCCATAAGGGAAAGGGCTCCAGTTGGGGAAAATGTTACTTCCCTTGCAAACCAGATTGGTGTTGAAATTCGGGCTGCTGCACCACTTCAGGACGTCATGTATTGGGATGACATCGATAATTCTCTAAAGAAGTCAATTATTCTAAGTGTTCGGGTATTGGTGGATCTATTCACTAGTTCATATACTTATGTTTATATATATATATTATTTATTAATAATCTATTTTATTGAGTTTATGTTTGAAGGATAAGTTTGAGATAAAATATTATGATGAGGATGAAGTGGTGAGACATGCCATTACGAAAAAATGTCAGCTGAGATACAAAGATTGGATGAGTCGCATGCACGCACATTATAAGAGCTTGATGAAGAATGGCGTCAATCCCAGAAGCAAGCCGTATAAAGGCGTTTCACAAGATGATTGGGAGTACATGATTGATCGGGTTTGGACAACCAATGAAAATGTTAAGGTATATGCTTCTCAGTTACTTTATTACTACTTTTTGATTTTTTTTTTAATTTCTAGGTGATGGAATCATTCTTTGTTTTGGTTTCATGTTGTAGAAACGATCAGCACAAAACATAGAAGCACACTCCAATTTGCCATAGAATCATTCTTGTGGGTCAAAGTCATTTGCAGCAACAATATCCATGAAGGTGACACATTGTTTACAATTTCTACCTTAACTTTTATTATATATTTTATATTTATCCATATACAATATTTAATTATTATTTCCATGAAATTAGGCGGAGATACCTCACTTTGTAGATTTCTTTAAGGAATCTCATTGGAGTAAGAAGAAAAATGATTGGTTGGATCACAAGTGTATGGAGAAACACGTAATTCTACCAAATGTTTTGTTGTATGGCTGTTACTTAAAACTAAAAAAGATGTTAACACCAAGTAGCTAAGTTTTGCTTTACAATGTAACTAATTTTGTTCCTTAAAATGTCAGGGTGAGCTTGAAAATTTGCGAACTATGTGTTCTCAGTCCTATGCAAACCCAATGTCACAAGAAGAAATGTCGATAGCAGTGCTTGGAAAGAAATCAGACTACTTGAGAGGATATGGAGTGGGTCGTAAGCCCTCTAATACTAATACCACATCCAGGGATAATGGTGAGAAAGTGATTATCCTAAGGGAGGAGTTATCATCACTTAAGGAAATTAATGAAACTCAACAAAATCAACTTGTGATACAACAACAGCAGCTTGCGATACAACAACAAAAAATTACAACACAGAACTAGAAACTTGAAATTTTCCAAGAGGTGTTGTTGAGATGTGGGTTACTTTCGTCGGATCAATATGGGGAGGATTCACCTAATCTTTTGGGTACCTCTCTCTCTCTCTCTCTCTCTCTCTCTCTCTCTCTCTCTCTCTCTCTCTCTCTTGTGTTTCACTTCTTTTGAAAATTTCTAGCTTTATGATAGTCCATGTTAGCTAGCTTCGCATGTTGATCAAAGATATACGTAAGTAGATTGTGTTAGCATATATTCAGTTTATACTTTCATGTTTTTTGCTTTTTCTAACATGCTATTGAGAATTTCAACATATCCTTGATATGTTGAACCCGGTTCTCGGTTCTCCTATCTGAAATTGTTGAAACCTTCGATGCCAATATCATAGGGTCTGATACCGAAACCAAGTTTTGAACCTTGGCTCCTTCGTCCCACTAAAACATTAAGAAAAGCCTATCCCTATAATAATGGAATACCATATTTCACACAAAATGAAGTTTTGGATTCAAGTTGTAGCTAATGGAGATTTTTGTCTTTGTTGTTGATATGTGGAACAAAAAAAAAGGAAACATGAACATAGTTAGGATTCTTAATGGCAGCTTAGCTTGAAAGTGGAATTTTACAAGACTATTAGTAACTAAAAGAATGAGAGATTGGCAGACTGGTAACTCTAATAAACGATACACATTATTAGAAAACTATTAGACCTGTCTCTCAGTATTTTTTTAGTTTTAAGGCCTCATTGGAGATAACCATGTGCTGAAAATATTCCTTACCATGTAAGTTGGTGAACAAAATTACCAAGCTATCTAACCATGTAAGTTTGGAAGACCACAGTTTAAAGATGACATATGCAACCCACGTAGATGTCATCAACAAGAGTTATCTATGCAAATAACTTCAGATTTTATCAATTATTAATGGCTGTAAAATTTATGCTTTAAGTAGAAAATTGATGCAAGGGAGGTATATAGTAATAGTTCATGCAACCTAAGAGTTAAGAGTCCAATGTCTAGGGAGAGGCTGGTGTGGTTTGCATTTGTTAATAAGACATGGGAAAACTTTATGTTTTGTGTAAATCCGTCCATGAAACGAGGTCGGATTATTGTATTGAATTCAGGGACAGACAGCAGTCAGGGTGGGGTACACTTAGCTCAAAATAAAGGGTTCATATGGAAGCTTTCCTTTGGCAGGGGTATGCAAGGGACATGGTGACTCGCCCAAGGGCTCGGGGGAGTGGCAATTGTGTATAAAGTTCAAAAATACTCAACAACTGAATCGTATATAAATTGCCTCAAAGTTATGTTTTGGACGAAAAAGATGTTTCATCTCTCAGAGATTGAAATGTTTCCTTTTTAACCCTAATCTGATAAAGTAAAGATGCTTTTGACTTCGGTCATGAACATAGCCACAATGTCTAACCACGTAATTACATCTCTCTTTTTCCTTGTCATTTTCAACTATCCTGACAAAAATTGGTATCTAGAGCAATCAATGGAACAACGAATACTAATTTATGTATATATTTGATGGCAAAACAAACTCCTCATGATAGAAGCAGAGAAGACTTGAAAATCCTAGGCCTCCTAATGTCCAAACAAAGGAAGGTCTTCATAAGGCATTCGATAGGAAACTAAGGAATTAAACAAGGCATTTGATGGAGAAATGAAAGACCTAGATCTAAGGGCCTGGCCTCAGGACGCAACTTAATAATGTTTGGATGGCAAAGTCATGTACAATGTGATGGATGAAATTTTGTAGCAGTATAATGGTTGAAATTAAAAATCTATACATGACCAAGAGTCTTTCAAAAAAAGTAACTTTTGAGCGTACATTTGTAGGATTTTAGATAAAAGAAGGTACATTAATTTTTTATATACCTAAGTACCTTTAACATGATAATCAGTTATCTACTTTGCATTGATATCAAGTTGGATGAGGAAGATATAGCATTTCTCATATTGATTTTGCTTCTAATCATCTGAGCACTTAGTGATCATGGCACTGAAAAGGAAATACTGAACGCAGAAGAAGTTGCAGGTAGTATAATATTTAACAGGGTCAAGAGAAGGCCTAATACAGAATAAGCGTATGTAGGTTTGGGCGAAAAAAATCCTAGACAAAGCCAATATTTTTCTAACTCTGGCCACTTGTGTTTTTTGGGCATTACCAATATTTAATGTTCGTTATGATCAGATCTGCTCAAACCCTACCTAGTACCCCAAACCTCTATCAGCATCAATAGATTCTTTTAATCCTTGTTGCTAGCAGGAAAACAATCATAAGCATAGAATAAACTCTAGAATAGACTAAGACATGCAATTGCTAGTCATCATGGGCCAGGAGAACAAGTAGACAATCTCCATAACCTTATTTACTGAAACACAGAAAAATACTGCTAGTATATGCATATTTATACACATCTTTTGTGTGGTGCACATGATGAGATGGTTCTGCCTCACTGCAATATTTCGTAGAAGCATAATCATATTCAAGTGGCTAACAAGAAACATTATGTTCACTGCAGGTTTTTATTTTCAACGTACTCACTGGGAATTTCAACATTTTGTTCACTGGGAACTTCAACATTTTGCTCACTGTGAACTTCAACATTTTGCTCTCTGTAGCGTATCACAAGATCTATCATTATTTTGGATAATGTATGCAATGAAAAGATAAACTATTGTTGGCTAATTTTTTGGGATACATTGAATTCATGTATTTTTGTTTACATTATACTGTTCTAGCTGGAATGCAATACGTTTCTCTTTGAATATGTTATTTGAACTTTTTTGTTCTATTATTGGATATCGTGTTGTGTTGGAAACTTGTTGCTTTTTATTTTCAAGTTCTTTGAATACAAATTAAATGTTCGTAAGTTATTGTCAAAGTAAGGCTTTATATCTATGTTAAAAATATATGCAAGAAAAATTATTATTTCTTATGATAAATTAATGTAAAAATATAAATTAGCTTCTGCGACATCAAATTGCGTAATAGGAAGTGTTATTATACTTGGCTACATTTGCTTCCGCGACATCAATTTGTGTAGTTGAAAGTGTTCTTATATTTGGATACAATAGCTTTTGCGACATGTGGTATGTTGCCAATGTATAACCTTTCTGCGACACCTAAGACACATGTCGCCAAAAGTTTTTTTATAAAAAAATTCTTGTATGTCGCCAAAAGTGAGAACTTTCTGCGACATGGAATATTCGTGTCGCCAAATACTTTCCCAGACGGGGCTACGCCGACACATGTGCGACATAGTGAGATATGTCGCAGAAAAGATTTGGCGACACAAATCCATCTTTCTGCTACATATTGGTTATGTCGCAGAACTTGCATTTTCTTGTAGTGATATGATGGAACAAAAAATTTACACTGAAGCTCAGTATAAGTGGATTCATAAGCTTTATGGCTATAATTACAAAGTTGAGTACAAAAAGGGTTTGGAAAATCAAGCTACTGACAGCCTTTCAAGAAGGGAAGCTATGATGTTAGAAGCAATCTCTGTGCTCACTCCTGTTTGGCTACAACAATTCCATTCTCAGATGGCTATCTCACAGTATTATCAAAAGAAATTGGATAAATGCAATAAAGGAAAGTTGGACAGCAGGAAGTATGCAGTCAGGAATGGGATCCTGTATTACAAACAAAGGCTCTTTGTTGATCCTGACTCACCCTTTGTACTTACATTGTTGAAGGAACATCATGATATGCCTGCTGGAGGTCATTCAGGGTATTTGAAGACATTACAGAGACTAAGAAGGACATGTTATTGGAAAGGTATGAAGAAGAGAGTCAAGGAGTATGTGAGGAGCTGCTCAGTCTGCCAGGAGAACAAACATGAGACCATATCCCCAGCTGGACTCATGCAACCCCTCCCTATTCCAGAGACAGTGTGGGAGGATGTTTCCATGGATTTTATAGAGGGTCTTTCTAACAGCTTTCATAAGACTACAATCCTAGTAGTGGTGGATAGGTTGACCAAGTATATCTACTTGTTTACACTGTCACATCCTTATACTGCTGAGCAAGTAGCACAAGTGTTCATGGATGGAGTGGTCAAACTTCATGGGTTCCCTAGAAGTATTGTTTCAGACAGGGACCCAATTTTTACCAGTCAATTCTGGAAAGAGATGTTCAAGTTGCATGGAACCAAATTGGCCTACAGCACTGCCTACCACCCACAATCTGATGGTCAGACAGAGGTCACTAACAGATGTATAAGGACCAACCAAGCCAGTTAGTTGAGAGCCAGGCTGGAATCAGTTGAAAGCCAGGCTGGAAGCAGTTGAGAGCTGTGGACAGTTGGAAGCAGTTGAGAGCTGTGGACAGTTGACATATAAATACCTCTTTGTTGTAAGAAGGAGTAGTTGATGAATTACTAAGCTTTAGCTCTTTTTCTCTATTCTCCTGATGTACTTCTTCTCCTTCTTCCCCAATGTTCTCAAGAATTAATAAACCCTAGCTTCTTGATTCCCAAATTCTCTGTTTTTTCCCTAAATTCTCCTGTTCTTATGGCAAATCATAGTATGTCTTCTTCAATTCAAGGCTTGTTAGGTCGAGGACCTACCAAGCCTTAACCCTAAAAAGATCTCTCCATCTTCCCAGCTTGACTCGGCCCCAAAGAGCTCAGCCCTAATCTCCTCTTAGCATCCTCTCTTCTCACATTTCTTACATTCTTCAACCGCTCACAACAAAGAACGGAAGAAACCATCTCTCTTCACCCCCTCTGTCCAACCACAAACCCTAACCCTAATGTTCCTTCCAAAGCAAAATCTCATACAAACCTTTAGCTCTGTTCCTTCTTCTAGGTTAAGGAAACCCTACGTTTCTAATCCAGCTCCCAAAACAACAAGAAAGGAGGAGAACACGAACATGAAAGAGGAGAAGTTGAAGAAGACTGCTCACTTTGATGCGGTGGCGGAGATCCGACTTCGGCGTGGCTCGAGGACTCCTGCGGCGACGGCGAGGTCAGAGATCTGGGGCGGCAGTGGACTCTAAGGCATCTCCGTCAACAGCGGCCTCGTCGTGGTAACTCCGGCAAGTGCTCCAGTCGGCGATGATGTCAGATCTGGCGTGGCTCTACAACACAAGCTTCGAAATGTCGACTCGAAACTCTAAGGCGCACAGTCTTCGTGGCGGCACACTAGTCAAGGAGGTGCCTCGGCTCGAGCTACGAAGGTGCACGGTCTTCGAAGTGCTGCCGTCGTCGAGTGTCAGATAGCGAGGCGGGGCTGTCTCTCTAGCATCAAAGTGCGGCTTGGTCTTTGGAGGTTCATGTCTGGTATGGACACGGTGAGCAGGATGGTGACAACCAGAACTCTGGTGGCCGGTGATGCCGGAGTTGGGGAGGATCCCGGCGAGGCCGCGGTGGTGCTCGGCCAGGAACAATGAGGAGAGAGAGAACAGTGGAGAGAATATGATTAGACTGTATCAGTGATGTGATGTATCGGTGATGATGTATACAGATATTTATAATAAAATATTTGGGTGGCAAATCTGTAATAAAAAGTATATCTGGGGCCAATAAAACTAAGCAGTAACTAATTTCTAACTGGTTCAGTTAGGATTACCAGCTAAGCACATAATTAGTTAGTCCAACTAATTAAATCCTAACAGACTAGTATATAACTTCTTAACTAATCAGTTAATTAACTATAACCGATTAACCAATTAATTAATAACAAATGGAACTAGTCTACAATGTTCATAAGTTCTTTCCTTTGCAAATACAAAATATGAGTAAGCCATTAACAGTGCAGTAAAGTAGCGTAATATTTGTGAATATCAACTAAAATAAGAATCAAAATACTAAAAATCAATATTGAATAATAATATTAATCAAAGTATCCTTAGAATAATCTAGAGCTGAATTACAAAAAAAAAAGGTAACTATAATTAACTTGAAAACAGAATGATCACAATAAATAATATTAATTGAAAAGCAATATTTAGTAAATAATAGAAAAATCAAGCTTTAGCAATATTAACTAGTCTTACTCATATGGAATAATATTATACTTTCACTAGAAAATTTAGGAAAAATATAGAATTTACCAAAAATCGATAAAGGGAGTTACACATATCACTTCGTGCTATTATCTTCCTTTAGATATCTGTGATTGAGTATGAGATTCTCGATAATATATTGTCCTCCGTTCGGAGATGTGATTATTATTGACAGGTTATGGTCATATATTCTTTATGGATCTTGGACGTTCATGGGATTATGTCACGTCTCTCTCCTAGAATACGACAAGTCGAGTACTGTCACGCCCCAGAACTAGAATACTGGCAAGTGGGGACGGACAAGGCCAGCTACGTAGTGCCAAAGTACACCAGTACTCTGAAATCACGTATAAGCTGTCGAGACATGGGGGCTACTTCTACAAGCCAACAGTCGATCCTAGGTCAAGCACTACTTAAATCTGCTCAATTGACGACATAAATTTAGCGACGTTCATAAAACGTCGCTAAATTGTTGACATTAGCGACGTATAATTGAAGCGTCGCTAACAGTCGCTACTAGCGACAAAATAGCGAAGTGACAACGACGTATATTAGTTACATGAGCTAGTCGTCGAGAAACGTCGCTATGACATCGCTAATAGCGACTAAATTAGCGACGTTAGTATGAACGTCGCTAAATTCTAATTATATTCCCCCCATCGATTATTTTCCCTCTATTTTACTCTCTTACTCTCTCTCTCATCCCTTCCTCCGGCGACTCTCACTCTCTCCGGCGACTCTCCTCCCTCTCCGGTACGTGACTCTCCCCCTCTCTCTCTCTCTCTCTCTCTCTCTCTCTCTCTCTATTTTGGTTGTTGGTGGTTGGGGGGGTACGGGTGGCTCGGAGGGAGGAGCAGGGGGATGCGGGTGGTTGGGGGGTAAGTGGGGGGGTAAGTAGGGGGGTGGCTGGGGGGGTGGGGCAGGGGGGTGAGGGCGGCTAGGGGTGAGGAGGGGGGCTGGAGGGAGGGAAGCTAGGGTTAGGGTTCGGGTTAGGGGTGGGTGGGTGTGGAGGGAGGGGAGGGACGGGGGGGGGGGGGGGTGAGTGTAAATCCCTAAACCTAACATCCTTACTTAGAACTCTTATTCTTTTAAATTTTTTGCCTTAAATAGTTATTTTTTTCATTGGTTAGTCACACAAACAGCCATGAAATCAATATGACTGAAATATGTAATTAGCAAGGGTTTAAATGGAAGAGATGAATTTCAAATGTTCAGCTGTTGTCTAAACTTTAGCATTAGCCGACCCCTTCTACTCTGGACCCTATTCCACGTACAGAGTGGTACAAATCCTTGGGGATTAAATCTAAATCCTAGTTTAAATCCAACCTCCCTATCATTTTCCATCACCAACTGAATATGTATATAAATAACAAGGCAGTCGATTCTCCTTTTAGCATACAAACCCTAGTAAGCTGCCTCTGCCCTGTCGCATAAATCCAGAGGAGGAGATCCGAGGAGTCTTCTAATCTCGATTTTCGTAATACCAGGTATTCCTCCTACTTTCAAATATCCCTGTCAATACAAGAAATTAACCTAGGGATTAGTAATACTCGATACCCTTCCTGTAAAGGATATAGTATGAGACCCTAAGGAAACTAGTAAGTAGGGTTCGGGTTAGGGGTGGGTATGTGTGGGCGACTGGGGGAGGGAAGCAGGGGGAGGGGAGGGTTATGGTTCGGGTTAGGGGTGGTGTATGAGGGGACTTGGTCAGGGGCACCGATAGTGCCAAAAAATCTGATAATTTAGTAATAATTATTTGTTTTCCAACACCGAAAAATATGATATACCAATTCGAACGTACCGATAGTGCCAATATTTGTAACAAGTAGTTTTGTTGGTTGGATAATTGGTAATATAGTGATCGGGACATATAGTCCATACAGCCATTCGACTGGCGAGGCAGAAACTATGTAGCCGTAGATAAAGTTGACTGTCTTCTGACCTTCATCCCTCGGCAATGATGATACGACAATCTATCACTATATCTTATATAGTAGTAGATAATATTTTAGTATTACATTATGTGAGTTCATCTTGATTCTATTACATTCTTCAGATACTAGATACTAGAATCGATAAGAACGTATACTACACCATATGTACAGAACATAGATGATTCACACTAATGTTGTCACGACCCGCACCCTAGAGTAAGGGCACGAGACGTGGGTACGTCCAGCCTACGCTGCAGTGTCAACGGTAGAATGCTGTCCTAGGTCACAACATCTAACAGTTTAAGGTAATAAACAGTTATACTCCCCGAATGGGGGTGACATAACAGAATATATCTCAATCACATCTAAGGTAGAATACGATAAGATAGAATGATATAAAAGATGCAAGAATCCAAAACCACAGGAAATACAATATAGAGAAAGCTAGTGTCTAGATAAACTCCACTAACATCCAGAAATAATACAGATCCAAATATATACAACTCAATCTCCAATACTTTGAAATAAGACAAAGACATGTATGGAGCAAATGTCTCTACTGCTAAGGGATTCGACTGGAAATCCGGATCGCAAGTGTCCTCTAAGGCTGTCCCATAGAAAGTATCTAAGCAGGCCTCCTGCTCGTCCTCTATAAAATTTTCAACAGGTCCAATCAGGACGGGAACGAACACATATCTCTCAAACAGTTCATAGCAGGTTAGGAGTATAAAATATGCAATAGAGTAAAATACAGGAAATGCTGAAAAGAAAGTACAGGAAAACAGGAGATATTTGTAACTGAAAGTAAATACATGATAAGTAAGGACTGTAAGTGGCTAACTGATTTAGAGTACAATATGGTTATGTAAACAGCTTAGGAGTACATGAATACAACTAAGAAGCACATGAATACCTACTGGGGATAATGATCACATAACCAATTCTACTCATCCCACCCCAATCAATACACAAGGATCCATTCAAGTTACATTATTGGCACATGAATACAGCTAAGATACGTGAACTCATGTAATGAGTAGTACATGAGGCACATGATAGTACATGAAAGCACATGAGAACATGTAAATACATGAACTAGTACGAGTACAAGGAGTACCTGATGTGCATGATAAAGTACATGAACATGAAATATCCGATGCACCCGTAGAGGGATAACATCTCAGGAAGGGATCCATATAGTACTAATCCGTGAAGATACGTGTCAGCATCAAGTAGAGTAATCTAGAGCAAGAATATAGTCCAGACAGGTATAAAAAGATCAGAGAATGTACTCGCCTGCTATCTGAATGTCCAAGATAAAAGTACTGTCTGAGGAGTGGTGTCTGGCTCCTATTTAGAACAGTACAAGTCACAACAAGTCCAGAATGGTAATAAGATGCACTACAATGCATTCTACATGAATCTAGGTCAATCTAGGCCAAAGTCAACTCTTGGTCAACTCTGGTCAACCCTAGAAGTCAAACTAGGTCAACTAGGTCAAATCTAAGTCAAACAAGTCTGTACTAGTCTAACTAGTCTATTCTAGGTCTAATAAGGCTACACAAGTCTAACTAGACTCTATACTGACACACAGATACACCCATAGGCTAAGAGCCTAGGCTATAGGCTATTAGGCAATGTCATGCCTTAAACCAACCTATAATCACATGTCACATAACACATGACAATATTTATCTCTAAAATATACTACACATATTGCTATACTACACAATCAAATATAGAATACACATATTAACATATAGGCTCCTATGTGTATACCATACAAACATATTTATATATACCCATATTAATATAATATGGTAACACACATTAGCATATAGGTATACCTACAAATATACATATATTATCTGTATATACATATTAGACAATATATATACATGTATACATGTATGTACACATATATATTGGGATATGAAGGGGAATATGGTGTACATGTGTGTGTGTGAATGTAGACTTGAGAGTGCAGTGGCATGTGTGTGCATGAGTGAAGTGAGAGTTGTGTGGGTTCCTGGAACAGTGAATGGTAATAAACTTGTGTGTGTGTGTGATAGCTGGAACCTGTGAAACAGTGTAACATTTGACACAGTGAAGTGAGAGCAAGAGAGGACAGATAATACCAAAACAGTGAGCTAACCATATCCTGGAAATCAGTGAATACTAGAAAACAGTGAAGTACATTTGTGACTGGGTGAAAAATTAGTGAAATTGAAAATCAGTGGCAATGAAACAGTGAAGTATATATATCCTGAATTCAGTGTATATAGGAATGGGAATTGACAATAGGAAAAACCAGTAAACAATGTCAATCCTGGAATTAAGTAAACTAGGAAACTGTAATGCATTGACAGTGAATCATGAATCAGCTAGCTAATTACCAAATCCTGGAAATCAGTCCAGGATCTCAGAGATTACATTCTCAGTTAAGAGTGAACTATTTGACAGTTCTAAAACTAATTCCCAGATCCTGGTAGGAAAAGAACATGACAGTTAAACAAGTGAAATCAACATTGACAGTAATTACCCAAGTGTTCCAGGTTAACTAGTCTACTGTTAATGAACTAAAACAACATTACACCTATTAGGAATTCTCAGGAAACTCTCACATTTCAGTTTCTTTTGAACTCCAGGAATCACATGTTGATTGAACTCACTCAAACCAATGCATAATCATTCCATTTAAGTTAAGTTTAAGAAGGAAGAACAGGGAAATAACATTTTAGTACTTTAAGAGTGAATCAAAGCACTCGTTCAGCTCATGTAATGTAAAAAGGAAATCAATTCCAGTTCCAGCATTCTTTGAAATCCCACCAATTGTCAAAATCTCATTCATAAACCAGAAGCCTAATTCGACTGTAAATATTATATTATCATGGACTAACAAACATGTGAGAGCATTGAACAATAGAAAAAACAATAGAAATGGGATTAAATAGTTAGAAAATACTGAAAAACTGTGTATCAGAACAGGTATCAGTTACCATTCAATTTACCCCTATTTCGAATCACATTCACAACAATAACCTAAACTAATCATGTAAACTAATCTAACATAGATAATACATCATATTTAGGATCTAATTAGAAAATTTAAACACGAATTAAACATTTAAAACTGAAAGAAAATAAGAACACAAAACAGTGCACTGAAACGCACAGTGCACGCACAGTGCACGCACGACACCGTGTCCGACACGACACGAGGGGTCGTAAAACTTGACACACGTGGTGTCAGTGGTCGCCCCAAGGTGTGTATCAAATATTTCATGTCGACGTGTCGTGTGCACAGCACAAACAGCCCCGAGCAGCAGGACAGCTACAGTGCCCGCACGTACGCGTGTGCACCCGCGTGTTCCCGTGTCCGTGGCGACTCGACACGACACCAATACGTGCTCAATACACTAAAAACCCATAAGCAAGGTTAAAACCTAAATTCCTATTCAAAAATATTCCTAAAAACAAATCAAAATGCCCTTTGGGGCATTTCGTCAAACACATATATTCATGAACTGATACGTGTCCGATACGGACACGTATAGGACTCAAAACCTAGGGTTAGCTAGTCCTACAGTTAGGCTAGGCCTAGGGCTTCCTAGATATGTAATAAAAATAACATTTTATGGTGTAGATTTGAATTTACCTATAGGTTTGCAAAGCTCAAAAAGCCTCAAATGAGAATGGTTCCTCAAGCTTCCAAAACTCTCCCAAATTGTTTCTCCCCTGAAATTTCTCAATACCAACAGCAAATAAAGTAAATTTAGGACCTATTACAATTGGTTTGGGTGGAAAAGGAATTGAAATGAAATTTCTAGGAATTAATGAAGATGGAGACTCACCTTTTTCTAAAACTTGCAAATATTCCTAATAGAGGCTAGCCCTAATTTCTAGGAGCATTAAATAGGGAGGGATAGGCTTGGGCGGCCATGGGCTGGGCTAGGGCTAGGTTCACTTGGTGTTGGGCATTGGGCCTCTAAGTCTTTAAGTCATAAGTCATGACTTGTGAAATCACAAGCCATTCTCTATTTGATTTAATTCCTAATTTCTCCAAATAAATTCTAATGGGTTAATTATCACTAACTTAGGTCAATATAAGGTTTCCATAACCTAACCAATAGTCATGACCTAGGTTAGCCTCTAGGACAGTCTCCTAAGTCAACATTAGTCAAGGTCAAAACTAGCACCAAATCAATTATACTAAAAATCACTTAAAATTCTAATAATTATAATTAATACTAATCAATCCCAATAAATTCCCACAATTTTAAAAATGACCAAAATACCCTCAAGCTAGAAAAGTGGTAGTGACAAATGTATGCTAGAATGAATTTTGGGTTGTGTTCTGAGCCATCCGTTCTCACACTTAAAACACATATGAAGTAGAACTGTGTGTCAATCTTTGTTTTTGTATTTTTGGCAAACCCAGGGATTGGATTCTGTATTTTGTATTTTGGATTCTGTATTTTGGATTCTGTACCCTATGGCTCGACAACCAACCGGAGAGGATACTCTAAGAGATCCATCTGAGTAGGACGTATACTCTGAGAGATCACCTTTACAAGAATGATATCAGTTGTAGGATTGAGTGTTGGAGGAGATATTATCAGAGTATACGTCCTACTCAGATGGGTCTCTTACCGTTACTATTTTTTTTCTGACGGCATGGTAGATGTGCTCCGTCAACAGATTCTTGCTCTGAGCCAAAACTTTGCCCCGGAGATCAAGTGGGCATCCTTCGTGTAGAGCTCGAGTGAGAGGTTTCTGACAGCATGGTGGTCTCCTTTGTTAAAGTATCTGTGCTCGTCCCACAACCAATCAATTTTTTTTCATTTTTAATCTCTTGAATATGAAGCTCTGCTTCACATTTGGCTCTACCTTCTGGTATATAAGAACCAAATGTGAAACAGAGTTTCATATTCAAGATATTAAAAATGAAGAAATTTTTGATTGGTTGTGGGACGAGCAAGAATCCTTTGACAAAGGAGATCACCATGCTATCAGGAACCTCTCGCTCGAGCTCTACTCAAGGATGTCCACTCGAGATCCGGGGCAAAGGATTAACTCAGAGCAGATTTCTGGACAGAGATGACGAAAAAGATGGCTGCCAAAGCTTATGTAAGTTTTCTAATTCTTTATACGTATTATATTTTTGTCATTTTGTATTACTGTAATTAAAATTGATCATTGCATCGTATCAATAGGTGATTTTGTACATTAGTTACAAGTGCTACTTAGTTAAAGTTCCAGTGCTACTTAGTTGTGTCTCTCTCTCTATCTATCTCACTATCAACGCTATAGTGTTGTTCCCCTCGCAATACGGAATGGTCCGATACAGATACTCTGAATATTAGACCATTCCTATGTGTATCGGTATCGCAATCACAATACCGATACTCGAGTATCGTATTGATACTCAAGTATCACATCTGATAGTTCTTTCATTTATTTGTCAATTACTGTATTTCAGTTCTAGCTAGTTTTATGTGATTCTCTGATAGTTCTCTCATTCATTTTCAACTGCTGCCCCCGTGAATATTGATTTTACCAGATGGCACCCATGAACCGAGGAACGGCACATCGTTTGAGGGAAACAGTGAATGCTGAGGTGGCTCCTTCTACTGTTAAGAAGGAAGTGGCACCGGTAGCTAGAGAGACCGGGAGTTCTATTCATCCAGCACCGGTAGCTAGTGAGACCGGGAGTTCTATTCATGCAGCACTTGTAAGGGACTACATCTCTCCTGCCGCCGTCAATCCTACTTATTCGAGGTGGTTGCGTGATCGTATCACTGAGCGTTTGCGTGAGCTGCGTGGTTCTCATTAGCTATTAGCACTTATTTGTATTGGACTATTTGTATTGTGGGTTATTTTTGTATTAGACTATTTGTATTGGACTACATATATGAATTAGTACTGTGTCAATCTCTGGATTGTATTGGACTACGACATGGTGATCAGGACATAGTCCCTACAGCCATTCGACTGGCAAGGCAAAAACTATGTAGCCATAGATTAAGTTGACTATCCTCCGACCCTCATCCCTCGGCAATGATGATACGACAACCTATCACTATATCTTATATAGTAGTAGATGATATTTTAGTATTACATTATGTGAGTTCATCTTGTTTCTGTTATATTCTGCAGATACTATATACTAGATTCGATAAGAACGTATACTACACCATATGTACAGAACATAGATGATTCACACTAATGTATGATAGAATGAATTTTGGGTTGTGTTCCGAGCCATCCGTTCTCACACTTAAAACACGTATGAATTAGAACTATGTGTCAATCTTTGCTTTTGTATTTTCGGCGAACCCAGGGATTGGATTCTGTATTTTGGATTCTGTATTTTGGCTCCAGCTCCAGCTCCATTTGCATAAATCTACGGTACGACATGGTGATCTGGACATAGTCCCTGCAGCCATTCGACTGGCGAGACAGAAACTATGTAGCCGTAGATAAAGTTAACTGTCCTTCGACCCTCATCCCTCGACAATGATGATACGACAACCTATCACTATATCTTATATAGTAGTAGATGATGTTTTAGTATTATATTATGTGAGTTCATCTTGATTCTGTTACATTCTTCAGATACTAGATACTAGATTCGATAAGAACGTATACTACACCATATTAGATGATTCACACTAATGTATGCTATAATGAATTTTGGGTTGTGTTCTGAGCCATCCGTTCTCACACAGGAAGAAAAATTGAATTTTTTGTATTTTATCTGACGCATAAATACCGCTCGAGTGAGCCAAAGGCATGCAGCCACTTCCCTTCCTCCATTCCCCCTCTTCATCTCTCATGCTATCAACGTCACAACTTTTCCAGTATTGCTCCCTCTAACGATGATGAACGCAAAAATCAAAGACCCCCGTCTCCTTTCTCACTCTTCACAGTTCTCACAACAGGAAGGATCAGTGCTTTCTAGTTCTCTTCCATCCATCCATTCCTCCATTCTGATCAAGCCTCTTCATTCTCCTCTCCTCCACCATGGCTCTGGATCCATCTGCTCCTCCCTACTTTCCTTCTTCTTTTTTGACTCTCTCAGCCACATATAATATCCAGCTCAAGTGTAGAGGCGGGGGAGAAGAAATGGGCAGAAAGAGGAGGGGGAAGCAGCACAACCAGCGGCAAGACATGGTGATCAGGACTTCCTCCAGGTCATGCCGCCGGCTGTGCTGCTTCCCCCTCCTCTTCCTGCCCACTTCTTCTCTTCCGCCTCTACACTTGAGCTGGATATTATATGTGGCTGAGAGAGTCAAATAAGAAGAAGGAAAGTAGGGAGGAGCAGATGGGTCCAGAGCCATGGTGGAGGAGAGGAGAAGGAAGAGGCTTGATCAGAACGGAGGAATAGATGGATGGAAGAAAACTAGAAAGCACTGATCCTTCCTGTTGTGAGAACTGTGAAGAGTGAGAAAGGAGGTGGGGGTCTTTGATTTTTGCGTTCATCATCATTAGAGGGAGCAACACTGGAAAAGTTGTGACGTTGATAGCATGAGAGAGGGAGAGGGAGAATGAAGGGAGAGAAGTGGCTGCATGCCTCTGGCTCACTCGAGCGGTATTTGTGCGTCATCTGGTGGCGCTCCTCCAGCTCCGGCTCCAGCACCGTGTCCAGCTCCAGCTCCAGGCGATCAGTAGTTTCATTTTTGCATTTTTGGACTGTACTATATTTTTGACTTTGTACATATTTGGGGATATTCAGTTTTTTCGTTCAGGATACTGAGTTTGTACGTATTTGCAGATATTGATTTGGTTTGTTGAGGATATTATATATTGACATTGTTCGTTGCGGATAGTATTTTTTTTTATATTTTTTGTATATTCTGGAATGTATTGTGCGTACCGGTGTTGAATGTTCCACCGAAGGGGTCGGCGAACCCAGCGATTGGATTTTGTATTTTGTATTTTGTATTCTGTATTTTGGCTCAGGCTCCAGCTCCATTTGCATTAATCTACGGTACGATATGGTGATCAGGACATAGTCCCTGCAGCTATTCGACTGGCGAGGGAGAAACTATGTAGCCGTAGATAAAGTTGACTGTCCTCCGACCCTCATCCCTCGGCAATGATGATACGACAACCTATTACTATATCTTATATAGTAGTAGATGATGTCTTAGTATTACATTATGTGAGTTCATCTTGATTCTGTTACATTCTTCAGATACTAGATACGATAAGAACATATACTACACCATATGTACAGAACATAATGATCCACACTAATATATGCTAGAATGAATTTTGGGGTGTGTTCTGAGCCATCCATTCTCACACTTAAGTACTGTGAGAGCGCCGGAGAGAGTGAGAGCGCCGGAAGGGGGAGGAGAGAGAGTGAGAGAGTAAAATGGGGGGAAATGAATTGGTGGGGGAATATAATTAGAATTTAGCGACGTTCATACTAACGTCGCTAAATTAGTCGCTATTAGCGACGTTATAGCGACGTTTGTGATATATAGTGCCGATATTTGTAACAAGTAGTTTTGTTGGTTGGTTAATTGGTAACATGGTGATCGGGACATATAGTCCCTGCAGCCATTCGACTGGCGAGGCAGAAACTATGGTACGACATGGTGATCAGGATATAGTCCCTGCAGCAATTCGACTGGCGAGGCAGAAACTATGTAGCCGTAGATAAAGTTGACTGTCCTCCGACTCTCATCTCTCGGCAATAATGATACTACAACCTATCACTATATCTTATATAGTAGTAGATGATATTTTAGTATTACATTATGTGAGTTCATCTTGATTCTGTTATATTCTTCAGATACTAGATACTAGATTCGATAAGAACGTATACTACACCATATGTACAGAACATAGATGATTCACACTAATGTATGCTAGAATGAATTTTGGGTTGTGTTCTGAGCCATCCGTTCTCACACTTAAAACACACATGAATTAGTACTATGTGTCAATCTTTGTTTTTGTATTTTCGGCGAACCCAAGGATTAGATTCTGTATTTTGTATTTTGACTTTGTACGTTTTTAGGGATATTCAGTTTTTTCTTTGAGGATACTGAGTTTGTACGTATTTGCGGATATTGATTTGGTTTGTTGAGGATATTATATATTGACATTGTTCGTTGCGGATAGTATTTTTTCTTTATATTTTTTGTACATTTTGGAATATATTGTGCGTGTCGGTATTGAGTGTTCCACCGAGGGGGTCGACGAACCCAGGGATTGGATTCTGTATTTTGTATTTTGTATTCTGTATTTTGGCTCAGCCTCCAGCTCCAGCACCATTTGCATTCTGGAACCTATTTTTTATATTTTTTTTAACTTAGCGACGTTTTTAGCGACGTTAGGATTTGTCGCTAAATAGTAGCGACGTTAATAAATGTCACTAAAAACGTCGCTAAATAGTAGCGACGTTAATAAATGTCACTAAAAGCTGACATGGCAACACGTGGCACCAAATCTTATGTCAGCACGTGGTTGCCAAAAACGTCGCAATAGTGTCGCTAAACGACGACCACACGATAACGTCGCCTTTTACGTCGCTAATTAGCGTCAACGAACAAACGTCGCAAATAACGTCGCTAATTAGCGACGTTAATAACGTCGCCAAATAACGTCGCCCTAGCGATGTTTTGCGACGTTTTCTCATTTAGCGACACATTTTTTTTCGTCGTTCCCGAAACGTCGCCCTAAATGTCGCTAAATTGATTTAGCGACATTTTTACCGAGGTTAGCGACGTTTTTAAACGTCGCTAATCTGATAAATTTTTGTAGTGAAGCAATCCTAGGTATCTCAATCACATACAATTATACAAAGAACAAGAATTATGATCATGAGACATACAATAGTAAAGCATCCCAAACCATATATATATGGATGATCATGAAGCTAGTAATACAAAATAGAGAACTAGCAAGAGCAATAGTCATATATGATAAGCTCTAACTATAGTCTAGAATACGCATATCATGTTTAGGCCCGTAGGCAAAATGTCAAGAACCAAAACATGAGCTAAATACGTGCTCGGAGGCTAAACGCCACAAAAGAATAATGTACATATCAAGTGGGAAAATAAAATAAGAAACCCACTCAGGTACTCTGGTGCTCTGGATGGTCACCGTCGAGTAGATGGTACGGAAGATCCTTTGGGCTCCTCTATCAGATCTGGCCAAACAAAACTAGTGGGGTCAGGCCCCAAATAGCATGTACCATAAAGGAAGCCAAACTTATGAACTAAAACCAGCAATAACTAACATAGCAACAGATAGAGATACAAATAAGTAGATGTGGATCGAGACTCGTGCACTACCAATGCACTTATCCTGAGAATAGAAAAAGATAATAAGTAATGCATCATGTGATGTTAAGTAATTAACATGTGACATAATATAAAGACATGCTAAGTAAACGAAAGCCAGAGAATATATAAAATCAACTGGTCATGTAAGCATGTGAGATAGTCGGGTCCTGAGAATATGGTGACCTAGCATACGGGTCATGTATGAATTGTGAGATAATTGGACTTGTGAGCATGAGAGGTAACTAGGACATGAGAGCCTACGATAACTATATGTAATGCCTATAGTTCGTATTACGTATCTTGGTATACGTGTACGTATTCTTGACTCGTATTGCGTATTTTTTCTGTATGGTTATTTTGGCATATCATTGGATATGGCATAGCTTGGTTCGGCTTAGCTTGGTTTGGTTTGCTTTTGGGTTCATCATGAACCAAAAGAAAACCCCCACCTACCACCACCACCCTCCTTTATATTTCCATCTAGCTCTCTCTCTCTTCATTTATTCTTCTCCTTCACTTCTTCTTCTCCACCATTTACTCTTCCACCTACCAGGAAAGAGAGCTAGGCAAGTGCAAACTTGCTTTATGATGGATCTCAAGTTTTATTGTTCCATTCTCTTCCTTACTTGATTCTAAGCCTCTTTAGAACTTGACATTTTTGGATTTGATAGAGGGATTCTTGTAGATCTAAGTTTGTAAACTTTTTGGTTTTTCTTGGTTCTGATCTCTAAAACTTTGTTATTTTCGAAAACTAGTGTTTCTATGTTGTAGAGAATTCAATTTCATGCAGTTTTGGCTTTTGTTTCGCTTGATTTCGACTTCGAATGAGGAAGTTATGGCCAAAACAATTTCTGGTTATTTCTATGTTCATCTGCAGCATGAACAGCATGTCGCAGAAGGCGCATGTTGCAATGAAGCGCATGTCGCAGTAGCCGCATATCATGTCGCAGAAGGCGCATGTCGCAGTAGGCGCATATTGCAATGAAGCGCATGTCGCAGTAGCCGTATATCATGTCGCAGAAGGCGCATGTCGCAGAAGGTGCATGTTGCAATGAAGCGCATGTCGCAGTAGCCGCATACCATGTCGCAGAAGGCGCATGTGGCAGTAGGCGCATGTTGCAATGAGGCGCATGTCGCGGTAGGCGCATATCATGTCGCAGTTGAGCCACATGAGGCGCATGTCGCGATAGACGCATATCATGTCGCGCATGAGCCGCATTAAGGCGCATGTCGCAGTAGGCGCATATGGTGTCGCAGTTGCATGCATGTCGCAGAATTGGCCGCATAATGCATATTTTGACTATTACTAACTGTTATATGTCCTAATTGACTGAATTATTGCTCGAATTTCTCCCAACTTCCAACGTGGAAGTTGTAGATCTTTTCCTTAGCAGCAAGAATATGTCTCTAGTTATTTTATGCAAGTTTCTCTCATTCATAATATTGTAAGAATAGAACACGATAGTGGCCCGCTGTGGCGCACTCTTGACAAGTAAACTGACATGATATATCTCGGCATGCTGTTACGACAGCTAGCCTGACATGACAAGTATGAAAGACTTGGACACCGTGGACGATTATGTTTGTACAAATAAACTAATACTGTCTTGCATCATGTTTAGGATGGGGACCCCTGAGTACCACGGTCAGGGGTACCTACTGAAATGGACTAAGGCTAATTAACTAGAATGATTCAGTAGTCATGAAGAGATTCCCAGCTACAGGCAATCCCGTTATCTGGGCGCATTCAGTGGATTTGTAGCCTACCGACGAGTAGGGCACATTTTCAGCACACAGTTACGTGTTGCATTCTTCATAACGGACATTCGACCCGGATAACCTGGATGGTCTGCAGGGCTTGTGGCTGTTGGGATAATCTCATTGCATCTTGCTAGTAACTAGGCCTGTGATAACCCTAGTTAGTTAAAAGTATCAAGCCGTACTCTTAATTGGCCGTGATTGATTGGATGTAGTTTATTCCATCTTAGTCTTATCCTGATCCTGTACAAGATTGTATCAGGACATGATTTCTTGCATCGATAAATGATGGGATACCAAGTTCTGTTCAGATGAAGGGTTACAATCCCGGTCCTTGTTTGGTTTAAGGGTTGTAACTTGGCTATCTGAATAGTTCCATGGTTATCTTATCATATATCGTCCTGCTTATTGTGCCCGCCTTAACAATAAAGATCAGGGGTCCAGTTCTGTTCAGGCGAAGGGTTACAACCCCGGTCCTTGTTTGGTTTAAGGGTTGTAACCTGGCTCCCGGAGCAGTTCTGTGTCCTCTCTTCGTTTATTGTCTTATTGTAACCCCCTGTCATGCTCGTCATGTTTTTACCTTTACTTCAATACCATGATTATTTATACTGGCCTTAACAATAAAGATCAGGGGTCCAGTTCTGTTCAGGCGAAGGGTTACAACCCCGGTCCTTGTTTGGTTTAAGGGTTGTAACTGGCTTACGGAGCAGTTCTGTGTCCTCTCTTCGTTTATTGTCTTGTTACCTTATCAATAGTAATTAAGGCGGGTTTCTATTCAGACGAAGGATTGCAACCCCGGTCCTTGTTTGGTTTAAGGGTTGCGGTCTGGCTACTTGAATGGTTTCTCCGTGTTCAATATATTATTGTTATCTCAGCTATTATCACTATCTTTTAATTACCTTACTATTTATTTGTGATATGCTGGTTTTAGTTCCTAAGTGAAGCCTCCTTTGTGGCACTTGCTCTTTCTGGGGTCTGACCCAGCTGGTTTTGTGTGGCCAGATATCGAAGCAGCACCAGAGGATCCACCTGTCTTCCAGCCCGATGGTGACCACCAGGCGTAACTAGGGCAACGAGTGGGTTTCTTTTGTCCTCCCACTCTATTTGTAAAATTATTCTTTTGAGGCGTTTAGCCGGCGAGCACGTGTTAGCTCGTATTGCACCTTTATTTACTGTCTGCCTACGGGCTGTAACATGATTGACAAATCCTAGGGTTGATCATGTATTGACTAAAACTCTTGCTAGTCCTGACATTTTTATACGACTAGCTTCATGATCATTCAATATGTAATGTATGGGACGCCTTACTATTGTATATTGATGCTCTAATATCTTGTGACTGTTACTACTTGCTTGTGATTGAGACAATAGGCTTGTTCTTGACCATAGGAGACTGATGGATTGTAGTTAAACCCTCATATATCTAGACAGCCGTGACCGTATAGTGACGTGGATTCCATTTCATTATACGTAGCTGGCTATGTCTGCCCCCGCTCTCCAGTATTCTGGTTCTGGGGCGTGACATGGTTTTAGTGGTGGCCCATACAGGTCTTGTAATTCAAGATATATGAGGGTTTACCGAATAGATGTCTCAATCAGTATTCGTCCTTGATCTCTACTCGTATCCTTTTGATCCCTGAAAATCTTGACCTGATCACATGCTTGTATCGTTGATCTGTCCTGGTCCTTTCTTATTGTTCCCTATGTCGTCTTCTTCAGCGACATTATTCCTGGACCTGCCGATCAGCAAGGCGGAGCACCTCCCGCGGACCAGCAGCAACCTGGAGATCAAGCCCAGCATTCAGGAGTAGCCTTCAGAGTTATGCCTACTGAAGGAGAACCCCCAATTCAGCCCGTCCAGCCTGCAGAGCCTGATGATGGCACTTTGGTGGGTCTCATCAGGTCCCTATTAGCTTTCCAGGATCGTCGTGGAGATGCCTTACACCAGGCGGTGGCAGATGCCTTGACCAGAGGAGGTCATCAGGGTAATAGCGCGGCCAACAGCTTCAAGCGCTTGAACCCTCCCTTCTTCCATGGCAGTGAAGATGCGATCGCTGCAGATGCTTGGCTTCAGGACACAGAGGTGATTCTAGAAGCAGCCAGGACTCCAGAGAACGAGAAGGTGGCCGTGGTGCGCCTACAGCTATTGGATCTTGCCTGCAGCTGGTGGGCAGCGCAGGCCGATGGATTAATGGCCCCTATTTTATGGGCAGTATTCAGGAAGAGATTCCAGACTAAGTATTTTGATGTTGTAGCTCGGTATGATCTACAGACGAGGTTTACCAATCTGAAGCAGATGGGCAGGACGGTCGATGGATATGCGGCCGAGTTCTCCAGGCTTAGTCGGTTTGCTCCCACCTTGGTGGCGACCGAGTTCGATAGAGCCCAGCAGTTCCTGCAGGGGCTTCATCTGGAGATTTTATTGGCGGTGGAGCAGTTTGAGCATCAGACTTTTGATGCAGTGTTGAGAGCAGCCCGGAGGCATGCGTATACATCCCAGAGGATCGTGGATAGGACCGGAGGTCGGAAGCGATCTCACGGCCAGATGAATCAGTCTTCAGCACTAGCCCCGACAGCCAGGGCTTTGACCATTGGAGCTCCGAGGCGGGCGGCCTCAGTAACGTCGGTTCAGCATTCCACCCCGACGTACCCTCAGCAGCAGAAGCAGAAGCAGTCTTCCGCAGTGGGATGTTCACACTGCGGGAAGCCAGGGCATGTGGTGTCAGAGTGTCGTAGAGCACAGGGTTTGTGCTTGGTTTGTGGTGCCCCGGACCACAGGGTTGGGAACTGTCCGAACAGGGGGAGTTCATCATCAACTTTTTCTAGTCCTTCAGTTGGAGGACCAGTACCAGTCCAGCAGCAGCAGCAGCTGCAGTACCCATTCATGAGGCCATTGTCGACGCAGGCCCAGGCATTCCAGCAGCAGAGACCGCAGCAGTATGCCTAAGCACAAGCCCTGATCCAGAGCAGGCAGAGGAATTTTCAGCAGAGGGGACCCGCACCCAGAGGACATGGTCAAGTGCTGGCTTTGACCATGGGAGAAGAAGGAATAGCACCAGGTGAGGTAGTAGCAGGTACTATTCTCGTCAACACCTTTCCAGCTTCAGTATTATTTGATTCTGGTGCCTCGCATTCATTTATGTCTGCACGATTTGCGACACGGGTAGGACTGGAGCCCGAGTCATTATCAGTAAGGCTCAATATACTTACTGGTAACGGACTTGTGGGAGTAGATAGAGTGTTTTTCTCGTGTCGGGTCGTAGTTAGCGGTAGAGAATTCCCCGCTAGATTGATAGAGTTCCCGATGGCCGATTATGATGTGGTCTTAGGGATGGATTGGTTGAGGGAACAGTATGCTAGGATAGACTGCCACATTGGCAGGGTTATTTTTAGCATTCCAGGCGAGCCAGAGTTTTCTTTCTCCCGAGGCGAAGTTGAACCTTCTCCTCCATTATTGCGGATGGCAGTAGCAGCAGTGCAGTTACCTCGGATAGTCGAAGAGTTTCCGGATGTTTTCCCAGAAGAGCTTCCAGGGATGCCGCCAGAGCGAGAGATCGAGTTTACCATCGACTTGATTCCCGGGACAGCTCCAGTGTCAGAGAGAGTCTACAGGATGGTGCCGTCAGAGCTAGAGATATTGTACAAGATGATTGAAGAACTCAGAACCAAGGGGTTCATTCGTGCTAGTGGATCACCTTGGGGAGCCCCGATGCTTCTTGTGAAAAAGAAGGATGGTACGTCCAGATTGTGTGTTGATTATCGTACCTTGAACTCAGTGACAATCAAGAACAGATATCCTCTCCCGAGGATAGATGACTTGTTTGATCAACTCAGAGGGGCGTCAGTATTTTCGAAGATCGACTTACGGTCAGGATACCACCATATCAGAGTCAGAGAGCTGGACATCCCGAAGACAGCTTTCAGATCTAGATATGGGCATTGGGAGTTCCTTGTGATGCCATTTGGAGCAACCAATGCGCCGGCTGTATTCATGGACCTCATAAATCGCATCTTTATGCCCTATTTGGATCAGTTCGTGATTGTGTTCCTAGATGACATCCTGGTCTACAGTAAGAGTGAGGCGGAGCATGAGCATCATCTCAGAATTGTCCTCCAGATTCTCAGAGAGCACCAGTTGTATGCCAAGTTTAGTAAATGTGAGTTCTGGCTCGATCGCATTTCGTACTTGGGTCATATCATCACCCGAGGAGGAGTTGAAGTGGATCCCCAGAAGATCGTGGCCATTGAAACATGGCCAGTACCTAGCACAGTGGCAGAAGTTCGTAGTTTTCTTGGATTGGCCGGTTACTACCGGCGATTTGTTTCAGACTTTACTCGAATTTCTGCGCCATTGACCCAGTTGACCCGCAAGGATGTGCAGTTTGCTTGGACAGCAGAATACCAGGATTCTTTTGAGAGGTTGAAGCGAGGCTTGATGACGGCTCCTATTCTCACGCTTCCAGATGGAACTAGAGGATTCTCAGTGTATTGTGATGCTTCGGGCAGAGGTTTAGGATGTGTTCTGATGCAGCATGGGAAGGTAATAGCTTATGCGTCACGGCAACTTCGTGATCATGAGAGAAATTACCCAACCCATGACTTGGAGCTGGCAGCAGTAGTATTTGCACTTAAGTTGTGGAGGCACTACCTATACGGAGATAGGGTAGAAATTTTCACCGACCACAAGAGCCTGAAGTATGTTTTCACCCAGAAGGATCTCAACATGCGTCAGAGGAGATGGCTAGAGCTGCTTGTGGATTATGATGTCAACCTACAGTATCACCCAGGGAAGGCCAACGTTGTTGCAGATGTATTGAGTAGGAAGGCAGGAGTTTATTTCCTGACAGCGCAACCAGAACTGTTAGCCGATCTTTAGAAGATGGGTATAGAAGTTGTCCTCCCTTCCAGTGTGGCATTGATGGCCAGCATGCAAGTCCAGTCCACTATAGTCGAGAGGATCCGGATGGCACAGTCAGCAGATTCCAAGCTTCAGCGACTTAGAGCAGAGTGTGAGGCAGGACGAAGACCAGAGTTATGTATCCATGAAGATGGTACACTTCGACATGGTAAGCGTCTTTGTGTACCCAGTGGAGATATCAGACAGGAGATCATGGCAGAGTCCCACAGTTCGCAGTATTCCATTCATCCTGGTGGCACGAAGATGTACCGTGATATCCGCCAGCACTTTTGGTGGAATGGCATGAAGAGGGAGATAGCCCGATTTGTCTCTCGTTGTTTAGTCTGCCAGCAAGTTAAGGCTGAACATCAGAGACCAGCTGGACTACTTCAACCATTGCTGATTCCCGAGTGGAAATGGGAGCATATAACCATGGATTTTGTGACTGGATTGCCTAGATCCCCGGCGGGCAGAGACGCTATTTGGGTTGTCATAGACAGGCTCACGAAGGTGGCTCACTTTCTCCCGTTCAGAGTTGGTCAGTCGACGGCTCAGCTAGCGGAGATGTATCTCCGGCAGATTGTCAGGTTGCACGGTGTACCAGTCAGTATCACTTCAGATAGAGATTCAAGATTCACGTTGCACTTTTGGCGTAGCTTGCAAGAAAGTTTGGGAACTCACCTCCAGTTCAGTTCAGCTTATCACCCGCAGACAGATGGCCAGTCGGAGCGTACGATCCAGACTCTTGAAGATATGTTGCGGTCATGTACACTCGACTTCGGTGGTTCGTGGGAAGATCATGTGCACCTGGTGGAGTTCTCGTACAACAACAGTTTCCAGGCCAGTATCCGGATGGCACCGTTCGAGGCATTGTATGGTAGGAAGTGTCGATTCCTGCTAGCCTGGGATGATGTTGGAGAGAGGCAGATGCTTGGTCCGGAAATGATTGCTCAGACCGTTGAAGTGGTCAGAAAAGTCAGAGATCATCTTCGAGTTGTCCAAGATCGCCAGCGTCATTGGGCCGATTCTCATCGGCGCCCTCTTGAGTTTTCTGTCGGCGACCATGTATTCCTGAGGATTTCGCCTAACCGCGGCGTCATTCGTTTCGGCGTGCGAGAAAAGCTTAGTCCTAGGTATATAGGGCCGTTCGACATTCTGGAGCGAGTAGGAGATGTATCCTATCATCTCGCTCTTCCACCGTCGCTACGTGAGGTGCATGACGTATTCCATGTATCCCAACTGCTACGGTATATCCCGAACCCGAGCCACATCCTGGATTATTCGGAATTGGTTGTTGGTACCAACCTTTCGTATGAGGAGAGGCCCATGTCTATATTGGACCGAAGAGAGAAGACACTCAAGAACAAGACTATCAAGTTAGTCCGAGTTGCTTGGGGTCATCACTCTTTGGGTGAGTCGACGTAGGAGCGTGAGGATGATATCCGATCGCGATATCCCGACCTATTTGACTCGTAAGGTATAATGTCTTTCTTATGCCTTATGCTTTCAATTCCTTGCTTGAATAAATGACTGCATGATAGACTGCTTGTTATAGCTTACGATTAATATAGCTTGTCCTCGCAATTCTAGCCTCTTGATTAAATTCCGAGGACGGAATTCTTTTAAGGTGGGTAGAGTTGTAATGCTATAGTTCGTATTACGTATCTTGGTATACGTGTACGTATTCTTGACTCGTACTGCGTATTTTTCCTGTATGGTTATTTTGGCATATCATTGGATATGGCATAGCTTGGTTCGGCTTAGCTTGGTTTGGTTTGCTTTTGGGTTCATCATGAACCAAAAGAAAACCCCCACCTACCACCACCACCCTCCTTTATATTTCCATCTAACTCTCTCTCTCTCTTCATTTATTCTTCTCCTTCACTTCTTCTTCTCCACCATTTACTCTTCCACCTACCAGGAAAGAGAGCTAGGCAAGTGCAAACTTGCTTCATGATGGATCTCAAGTTTTATTGTTCCATTCTCTTCCTTACTTGATTCTAAGCCTCTTTAGAACTTGACATTTTTGGATTTGATGGAGGGATTCTTGTAGATCTAAGTTTGTAAACTTTTCGGTTTTTCTTGGTTTTGATCTCTAAAACTTGGTTATTTTCAAAAACTAGTATTTCTATGTTGTAGAAAATTCAATTTCATGCAGTTTTGGCTTTTGTTTCGCTTGATTTCGACTTCGAATGAGGAAGTTATGGCCAAAACAATTTCTGGTCATTTCTATGTTCATCTGCAGCATGAACAGCATGTCGCAGAAGGCGCATGTCGCAGAAGGCGCATGTTGCAATGAAGCGCATGTCGCAGTAGCCGCATATCATGTCGCAGAAGGCGCATGTCGCAGTAGGCGCATGTTGCAATGAAGTGCATGTCGCAGTAGCCGCATATCATATCGCAGAAGACGCATGTCGCAGAAGGCGCATGTTGCAATGAAGTGCATGTCGCAGTAGCCGCATACCATGTCGCAGAAGGCGCATGTCGCAGTAGGCGCATGTTGCAAGAGGCGCATGTCGCGGTAGGCGCATATCATGTCGCAGTTGAGCCACATGAGGCGTATATCGCGATAGGCGCATATCATGTCGCGCATGAGCCGCATTAAGGCGCATGTGGCAGTAGGCGCATATGGTGTCGCAGTTGCATGCATGTCGCAGAATAGGCCGCATAATGCATATTTTGACTATTACTAACTGTTATATGTCCTAATTGACTGAATTATTGCTCGAATTTCTCCCAACTCCCAACGTGGAAGTTGTAGATCTTTTCCTTAGCAGCAAGAATATGTCTCTAGTTATTTTATGCAAGTTTCTCTCATTCATAATATTGTAAGAATAGAACACGATAGTGGCCCGCTGTGGCGCACTCTTGACAAGTAAACTGACATGATATATCTCGGCATGCTGTTACGACAGCTAGCCTGACATGACAAGTATGAAAGACTTGAACACCGTGGGCGATTGTGTTTGTACAAATAAACTAATACTGTCTTGCATCATGTTTAGGATGGGGAACCCTGAGTACCACGGTCAGGGGTACCTACTGAAATGGACTAAGGCTAGTTAACTAGAATGATTCAGTAGTCATGAAGAGATTCCCAGCTACAGGCAATCCCGTTATCTGGGCGCATTCAGTGGATTTGTAGCCTACCGACGAGTAGGGCACATTTCCAGCACACAGTTACGTGTTGCATTCTTCATAACGGACATTCGACCCGGATAACCTGGATGGTCTGCAGGGCTTGTGGCTGTTGGGATAATCTCATTGCATCTTGCTAGTAACTAGGCCTGTGATAACCCTAGTTAGTTAAAAGTATCAAGCCGTACTCTTGATTGGCCGTGATTGATTGGATGTAGTTTATTCCATCTTAGTCTTATCCTGATCCTGTACAAGATTGTATCAGGACATGATTTCTTGCATCGATAAATGATGGGATACCAAGTTCTGTTCAGATGAAGGGTTACAATCCCGGTCCTTGTTTGGTTTAAGAGTTGTAACTTGGCTATCTGAATAGTTCCATGGTTATCTTATCATATATCGTCCTGCTTATTGTGCCCGCCTTAACAATAAAGATCAGGGGTCCAGTTCTGTTCAGGCGAAGGATTACAACCCCGGTCCTTGTTTGGTTTAAGGGTTGTAACCTGGCTCCCGGAGCAGTTCTGTGTCCTCTCTTCGTTTATTGTCTTATTGTAACCCCCTGTCATGCTCGTCATGTTTTTACCTTTACTTCAATACCATGATTATTTATACTGGCCTTAACAATAAAGATCAGGGGTCCAGTTCTGTTCAGGCGAAGGGTTACAACCCCGGTCCTTGTTTGGTTTAAGGGTTGTAACCTGGCTTCCGGAGCAGTTCTGTGTCCTCTCTTCGTTTATTGTCTTGTTACCTTATCAATAGTAATTGAGGCGGGTTTCTATTCAGGCGAAGGATTGCAACCCCGGTCCTTGTTTGGTTTAAGGGTTGCGGTCTGGCTACTTGAATGGTTTCTCCGTGTTCAATATATTATTGTTATCTCAGCTATTATCACTATCTTTTAATTACCTTACTATTTATTTATGATATGCTGGTTTTAGTTCGTAAGTGAAGCCTCCTTTGTGGCACTTGCTCTTTCTGGGGTCTGACCCAGCTGGTTTTGTGTGGCCAGATATCGGAGCAGCACCAGAGGATCCACCTGTCTTCCAGCCCGATGGTGACCACCAGGCGTAACCAGGGCAACGAGTGGGTTTCTTTTGTCCTCCCACTCTATTTGTAAAATTATTCTTTTGAGGCGTTTAGCCGGCGAGCACGTGTTAGCTCGTATTGCACCTTTATTTACTGTCTGCCTACGGGCTGTAACATGATTGACAAATCCTAGGGTTGATCATGTATTGACTAAAACTCTTGCTAGTCCTGACATTTTTGTACGACTAGCTTCATGATCATTCAATATGTAATGTATGGGACGCCTTACTATTGTATATTGATGCTCTAATATCTTGTGACTGTTACTACTTGCTTGTGATTGAGACAATAGGCTTGTTCTTGACCATAGGAGACTGATGGATTGTAGTTAAACCCTCATATATCTAGACAGCCGTGACCGTATAGTGACGTGGATTCCATTTCATTATACGTAGCTGGCTATGTCTGCCCCCGCTCTCCAGTATTCTGGTTCTGGGGCGTGACACTATATAGAACGACAATGATAAGATGACTTGGGAACTATTCCAGAAGCCAAGTTACAACCCGTAAACCAAACAAGGACCGGGGTTGTAACCCTTCTCCTGAACAGAACTAAATCTCTAATCAATGTTTAGCATAAGATCAAGTAGAATGTGTGAGTAATGAATAGGACGACAAATAACAAGATGACTAAGAAACTATTCCGGAATCCAAGTTACAACCCGTAAACCAAACAAGGACCGGGGTTGTAACCCTTCTCCTGAACAGAACTTAGCCTCTGATCATTTATCGACAAAAGTAAAGCATAAACAATAAAGTACTGAAATAAACAAATTCGGACACTGCCTAGACAAAACTAGACTGAAGTGGACTCCATCCATCGATCACGACCAAGCAATGAGTACGGCTTTATACATTAGCTAACTAGGGTTATTACAAGCCTAGTTACTAACAAGATGCAATGAGATATTCCCACAGTCACAAGCCCTGCAGCTATCCAGTTATCCTTCCGCAGGTTGAGAGTTGTATTAGGTGGATATATCGCCCAGAAGACAAATATATCCCATGGTGACTTGGGGGTGCAACACATGACAGTGTGCTAGAAATACGCCCTACTCGATGGCAGGCTACAAGTCCAATTAAAGCGCCCAGATAACGGGATCGCCTATGATTGGGAAATCTCTCTATATGAACTACTTGATCAATCTAGTCATTAACCTAGTCATATTTAGTATAAATCCCTGACCGTGGTAATCAGGAATCCATGTCCTAGACATGATGCAAGACGAGACATCTAGTTTGTGCACGCATACACAATACATTCAACCATGGTGTCCAAAAGAGTTGTATTAGCAAGAAGAATAGTCGTCGCAACAGTATCTTGATTATACATGTCATGTTAGGATTTACTTATCATGTCAAGAGTGCACCACAACGGACCACTATCAAGAATTATCATGTTAAGATTTACTTGTCATGTAGAGAGTACTTGTCAGGAGTGCGCCTCGACGGGCTACTATCATGTAAAACAAAGAAGTAACATGTAACATGAGTGCACCACAACGGGTCACTATCTAGAATAAGCAGAGAAGAGACGTGTAGCATGAGTGCACCACGATGGGCCACTATCTAGATTAAGCAATAAAGAGACATATATCATGAGGGCACCCAAACGGGCCACTATCTAAGAATAAGCAAACATGACAATAAGGATCGCATGTAGAAAGAATTAGATAAAAGACGTATCATGGCATGGGAGAAAAAATAAATAAAAGTACTACTTGACATAAAACAATAAATAAATCTATGCTAGTGCTAAGAATATAAGGGGGTTCAATTATTCTCTAACTGTACAAAATTATCTAATCATGATAAAAATTTACTACAGTCGAAGAAAACCTCAAAAAAATGTCAAGTACACAAAACATGCCAAAAGGATCAAAACTATGATTGAAATTATCAATCACATATTAACTCCAATTAAAGTGAAACAACAAAATTCTTGAAGTCAAGACAAAGATCTACAACTTTCATGTTTTGAGTTTTTCAAGATTCTAGCTACAAAACAGCTTAAACAAGCAAAAACAACCATTCAAGGCAATCTGCGCACGGGCGCACTGCGTGCACGGGCAAAAATTGTTAGGGTTATATACTAAAAGCATCACTTTTGTAGTAACCTTATTTTCTTAAATTTTGAATGAGAATCATATGGGCAAATGTTTGCATATTGTATTTGTTACAAGTGTTAATGCAAATGTCTGATATTCTATATTGTAGATAATATGGTGTGTGGTGTCACACAGAAGATCATATTATCAGTTTCCTATGGAGTATATAAATATTTCACAACCTAGATGGACTTGGACAATCTATTGGAAAGGTTGTAGTGTAATCTGGTATTAGTCTATCTTGACTATAGGTTTACACTAGTACACTTTGTGTGTATTGAACAGGACCACTTGAGGTTGTTCTCTTTGTACTGACTACATAAGAGAACAAATACCTCTGTTATTATGGATGCTTGTGCTCTTAATCCGGATATAATAACGGACATGTATATGCAGTGTGCATTACTTTGACTCATAAAAGAGTGAGATTCATTATGGATCAACAACCTCTATGAATTGGGTAATAACATTGTATGTATGATGGGCTGTTGATTATAAATGGAATCCATGTCCCGATACATCGGGTTGATGATGTCCCCTTAAGGAGCTCATAAGGATTGTCATGTAAATCCTGCAGGTGGATTATATCCGACATGACAAATAAAGTTGAGCGGTACTACTTAAGGATAAAAGATGTCGAATCAATATAGTTGTCAGTAACTTAATTTGATCGACGGACATACGATATCTTAACATGGGGAGCCAAACGAGCATATAATAAAAGGAGCCCACAAACATAATTTAGGATTAGGGAGGTAGTGCAACAATAGCTCATTAGTGGACCGAACTATTGTTAATGGGCCTGGATTGTGTGTTCGGGCTGAACACGGGATATCCAAATCCGTTAGGAGGCCTAACCCTAATTTTTCCTCATGGTCCCTGCCATAGCCTATATATATCCTCTATTCTCTGGCCGCCAGATTACCGATTAGAAATCTGAAATTTTCTCTAAATTTGTGATTCACGTAAGGAGAGAAAGAGAGGGCTGCCAAGGAAAAGAAAAGGTTGGGAGATCGTCGCCCACACGACGTCCAACTCGAGGAAGGAATACGTGCAGAAGATCTTGGGGTCGTCCGCTCGAGATTGCCAGGAATTACTTGTCTCCTTTCCGCCGCAGGTATAATTCGTGAACCCTAGTTTCCGCCTATGAAGGGTTAGAACACGTATTAGATCTGTTTAACTTTCTATCGATCAATACGCACACCAAAGGAAGGGTCCTGGGAATCCCCAGTTCCATCAATTGGTATCAGAGCCACTTTGGATCTACATATTGATTGATACGTCCATGTTGTCCAATAAAACTTGTGATATGTAATAGTCGGTAGATGTAGATCTGTTCTAACTCGGTTTTGCAGGCATCTTAGATCCAACTATTATGGTCCAATGCATTTTTTTTATTGTGTTGTTTAAACCACGGACATGTCGTGGATGTTGTTGTTGTTGTGGATGTAATTAAAATCACGAGGGTTGATCGTGCTTATTAATTTAATTTTTCAATCTAGATTATGTGTGAACTCCTTCGGGAGGCATAGGATTGATGTAATTTTAATTATTTTTGATCAATCGTGATGGCGGTGGTGGCTGTTTCTGACGCCGGACGAGATGCTGGTTTTGAGCAATCCAGAGACAGACAGATGATTTTCGATGAAGAAATCGACAGCCAAAACCTAAAAAAAAAAAAAATGGGGCGCTGCCCCGAACCCCGTATAGATCTGCGCAGCGCCAGATTTTGGATTCGGATAGTTGAGGACGGAGCAGCAAAGATGACCATAATAGTTGGATTTTTTCTCTTATTTTTGTCATTTTGCTTTTTCTAATTATGCATGTTTATTATTGTGTGGTTGTTTTTTTTGAAAAACCAAGCCTACATTAATAATGGACAACATGGACATAATATCAACTAGTAGAAAAACCCTCATTGTTAAATAACTAAGTGGGAGAGGATTTTTATTTAGTATAAATCCTATGGTCTCCATTACTGGTTTGTAGGTGATGTAATTATACTTGCGTGTTGGCTTTAGTGCTTTCCTCCATATCGGATGAGTATAATTATGGATCACCAGTACAAACTTCCTTAGGGATAATTGTAGAAAGTTACCTAGTATGTGTTCACTTCTCCATCTGAAGGAACTCATTACAAGGTAATGGACTTAGTATTAAGTAATGGTATACACTTAGATACAAATAATGGTATCCTCCCCATCGGAGTCACTGCTATTATTTGTATGACCAGAGCAAGACCAGCATATTAATTTTATTTGTCATAAAGTTATATTGACATGATAGTAAAATTAATAAGAAAAATCTACTTGAACAAAGTTGAATTTGTATACGTCCACACTATCGTGGCATGCTAAATTCATGGTGTTCAAGGTGTTGGTAAATTTCTTATTATTGTTTTGAGAGAATTAATATTTAGTTAATTCAAAAAGTTTTTTTTGCCCTACATAATTTTATTTATGTGATTCTCAGGATTTCAAAAATGGGTCTTTTCAGTCCACTTATGGTGATTCTTAAAGAAAACAAACTTATTGGACCTAATTATATTGACTGAAAACGTAATTTGGATATTGTTCTGACTGCTGAGGAGTACAAATATGTACTTGTTGAGGAATGCCCACTTAAGCCTGATGCTAACTCTGATGAAGAGGTCAAAGAGGCTTATAAGAAGTGGAAAAAGGCAGATGAGATGGCGCGGTGTTACATTCTGGCATCTATGTCAAATGTATTGTAACATCAGGATCAGGCCATGGCCACAGCTTATGACATGATGTATAACCTCAAGGAACTCTTTGGACATCAGAGTAGAGCAGCTAGGCAGTTTGCTATGAAATGTTTGATGAATACAAAAATGGCTGAGGGTACACCAGTAAGGGATCATGTTCTCAAGATGATGGGTCATCTGAATGAGATGGAGATCCTTGGAGCTGAAATCGATGGAGAAACCCAGGTCGATATCATTCTCGGGACTCTGCCTAAAAGTTTTGACAATTTTTGCCTTAATTACAACATGAATAAAAGGTTGTATAGTTTGGCAGAACTTGCAAAAGAGCTACAGGATGTTGAATCTCTCCTTAGGCAGAGTGGTCATGTTTTTGTTTCTGAAAAGGCTTCTACTTCTAAGCCAAAAGGCGGTAAGAAGAAGAATAATATTCAGAAACATGCAAACTCAGCAAAGAAGGGTATGGGACCTCAAGGCGCGGTAAAAAATCCGAAAGGCAAATGTTTCAAGTGCAAAGGGTCAGGACATTGGAAGACTGATTGTCCACTTCTCAAACAAGGGAACAAAAAAGGTATATCTCATTTACTAGTAGTTGAAACATGTTTAGCGGTGTTATCTACCGGCACCTGGTGTGTAGATACAGAAGCCACTAATCATGTCTGTAATACATTGCAGGGGTTCCAGGAAACCAGACGGCTCAGAGATGGAGAGATATGCTTGTTCATGGGTGATGCTACAAAAGTATCGGTCGTTGCATTAGGAGATGTTACTTTATCTTTTGGTAGAAATAAATCTTTGACATTGAGAGATTGTCTTTATGCACCTTCACTTAGAAGGAATTTAGTTTTTGTTTCTATGTCAGTTAAGGATGGATATTCAGTTTATTTTAATGACAATATTGTTATTAGAAAGAATAAACATTTTATCTGTTCTGGTGCATTGGTTGATAATTTGTATGTCATTAATCCTATTTCGTCCACAATGCAACTTATGGAAATGAATAATATGTCATCTAACTTAAATAAGAGAAAAGAACCTTCTTGTATGAACCAAACTTATCTTTGGCACTTACGATTGGGGCATATTAACCTAAGAAGGATTCAAAGACTGGTTGAAGATGGACCTTTGAGTTCATTGGAAGTAGAGGCACTACCAGTCTGTGAATCCTGCTTGAAAGGTAAAATGACCAAAAGGTCTTTTACGACAAAGGGGTATAGGGCCAAAGATGTGTTGAAATTGGTTCATTCTGATTTGTGTGGACCCATGACTATCCAAGCTAGAGGTAGCTTTGAATATTTTGTCACATTTATTGACGATTATTCAAGGTATGGATACATTTATTTGATGCGCCGTAAGTCTGAGTGCTTTGAGAAATTCAAAGAGTACAAGGCTGAAACGGAGAAACGTCATGAAAAATGTATCAAGTCATTACGATCAGATCGTGGTGGCGAGTACCTCTTTAGAGAGTTTAGGGATTATTTATCAGAGGCTGGGATTGTATCCCAATTGACTGCACCTGGAACGCCCCAACAGAATGGTGTAGCCGAAAGAAGGAATAGAACTCTTATGCAGATGGTTAGATCAATGATGAGTTATTCGGATTTGCCAGATTCGTTTTGGGGATATGCCTTAGAGACTGCAGCTTATATTTTGAACTTGGTTCCTTCTAAGTCAGTACCTCTTACTCCCACAGAGCTGTGGATTGGGCGTAAGCCTAGTCTGAAACATGTTCGCATTTGGGGTAGTCCAGCACATGTGCTGAATGGGAAAGCAGATAGGTTGGAATCTCGTACAGAAGTACGCTTGTTTGTGGGCTATCCAAGAGGAACGAAAGGAGGTTTATTTTATAGTCCTAAGGATCAGAAGGTCATTGTTAGCACCAATGCCCGATTCTTAGAGGAAGACTATGTGATGAACCATAAACCCACAAGTAGAGTTGTTCTAGAAGAACTGAGACGTGAGACACCAAGTACTTCAGTACCAACAGTACAAGAGGATGAACCACAAATAACTGCACAACGTGTCATAAATGTTACACCACAATCGATAGTGCCTCGTCGTAGTGGGAGGGTTGTGATACAACCTGATAGATATATGTTCTTGGGAGAGTCGTCAGACTTCGTCCCTGAGGAACAAGATTATGATCCCTGTACCTACAATGAAGTACTCCAAGATAAAGATGCAGAGTCTTGGCAAAAAGCAATGATATCTGAAATAGAATCTATGGATTCTAATCAGGTCTAGGAGCTTGTAGAACCACCCGTTGGTGTAAAAACCATTGGATGCAAGTGGGTCTATAAGAGAAAAAGAGGATCAGACGGTAAGGTTGAAACCTTTAAAGCTCGACTTGTAGTAAAAGGTTTTACTCAAAGAGAGGGTATCAATTATGAGGAAACCTTTTCTCCTGTAGCCATGCTTAAGTCTATTCGGATTCTTTTATCTATTGCAGCTCATCTCGATTATAAGATTTGGCAAATGGA
>JANAVB010001799.1:5946297-6087546 GCA_029216955.1 Iris pallida
TATTTGAAAAATAATCTGGCAAATCATTTTGTTTTACAAAATATTTATAAGGCTAAGAACCATTTTCAAAATCAAATCCTGTGAAAGTCCAAAGGAATAATCAAATGAAATAAACGTTTTTTATCAAGTTTAATTAGTATTGTCAAATCATAAATTTAAAACTAGTCTTTGATAATAGAAATAATTCCAAAACATCTTTCATAAAGTCTTAATAAAATTTATCTTTAAACCCAATAGATAAAATCAAATAAAATAAAATTTTGAAAAAAAATTCGAGAAGAGGAGTTACATAACTACCCAGATTTGCTGTAACAAAATTCCAACAAATCGACAGATGGCTGCCAAAGAGCGGGTCTTCGTGTGCTAATCAGCCACGTGGTCGCAAGCCGTCTATGCGGCTCAAAATACATCCTATTATAAATAGCAGGGTGTCACACCCCTACAAAAGGCTGGCAACCTTCAAGAGAAAAGCATTTCTTCACGAGCTAGAGACTACATCAGATAGTCCACGGAGTAAGACAGAGTTGATAGCACTTTCCTGAGCCTTCACCGTCACCCCCCAGAATCAAAACTAAACAATTGTACTTAGATTGTTTCTTAGGATTTTTTTTCTAGGCTTTCCTTTGTACAAGCGAGTTTGTAATCAATTTCATTATTCTGTAATACCAGTCTTTGATTTTTTTTATGGCAAACACGATGGCGACTCTGCTGGGGACATCCTTCTCTTCCAATGAGAAGTTGGTGACGCAATCTGACGCGTCCAAGCTCGGCTCTACGCAGCAGATGCTTGTGGTTTGTTTTGACCAACAAGCCTTCGAAGAATTGCTCTCTGAAGGAAGCGCCAGCCCGTCTCAGAAGCGAGCCAACCTAAAGAGGACTCGCAAGGCATCGATGCATAAACTGTTGCCCCTGACCAAGTTCTCGAAGAAGCTCCTTCTGCAACCCAAGACGGTGACCAGAACTCTTCTGTGACTTTGTTTCCAACCGCGGAGGACCCCACTGTCCCCAAATCCAGCAGAGGAAAATACTATGATGCTGAGTTTTTTGGGGGCACAAGGAAAATCTATGCGGACGAAGAAGGAGCCGCGTAGAGGAGATCGACAGTCTGTCCATGCGACAGCCAACTCTGGCCGCAGGCAGCCAACCCATGCGGCAGCCAACTCTAGCCGTAGGAAAATGATCCATGCGGCAACCAGCTCTAGCCGCAAGAAGATGGTCCATGCGACGACCAATCCTGGCTTCAAACAGGATGTCTCATACGGCCTTGTCAGAAGCTCTGTGTTCGACCGCCTTTCATGCGGGCCCGATGCCATATGGCTCACTAAAGATGCGGGATGTATCAATCTGGACTCCTTTTACTATGCGCCTTCAGGTGCTAAGTCAAAAATGTCTAGGGCGGTGCGGGCCCAACCAGCCCAGTTAACTGTCCAAGTTGCTGACTGTCAATGGGCCCCGTCGACTCTTACATGTGCTTCTGACGGAAAGTTGTACAGAACCACCCGCGTCCAGTCCCCCAAGGCTAACGGACAGGGTGGGTCTTTAAAGTCTCCCTCTAAAGATCTAGAGCAAGTACTTTTACTAGCCACGGATCAGGGAGCAAACATGATACCAAAGCACCCGTGCGCTCGAGATTCCCGAGTTCACAAGTTGGGTGCAAAGGTAGAGAAGCTTCCTACCGACTTACGTGACGTGATTACTCACAAACGCAAGACGGCAGCGTCAGCATGCAATGAGTCCCTCTCGGAGTGTCGTTGCACCCAAGTCATCATCAACTACTGCTGCGACAAATCAGCAGCACCTGAAGATCGACAGTCAGTTTTCCAACGACTGCAGTAGCCAGCACCTGTCCAAATTCCAGGGGACAAAGAGTTTCCTTTCGTCTCTTGTAATTCAACTCAAAAAGTTCTTCCTGATAAGGGAGGAAAGAAGACAGGCTCTTCCAGCCCGGCCATCTCGGCCAGTATTGTAAGGAGCCCTCATCTGGGGGGTTCCCATCAACTACATGGGGTGTCTATTTAGGCACTCGATCCAAAAAGAAGCTTCCGGCACCCGGGGGTGCACCTTCGGCATCCTTGAGAGTAGATGAAACTGGGGGTAGCAGCCCCCTCAATATATGCGACAACCCGGTGTACTAAGAGCACACACAGGGGGTAAAGAATCCCCAGAACTCTGCAACATAATCGGATTTTCCTGAGGGCCACCACCCTCACCAAAATGATGTAGCTTCCTGCACAGGGGGTAGAACTCCTTCCGAGTCTGACGAAGATGATATTCCGACATTCCCAGATGATTTCTCTATACAAGGGTACGGCACCGAGAGTACCTCTGCCACAATCCCTTCCACCTCTACCCACGTCAGGACAGTCTTTATGGCTGATGATGATCATGAAGCACCTTCTGATCGACAACGGCTAGAAGTGCTGGAAGCCATGCTTCTGTCCTTGGTCAAGTTCGTGGATGAGATCAAAGCCGCCTTGCCAGCTCAACCAGCAAGGACGCCCGGACAAACAAGCTTGGGACCCACAGTCAACGCGGACTCCAATACGATCGCCCCTCCTTTGGGTGATGATCCCGTAGCACCATCCGTGCCTTCAGTTGCAGATGAAGCCAAGGAGGCAAGGAGAGAAGTCCAGGAGCTTCGGGCAATGTTCAATGCCCGAGACTCCTCTCGGGATCTCAGAATACGGCAACCATATCCCGTTGCATAGAGAGATGTGCATTTTCCACCGCGGTACAAGCCGTTCCATATCGATTCTTATGATGGGAAGACCTCTGCTAGTCGGTACATGACTTACTTTGAAGTTATAATCGACCACTTGCCGCATAGTGATGCCATCCTCACCCGACTATTCATCGAAGCATTGTAGGGGATCGCGTTCGACTGGTTCCGCAACCTTCCCGACAACTGCATTCACTTTTTTGACGGCTAAAAACACATGTTCCTGGAAAGATTTTACGAGGTGGGGCATGACGTAACGATGTCGTCTCTCATGGACGTCGTTCAGGGAGAGAGGAAGCTAACGAGGAACTACAATGAACGGTTCCGCCAAACCGCAATGAGATTGCCCCAAGGCAATCCCGAGAGCTCCTTGATTGAAATCTGCAAGAAGAAGTTGCTCCCCACAATTAGCCTCCGGATGGGCGACGATCAGTTTAGGGATTGGACAACCTTCATCATAAGTGCTACCAACGCAGAGGCGAATTTGAAGAAGGCTCGCCAGTTGGGATTACACATCCCAGATGGGGAAGACAAGGACAGACGTCCTGGGTCCACCTCCAGTAACAGCAACAGTGGTACCACCACTAACCGGGACAACAAGGGCAAATAGGCCATGGTCACTGATGCGACTTAGAAGCCCGAACAAAAACAGACGGAAGGTCCATGGCCCAAGGTCAATTACTCATTTGAAGATAGTCATGTCAAACCTATCTTCGATATGCTCTTGCAAGGGGGTAGGATCCAGCTCCCTCCACCAAGGCGCGAGCCCCGAGCTGCAGAAATGGAAGACCCAAAGTATTGTCACTTCCACCGCTACGTCCATTATGCCACTCATGATTGCTTCCAATTGAAGCGGTACATTCGGAGTCTTATCGACTCCAAAGCTTTGTCGATAGACTTTGAAGAGGTTACCGTGGCGACGAACATGGTATCTATTCAGTTCGGCGACTTCCCTCCGACAAGCACTCCAGACAGGGTCATACCTACGATGAAGGTTACTAATCTTCCACCCGTCCGGAGCCAAACATAAGTTACCCAGGGGGTGTCATCTCCTATCAACAAGAAGAAGGACATGAATTCTAGAGCCTGCCATAAAATTTTAGTCGAAGCTGAAGAAGCTACAGATGTTGTTACTCGGTCGGGAGCACAAGTCCAGCCCGCACGGGATAGTCCAGCCGAAGATCCTCAGCCGGCAATGTTGCCTTCCTCGGATATTCCAAGGCCATCTCAACCTCCACTGGCGGATAAGTCCAAGATAAAGGAAACCCGTTTCGATAGGCCACTCCGTAATGATGTACCTTAGGGACTGGAGAGACCTTACAACTTTGACATATTAGCAATTAGCTAATATGCCAGCAAAGTTGTCGCTATACGAGCTCCTAAGGCTCTCCAAGGATCTTCATCTGCATTAAGTGAAGCACTCTAGAATGCTGATGCCTACTTAGCTCAGGTCAAGCCTCCAGGGGAAGACCCGCCAGCAAATCTACAGGGCGGCGATAGCACAGATGCAATGCCCAATATCATATTTACTCCGCAGGACATATTGATCAAGTCCAATTTGCATGATCGCCCCCTATGCTACACTGGATACATAGGCGACATCAAGGTGGATCGGATGCATATCGACCCTAGTTTGTCAATAAGCATCATCCCGAAAAGCTTGCTTCAACTTCTTGGCATCACTATGCATCGACTAGCAGCAACCAACACTGCCATTAGCGGTTTTAACTCAGGAAGAAGCTATCCCCTAGGGAAGATCTGGTTGAAGTGCCAGATTGGTGATTTGAAGACGAAAGTTACCTGCTACGTCATAGATGCAGACACCTCCTACAATATCCTCCTGGGACGTCCGTGGATACATAACTATATGATCGTACCATCCACCCTTCACCAGTATTTCAAATATGTCAGTAAGCACGGTTCCGTGAAGACCGAATTCGCCGACATTGATCCCTTCAAAGGGGTTGAATCTTATTACTCTTCGGAGGCTTGTCTATATGACGAATCCAGGAAACATATAACGGAAGAGCTGGAAGCCATCACAAGGCCAGAAGAACCCTTGAGAATTCGTCTCCAAGCCCGCAAACCGGCCAGGGCCGCACCCCTTGTCGCAACCTTGCATAAAGAGGTGCTCGGTTCTCCTGCCGCACCTACGCAGTTGGAACCAATGGTCATCCGCCTTCCGAGATCCAACCAAGAGCCAAAACCTGTCATAGGACCAATGGTGATCCGGTTGCCAAAGTTCAATCAAAGGCAGCAGGAAGATGCAGGGCCCTCTGCAACACCGATGGTAATCCGATTACCAAAATCTACTCCAAGGCGACCAGAAGACACAAAGTCCCTTGCTGAGCCCATTGTCATCCGTCTTTCCAAGACGTGTCAGCAGCCAAGTGTCGATCCAACACTCTTAGGCAAATCAATACCTCAAGTAGAACCCCTGGTGGTCAAGCTGCCCAAGACAGCGTCCCGACCTCTAAGCTCGCAGGGGGTAGCCAAGGAGGACGAAGAACTCGCCAAATACGTGGTTACACAAGTGGATGGCCCCTCTCCTGATGATGTAATCCATGTCGATAAAATCCCTTATTTCATCAATAAGAGGCTGTCGTTAGACTATTCTGAGTATGACAAGCCTAATGTAACGTATGCCATACGGGACTGTCTAGACGTTAGCCTGCACACACAGGTGACAACCGTCCATACCCCAAATCGACTTTCTCCCATAAAAGGCATTTACTTCTCGGTCCCAGACAAAAGAGGATGGGATCACACAATCATCTTTGGCCGAAAAGAAGGTCCTCAATCTTTCATGCCACAAGAGTCCGGCCTCGGACCCGACGCTGGAAGACTACCGCTCTACTTGTATAGTCCTCAAGCCAAGTACTTCATGCAAAAGCAGGGGTAAGACATAGAGGCTACCCCGGGTCTAAATTATGACAGTGGTCGACGATTGCCTCTACAGCCGCCGGCACCGGCAGGGAAGCCTCAGGATCATTATCACAAATCCAGACGCGGCCTCGGGTATGTTACTCCACCAACAACGCCCGAAAGTTCTGACGAAGAATGCGAGTGGCACTCCCATTGGTCCGAGTCACCCATTTACGACTCCGATAGCAGTATTGGCGATATATCCAGACAGACATTATCTGCCAATATGACATCCACTGATATCGAAGAAGAAGATGAAGACCTACTTGAACCACTTGAGTTGGAGCTGTGGGTCCAGCAACTAGATGCACAATGGGAGGAATGCTTTGAACTTTGTGATCCTCCTACTGAAGATGAGGTTATACAAGTTAACCTCGGCGATGAATCCTCTCCAAAGCCAATCTTCGTCAGTAAAAGTCTGACAGACGACGAGCGGGAGTCATTGTTACAACTCGTCAGAGAATACATCGACGTCTTCGCTTGGAGCTATGAAGACATGCCAGGGCTAAACCCCAAGATTGTACTTCATAAGCTCAATATTTATCCGGACGCAAAACCAGTCAAGCAACAACAGCGGCAATTTCGTCCAGACATCATGAATTCTATCGAAGCGGAAGTGAACAAGCTTATAGCTAGCAGTTTCATCCATGAAGAGCAGTACCCAGACTGGATAGCCAACGTAGTGCCAGTCATCAAGAAGAGCAGGAAAATTTGAATCTACATCAATTTTTGCAATCTGAATGCGGCATGCCCTAAGGATGAATTCCCTCTTTCGATCACCAATATAATGATCGATAATACGTGTGGCTTCGAGCGCATGTCCTTTATGGATGGCTTTTCAGAATACAATCAAATCAAGATGGCTCCTGATGATGAGAAGCATACATCGTTCCGAACGTCGATCGACGTGTATTGTTATACAATCATGCCCTTTGGCCTGAAGAACGCCGGTGCTACATATCAACGGGCTATGAGTGTCATTTTTAGAGGTCATTTGTGCAAGACGGTGGAGTATTACGTAGACGACATTACCGTCAAGAGCCGTACCAAAAATGATCATTTACATGATTTGAAAATAGTGTTCGACCTCATACGGGCACACAACCTGAAGATGAATCCTACTAAGTCTTTTCTGGGGGTGTCCAGCAGAAAGTTCTTGGGCTTTGTCATTACTTCTCGGGGCATTCACATAGATCCTGACAAAACAAAAGCAATCCTGGAGATGAATCCACCAAAGAACCTCCGCGAACTCCGCGGCCTTCAGGGAAGACTAGCCTATATCATGAGGTTTATATCTAACCTCTCAGGGCGATACCAACCCATCACTCAACTCATGAGGAAAAGTGTCTCTTTTGTGTGAAACGAGGAATATCAGCATGCCTTTGATGATATTAAGGAGTACCTGATGAATCCGCCAGTTCTGGTAGCCCCAGTCGTCGAAAAGCCCTTTCTGCTCTATGTACGGGCGATGGAACACTCCTTCGGTACTCTACTAGCATAGAATAATGACGCGGGACATGAACTAGCCATTTACTATCTCAGTCGGATAATGGTAGGACCGGAACATAGGTACACTACCGTGGAGAAGGAGTGCCTTGCCCTAGTGTTCGCCATTCAGAAAATACGACACTATGTGATAGGGCAGACCATCCATGTTGTTCCACGAGTTAATCCCCTCAGGGTTCTCATGACCAAGCCAGGCGCACTCAGTTCTCGTCTAGCCACCTGGGCGATACTGTTATCCCTATACGACATGGTCTTTGTTTCGCAGAAGGCTATCAAAGGTCAAGCCCTGGCTGACTTCTTAGCAGCCCATCCAAGCTCAGAAATAGCAAAAATTTATAAAAAAATTCCTGATGAAGTCGTCGCCTCGAACATGACTTTGTACGATGCCATTTGGTGAATGTTCTTCGACGGTGCTTCAAGAACGAGGCCACAAGGTGATATCATTGCTAGAGTCGGGGTGGTATTAATTTCTTCCTCCGGACTAGTAGTCAATCGGGCGTATTCTCTTATAGAACCCTGTTCGAACAACGTAGCCGAATATAACGCTATAGTCACTGGGCTCCAACTCACAAAAGAAGTGGGGATCAGATACCTGGAAGCTTATGGTGACTCGCAGTTGGTTGTTAACCAGATCCGAGGTTCATATGAGGTTCGCAATGAGGACCTAATTTCCTATTATCAGACAGCAATTGCCATCATTACAACCTTGGAGGGGTTCTTTATAGTGCACGTTCCTAGGCTTCATAATATAGAAGCCGATGCCCTGGCCGGTCTCGCTGCTTCCTTGGCACTCCCAAATAACACTTATCATCTAGTCGACATAATAGGCCATGAACTGGTCTGCCCTAGGAACAATCTTCAACTGGGTATGAGTTACTCCGCCCAGATAACCAACGACATACAAGACTGGAGACGCTCGCTCATCGACTTTGCGATCTATTGAATTCTGCCAGAGAATGTGAAGGAAGCTACCTCAATCAGAAGACGCTCCCTCAGGTTCTTCTACGATACGGAAACAAAAATATTATATCGACAATCCTACGATGGGCTACTACTAAGATGTATGTCAAATACAGAAGCCAAAGAAGCCCTGCATGAAGCTCATGACGGTACTTGTAGGGCTCACCAACCTGGCCCAAAATTATAAGATCGTCTTTGTCGAATAGGTTATTACTGGCCCACAATGGTCGCAGATGCAGTTGATTACGCAAAAAAGTATAAGGCTTGCTAGATCCATACAGATTTCATACATCTGCCATCTGAATTCTTACACCTGACAGTGGCCTCTTGGCCATTCGAAGCATGGGGAATGGACATCATTGGGCCAATCACCCCGCCGTCGTCTAGAGGGCATCGGTTCATACTTGAAATCACCAATTACTTTTCCAAATGGGCGAAAGCTGTTCTGTTGGCAGAGGTCAAGACATCGAACGTGATTAGCTTCATAAAACATCACGTCATTTACCATTTTGGACTGTCCCGGAGGATTATCCACGACAATGGTCCGCAGTTCGCAAGCCATGCCTTCTATCAATTTTGTGATAAGAATCGAATTCAGAACATGGCCTCGACGGCATATAACCCCTCGGCCAATTGTCTAGCTGAAGCATTCAACAAAACCATAATCAAGCTCCTCAAAAAGTTCGTGTCTGCAAACAAACGCGATTGGAATGAAAAGCGGGCGAGTGCTTATGGGCATATCGGACGACAATTTGTACGGCTACAAAAAATATACCGTTTTCCTTGGTTTATGGGAGCGAGGCAGTCCTCCCATTGGAAACTCAGATCTCCTCACTTCAAGTGGCCCTCACCTACCGGTTAACGGCGGACGATAACTACCGCCGATGGCTACAAGAGTTAGAAGCATTAGATGAGAAGCGTTTACAAGCTCAACAAAGTATAGAGCTCTACCAAGCGCGCATCTCTCGGGCTTTCAACAAGAAAGTCAAACAGAGAATATTCCAAGTTGGCGATCTTGTCTTGGCCATTCGCAGACCAATGGTCATGACTCACAAGACCCCTAGCAAATTCTAGCCTAAGTGGGAGGGTCCGTTCGTCATTGAGACAATATTCTCCAACGGCACGTATCGTCTCACAAAACAAAATGGAGACTTGCTCATGATGCCCATCAATGGCAAGTTCCTCAAGAAATACTATGTCTAAACGACACCTTCTAACTATCTCTTGGATTGTGAGTTATATACCCTCAGGTATCGCTGAACTTACACTCCGACTTTAAATCTCCCAGATTGTTGAGTTACATACCCTCAGGTACTACTGAACTTACTTTCTCTCTGTCAGTGCACAAAAGGGGTAATAGGTCCACAAAATTTTCCAACAGGAAAAAACAACCACGTCCATATTACCTCTGAGTTGTTTTCCCATCCATCACAAACAAATCACCCAATACATAGAACTTCCACGTTGATAGCACCTCTGAGTTGTTCTGTGTACCCCTATTATGCCTAATCCTACCATGTCCTTATTACCTCTGAGTAGGAAGGCTTTGACCCATATTTACCACGTCCTCATTACCTCTGAGTGAATATGTTGGTTTCCTCTCCACTTGTTATCCGTACTCGCATCGCCAGTACACAAAAAGGATAATAAGTCCACAAAAATTATTCTAATCTATTACTCGCACCATCGATGTACCAAAGAGTAGTAGGTCCACAAAATATCATTCAAATTTATTTGCTCGTATTTTTAGATGCACAAAAGGGCAATAGGTCCATAAAAATCCCCCAGTGGGATGTCCTTTACAAATGCTGTATTAATTAGGCCCCCTAATACAAGCACCACAAAATGCCATAAATAAAGAATGGAGTGAACATACTCTGCCTATTCAAGATCAATTACATTCATAGGACTACATCGACAGCAAAGAAAGGAAAATCCGGCAATACATAGTTTGGTTTGACAGCACTTCGTCTTCAAGCAGTTTTATGGCCCTCGAAGGAAGTCATGTTTTACTGCTGAGAAGCAAACAAAGCTGTTGAATCTCCAAGGAGCTGTCGGAAGGAGGGTAAATATAGCATGCTATTCTCCCTCCGTATTGCGGATGCCTTAGCCCCGCTCCCCCGAGGGACCATACCTTCAAAACATGGTCCCTGATGGTGGTTTCGCCTACTTGGAGAGCCGTGAAGGCAGGACGTTCATAACAATGCCTGACCACTGTCCAACTCTCCGAGGTATAAAGGCTCTTCCTACCACCAGGGAAAAAATCTTCCGAAGCATGAAGAGTCCTGAGTTGTTTGATGTGTATGCCAAAAAGGCGTGGGGAAAACTCTTCCGAAGCATGAGGAGTTTTGAGTTGTCTGATATAGGCGCCAGAATGTTGTATTTTCACTCCATCGTCGACACCAGTCCTGAAGAAGCTTGCTAGCCAGATCCCTACAAAAACAAGAAAAAAAAAGGGGATTTAGCACCAAGGAAAGAAAGAACTCTGTTATACGGCCTAGCCAGTTATGCGGCCCAGCCAAAACAGAACTCATACAACCCAAAATCATTAGGCCGGCTTCATGAAGTACTCATGCAGCATTTATACGGCCCAGTCATTATCATGCGGCTCAATTATGAGAAACTTATGTGGCTCAGTCATGAAAAAACTCATGCGGCCCGATACTCGTACGGATCAGCCACGAGACAATCATGCGGCCCAACCACACAGTATTCATACGGCCCGATCATATAGTGCTCATGCGGCACCTATGTGGCTTAGTCATGGAAAGTTCATACAGATCCATCTTGAGGCACTCAGACGGTTCAAGTTCGAATGAGCGACGGTTATGCGGCTCAGTCCATGCGGCCCTATCGTACAAAACACATGTGGTCCAGACGAGATAGGGCATACATCGACTAGGCTTATAGCTGAGGCAGTATATGACAGACCCGCACATAAAAATATGTGCTATGGCCATTTGAAATTTCAGTCATCGTCTGCTCACCATCCTTACTCTTGAGAGAAGGTTGCACGTCGGAACGAATGAAAGGAGTGTGTGCTGCTCTCGACGGAGAAGCAAGTCTCTTCCCTTTGGCCGCCGTACTAATCGACTTAGAAGCTTTTGGAGCCATAGCAGAAAGTATGATGAAGTCGAAGGAGGAGAGGGTAAAAGAGGAAAATCTCTCTCTCTCTAAATGACTCCTATTTATAGAGTTGCTGGAAAGCTGCTCTTCGATTCTCGAGATCATTAAGGATAGGGACGACGTTTGGGGACTTTATCCCTAATAACGTCGAGCGTCTCTTCGGTTTTTGAGATCATTAAAGATAAAGCCGACGTTTGGGAATGTTATCCCCAGTAACCGTCGGCTTCACCTCGAAAATAAATACACAGCCGAATCAGGAAAATTAAATACAGCAGTGACAGATGGCAGGCTCTCTGCGGCCCGAAGTGTCCCTACGGCTCAAGATTTGTTCTGCGACTCAGGATCTCCCTGCGACTCAAGATCTCTCTGCTGTTCGAAAAACTTCCTGCAAAACTTGAAGACTCCCTACGACTTGACATATTTTCATGCTTCTTATTCAAAGTATTCCAAATTTGCAATTTGAAAACTTTAAAGGGGGTCTTGTAGAAGCATGAAAAATATAGGGTTCATGCAGATTACAAATTACTGTATTGGTACTTTGGGCCAAAAAGGTCTGTATCAAGGAAAGCCGTATGACTATTCAAAGACATATGCGACCCGTCGACAAACAATTGTAGAAGGAAGATATGCGGCCAAGAGGAGCAGTTCGACTGATAAAGCTGACAAGTCCTGGCAAAACATGACAGTTCTGACACTTCGACAAGAAAGATAAGACGTGAGACGTCGCCCAAAAGCAGGGTTCGTACGCCTCCATGCGGCCAGAAGAGTGTCACCTAAGCCACATGAACCTTATGCGGCTCAGACTTATGCGGCCCCAAAGTTTCCAAACTTCATGCAGCCAGGAGTAACTGTGATCCAAGCTGCATGAGTCTCATGCGACCCCACATGATTGAAGACTAAAAAAACTATATGCAACAGGACACGTGGCAATCTGACCAAGTCCTTAACTACCCAGATTTGCTCCAACAAAATCCCAACAAATCGACAGATAGAAGCCAAAGAGCGGGTCTTGCGTGCTAATCAGCCACGTGGCCGCAAGTCGTCTATGCGGCTCAAAATATATCTTATTATAAATAGCAGGGTGCCACACCCTGCAAAAGGTTGGCAACCTTCAAGAGAAAAGTAATTTTTTTACGAGCTAGTGACTGCATCAGATTGTCCACGGAGTAAGGCAAAGTTGATAGCACTTTCCCGAGCCTCCATCGTCATCTCCCAGAATCAAAACTAAACAATTGTACTTAGATTGTTTCCTAGGATTTCTTTCTAGGCTTTTCTTTGTACAAGCTAGTTTGCAATCAATTTCAGTGTTCTGTAATACCTGTCTTTGATTTTTTTATGGCAAACAATTATCAAGTATGGAAGAAAGATTTTGAATCTCTATTTCATATCCTTTGATTTTCTCCTTGGCATGCTTATATTTACTAATGACTTTCTTGTGGTCATTTAGTAAATTATTAAATGCATCGCCAAGTTCATCAAAAGTAAAGTCATCGAGAGTTTCGCTAGTTACCTTCTCGGCTATTGCCATTAGGCAGACATTAGTGGTGTCTTGAGGAGAGTCATTTTCTTCCTCGGAGTCACTTGCTTCACTTTTGTGCCAAATACTAGTGTTGGCATACTTTCTTGAAGAAGGCTTCTTGTAGGGCTTCTTATATCTATTGCCTTTCTTTGCGAAGGGACAGTCCTTTCGAACGTGTCAGTCTTTTTGCAGCCATAGCAGGTTGGTTCTTCCTCGTCGTCTTTTTGTTGTTCCTTCTTTCGTCGATTGACACGAAGGAACTTCTTGAAGTTACGGACTAGAAGAGCTTAATCATCACCTTCAGACTTGTCGTCGTCAGTCTCTTCAGGATCAGCCCTTCGACGATGAGCTTTTAGGGCAATTTCTTTTACCTTTGGAGCAGGTTCGTCGAAATCTTTGAGGTCGAGTTCGTGGGTCATCAGCTTTCCCATCAAAGTTTCCATAGACATTGTGGTGAAATCATTGCCTTGTATGATAGCTGTTACCTTAGAGTTCCAGATCTTTGGTAGCCCCTAAGTAACTAGCGGATATTCTCATGATTTGTATATTGTTTGCCAAGAGATGACAAAGGGTTGATGACACCAAGGAACCTTGTAGACATTTGGGTGATCATCTCATTCGGTTTCATCTTGAACACCTCATATTCTTGAGTAAGACGACTAATTTTAGATTCCTTGACTTGAGTGGTTCCTTCATGCGTTACTTCTAGAAGCTTCTATAGTTCGTGTGAGGTGGTGCATGTCGAGACCCTGTTAAATTCATTCCTGTCAATTGTACAGAAAAGAGCATTAATAGCTCTAGCATCTAGACTCGCCTGTTTCTTTTCCTCGTCAGAATATTTGTCGTTGGGTTTCTCGATGAGATCTCCTTTGACAACTATTCTGGCGGGCTTTTTGTAGCCATCGGTGACAATGGTCCACAGGTCGAAGTCTAGAGACTTGAGATAGAAACTCATCCTAGTTTTCCAATAGGTGTAGTTGGTTCCATCAAATATTGGTGGCCTATGAGTGGACTGCCCTTTACCATGGTTGGAAAACATAGGTTGTGTGGTTGCCATGGATTAGCTATAGGATGTTAGTCCTTGTAAAGAGAACAGAGCTCTGATACCAATTGAAATATAGGTAGGCAACTCTATAGGGGGGTGAATAGAGTTTATAACGAAAATGATCAATTAAAACTTAAACTCTTTTCACCAACAAAATAATCAGAGTAATATAAATGCGAAAATAAAACAGTCAAGGAGCAAACGCAAACACATCAAGATTTTTAACCTGGTTTCCCTCGTGGTGGACTAGTCCAGGCCTGAGAACTCTAGCTCAGGATTGAAATCCACTATTTGTGAAATAGGATTACAACTACGTGCTTTTTCTCAGAAGAGCACGCTAACTTCTTTCAATGATCGCTGTGGCGAAACTTGGACTTTTCTAAGTGACTTACAACTTCTTTCACTTCAAACTTCTAGCTGAATCGTACTGAGCAACTTGGATGGTTGGAACTTTGAAAGCTAAGTTGGATGGAAAGGTAGAGCTCTTTATATGTAGGCTTATTTAAGAGAAGAAGAAGAAGAAGAGAAGATTGGATAATTTAAAATGGAAGAATTCAAGACCTATTTAGAGTGTTCTGGGTAGGAAGAATTCGGCCAGAATTATATGTCCAGAATTCAAATTTTTGGTCGTTGGACAACTAGCAGTGAATAAGTCCTAAAAATTAGCTTCCTATAATTTAGGGGACAGAGTTCGGCCCGAACTCTGTGTGGAGGCAGAGTTCGGCCCGAACTCTGTCTCCTTTGGACAGAAAGTTCATAAATAGGCTTTGACTTGTTGGGCTGTTTTGGCTATTGGCTAAGTGGACCTATGAAGGTTAAGTCTAACCCAAAGCTGCTCAGTATGACTCAACGTACATATGCCTATACTCAAAAAACAATAAAATTACAGACTCCAGAACACACAAAACAGCAATTCTTCAGGCAGCTGTTGACTTGAACTGATGTGATGAGTTGATCGATTTGGAGCTTGATGTGTCAAATTGGACTATGACAAATATTGTTTTGTTAATTGTCAAGATTAAATTGAATGTGATCTGGTTTGGATAAACAGTTACCCGGTCTGGGGCACAAGTCCAGCCCACTCTGGGTAGTTCAGTCAAAGACCCTCAGCCAGCAACGCTGCCTGCCACTGATGTTTCGGGGCCATCTCAGCCTCCACCGGTGGACAGGTCCAAGCCGAAGGAAACCCGCTTTGATAGGCCGCTCCATAAGGATGCACCTCAGGGATTGGAGAGACCTTACAACTTTGACATATTAGCACAACTGGCTAATACACCCATAAAGTTATCGTTATACGAGTTCCTAAGGCTCTCCAAGGATCTTCGTGTCGCATTGAGTGAAGCACTCTAAAATGCCGATGCGTACTTAGCCCAGGTCAAACCTATAGGGGAAGACTCGTCAGCAGATCTCCAAGACAGCAATTGTGCAGACGCAATTTCCAATATCGTATTCACCCCACAGGACATATTGATCAAGACCAACTTGCATGATCGCCCCTTGTACTACACTGGATACATAGGCGACATCAAGGTGGATCGGATGCACATCGATCCTGGCTCGTCGATAAGCATCATCCCAAAGAGCTTGTTTTAAGTCCTCGGGATCCCTATGCACCGGCTAGCAGTGACCAACACTGCCATTATCGGTTTCAACTCAGGAAGGAGCTATCCCTTAGGAAAGATCCGATTGAAATGTCAGATCGGTGACCTGAGGACAGAGGTTACCTGCTACGTCATAGATGCAGATACGTCCTACAATATTCTCTTGGGACGTCCGTGGCTATATGATCGTGCCATCCATACTCTACCAGTGCTTCAAATATGGCAATAAGTACGGCATCGTGAAGACTGAATTCGCTGACATCGATCCCTTTGAAGGGGTTGAGTCTTACTGTTCTTCGGAGGCTTGTCTATATAAAGAATCCAAGAAGCACATAACTGACGAACTGGAGGCCATCACAAGGCTAGAGGAACCCTTGAGAATTCATCTCCAGGCCAATAAACCGGGCAAAGCCACACCCCTTGTCGCAACTTTGCACAAAGAGGTGCCCGGTTTTTCCGTCCCAGCTGTGCAGTCAAAACCGATGGTCATCCGACTCCCAAGGTCCACCCAGGAGCCAAAATCCGTCATAGGGCCGATGGTGATCCGATTGCCGAAATCCAATCAACGGAGACCGGAAGATGCAAGGCGCTCTGGGAGCCGATGGTGATCCGATTGTCAAGATCCAGTCAAAAGCAAGCGGAAGGCACGAAGTCCTCTACCGAGCCGATGGTTATCCGTCTTCCCAAGACGAGCCGGCAACCAAGTGTTGATCCGAGACCCTCAGGCAAGCCAATACCACAAGCAGAACCTTTGGTGGTCAAGTTGCCCAAGACACCGTCCCTGTCACGACCCGCACCCTAGAGTAAGGGCACGAGACGTGGGTACGTCCAGCCTACGCCGCAGTGTCAGCGGTAGAACGATGTCCTAGGTCTCATGCATCTAACAGTATAAGGCTAAACAGTTTATACTCCCCGAATGGGGATGACATAGCAATATACAGTCTCAATCACATCTAAGGCAGAAAGATAAGATAGAAAGATAGATAGATACTGCTGAAATGAAAGGAATCCACATAAGTACAAACAGAGAGTCTAAGTGTCTAAGATATCACAAATCCATAATCCCAAGTATCAAATATACAGTCATCCAGAATGTAATATAAAAGAAGACATCCTAGTCTAGAGGAGTGTCGTCCACTGCTATAGGGTCCGGCTGCTGGTCCAAGTCACAGCTGTCATCAAGGGTAGTCCCATAATAGGTAGGGCAGCACGTCTCATCCTCATCCTCTGTAATATTTTAACAGGTCCAATCAGGACAGGAGCGAGCACAGTACATCTCACGCAGTTCATATAATGACAGGAATAAAATACAGGCAATAGAGTAAAATACATGAAACGCTGAAGAGTATATATGAGTAAAAAGAAAGACTATAATGAAATATCTACTATAAGTAAAGAGCTACAGTGAACTAGTAATTTAGAGTACAAGCTAGACATGTGAACGACTTGATAATAAACGTGAGAGGTCGTACATGGCTACACTACTTTGGAAATTGTCCACGTGACTATTTATACTCCCCCGTACCCCAATCAATACACAAGGATCCGTTCAAGTTATGTTATTGTACATGATATTCACATGGGGGCCCATAAATGGGTGCACATGAATATATACATGGGGGCTCCGTGATCATGAGAGTACATGAATCACGAGAGTGTACATGTAAGGTGAAAGCACAAGAGTACATGATGAAAGTAAAACGCACATGACATGATGTATCTGATGCTCCCGAGGGGGATAACATCGTATGAAAAGATCCATATAGTACTAATCCGTGTTTCCATCGTATCAGCATCAAGTAAGATAATCTAGAGCGAGAAAATACTCCTAGCAAGTATGAAACGGACAAGGAATGTACTTGACTGATATCCTGAATGTCCAGAAGAAAATACTGCCTGAGGAGTGGTGTCTGGCTCCTAATCAGAACAGCACAAGTCACAACATGACTAAAATAATGAAATAGACTGCTACAATGCATCTACATGATGTTTGTGGTCAATCTAGGCTAAAGTCAATCTTTGGTCAACTCTAGTCAACCCTAGAAGTCAAACTAGGTCAGCTCTAGTCCAGATTGGTCAACCAAGGTCAAACAGGTTTAAACTAGGTCAAAATAGTCTAGGTTCGTCAACCATAGGCTATGTCATCTAGGTTATGGGCCATAGGCCCAATCCTCTAGGCAATAGCCATACACTAGGCCATAAACTTAGGTAGAAACACAACCATGATGTCCATGAGCTAATACAACCATAACATTATAGGTCAACACCATATATATATATATATCACTATTCACATATATGTATATATATATATATATATATATATATATATATATATATATATATATATATATATATATATATATATATATATATATATATATATATATATACACATACATACACATAAAGAATATGCCTATCACATTTAGCTATTACACATTGAAATTCCTATACACCCTTCACTACCATTCACATTCTGACATTAGGTTAGGCATTGACATATATAGCTATAGGCATTATACACATATAGAAATGCATTTTGTATCTTCATAGAGAGGGGGGATTATGAGATTTGTGTGTGTAACATGTGCACAGTGGTATAGGAACCTAGTGCAATTACAAACAATGTGGCATGATACATGGGCTATAGGCATTTGTGTGTGTGTTAAATGGGAAACATGTGTGTTAGAGTGTGTATGTGATACATGGCAATGTGAGGAAACTGTGTGTGTATGCATGAGAGGAGTGGTACATGTGTGTGTGTTTAATGAGCTCACAGGAACATATGTGCTGACAGGTAATATATGAGATTGTGTATACATGATTTAATGTGTTACAATGTGTGTGCATGCTCACAAAAATTCCCAAAGACAGGAAACAGTGTGCTCATATCCCTACAATCTTGACAGTTCAAAATGAGATGGACATCATTCTCAGGTTTAAATCAACTTAACAGTTGAAAACAAATGTAAACTCAAACATTTTGACAGTTAGTCACACTAAATTGACTTAGCAGTTTATGAGGAAAATTTAGTAGCAAATCCCAGCTCAGGAAATCATCTCAGTGTTCAGGGAATATCATTCAAGTATTCTTAAATGACTGTGCCAAAAGCCGTCTACTGGAACTAAATGCAGCCTTGAAACCAAATCCATGTGTGTTCAGACATTGGAAATAATGACAGGAATGTGTTCTCAGTTTGGTTTGCAAATAGTGTGATAACTCGATTTGCAAACAATGTGTTATGTCAAAACCATTTCAGTTTTCAAAACCCAACAGTACACAATGAACTCTCAGTTATAGGTTCAACCTCAAATCAAATCCCAGGTTTAATTCACTGACATCTAAATAGGAAAATCATTCAATGAATCAAATTAATCCCCATTCCCTGTGTCTCAGTGTACTCAGATAACTAACAGTTCATAGGAATTTCGAAGAACATGCTATAGCAATGGTTCTCATTCCAAATCCAAATTAATACTCCACATGAACCAACACCCTAACACATAAACTTTAACATGATAACTAGCTATTCAGCAGTTAACTCTAGCTAACACATATTATTAATCATAAGAATAAACAGGAAATGAAAACAGTGTTAATATCACTGATATATTGAAGCATCAGTCTAAAGGGGAAATCCCCATTTATCATTCAATTAAACATTTTACAAATAAAATTATGGTTGGTAATTCATGTGTATGATGTGTACGTGTCTAGGAGCCCATTCGTGTACAACCACATGGACACAGGCATGTCCCCGACCCACCTACACACACACGAATACCACACAGACAAAGTGCAGCCCGTGCACTCCAAATAACACACCCGACACGACACCATTGGACACGAGGCCTCGGGGATGTCATGACAAACATTGCCCCTTACTTTGTGTCCAAGCACACGTGTCCACGTGCCCTGAGCATTGAACACGAGACCTCGAGCAGCAGGGCATCACTGTTCACGCGTACGCGGGCTTGTGCACGAGTGCGACACGACACCAAATCAACACAAGACACGCTCAGACACCTAGATACTCTTAGGCGACACTAAAACACTATTTCCTATTCAAACACAATTCAAAATCTCGATCGAAATGCCCACTATGGCATTTCGTCGAACACCTGCGTTCACCTACTGATACATGTCCGATACGGACACGTACAGGACACGAGAGGGTGCAAATCCTATTCCTACAGTACAAGGACACCTAGGGCTTGGTGATTATACAAAGAAACTAGATTTTCATGGGAGGAATAGAGTTTTACCTAGGAGTGCTCTTCACAAACAAAAGCCTTCAAAGAGGAGCTCTCCATTAGCTACTCAAAGTCTCCAAATTGTGTCAAACCTGAGATTTGACTCCACCAACAGTAGGAGAACAACATTTAGAATACTATGAAAGAAATCTCAATGAAAATGGATCATTATTGAATAAACTATGAAGAAATTAAAATGAAGGCAAACCTTATTCTTAGGAAAATGGTGGAATGGATGAAAAGAGGCACAACTTTCAAGAGAGATTTTATAGGCAAGGGGGGAAGATCCCTCGGCCGGCCACTCATTAGGGTTAGGGTTTTAGGGGCATCTAAGGGCTAGCAATGCATCAAGCCTATTTGAATGGCCTAGAATCTAGGGCTCCTTCCTAGTCAAGTTGCAACCCACTCCAACCTAACTAATCATGACTTAACCTACTAGCCAATACTAACTAAGACTCATTGTGTCTAACTAGACTAGCTATGACTAATCTAGGTTAGGCTAATCTAAACCACATGGAAATTAATTAATTAATATTTAAATCACACCAATCTAATTAATCAATTTAAATTCCTAATAAAATATATATTATTCAAATAATCCAAAAATGATAAAAATACCCTCAAACTAGAAATATGGTAGCGACAAATCTATCCTCCTTAAACAAAATTTCGTCCTCGAAATTGAAAGGCGAAACTAACAATGAGAAGGATAGACAATCATACCTCACGGTCCAAAAAGATAAGGGTATCGCTCGCGCATCTCATCCTCCCGCTCCCAGGTAGACTCTCCTGGAGAATGATGCCTCCATGTGACACGAACCAAGGGTATCACCTGGTTTCTCAACACCATCTCTCGGCGATCCAGAATCTCCACAGGCTGCTCTGGATAACTGAGAGTAGGCCCTACCTCAATCTCTGAAAGATCAAGCATATGGCTAGGGTCAGCCACGTACCGTCTCAATTGTGATACATGGAATACGTTGTGGACACCCACTAGTGCAGGTGGCAAGTCTTGCCTGTATGCTACGTCACCGACTCTTCTGTTGATCACGAAAGGTCCGATAATACGTATAGTACCACGAGTCGGAGATATCCGCAGAAAAACCATGTCTCCGACCTAAACACAAACAAGGTCTCATGTTACTAAATAATCAAACATGATAAATCAACAAAATAAACAACCTACTTCTAATCCTATCTTTAATCTGTACCTCAAACTCCAGCGGCCTCCGGTGGCTATCGGCCCAGTGCCGATGTCTGTCCTGCGCCATGCGAAGTCTGTCCCTGATGAGCTTCACCTTCTCGGCTGCGTCAACAACCATCTCAGGTCCCAGTAAAGCTCGTTCACCAACATCATCCCAAGATAAGGGTGTACGACACCTACGCCCGTACAGAGCCTCGAAAGGTGACATCTCAATATTGGCCTGAAAACTGTTATTGTAAGCAAACTCCACCAAATATAGATGATCCTCCCAGGAACCTCCAAAGTCCAAGACGTACGTCCGTAACATATCTTCGAGCGTCTGAATAGTCCTCTCTGACTGTCCATCCGTCTGGGGGTGGTATGCAGTACTAAACTTGAGCTGAGTGCCCAAGCTAGTCTGCAGGCTCCTCCAGAAATGGAAAGTAAAACGACTATCCAGATCCGAGACGATGCTGACCGGAACCCCGTGAATCCTGACTATCTGTTGCATGTACATCTCCGCAACCCTCTCTGTAGACGTACCTACCTTGAATGGCAAGAAGTGGGCCGATTTGGTCAACCTGTCAACGATGACCCAAATCGCGTCTTTCCCTCCTGGTGTACGCGGCAATCCAGATACGAAATCCATAGTGATATGCTCCTACTTCCACTCGGGAATGGGCAATGGCTGCAATAATCCACCGGGCCTCTGCCTCTCTGCCTTGACCTGCTGACAGGCCAAGCACCTAGCTACGAAGCAAGCTACCTCCCGCTTCATCCCGTACCATCAGACATGCTCCTTCAGATCTCGGTACATCTTGTTGGCAACAGGGTGTATAGAGTACTGAGATCTGTGGGCCTCCTGCATACCCTGCTCCCTGAGATCTCCGTTGGGCACACATAACCTGGAACTGTGCCGTAAGGTACCATCCTCTGCAAGAGAAAACTCGCCATCCACCAATCCTGCTCGAACCTGCTCTCGGAGACACCGCAGAGCAACGTCCTCAAACTGTGTCGACTTGATCCTCTCCACCAAGTCTGACTGAATCTGCAGACCCCACATCTGCAACTGAACTCCGGGCACGATTACCTCAATCCCCAGGCTCTCCAAATCAGCAAGCAAGTGACGGCCCATAGTCAAACACATGGCTGTCGGATACCTACTCAAGACATCGGCAACCACGTTGGCCTTCCCTGGGTGATACTGAAGTAAGATGTCGAAGTCCTTCATCAGCTCTAACCATCTACGCTGCCTCATGTTGAGCTCTTTCTGTGTAAACACATACTTTAAGCTCTTGTGATCTGTGAAAATCTCCACCCTCTCTCCATACAGGTAGTGCTTCCACAACTTCAGAGCAAATATCACTACTACCAGCTCCAGGTCGTGGGTAGGGTAGTTCTTCTCATGGGGACGTAATTGCATGGAAGCATAGGCAATCACCTTCCTATGCTGCTGCAAGACACAACCCAGCCCTTTCCCTGAAGCGTCACTATAGATAGTGAACCCTCCTGAACCAGATGGCAATGTCAGAATCGGAGCTGTTGTAAGCCGCTTCTTCAACTTATCAAAAGCTGCCTGACACTCCTCTGACCAAACATACTCAGTATCCTTTCGGGTCAACCGGGTCAACGGCTCTGCAACCCGGAAGAAATCCTGCACAAACCTCCTGTAGTATCCTGCCAGACCCAAGAAGCTTATAATCTCTGCCACTGAAGTCGGCGCGGCCCATGCCTCAACTGCTGTGATCTTCCTTGGGTCCACTGAGATCCCATCTCCAGTAACCACATGACCCAAGAAGTCAACTCTATCCAAGAAGAACTCGCACTTCGAGAGCTTCCCATACAGCCTCTCTGCCCTGAGTGTCTCCAACACCACTCTCAAGTGCTCCTCGTGTTCCTCCTCAGTCTTGGAATATACCAAGATATCATCAATGAACACCACCACGAACTTATCCAATTACTGGTGGAACACCTTGTTCATTAGGTTCATAAATACTACTGGTGCATTGGTTAGCCCAAACGACATAACCAAAAACTCAAACTGCCCGTACCGCGTCCTGAAGGCGGTCTTCGGAATATCCTTCCCTTTCACCTTCACCTGGTGATAGCCTGACCTCAAATCAATCTTGGAAAAAACCCGAGCTCCGCTCAACTGATCAAAGAGATCATCGATCCGCGGCAGTAGGTATTTGTTCTTGATTGTCAGGTTGTTAAGTGCCCTGTAGTCGATACACATCCGTACCGACCCATCCTTCTTGGGTACGCAAAGTACCGGTGCACCCCAAGGTGAAGAACTCGATCGAATGAAGCCCTTGTCCTGCAGCTCATCTACCTGTTTCTTCAGCTCCACCAACTCACTGTTGTTCACCCGATAGACATGCTGAGAGATCGGTTTCGCACCGGGAACCAAGTCTATCGAGAACTCTACATCTCTGTCCGACGGAAGCCCTGGCAACTCTTCTGGGAAAACGTCCATGAACTCTGCGATCAAGGGATGTGGAGCCACCTGCTCCTCGACTGAAGCTCCGCAGAAAAGTCCTCCATCCTGCTCTGCCTGCCGTCGGGTATACTCAAACTCTGGCTCTCCTGGCGCCCCAAACAAGACTCTACCCCACGACAATCAATTCTGGCATGGTGCCTGCTCAACCAGTACATACCTAATACGATATCGTAGTTCGGTAGGGGCATGACGAGCAGGCTCACCTCCAACTCTCGGCCTCCCAAAATGACACTCCGCCATCTGCAAACATCACTCACGAGGATAACTCCACCCCCGGTCGTGATCTTGCAGGTCCTAGGTAATGATTCAGATACTAGGCCGTGTCTAAGAGCAAAAGATACTGATACGAAGCTGTAGGATGCCCCGGAATCAAACAGTACAAAAGCTGGAATGAAGTCGAGAAGAACCGAACCTGCAATCAGCTCTCCTATGGCCTCCGTATCCTCGGCTGCCATGGCAAAGGCTCGCCCCTGCTAGCCTCCCCTAGCCTGCTGCTGGTGCTGTACGAACCATTGCTGCTGAGTCGGCAACGGTCCCTTCTGCGGTCCCCCTGGAGCCTTGGCTCCGGCTCCCTGAGTTGCCCTACCCGCAAAGAGGGAACAGTCCCTCAACTGATGCTCTGACGATCCACACAAGAGGTACTTCCCCAGCCTCTTTCTGCACTCTGTCCAACCGTGCCCCGACTTCTTGCAGAAAGTGTAACTAATAGTCTGCTGCCTCGGGGCCTGCTGCTACTGCCTCGGCTGCTGATGCTGCACTGGCTAATGCCTCGGCTGCTGAAACTGCTGTGGCTGGAATCTGCTGCTGGTGGTGCTGCTGGTGCTGCTGCTGGAAATACGGCCTCTTGGCCGGTCCTCTGTTACTGCTGCCTTCCTGGAAGTCTCGCCCCCTCTTGAGCCTAAGCTCAAGATCATCCTCTGCAGCTAACGTGTCCACTAGGATCTCCTCAAAGGTAGCGCTGCGGGCATTCTTGGTATAGGACTTGACCTCCTTTTCCAAGCCCTTCCGGAACCTCCGGGCCTTCGTCGCCTCCGACAAGCCCTCTACAAATCTGCCCAGGCGGCAGAACTCTCCTGCGTACTCCTCTACAGACTGGATCCCCTGGACTAGGGCCTCGAACTGAGTCTCGAGGGCTCCCAGCGCTGCATCCGGGAAGAACTTCTCCTTGAACAGCTTCTTGAATGTTGCCCAAGTCTGTCTTGCAGTACCAACCCTCGGGTCGGTCCGGTACCATGTATGGGCCAGATCCTGCATCATGCTGGCCGCTGCCTCAATCTGGAGCCTCGTCGGAATCTCAGCCAACCTGAATATCTCCTCCATGTGCTCGATCCACTCGTCGGCATACAGGATCCCCTCTGTCCCTCGGAAGTCCCTAGGGTGCATCTTCTGAAAATCTTGGATGCCCTTCTCCCGTGGCTGGTGCAGCTGCGGGGCTGTCGCTGGCTGAGCTACAACTCTCTCCACCGTAGTCACGGCTAGATCGATGCCTCAGCTGATCTCTGTTGTCTGCCTCTGCTGCTGGGCCTGCTGACCCTCCATAAACTGTCAAAAGAAAGCAAACAGCTGAACGGCGTCAACAGTCCCTGGAGGTGGCTGCTACTGCTGAAGCACATCCGAAATCACCGGACTCAGCCCATGTGTCACAGGTGGAGGGGCTCCTCTGAAAACAGCTGAAACGTCTACCCCAGCTGGCATGACTGGGGCTGCGGTACCAGGGGCTGGCTGCTGAGTATGAGAGGTGGCAGACCTCTCATCGGCATCCCCCTGGCCCTGGCGATGTGATCTCGTCTCAACCATCCTGGAGACAGATCAAAAGAAACAATTGCTGAGAATGAGTCGAAATAGCAAAGGAGGACAATTATATTCAAAGGAAGACAAATAGCAGAAAAATGTAGATATACGGAATCTGATAAAGAGTTTTTCTTAATGTGATTGAGTACCTTCAAAATATCCTAATCCTACTGCAGGCTGCAGTGATATTCTAGTTCAAATACCACTACATTTCTAAACTAGACCTGCATGGGCCACCACTAAAAACGTGTCACGACCCGCACCCTAGAGTAAGGGCACGAGACATGGGTACGTCCATCCTATGCCGCAGTGTCGGTGGTAGAACGATGTCCTAGGTCTCATGCATCTAACAGTATAAGGCTAAACAGTTTATACTCCCCGAATGGGGGTGACATAGCAATATACAGTCTCAATCACATCAAAGGCAGAAAGATAAGATAGAAAGATAGATAGATACTGCTAAAATGAAAGGAATCCACATAAGTACAAACAGAGAGTCTAAGTGTCTAAGATATCACAAATCCACAATCCCAAGTATCAAATATACAGTCTAGAAGAGTGTCGTCCACTGCTATAGGGTCCGGCTGCTGGTCCAAGTCACAGCTGTCATCAAGGGTAGTCCCATAATAGGTAGGGCAGCACGCCTCATCCTCATCCTCTGTAATATTTCAACAGGTCCGGTCAGGACAGGAGCGAGCACAGTACATCTCACACAGTTCATATAATGACAGGAATAAAATACAGGCAATAAAGTAAAATACATGAAACGCTGAAGAGTATACATGAGTAAAAAGGAAGACTGTAATAAAATATCTACTATAAGTAAAGAGCTACAGTGAACTAGTGATTTAGAGTACAAGCTAGACATGTGAACGGCTTGAGAATAAACATGAGAGGTCGTACATGGCTATACTACTTTGGAAATTGTCCACATAACTATTTATACTCCCCCGTGTAGAAGCATAGAAAATATTAAAGAAGTATCCATGCGGCCAGAAAACTCCATGCGGCTCAGAAAGCCCATGCGGCTCACAGATTCATGCGGCACGAGGGGCTATGCGGCTCAAGACGTTCTATGCGGCTCAGAACAGGAGACACGTGGCTTGAAAAAAATAGTTCTCCCCTCCTGCATTAATTGCTGTGACGGCTGACAACTCTGAAAAAGTGGCAGTCCTGACACAAAAGTGGTAATTATGACTCTGTCATAATGACAGACCCCTAGGGAAGTGAAGGATATCTCTGACACAATCTCCCGAAATCCAAAAAATGCCACGTGGCCCTGACACGTGGACGATCATATGCGGTTCGAACGAAGACTTCCCATGCGGTTCAGAATGAAGCCGTTCCATAGGGCTCAGGCCGAAACAATCTCATACGGCTCAAGCAGAGGCCTTCCCATGCGGTTCAAGAGGACCATTTCCATGCGGCTCAGGCGGATTCATCACTATGCGGCTTGCAATGATCATCTCCATGCGATTCAAAGGTTCGAAGGGGGAGAGCCACTACCCAAGCAGCCCTGACACGTGGCCCGAACCTTATGCGGCCCAAATCTTATGCGGCTCAATCTTCATGCGGTTCAGATCCCCCAGTGGCTCCTAGGACACGTGTCCTAAGTCGATCAATCTCCCAGATTTATTGCAATCAGAGATTGGGTCAAATCTCAATAATCTGGGACACGTGGCAGGAGAATAAATCAAATTTTTTTGCAGACATCAGAAGATCATTATGAGGAAGATTTATTCCAATCAGTATTAATTGCTGATGAGATTTGGTGTAATCTATACTTAATGGTCCAGATTCATCACAATCAAAACTAATGGCCTAGATTGACCAATCCACAGGCCGCCGCCATCTCCGAGAAGCAATCATTTGCAACCCTAATGATCACACCCCATTCCTATAAATAGCAGGATGTCATTCCCTTGCAAGAGAGACATACACACACAGAGAGAGGCGTACATATGAGCGCTTTCGAGATCAGAGAGAGCACCAGAGTACTTGGAGAGAAGAGCAGAGAAAGAGCAAAGGGAGCACTTCTTCCAACGCCAAGCAATCTTCTGAAGCCAAGGCTGCATACCGATCGTCCAAGGAGTAAGACAGAGTTGCCGTCGCTTTCCCGAGCCTCTATCGTCACTCCCCAGAATCTAAAATAAATAATTGTACTTAGACTGCTGTACCTAGGTTTTCGTCCCTAGGCTTTCTTTGTACGAGCGAGTTTGTAACGTGAAGTAAAAGTCCAGTCCTCCGATAATTGTTCTGTCCTTTTATATTTCATGGCAAACACGATGGCGACTCTGCTGGGGACAAACTTCTCCACGGCTGAGGAGTTGGTGACGCAGTCGGATGCAGCCAAGCTTGGCTCCACGCAACAGAAGATGGTCGTCCGCTTCGACCAACAGGCGTTTAAAGAGATGCTCTCTGAAGGAAGTGCTGGTCCGATCCAGAAGCGAACACGTACGAAGAGAGCTCGCTGCGAGTGGAGGCCAAAATCATTTGCTCCCCCACAAGCTCTGGACGGGGTACTCTCTGCTACCCAAGACGGCGAGGGCGATTCTCATGCGGTACCACTTCGAGCCGTAGAGAACTCTGCTGTCCCCAAGACCGGCAAAGGAAAGCACTACGATGCTGGACTTGCAGGGACAAAGAGCGGCTCTATGCACCCCAAGAAGAAGTCGAGCACTCCTGTGGCCAAATCTACCAAACACATGCAGGAGGCTCATGCGGGTAGATCTACCAGCCGCATGAAGAAAATCCATGCGGCCAGATCATCCAGCCGCATAAAAAAGACCCATACGGTTGAGACTCCCAGCCGCATGAAGAAAGCCTATGCGGCTACGTCTGCCAGCCGCATACGGACCAACGATGACAGCCGCATGACGCCTACTCCATACGACTCTGTCTTCGACCGCCTCTCGTACGGTCCTGATCTCTTGTGCTCCCAAGAAGATATGTCTGACTCTCTCCAGTATCACATAGACTCTTCCTACTATGTGCCCTTACGCACTAGAGCGAAGAAGTCTAAAGCAGCGCGAGCCTGGCGAGTTCGGCCCGCTGATCTGACCTCTGACCATCCGAGCGTTCCGCATACTGCTACGCGGGCCTCGGATGGAAAGTTGTACAGAACCACTCGAGACCAGCCCCTGACGGCAGACGGACATAGAGGTTCGCAAAAGTCTCCCAAAATCCCGGGAACAAATATTGTCGGTCCAGGTCCATCTGACTTGCGTGAGGCCATCCTCCACAAACCATGGAAAGAGAAGATGCATCGGGGCGCAAAGAGTCCTCCCACGGACGTCACTGCACCCAAGTCATCGTCAACTGCTGCTGCAACAGCACGACGATACGAGAAGACCGGCAGTCTGTCTTTCAAAGACTGCAACAGCCATCTTCAGAAGACGAGGCACTACCCGTCGTCTCCTGCAACTCTGCTCGGAAAGTCCCCGCTGATGGAAGGGGGAAGAAGACGAATGTTCCCAGCCCGAAGATCTCAACCACTGCGACTAAAAGACTGTCGTCTAAACGGGTGCCCACCACCGGAGTTTTCCAAGGTACTCGCTCTAAGACGAAATCTGTTACGGTGGGAGATTCATCGTCCATAACGCATGGGGTTGCTGGGGCTGGGGGTAGCACCCCTCCGAGCCTCCACAGCAACCCGATTTTCCAAGAAGACGAGCCGGGGGAGACAACTCTCCCATCGGATGTAGCAAACCTCGACATCCCCGAGGACGTCCACAACTCCCATAACGAGGCGAACTCGGAGACTGGGGGTACTGTTCCTTCTGGGTTTGAGTCAGAAGGGAATATACCCACATACTCCGATGACTTCTCACTATAGGGATACGATTCAGAGGGCGCTTCCTCTACCGCTTCGTCTATCTCTTCTCATGTGAAGACGGTATTCATGACTGACAGCAACCAAGGTGGTTCCAGTGATCGCCAGCGCATCGACAGTCTTGAAGCCATATTGCTTGCTTTGGTCAAATCTGTAGACGAGATCAAAGCGGCCCTTTCAAATCTCCAAGGAGGGACGCCTGGCCAAACAAGTGTGGGTCCTGCGGTCAATGCGGACTCGAACTCAGCGGCACCGAACCCGGGCAACAGTCCCCCCGAAGTAACGACCCCCACCGCTGTAGATGAGGCCCGCAAAGCAAAAAGAGAGGTCCAAGAGCTTCGAGCCATGTTCCACGCTCGAGAAAACTCTCAAGACCTCAGAATACGACAACCATACCCTGCTGCATGGAGGGATGTTCCATTCCCACCAAGATATAAGCCGTTCAATATCAATCCTTTTGATGGCAAGACCTCAGCAAGTCGGTACATCACTTACTTCGAGGTCACCACTGACCATCTGCCCCATGACGATGCCATTCTCACACGATTATTCATCGGGGCATTGGAAGGAGTCGCCTTCGACTGGTATCGCAATCTGTCGGACAACTGCATCCACTCCTTTGCCGGCTTCAAGCGCATGTTCTTGGAGAGGTTCTACGAAGTAGGGCAGGACATCACCATGTCCACCCTCATGGACGTCGTCCAAGGGGAGAAAGAGCTGACAAGGAACTACATCGAGCGGTTCCGCCAAACCGCCATGAAGTTGCCCTCTGGAAATCCAGATTTCTCCTTGATTAAAATTTGCCAAAAGAGACTCCTCCCAACAATCAGCCTCTGGATGGGCGAAAGTCAATTCAAGGACTGGAAGACGTTCATCATCAGCGCCACAAGCGTCGAAGAACGATTGAAGATGGCTCGCCAGCTGGGATTGCACATCTCGGACGGAGAGAACAAGGGCAAGCGTCCTAACACCAATAATGACAATGGGGGTAGTCCCTCCAACAATCGGGACGGCAGGGGCAAGCTGGCTATGGTGGCTGACACGGCATAGAAACCTGAGCCAAAGCCGACAGACAAACAATGGCCGCAAATCACTTACTCCTTCGAAGACGGTCACGTCAAGCCCATCTTGGACATGCTCATACAAGGGGACAGAATTCAGCTTCCTCCACCAAGATGGGAACCGCGGCCGGCAGAGATGGAGAACCCAAAGTACTGCCATTATCATCGCTACGTCCATCATGCTACACACGACTGCTACCAGCTAAAATGGTACATCTAAAATCTCATCGATTCGAACGCTCTGGCTATCGATTTCGAAGAGGTAACCGTGGCAGCCAATATGGTGTCTGTACAATTCGGCAGCTTCCCTCCGACGAAAACTTAAGACAGGGTGGTCCCCATCCCTCTTGCGACAATGGAGATTGCTAATCTTCCACCTTCCCGAGATCAGGCTGCTGGTCTAGTGTCCCTCACCACATCACGAAGGGAGGTCATGTGGATCCATCCAGACTTGGTATCGGAAGTGACTCGGCCTATATCGTCTTCTATCTGCAAAAAAAAGAATAGAAAAATCAGATCCTGCCGCACAATCTCGGTAGACATCGAAGAAGCTACAGCCGTCGTCACGCGGTCTGGGGCGCAATCCCAACCGGAGGTTGACAATCCAGCTGAAGATCATCAACCCACTACAACTGAAGCTCCGGGACCGGCTCATCCTCCGACGACCGACAAGCCTAGGCCGAGGGAGACTCGCTTCGACAAATCCCTCCGAAAAGAGGCAGCCCAAGGGTTGGAGAAGCCCTACAACTTCGACATCTTGGCACAATTGGCCAACACACCGACCAAGTTGTCATTATACGAGCTCCTGAGACTCTCCAAGGATGTTCGTGTGGCTTTGAGCGATGCACTCCAAAATGCTGACGCATACGTGGCTCAAGTTAACCTCACGGAAGAAAATCCGCCTGCAGATCTCCAAGACAGCGCCTGCACGGGAGCAATGCCCAACATTGTCTTCACTCCGCAGGACATGCTCATCAAAACTAATCTGCACGATCGCCCACTATACTACACTGGATACATCGACGACGTAAAGGTGGATCGGATGCACATTGATCCTGGCTCTTCCATAAGCATTATCTCAAAGGGTCTGCTACATCATCTTCGCATCCCAATGCATCGCCTGACGCCTACAAGCACCACCATCAGCAGTTTCAATTCGGGCAGGAGCTACCCTATTGGGAAGATTCGTCTGAAGTGTCAGATTGGCGACCTCCAATCAGAAGTCACCTGCTACGTCATAGATGCAGACACTTCTTACAACATCCTCTTGGGGCACCCATGGATACATGATTATATGATCGTGCCTTCCACGCTGCACCAGTGCTTCAAATATGTCGACAAACACGGCTTCGTAAAGACAGAAATTGCTGATATCGATCCCTTCAAAGGGGTCGAATCCTACTACTCAGACTTCTGCCTATACGAAAAATCGAAGAAGCATCTTGGTGAAGGAGATATACAAGCTAGTACCGAGACAGCCACAGGATCAGAAGAGCCTCTGACGATCCACCTCCAAGCTCGTAAACCGGGCAGGTCTACACCCCTTACCGCCACTCTGCGTAAGGACGCAATCAGCCTCTCGGCACAAGAAGAGCAGATGATAATCCGGCTGCCAAGGTCTGGCCAAGTGCCAAGATCCACAACGGGGCCACTGACAATCAGACTGTCGAGGGTCGGTCAGCCCCAAACGGAGAAGCTCAATCCCTCCGACAAGCCACTGACGATACGCCTTCCCAAGAAGGGTCGTCACCCCGATACAAGGTCTGATACTTCTAGCGGACCAGCCACTCTTCACCCCACATCGAGTACCAAACTGGGGGTCGCTAGTCTGCCAACAACTCCACGCTCAGCTCCATCAACTGAACCGCTGACGATCAAGCTCCCCAGGTCGTCCTCTCAGTCTTCATTCACACAGGGGGTAGCCGAAGAAGAACCGGAGCTAGCCAAGTATGTGGCTGCCCACACTGATGTTCCCTCCGCAGATGATGTAATCCCCCTAGAAAAGATACCTTACTTCATCAATAAAGGGCTATCTTTGAACTACCTCGAGCTTGATAAGCTTTGTACAATGTACGCTATGGAACACGGTATAGGCACTCACCGACACACACAGGTGACAAATATCTACACCACAATCCAGCTTACTCCAGCAGAAGATGCTTATCGAATAATCGAGGAAGGGGACCATCCAATCATCTTCGGCCGGAAGGACGATCCGCATCCCTTCACCATAGAAGAAGTCGACCTTGGATCAGATACCGGGAGACTACCTCTGTATCTTTATAGCCCCCAATCTAAATATCTCATGCAGAAATAGGGGTATGATCTGGAAACGATGCCGGGTTTGAACTACGGTACTGGATGACGATTACCTTTGAAGCCACCGGTCCCGGCTGGCAAACCACGGGACTACTATAGCAAGACTCGATGTAGATTAGGGTATATAACACCCACGACGACCCCTGAAAGTTCAGATAAAGAATGTGACTGGCATTCACATTCGACCGGGTCACCAACTTTTGACTCTGATACTAGCATCGGAGATGTACTCAGACAAGTCTTGTCAGTCAACATGGCATTCGCCGACGCTTATGAAGAAGACGAAGACATCCCCGAAATCCTCGAGCTAGAGCCGTGGGCCCAGCAGTTGGATGCACAATGGGAAAAGCGGTTCGAACTGAGGGAACCTCCTACTCAAGATGAGGTTATCCAGGTCGAGCTCGACAGCAAATCTTTCCCAAAACCAATCTTCGTCAGTAAAAGTTTAACAGACGAAGAGCGAGAATCACTGCTGGAACTTGTCAAAGAATATATTGATGTGTTCGCATGGAGCTATGAAGACATGCTGGGGTTAAATCCCGATATTGCTCTTTACAAGCTCAACATTCGGCCGGATGCAAAGCCAGTCAAGCAACAACCACGACGCTTCCACCCAGGCATCATGGATGCGATCGAAACTGAAGTCAACAAACTGATAGCCAGCGGCTTCATTCGTGAGGAACAGCATCCGAATTGGGTCACCAACATAGTACCCGTCCTCAAGAAGAATGAGAAGATTCGAATATGCATCGACTTCCGCAATCTGAACGAGGCATGCCCCAAAGATGAATTCCTCCTCCCTATCACGGACATCATGATTGACAATACCTGCGACTTTGAACGTATGTCATTCATGGATGGCTTCTCGAGGTACAACCAAATCAAGATGTCTCCTGATGACGAAAAGCACACATCATTCCGAATACTGATTGGTACGTATTGCTACACAGTCATGTCTTTCGGTTTAAAGAATGCTGGCGCCACATATCAAAGAGCCATGAGTATCATCTTCAGGGACCACTTACGCAAGACTGTAGAGTGCTACGTTGATGACATCGCCGTCAAGAGTCGCCGTAAGGGAGACCACCTGCAGGATCTGAGGACGGTATTCGACCTGATGCGAGCGCACAATTTAAAAATGAACCCTACGAAGTCCTTCCTGGGCGTATCCTGCGAGAAGTTCTTGGGTTTCATCATCACCGCCCAGGGTATCCATGTAGACCCTTGTCATGCCCCAGAACCAGAATACTGGAGAGCGGGGGCAGACATAGCCAGCTACGTATAACGGAATGGAATCCACACCGCTATACGGTCACGGCTGTCTAGATATGTGAGGGTTTTACTACAATCTATCAGTCTCTTAAGGTCATAAAATAGTCTATTGTCTCAATCTCGACCAACTAATAATAATCACAAGATATCAGATCACCAAATATACAATTGTAAGGCGTCCCATACATTACATATTCGGAATGATCATGAAGCTAGTCGTTACAAAATGTGAGGACTAGCAAGAGTTCAGTCATACATGATCAACCCCCGGGGCTTGTCAATCATGTCACAGCCCGTAGGCAGATAGTAAATAAGTACAATCGAGCTAACACTTGCTCGTCGGCTAAACGCCTCAAAAGAATAATTTACAATATTACAGTGGGAGAACAAAAGAAACCCACTCGATGCCCTGGTTACGCCTGGTGACCACCATCGGGCTGGAAAGCAGGGAGATCCTTTGGTGTTGCTCCGGTATCTGGCCATACAAAACCAGCTGGGTCAGACCCCAGAAAGAGCAAGTGCCACAAAGGAGGCTTCACTTAAGAACTAAAGCCAACAAATCATTAGCATTCAACATGTAAGAAAAATAATAAGTAACACAGATTGAGGTTTGTACACTACCAATGCACTTGCCCCAATCAGAGAAAATAATTAAGAGAAGCATCATTGACATAAAACAACTGGAGAATCGTGCTAAATAAAATATAGCTTGACAATATACGAAGAGAAGACGAATGTACTATTCCGGAAGCCAGGTTACAATCCTTAAACCAAACAAGGACCGAGATTGTAACCCTTCGCCTGAACAGAACTTAGTCTCTGATCATTTATTGCTAAAGGTGACAATCATTAGGGTAAAAAGGAGAGAGTACAATGATAAAAGTGACAATGAAGGGTACGATACGCTAGAGTGACAATGGAGTACAATCATTATAGTAACAATCTGGAGTGACAATAATTCAATCATTCTGGTACAATCTTGCAATCAATCACTTCTAGACAATACTATACTGGACTAGACTCCATCCAATCAATCACGGCCAATCATTACCTACGGCTTTCTACATTAACTAACTAGGGTTATCACAATCCTAGTTACTAGCAAGATGCAATGAGATGCTCCAAGTAGTCACAGGCCCTGCAGCTATCCAGGTTATCCAGACAATCATTATAGTAACAATTTAGAGAGTACAATGCATTTGAGTGACAATAGAGTTCAATCGTTTAAAGTGACAATCAAGAGTGCCCCACATGACAGTGGGCTGGAAATGTGCCCTACTCGTCGGCAGGCTACAAGTCCAAATATTTGCGGCCGGGATAACGGAATCGCCTGTAACTGGGGAACATCTCTTCATGTCTAGTGAATTATGCTAGTTATTAACCTTAGTCCATTTCAGTAGGTACTCCTGACCGTGGTACTCAGGAGTCCCCTCCTAGACATGATGCAAGACAGGACTGGATTATTTGTACAAGCACAATCGCCCACGGTGTCTGGATTAATTTATACAGGTCAGGTCATGTCAGGTAGCCGTCGCAACAGCTTATCAAGATATATCATGCCAGGTTATCATGCCAAGTGTACTTGTCAGGAGTGCGCCACGGCGGGCCACTATCAGGTCATGTCAGGTTATTATATCAGGAGTGCACCACTACGGGTCACTATCACGTCATGCTCAATTATCAATTCCAAACATATCAAATGAATTCATGATTATCAAGTTTATGACAAAAGGCGTAAGGATATAAAATGGACGTAAAAATATACAATAAGGAGTTACAAAACATGGGCAACAATGATAAATAATAGTACACAGGGCTATTGAAAAGTCATACAGCTCAGGCATATGCGGCAGGAAAGGAGGGGGCGCATGCGGCTCAAATAGGAGCCCATGCGGCTCAGGAGAGAGGTGAGCATATGCGGCTAGGTTTAATCGGGGTCATACGGCCCGGACTCAGAAGCCCATGCGGCCAGATCTGGGAGGGGGTTCTCATGCGGCTCAAAGATCAGGGCCTATGCGGCTCGGGGATCCAGACAGTCATACGGCTGAGAGGACTCGAGTCCTCATGCGGCCAAGAGAAGGACAAGACACATGCGGCTCAATTAGGTGAGCGCATGCAGCCCGGGTCACTGGAACCCATGCGGCCAAGACAAGAGGGGCGCATACGGCTCAGGGGGACGAGGGCCCATGCGGTTCAGTAGAAGCCCATGCGGCTAAGGAAATAAAGGATGCATATGCGGCTGGGATTAATCAGGGTCGTGCGGCCCGGATTAAGAAGTCCATGCGGCTGGGTCTGGGGGTTCTCATGCGGCCGAGACAGCACATCTCATGCGGCTCAGAGTGACGGGTCTCATGCGGCTCAGTCTGAGCAAGGCTATGCGGCTGGATCCGGGTCAAGTCTCATGCGGCCAGCGGGATGAGAAATCTTATGCGGCTCAAAGGCTATGCGGCTCAATTACTTGCCGCATAAAGATTCATGCGGTCAAGTACTCAAGCAAGTCTTATGCGGCTAGAAAGGACCTTCCATGCGGCTGAGCTCGAACGAGTCTCATGCGGCTGGAAGGGCCATGCGGCCAGAGACTTGCCGCATGAAGATTCATGCGGTCAAGTACTGCTCTTCTTCTCCACTTGTCCGAGAAGAGGAGTCAAGCAACCATGGCTTCCAAACTACACAAAACCTTCATCCGGAGCCCAAATCGGAACTTCCATAGGTCAAAACGGGGTAGAACAAAATTCTCTACAACATGGAACCATCAAAACTCAAAAATAACAAGATTAAGTAGATCAAAACCCAGAAAATCCGAAAAGAATATAAATATAGATCTACAAGAATCTAGCCATAGAAAGTAAAAATGCCAAGTACTAAAGTGCTTTAGAATGCTGTAAGGAAAAGAATGAAGCAATAAAATCGGAGTTCCTCCATGAAGCAAGATGCACTTGCCTAGCTCTCTCTGGTAGGTAAGAAATAAATGAGGAAGAAGAAGATGATAAATGAAGAGAGAGAAGGAGAAAGGGTAATAAATACTATGGGTGGTGGTAGGTAGGGGGTTCATCCATGGGTTCATCATAAACCAAAGAAAACCGAGCCAAGCCGGACCAAGCCAAGAAATAACCAAGCTAAGATGCAAGCTAAACAAGGAATCATGCAATACAGAATAAAATACGTACACGTATTCCAGAAATACGTAATATGAACCACAGGCATTACAACCCTGAGAAGATAAAGGCAATTATGGAGATGGGTCCCCCGAGAAATCTTCGCGAACTCAGAGGCCTTCAAGGGAGGCTAGCATACATCAGGAGGTTCATTTCTAACCTCTTCGGGCGATGTCGGCCATTCACCCACCTCATGAAGAAAGGCGTCTCGGTCGTATGGGACGAAGAATGCCAGCGGGCCTTCGACAGCATCAAAGAATATTTGTCGAACCCTCTAGTCCTGGTGGCCTCGATTGCTGGAAAACTATTCCTGCTCTACGTACGAGCAATGGAGCACTCCCTCGGAGCTCTACTAGCACAAAACAACGATGCAGGCCATGAACAGGCCATATATTACCTCAGCCGAATGATGATTGGGCCAGAGCACCGATACACCGCTATGGAGAAGGAATGCCTTGTCCTAGTGTTCGCCATTCAGAAGACACGACACTATGTCACCGAACAAACGATACATATGATCTCATGGGTCAACCCTCTCAGGGTCCTCATGACTAAACCAGGAGCACTCAGCGCTCGTCTCGCTACATGGGCAATATTGCTATCCCCCTACCATATGATCTTCGTCCCACAAAAGGCGGTCAAAGGTCAAGCCCTGGCAGACTTTTTGGTAGCCCACCCGGGCTTGGAGTCGTCCAGGGTATATGAAGAGATCCCAGATGAGGTCGCCGACTCGCATGCAACCTCTCACGATGATATATGGCGAATGTTCTTCGACGGCACTTCGAGAACTGGACCTAAGGGAAACATCATCGTCGGAGTTGGGGGGGTACTGGTTTCCCCTACCGGATTGGTGATCAACCGCGCTTACTCCCTCATGGAGCCCTGCTCTAACAATATGGCCGAGTACAACACTCTGGTCATCGGCCTCCAACTTGCAAGGGAGCTTGGGGTAGAATATCTTGAAGCATACGGCGATTCTCAGTTAATCGTCAATCAAATCCGAGGCTCATACGAAGTTCGCCACGAAGACATGATTCCTTATCACCAAATAGCAATCAACATCATCTCGTCGTTCAAGGGGTTCTTCATCGAACACGTCCCCAGACTCCAAAATATCGAAGCTGATGCCTTAGCAGGTCTTGCCGCTTCCCTAGCAGTGCCAAATCATACTCATCAATCGGTGGACGTGATAGGCCACGAACTGGTATGCCCCAAGAACAACGTTCAATTCGTGATGATTTATTCTGCCCAGACGATCGATGATGTCCCAGATTGGAGACAACCATTCATTGACTTCGTCGTCTATGACATCCTGCCCGAGAACCCGAAGGAAGCCACCTCCATCAGACGGCATTCTCTCAGATTCTTCTACGATACAGAGACGAAAATACTGTATCGCCGATCCTATGATGGATTATTGCTTCGGTGTCTGTCAAACGCAGAAGCCAAAGAAGTCGTACGAGAAGCGCATGACAGTGTCTGCGGGGCCCATCAGCCTGGTCCTAAATTGCAAGACCGTCTTCGCCGAATGGGCTACTACTGGCCCACGATGGTAGCAGATGCGATAGACTACGCAAGAAGGTGCAAAGCCTGCCAAGTCCACGCGGACTTCATTCACCAACTATCTAAATTTCTACATTCGACAGTGGCATTCTGGCTATTCGAAGCATGGGGGATGGACATCATTGGTCCGATTACTCCACCTTCCTTCCATGGACATCGCTTCATACTTGCGATCACGGATTACTTCTCCAAATGGGCAGAAGCTGTTCCACTCGCTGAAGTAAAGATTTCAAACATAATCAGCTTCCTTAAACATCACGTTATCTATCGCTTTAGATTGCCCTGGAGGATCATCCATGATAACGGTCCGCAGTTTGTAAGCCACGCCTTTTACCGATTCTGCGACAAACACCGCATCCAGAATATTGCTTCGATACTATACAACCCAGCAGCGAATGGGTTAGCAGAAGCATTCAACAAAACAATCATCAAACTCTTTAAGAAGTTTGTCTCCTCGAACAAACGCGACTGGAACGAGAAGCTCGGCGAATATTTATGGGCGTACCGTACTACAGTCCGAACAGCTACTGGGAACACACCATTCTCACTGGTATACGGGAGTGAGGCAGTTCTTCCATTAGAGACTCAAATATCCTCACTCCGCGTCGCTCTCACTTATCAATTGACGACGGATGATAACTACCGACGCCGACTACAAGAGTTGGAAGCCTTAGATGAAAAATGCCTCCTGGCTCAGCAAAGGATCGAGCTATACCAAGCACGTATCTCTGGAGCCTTCAACAAGAAGGTCAAAATCAGGACATTCCAAGTGGGCAATCTTGGTCTGGCAGTCCGGAGGCCGATGGTCATGACTCACAAGACCGCCGGCAAGTTCCAGCCAAAATGGGAAGGTCCATTTATTATCGAGGCTGTATTCTCCAACGGTGCTTACCGCCTTGCCAAGCAAAATGGAGACTTGCTCATGTTGCCCGTCAACGGCAAGTTCCTGAAGAAATACTATGTCTAGACGACAATTCTCTAAATCTTCGAGTCACATACCCGCTGGTACCGCTGAACTCACCCTCATGATTCTCCAGATTTTCGAGTCATGTACCCGCTGGTACCGCTGAACTCACCCTCATAGTTCTCCAAATTTTCAAGTCACGTATCCTCTAGTGCCGCTGAACTCATTTTTCAACATTCCAGATTATCGAGTCATGTGCCCGCTGGTGCCACTGAACTCACGCTTTCACAATATCGAGTCATGTACCCGATGGTGCCTCTGAACTCACATCCCGGTCACTCTTTCAGATAGAAAGTCATGTATGATCATATCTCTGAACATTCTTCCTGGAGGAGATCCTCCCCCATGATACAATACCCGTACTTCCAGTACACAAAAAAGGGTAAGCGATCCACAAATTCCTAAAACGGCCATGTCCTCATTACCTCTGAGTCGTTTCACTTTCGCCAAAAACAAATCACCCCCTACATAGAACTTCCATGTCCTCATTACCTCTGAGTCGTTTTATGTACCCCCTCTTCATTGAGCCCACTCCTGCCATGTCCTTATTACCTCTGAGTGGGAAGGCTCCATAGAAGAAACCTTCATACTTGTCATGTCCTTATTACCTCTGAGTAAGTATGTCGGTTCCCTTTCAACCTATTATCTGTACCCACAACCGGAGTACGACAAGGATAATAGGTCCACAAATGTCCTCTGTTGACCATAAATGTCCTCTGTTGACCACAAATGTCCTCTGTTGACCACAAAAGTCTTCTGTTGACTACAAATATCCTCCGTGAATTCACTCCTGCCATGTCCTCATTACCTCTGAGCAGGAAGATTCCACAATAGAATTCGCGTATTTGCCATGTCCTCATAACCTCTGAGCAAATATGTCGGTTCTATTTTACCCTACTATCTGTATCCTAACCAGGGTACGCCAAGGATAATAGGCCCACAAATATCCTCTGCTAAGTTTCTTAGCACACACCCACCATCTCATCATGCCCCAGGAGCCCAGCCGCTCTACGGCATTCCTTTTTTCGGTACCAAAAGCACCCATGACCACCTTGCCATAGATGTTCCAGGTATCCTAACCAAACTTGTTATCCGTACCTAAAACCAAGGTATGCCATGGATGACGAGTCCACAAACAAGTCCCCCGTGCTGGGCGAACACCACTATCATATCACAGGTACAACAAACAATGCAAATGAAGGATAGAATAGAAAGTACTTTTTATTTGAAGGAAGAAAAAAAGCACTACATGTTTCGGGACCACATCCCTCTAAAAAAACAGAAACAAAACAAGAAGAAAAGGCCGACTATAGCTCAGTATTACACAATTACAGGAGCCGGCTTTTCACCAATGCAGTCCCCCGCTCAAGCCTCCGTTTGGCTCGACGCTCGGCCTCTTGGGACAATTGTTCTGCGTCGTTCAAATACATATACGCCTGCCAGTCGTTCTCTATTTTCTTCAGGGCAAGTTCTAGATTGGCTGAAGCCCTACTAAAGTTTTCAGCCTCCTGAATGGCAATCTCCTTTTCGGCATGAGCAGCTTCGAGCTCGGACTCCAGAAAGGCCAGCTTTCTTTGGAGCTCCAGGATCTGTTCCCGGGTGTCGGTTACCCCGCGGGAGGCATCCGCTTCCCGAGTCGTACAGTCTTCAGCTCGACGGCTCCATTGATCATACAACCGAGTCAAATCCCAACGGTCCTTTAATATAGCCGGCTTGAGTAGTTCCCGGGCAGCCATAACCTTCTCTACCGTGGTAATGAGGAAGTTGCGCTCTTGATTTATGACCGAAGGTAAATCAGCCTGTTGCAACATGCGAAACCGGGCTACGAGACGATCAGCTTCTAACAACTTAGGCTCCAGAAGCATGGCCAATTCCCCTCCACCAGGGAGAGTCCTAAGGATATTAATCTGGCCACCGGCACATCGACGGGCCAGAGTAAAGGGAGTCCCCCTTTCTACCGCTGCCTCGATCCCCCTCTTCAGGTGACGGTGGAAACTGTCGACCACGTCCTGGGAGACTTCATCCAAAACCTCCGTAGAGGATCGCGTCAGAGGGAGGGTGGCAGACAGTACCGAAGAAGTAGCTTCAGAAGTTACCGCCCCCGCCACCAAGGAAGCAAATTCCGTACAGAAAGATGCTTGAATGGCGGCTAGCTCCTCTTCCGCCGCCCGAAGAGCCTGGATGCTCGGCAGGGAGGAAAGGTTGACCCCCGAAACTACAGTCGCAGAAGAGGGCGCAGGGAGCATCGTCCCTTGTCCCAGCTGCACTGTTACCGGGGCCCCCGAGCTCGACCCAAATGGAGGCCCCTCGATACAGGGAGGTTCCGCCCGACCCTCTCCGGTAGGGTCCGCCCCAGCAATGTCCATCACTGGCAATAAAGGGTTGGGACCTGAACATCCAAAGCAACCATTAATCGACGTAATCTGAAGAATAGGATGGTGGAGTACATTGGCTTAGTCACGAGTTATGGTTTGACTTGTATTACTAGGGGAAGAGCATGAAGGCGGTGGCTCGTTCACAGCCGGCGTAGTTTCCCCACCCACAGCTTCTGATCTAAATTCAACTGGCTTCTCTGTCACGGCCATCCCTGAAAGGGAGCTGGCCAGGACAGTGTCATCCTGTTGGGGTTCAGATGTCTCAGGGATGGGCGCGATAAAACCCCCATCCCCGTGAGCTGAAGTCCCAGCAAGGTGGGAATCCTCAACCGCAACCGGAAGAACCCCAGCAGTAATGATAACTGTGCACACATCACTGACCAAATGAGACAGGACTGGATCAACCTCAGCAATCGGGTCCTGAGGAGCGAGCTCATCCGACGCCTATAAAGAGCAAAAGGAACAAACGATTAGGCCATAACATAGAAGAAGGAGAAAGAAGATAGTTGAAACTCAAATCACCTCAGGAGCAACGTCCACATCATCAATAAACAGTCTGCGACGTCTTACCGCAGCGTGCTTTGTGGAATAGGTTCGGTCATCAGCGGTAATCACGTGCCTGCTTCGTTTACTCGAAGGGCTAGGCACTGCAGAGGGTTGATCCTCCACCACCTCGTCAGACCAAGTAGACGGTTGATCCTCCGTCCTCTCATCTGGCATAATAGGGGGTCGATTTCCAACTTCCTCGTCCGAAGAATGCGACGAGTCATCGGCGTCCTGTTCATCATCCTCCTCATCCGCCCTAGTGGACTCTGAGTCCGGCACAGGAACCCTGTTCGCTCCTCTCTTCCTCTTCTTGGATCCCTCTGGCTTCTCAGCCAAACCAGTGCCAGCAATAAAGCTAGTATTTATATCAAAATCGATAGGAGTCTTGCTCGCTGCGACATGATAAAGGGCCGCTATATACAAAATATCTCCTGCCGTCTTGGCATCAGGGACTGAGAAGCTGGCCCGGGTATGGACCGTATTATAATAATGCCAAGCCCGGACGCCATCGAGTATACTACCCTCGAAGCTCAAGCAAGCACTAGAACAATCCAGGAACAATTGACTATACCCAAATTGACAGAAAAATCTACTGGGCAGATAAGGCTCCAGGTATACGTTATTCCGGTAACGATACACCAGGTGCGCAGGGCGGATGTTGCGCAACCAAAGAAGCATCTTCTCAGATAAAAGTTGGGGAGGATCAACGCCGTCGACATATACTCCCCTCACTTCCCTGGGGGTAAATTGAGGAAGAGAGACAAAGAACTCGGGCCCGTCGACTCTCGCCAACGCCCTCCGGCAGGCTGGCATGGCATCGTGTTCCCAAGGCTGAAGACGGTATTGAAAAATAAAGGCGTCGTCAGTAGTAACATCTTCTTCGGTTGTTGGCCTCATCAACAACCGGTAGTACACTAATAACCACCCCATGAGGTAGTGGTATGGTAGTTCTATCCGTTCAAAGTCCAGCGTCGTATCACGAGCAATGACTTTGGATGAAAAGGCGCGGAAGCCGTGGTGTATGCTACACACCATAGCCGGGAGAAGGGCCAGTCTTACCTTGAAGACCAATTTCACAGCAGGGAGAATGAAATGACGGCTAATCCTTTCCATAGAACCTGCGCCGCCCGAGACTACGCAATTGCGTAGCCACACCATCAAGAACCCAACTAAGATCGCTTTATCGGACATTTCCCGGGTACCATAGTGGAAGTAACTAAGGGAGTCAGTGCGGCTTCCAAACCTGTCACGGGTAGACCTCGACCTTTTGACCTTCAATATCATGTCCTTCACCTCCTCCGGGGTTTGAGGACTTCGAGACGAAACTCGGCCGGAGGGACGTAACTTGAAAAGATATGAAACCCAGGCCGTGGTGTGAGGAGCGCATCCTTCTGAGCTATTTTCTTTCTTGATAGCAATCTGGTGGCAGATGCTACGATGGCACAACAGTTCTTGGTACACGGCGACGAAACCAGGAAATCGTCGATCCAGGTCTTTGCATTCTTCCTTCGTCGGTGTATATACTTCAAAAGCTTCACCTCCCCACGGCAGTTTAGAAACAGCGTGCATCTCATGGAGAGCAAGCCCCAGCTCTCCCCCGGGGGCGAAGAAAGTCCCCGTACGCCGATTATATAGCTCCAAAAGAGCCATGAACAAAGGCTTGTTAATGGGCAACCCTTAGCAGGTGCCCCGGACGGCGTAGTAGAGGTCAATTTCCCGAAGGGATTCTCCATACTTCCTCAAGATCCATGAGGTAAGATTGGCCCATGTAGGAATGGGGTTGATCCAATTTAGCAGCGACAACCTGTCCACAGGATAAGACCCCTTGCAAGCAAGCTGATTCAGAAATATATCAGCTCGAATGAAAGTAAAGTTAGGACCAGTCACGTTTACAAAAGTTCCAGGGAGCAGACCCATCACACTCTGACTAACTGAATCCTTGCCCGCACATACTGAACCCGTGCGCCTGTTGTAGTAGATGTTGCCCACAAACATTCCCGATTGCGTGGGGGTCAGGGAGCCCACCATTGTCCTGTCCAACGGTACCATGTTAAACCATGAGAGAGGATAATGCCGCTCCATCTCGGGGATATGGATCTCTACTCCGTCTATAGAAAAATCCCAGTGCTCTGAAACATCCAGCAATCGGGAGTTCTTTATGGAAAAGGCATCCCCAAAGAGAAAAGTCGGTTTCCGATATTCCCCGTCCAGCCTTTCCGAATTCATCATAGAACAAAGAAAGTAGAAGGGTTGGTTGTTAATGGCAGCTATCCTCTCCCTAGGATCATTAATGGGAAGCTGATCAACTATATGACGGATTAAGTTGTCGAGCCGCACGCCCACGGTAAACTGAGCCGAACCCACAAGAAGTTCTCCTGTTGGGTTGGTCGGGAGGTTCACTGAGAAAAGGACAAAAATAAACAGGATTAAAAGATGGTTACTGAACTCAAGTTCCTGCGAGCCTATGCGGCTCAGATCGAATGAAGCCCTATGCGGCTCAGTTCCTGCAAGCCCATGCGGCTCAGATCAAATGAAGCCCTATGCGGCTCAGTTCCTGCAAGCCTATGCGGCTCAGATCAAATGAAGCCCTATGCGGCTCAGATCAAATGAAGCCCTATGCGGCTCGAATTCGATTGAGTTCCAAATGACACGGCCCCAAGGGATCTTATGAGGATCGGTCAACACAACCTCATACGGCCCAAAGCAATCGGAAATTCCAAGTAACATCGACTTGATAGCTTATGCGGATCAATTGGACATATGCGGTTCTAAGCAGAAGAGTTTGTGCAACGCTAAATGCTATGCGAATTAGTCTGTCAGAAGCTTATGCGGTTGCATTCAAAGGAGACTCCATACGGTTTATATCCAGAGATTCAAACCCTTCTCATGCGGCCCAAACATAGGGCACCTCCTATGCGGCTCGAATATGAGAAGGTCACGCAGCATATGCGGCTCTATCATACTCGAACTTGGGTGAAGGCTTGTGCATAGATATGCAACAGAGCCATGAATTCTTAGGATTCAAAGTATCCAAATACAACTCTTACCATTAAGTGCAGGACGGACATCAGGGTGCACTTCTGGCACAACGGCTGACGAAGAAGCAGCCTTCTTATCCTTCGCGGTGACAGAAGCAACTTTAGAGGATTTAGGGGCCATGACCAACGATCGGAGAAGGGGAATGAGGAAAAAGAGACAAGACAGCAATAGTTGGATGAAGGAGAAAGTAAAGAAATCCCCCTAACCGTACTCATCCATATTTATAAACGAAAGTAAAGCGTTTCGATCCCCGTGCATACACGAAGACCGACTCTTCGGTTATCAAGGTGAGCCGCCGAAAATGAAGGCCAAGCTCCTCGGATCCCGTACCGAAAAGTGGCCTTTAAAGCTGACAGCAAATCAAACAGCATTTAAGGCAAAAGATTGCCATATGTGGCAATAATGACGTGGCCGAAAAGTCCCCTGCGGCTAAGCCATCCATGCGGTCGAACTATCTATGCGGCTTAAACACCCATGCGGCCAGGACTTCATATGCGGCCAGAAGAATATAACCATGCTTCTTATTCAAAGTATTCAATCTTGCAAATTGAAAAATTTGAAGGAGGTCTTGTAGAAGCATGGAAAATATTAAAGAAGGATCCATGCGGCCAGGAAACTCTATGCGGCTCAGAAAGCCCATGCGGCTCACAGATTCATGCGGCACGAGGGGCTATGCGGCTCAAGACGTCCTATGCGGCTCAGAACAGGAGACACGTGGCTTGAAAAAAATAGTTCTCCCTTCCTGCATTAATTGTTGTGATGGCTGACAACTCTGAAAAAGTGGCAGTCCTGACACAAAAGTGGTAATTATGACTCTGTCATAATGACAGACCCCTAGGGAAGTGAAGGAGATCTCTGACACAATCTCCCGAAATCCAAAAAATGCCACGTGGCCCTGACACGTGGACGATCATATGCGGTTCGAACGAAGACTTCCAATGCGGTTCAGAATGAAGCCGTTCCATGGGGCTCAGGCCGAAACAATCTCATACGGCTCAAGCAGAGGCCTTCCCATGCGGTTCAAGAGGACCATTTCCATGCGGCTCAGGCGGATGCATCCCTATGCGGCTTGCAATGATCATCTCCATGCGGTTCAAAGGTTCGAAGGGGGAGAGCCACTAACCAAGCAGCCCTGACACGTGGCCCGAACCTTATGCGGCCCAAATCTTATGCGGCTCAATTTTCATGCGGTTCAGATCCCCCAGTGGCTCCTAGGACACGTGTCCTAAGTCGATCAATCTCCCAGATTTATTGTAATCAGAGATTGGGTCAAATCTCAATAATCTGGGACACGTGGCAGGAGAATAAATCAAATTTATTCGCAGACATCAGAAGATCATTATGAGGAAGATTTATTCTAATCAGTATTAATTGTTGATAAGATTTGGTGTAATCTATACTTAATGGTCCAGATTCATCACAATCAAAACTAATGGCCTAGATAGACCAATCCACAGGCCGCCGCCATCTCCGAGAAGCAATCATTTGCAACCCTAATGATCACACCCCATTCCTATAAATAGCAGGGTGCCATTCCCTTGCAAGAGAGACATACACACACAGAGAGAGGCGTACATATGAGCACTTTCGAGATCAGAGAGAGCACCAGAGTACTTGGAGAGAAGAGCAGAGAGAGAGAGCAAAGGGAGCACTTCTTCCAACGCCAAGCAATCTTCTGAAGCCAAGGCTGCATACCGATCGTCCAAGGAGTAAGGCAGAGCTGCCGTCGCTTTCCCGAACCTCTATCGTCACTCCCCAGAATCTAAAATAAACAATTGTACTTAGACTGCTGTACCTAGGTTTTCGTCCCTAGGCTTTCTTTGTACGAGCGAGTTTGTAACGTGAAGTAAAAGTCCAGTCCTCCGATAATTGTTCTGTCCTTTTATATTTCATGGCAAACACGATAGCGACTCTGCTGGGGATAAACTTCTCCATGGCTGAGGAGTTGGTGACGCAGTCGGATGCAGCCAAGCTTGAATCCATGCAACAGAAGATGGTCGTCCGCTTCGACCAACAGGCATTTGAAGAGATGCTCTCTGAAGGAAGTGCTGGTCCGATCCAGAAGCGAACATGCACAAAGAGAGCTCGCTGCGAGTGGAGGCCAAAATCATTTGCTCCCCCACAAGCTCTGGACGGGGTACTCTCTGCTACCCAAGACGGCGAGGGCGATTCTCATGCGGCACTACTTCGAGCCGTAGAGAACTCTGCTGTCCCCAAGACCGGCAAAGGAAAGCACTACGATGCTGGACTTGCAGGGACAAAGAGCGACTCTATGCACCCCAAGAAGAAGCCGAGCACTCCTGTGGCCAAATCTACCAAACACATGCATGAGGCTCATGCGGGTAGATCTACCAGCCGCATGAAGAAAATCCATGTGGCCAGATCATCCAGCCGCATAAAAAAGACCCATGCGGTTGAGACTTCCAGCCGCATGAAGAAAGCCTATGCGGCTACGTCTGCCAGCCGCATACGGACCAACTATGACAGCCGCATGACGCCTACTCCATACGACTCTGTCTTCGACCGCCTCTCGTACGGTCCTGATCTCTTGTGCTCTCAAGAAGATATGTCTGACTCTCTCCAGTATCACATAGACTCTTCCTACTATGTGCCCTTACGTACTAGAGCGAAGAAGTCTAAAGCAGCACGAGCCTGGCGAGTTCGGCCCGCTGATCTGACCTCTGACCATCCGAGCATTCCGCATACTGCTACGCGGGCCTCGGATGGGAAGTTGTACAGAACCACTCGAGACCAGCTCCCGATGACATACGGACATAGAGGTTCGCAAAAGTCTCCTAAAATCCCGGAAATAAACATTGTCGGTCCAGGTCCATCTGACTTGCGTGAGGCCATCCTCCACAAACCATGGAAAGAGAAGATGCATCGGGGCACAAAGAGTCCTCCCACGGACGTCACTGTACCCAAGTCATCGTCAACTGCTGCTGCAACAGTACGACGATGCGAGAAGACCGGCAGTCTGTCTTTCAAAGACTGTAACAGCCATCTTCAGAAGACGAGACACTATCCGTCGTCTCCTGCAACTCTGCTCGGAAAGTCCCCGCTGATGGATGGGAGAAGAAGACGAATGTTCCCAGCCCAAAGATCTCAACCACTGCGACTAAAAGACTTTCGTCTAAACGGGTGCCCACCACCGGAGTTTTCCAAGGTACTCGCTCTAAGACGAAATCTGTTACGGTGGGAGATTCATCGTCCATAACGCAGGGGATTGCTGGGGCTGGGGGTAGCACCCCTCCGAGCCTCCACAGCAACCCGATTTTCCAAGAAGACGAGCCGGGGGAGACAACTCTCCCATCGGATGTAGCAAACCTCAAAAAAGTGGCAGTCCTGACACAAAAGTGGTAATTATGACTCTGTCATAATGACAGACCCCTAGGGAAGTGAAGGAGATCTCTGACACAATCTCCCGAAATCCAGAAAATGCCACGTGGCCCTGATACGTGGACGATCATATGCGGTTCGAACGGAGACTTCCCATGTGGTTCAGAATGAAGCCGTTCCATGCGGCTCAGGCCGAAACAATCTCATGCGGCTCAAGCGGAGGCCTTCCCATGCGGTTCAAGAGGACCATTTCCACGCGGCCCAGGCGGATGCATCCCTATGCGGCTTGTAATGATCATCTCCATACAGTTCAAAGGTTCGAAGGGGGAGAGCCACTACCCAAGCAGCCCTGACATGTGGCCCGAACCTTATGCGGCCCAAATCTTATGCGGCTCAATCTTCATGCAGTTCAGATCCCCCGGTGGCTCCTAGGACACGTGTCCTAAGTCGATCAATCTCCCAGATTTATTGCAATCAGAGATTGGGTCAAATCTCAATAATCTGGGACACGTGGCAGGAGAATAAATCAAATTTATTCGTAGACATCAAAAGATCATTATGAGGAAGATTTATTCCAATCAGTATTAATTGCTGATGAGATTTGGTATAATCTATACTTAATGGTCCAGATTCATCACAATCAAAACTAATGGCCTAGATTGACCAATCCACAGGCCGCCGCCATCTTCGAGAAATAATCATTTGCAACCCTAATGATCATACCCCATTCCTATAAATAGCAGGGTGTCATTCCCTTGCAAGAGAGACATACACACACAGAGAGAGGCGTACATAGAAGCACTTTTCTAGATCAAAAAAAGCACCAGAGTACTTGGAGAGAAGAGCAGAGAGAGAGCAAATGGAGCACTTCTTCCAATGCCAAGCAATCTTCTGGAGCCAAGGCTGTATACCGATCATCCAAGGAGTAAGGCAGAGCTGCCGTCGCTTTTTCGAGCCTCTATCATCACACCCCAGAATCTAAAATAAACAATTGTACTTAGACTGTTGTACCTAGGTTTTCGTCCCTAGACTTTCTTTGTACGAGCGAGTTTGTAACGTGAAGTAAAAGTCCAGTCCTCCGATAATTGTTCTGTCCTTTTATATTTCATGGCAAATACCCCGTACCCCAATCAATACATAAGGATCCATTCAAGTTATGTTATTGTACTTGATATTCACATGGGGGCCCATAAATGGGTGCACATGAATATATACATGGGGGCTCCGTGATCATGAGGGTACATGAATCACGAGAGTGCACATGTAAGGTGAAAGCACAAGAGTACATGATGAAAGTGAAACGTACATAACATGATGTATTTAATGCTTCCGAGGGGGATAACATCGTATAAAAAGATCCATATAGTACTAATCCGTGTTTCCATCGTGTCAGCATCAAGTAAGATAATCTAGAGCAAGAAAATACTCCTAGCAAGTATGAAACGGTCAGAGAATGTCCTCGCCTGATATCCCGAATGTCCAAAAGAAAATACTGCCTGAGGAGTGGTGTCTGGCTCCTAATCAGAATAGCACAAGTCACAACATGACTAAAATAATGAAATAGACTGCTACAATGCATCTACATGATGTTTGGGGTCAATCTAGGCTAAATTCAACCTTTGGTCAACTCTAGTCAACCCTAGAAGTCAAACTAGGTCCGCTCTAGTCCAGATTGGTCAACCAAGGTCAAACAGGTTTAAACTAGGTCAAACTAGTCTAGGTTGGTCAACCATAGACTATGTCATCTAGGTTATAGGCCATAGTCCCAATCCTCTAGGCAATAGCCATACACTAGGCCATAAACTTAGGTAGAAACACAACCATGATGTCCATGAGCTAATACAACCATAACACTATAGGTCAACACCATATATATATTACTATTCACATATATGTATATATATATATATATATATATATATATATATATATATATATATATATATATATATATATATCTACATACACATAAAGAATATGCCTATCACATTTAGCTATTACACATTGAAATTCCTATACACCCTTCACTACCATTCACATTCTGACATTAGGTTAGGCATTGACATATATAGCTATAGGCATTATACACATATAGAAATGCATTTTGTATCTTCATAGAGAGGGGGGATTATGAGATTTGTGTGTGTAACATGTGCACAGTGGTATAGGAACCTAGTGCAATTACAAACAATGTGGCATGATACATAGGCTATAGGCATTTATGTGTGTGTTAAATGGGAAACATGTGTGTTAGAGTGTGTATGTGATACATAGCAATGTGAGAAAACTGTGGGTGTATGCATGAGAGAAGTGGTACATGTGTGTGTGTTTAATGAGCTCACAGGAATATATGTGCTGACAAGTAATATATGAGATTTTGTATACATGATTTAATGTGTTACAAAGTGTGTGCATGCTCACAAAAATTCCCAAAGACAGGAAACAGTATGCTCATATCCCTACAATCTTGACAGTTCAAAATGAGATGGACATCATTCTCAGGTTTAAATCAACTTAACAGTTGAAAACAAATGTAAACTCAAATATTTTGACAGTTAGTCACACTAAATTGACTTAGCAATTTATGAGGAAAATTTAGTAGCAAATCCCAGCTCAGGAAATCATCTCAGTATTCAGGGAATATCATTCAAGTGTTCTTAAATGACAGTGCCAAAAGCCATCTACTGGAACTAAATGCAGCCTTGAAACCAAATCCCTGTTTGTTCAGACATTAGAAATAATGACAGGAATATTTTCTCAGTTTGGTTTGCAAACAGTGTGATAACTTGATTTGCAAACAATGTGTTATGTCATAACCATTTCAGTTTTCAAAACCCAACAGTACACAATGAACTCTCAGTTATAGGTTCAACCTCAAATCAAATCCCAGGTTTAATTCACTGACATCTAAATAGGAAAATCATTCAACGAATCAAATTAATCCCCATTCCCTGTGTCTCAGTGTACTCAGATAACTAACAGTTCATAGGAATTTTGAAGAACATGCTATAGTAATGGTTCTCATTCCAAATCTAAATTAATACTCCACATGAACCAACATCCCAACACATAAACTTTAACATGATAACGAGATATTCAGCAGTTAACTCTAGCTAACACATATTATTAATCATAAGAATAAACAGGAAATGAAAATAGTGTTAATATCACTGATATATTGAAGTATCAGTCTAAAGGAGGAAGTCCCCATTTGTCATTCAATTAAACATTTTACAAATAAAATTATGGTTGGTAATTCGTGTGTATGATGTGTACGTGTCCAAGAACCCATTCGTGTACAACCACATGGACACAGGCGTGTCCCCGACCCACCTACACACACACGAATACCACCTAGACAAAGTACAGCCCGAACACTCCAAATAACACACCCGACACGACACCATTGGACACGAGGCCTCGGGGATGTCATGACAGACATTGCCCCTTACTTCGTGTCCAAGCACACGTGTCCACGTGCCCTGTGTACTGAACACGAGACCCCGAGCAGCAGGGCATCACTGTTCACACGTGTGCGGGCGTGTGCACGAGTGCGACACGACACCAAATCAACACGAGACATGCTCAGACACCTAGATACTCTTAGGCGACACTAAAAAACTATTTCCTATTCAAACACAATTCAAAATTTCGATCGAAATGCCCACTGTGGCATTTCGTCGAACACCTGCGTTCACCTACTGATACGTGTCCGATACGGACACGTACAGGACACGAGAGGGTGCAAATCCTATTCCTACAGTACAAGGACACCTAAGGCTTGGTGATTATGCAAAGATACTAGATTTTCATGGGAGGAATAGAGTTTTACCTAGGTGTGCTCTTCACAAACAAAAGCCTTCAAAGAGGAGCTCTCTACTAGCTACTCAAAGTCTCCAAATTGTGTCAAACCTGAGATTTGACTCCACCAACAGTAGGAGAACAACATTTAGAATACTATGGAAGAAATCTCAATAAAAATGGATCATTATTGAATAAACTATGAAGAAATTAAAATGAAGGCAAACCTTGTTCTTAGGAAAATGGTGGAATGGATGAAAAGAGGCACAACTTTCAAGAGAGATTTTATAGGCAAGGGGTAGGAGATCCCTAGGCCGGCCACTCATTAGGGTTAGGGTTTTAGGGGCATCTAAGGGCTAGCAATGCATCAAGCCTATTTGAATGGCCTAGAATCTAGGGCTCATTCCTAGTCAAGTTGCAACCCACTCCAACCTAACTAATCATGACTTAACCCACTAGCCAATACTAACTAAGACTCATTGTGGCTAACTAGACTAGCTATGACTAATCTAGGTTAGGTCCAATCTAGGTTAGGCTAATCTAAACCACATGGAAATTAATTAATTAATATTTAAATCACACCAATCTAATTAATCAATTTAAATTCCTAATAAAATATATATTATTCAAATAATTCAAAAATGACAAAAATATCCTCAAACTAGAAATATGGTAGTGACAGTCCCAACCTCCGGTCACGCAGGGGGTAGCTGAAAATGAGACAGAACTCACGAAGTATCTTGTTGCAAAGGTGGATAGTCCATCTCCTGATGATATAATCCCTGTGGAAAAAATTCCTTATTTCATCAATAAGAGGCTGCTGTTGAACTATCCTGAGTGTAATAAACTTAATTTGATGTATACTATAGGGCACGGTCGGGACATTAACCTGTACACACAGGTGACAATCGTCCATACCTCAAACGGACTTACTCCTATTAGAGGTGCCTACTTCCTAGTCCCAGGCAGAAGAGAAGGGGATCACACGATCATCTTCGGCCGAAAAGAAGGTCCTCAACCCTTCATGCCTCAAAAGTTTGATCTCGAACCCGATACTGCGAGATTATCGCTCTACTTGTATAGTCCTCAAGCCAAGTACTTCATGCAAAAGCAGGGGTACGACATGGAGGCTACCCCAGGTCTGAATTACGGCAACGATCGGCGATCGCCTCTGCAGCTGTCAACCCTGTCTGGGAAACCTCGGGATTATTACGGCAAGTCTAAATGCGGCCTCGTGTATGTTACACCAGCAACAACACCAGAGAACTCCGATGAGGAATGCGAGTGGCATTCTCACTCATCCGAATCATCTATATATGATTCCGATGACAGCATTGGAGATATATTTAGGCAGACATTATCTGTCAACATGGCATACGCTGACATTGAACAGGAAGACGAAGATCTACTCGAACCTATTAAATTGGATCCATGGGTCCAATAACTGGATGCACAATAGGAGAAACACTTTGAACTACGTGACCTGCCTACTGAATATGAGGTCATGCAAGTTGACCTCGGTGATGAATCCTCTCCAATGCCAATCTTCGTCAGTAAAAGCCTGACGGACGACAAGCGGGAGTCATTGTTGCAACTCGTCAGAGAGTATATCGACGTTTTCGCTTAGAGTTATGAAGACATGCCAGGGTTAAACCCCGAGATCGTACTTCATAAGCTCTACTTTCATCCGGACGCAAAACCAGTCAAACAACAACAACGACGATTCCGTCCAGACATCATGAACTCCATTGAAGCAAAACTAAATAAGCTTATAGCTAGTGGTTTCATCCGCGAGGAGCAGCACCCAGACTGAATAGCTAATATAGTACCAGTTATCAAGAAGAATGGAAAGATCCGAATCTGTATCGACTTTCGCAATCTGAATACAGCATGTCCTAAGGATAAATTCCCCCTTCCCATCACCGACATAATGATCGATAATACGTGTGGCTTCGAGCACAAATCCTTTATGGATGGCTTTTCAGGATACAATCAAATTAAAATGTCTCCTAATGATGGAAAGCACACGTCATTCCGAACACGAATCGGTGTGTATTGTTACACAGTCATGTCCTTCTGCCTGAAGAACGCCGGTGCTATATATCAACGAGCTATGAGCGTCATCTTCAGAGATCACTTGCGCAAGACGGTGGAGTGTTATGTTGACGACAACGCCGTCAAAAGTTGCGCCAAGGATGATCATTTATACGATTTGAGGACAGTATTCGACCTTATGCGAACGCACAATCTGAAGATGAATCCAACCAAGTCCTGCCTGTGTGTGTCCAGCGGAAAGTTCTTGGACTTTGTCATTACTTTCCGGGGCATTCACATAGACCCCGATAAAACAAAGGCAATCCTGGAGATGAGTCCACCGAGGAACCTCCGTGAACTCCACGGCCTTCAGGGAAGAGTAGCCTACATCAGAAGGTTCATATCTAACCTCTCAGGGCGATGTCAATCCTTCACACAACTCATGAAGAAAGGCATTTCTTTCATACAGAATGAAGAATGTCAACACGCCTTTGATGACATTAAGGAATATCTGTTGAATTCGCCGGTTCTGATAGCCCCGGTCGCCGAAAACCCTTCTTGTTCTATGTACGGACAATGGAACACTCCTTCGGCGCCTTACTAGCACAGAACAATGATGCGGGACACGAACAAGCTATTTATTATCTTAGCTGAATGATGGTAGGGCTGGAGCATAGGTACACCGTCATGGAGAAGGAATGCCTTGCCTTGGTGTTCGCCATTCAAAAAATATGATACTATGTGTCAGGGTAGACCATCCATGTTATCTCGCAAGTTAATCCCCTCAGGGTTCTCATGACCAAGCCAAGCGCACCCAGTTCTCGTCTAGCCACATGGGCGATACTGTTATCCCCCTACGACATGGTCTTCGTTCCGCAGAAGGCTGTCAAAGGTCAAGCCTTGGCCGACTTTCTAGCAGCCTATCAGGCTCAGAAACATCCAGAATCTATGAAAAAATCTCAGACGAAGTCGTTAACTCAAACATGACTTCACATGATGACGTTTGGCGAATGTTCTTTGACGGTGCTTCAAGAATAGGGCCACAAGGTGATATCGTCGCTGGAGTCAGGGTAGTATTAATTTCTTCCTCTGGTTTGGTCGTCAATCGGACATATTCTCTCACAGAACCTTGTTCAAACAATGTAGCCGAATATAACGCTCTGGTCATCGGACTCTGACTCACAAAAATGGTAGGGGTTAAATATCTGGAAGCGTATGGTGACTCATTAATCAGATCCGAGGCTCATATGAGGTTCGTAACTGTTTACAAAAACAAAAGTTGATCTTTATTTCAACAAACTTTGTAAAAAAGATTACAAGAATTCTGGAAAAGTACAACTGTAGGAATCCAATCTAGAAGACGATTGCTTTATTCCTTGGACTATGTGAACTTTGAAGACGATAGCCTCTGAATTTGAAGGCGATAGCCTCGAAAGAATGCAGCAGTACTTGGGCAAAAAATCCTGAACTCTCTGATATTTCTGAACTTTATGTCTGATCTCCAAGAATGAAGACTTGAAACTCTATTTATAGAGTTCTGGAAATAACTAACTTTTAGTTATTCTGAATGGCGCAAGTTGGATTGCGCATGCACTGGATTATGTAGCATTAGACTGCACAGGAAGATGTCTGATCGTGGGCCAACTGTCTTGGACACATGGCATCATTTGAGTGAAATGCGCATGATCGTGTACAGACGATTGCCACGTAGTGAGCAATTAATGGCATGAATGCCACGTGTACATTTGTTAGTTGTCATGATAAAGTATGCCACATGAATTACGCTGACTTCAGATTGCGCTAAGCTGGATGGCGCAACAGCCAGTCTGGTAGATTGTGCTACATGTACAACTGTCCTCGAGCGCTGTACGGCACAATAAACGAACAGTCTCCTCGTTCTTTGTGCTGTTGTCAGAAGATTTGATTGTGTCAGGTAATGATGACATGGCCACGTCAGCTTGCGCACTTGAGAGTGTGCGCAGTCCAGTATGCGCAATCTGGATGATGCACAATCTGACTTCTGCATAATTCATTTGAAAGATGTATTTCTTGATTTTTATGACTTTGTTGATGTGTGCAACTTAATTTTTTTAGGACCTACAAGACCCCCTTCAAAGTTTTCGAAAGTTGAATTTATTCAAAATTTCGAAATACTTTGAATTTTGAATTTTCAATCAAGTTGCGCACGTGATGATGCTGTCTGCGCAATCGGAGGGATTACCCCTATTTATTCGGCGCAATCTGAGGCAGCCGTTGCTCTTTGAAAAACTATAAATAGTTCCCTTTGTCCTTCATATTATTCTTTACTTGTTTTTATTGTGCTTGAGAGAGAGAAATCCTCGAGCCTACTCCGACTTCACTCTTTCTTCTCCGTCGACTTCATGGCTCCCAAGCGCTCCTCCGCCGCCGTCAAGGGCAAGGCCCCCGCCGAGTCTTCGGCTCGGGTTGTGCCGTGCCCTTCCTGACACGAAGCTGCGCACCCTACTTTGCGAGGTAGACAACCCGATCGAAAACCCTTTTTAGGGTTTTTTGACTTTACTGAATCTTAAAATTCATCTCTTTTTAGAGATGTGATCATACTGTGCCACCCTGTTTAGGGTTTTGGTTGTACGAACCCATTATTCTTTATTTTTATGAAGAATATCTTCTCGCACAATCGGTTGAATTGCGCTGGCAAAAGTCAGCGCAATCGGCTGATTTACGCAAGATTGTCAGCGCAATTTGATGCTTGCACAAGCTTTATCAGTGCAATCTGATGCTTGCATAATCTGATGTTTGCGCAATCTGATGACAGAATCTCTGACTTGACTTGTACTAAATTTTGTTTTTTCTGTTTGATGCAGTTAATACCAGAGAGGACCCGAATTATGAAATCTTCACAGGAACTTTAGCTGAGCCAGAATTCAAAGAAGACTTATCCTATGTACTCTTCTCACAATATGTCCTTCCATCTTCTCGCCAAGCTATCCTGATAACTCAGGATAATGAAACTTTGCTAGGTCTGATAAATGGACAGCCCTTGCAATCTGCTGATGCCATCACTCACAAGAAACCTATGTTCCTATTCGGCGATGCCATTGATAAAAGTTCTCAACCAAGACCTCGAGTTGAGTCGAGAACTTTCCAAAGGAAGGAGAAACTTATCCAGTTACCAGACATAGCTAGATGCCTTCCTCTAGCACGATATGCTCATGCAAGCCATCCTAGGAGGATGGACTGGGACATTACTCCCCTTCAACATGCACGGACAGGAAAAATCTGTGTCAAGAAAGGCCCGAACAATAGGGACATGTTCTATAGTTCTTCTGAGAGACACAGCACTTTACTAAGAGGGTTGAAGCCAGGTTGTATTCTCCCTGAGAACTCGTCTTTGTTGCTGCCGGTAAGGACACCAATTTTTGCTAACGAGTATGCAAAGGCTGAGGGTAGATATCCGGATCAGGATATCCGGCTGACCGATTTGGTGAACCCGGAGAACAGGAGGTGGAACTGTATAGCCAACTGGGCATTTGCTCAATTTGAAGATCAACTTATAGAGATCGATCTTTATAATGCGGTATATGCTACCGTATATGGCTTCCACCCAAACCCTCATCTGTTTTTGGCCCTGGCAGAGAGATATAACTATAGGACAGGGACGTTCATGACGTCCTGCGGGGAGATGGGATTGGCCCTCCATGAGATGAAGTATATCTCATGCCTACCAAATGGAGACTCCCCTTTTGAGGAGTATGTTCCCACAAACGACGAGTTAGAGAGACTGCATCGGGAAAATCCAGAAATGGTAGCAGTTTTCGATGAACTAATGTGCCATTACAATATATGTTCGTTGTATTACCAGAGCGGCTCTTCCAGCACATGTTATTCCTCCGAATGGTTACCTTATCTTTTTCTTAACCATATCGTTGAGAAGAAGACCAAAGATCATGACTCCTGCAACCCAACTTTCTTTCAACCTCTCAGCAACAGTGAAGTGATAAAGCTGATGGAAGAAAATAAGAGAATGGATATCAGAGTTACTGATGAACACCAATATCCTCCGCTCAAGCCCGGAGATTTTGTTGAAAGCTTTATAAGAATGGGCTACAGGTCCATGTCTAAAGAAGCTCAGTTGGCAGGATTTTTAATATACTGGCTCCACCGATTTGTTGTACCTAGAGCAAGCGCCGTGGACCGCTTCCACCGCGACGTACTCTTTGCTGACGTCCGGTTAGTCTTCGGCTACCGGATGGATTTGTTATCAGCGATGACCTATTGAATAAATGCAGGTCTTCGTCTGTATGTCGACTCAATGTTCAAGTGGAAGGGTGAGAAAGGGAACTTCCCAAGACTGGAGTTGCCCTACACCTATCTATTCGGGTGGTTGCTTCTGTATCATCCATCTTTGATGAACCCCGACATGGGGGCAGTTAGCGGCAGCTTTCTGTGTAGATTCTCCAGAAGCAAGTGGGTGTACGTTAGTCTGAAGGACTGCAGACGTGCCCTCAACCTTGGCAAGGGATGGAACTTTCATAGCTTCGCTCCTCCAGCTGGTTACGAGTTCATGGCGACAAATATGGTTGATCTGGGGAGGCAGCCATTAGGCCGAGCAGCTTTTGACTGACTGAAGGCGATTAGACCATCACATTTGGTATACAGATTTGAAGAGAAATGCTACCTTGAACCATATCTGCCGAGTCGCTTCGCTCATCAGTTTGGTTACGACCAATTCCATGTAGGCAACGCAATAACTTGCCTACAAGGAAAGGGGTACCTGATTGACGGTGCCAGAGCATGGGCATACTACATTGCTCGAGACACTAGGACAGTATTTTCGATGCCCAACAAGAATGATAATGGCCCAAGAATGCTATACACATATTCATTGTTCTACACAGCTGCTAATACATTTGCTGAGAACTTTAGTCTTATTGATAGCTTCACAACAGCGACACGTCTGAATAAAGGGGCTACTGCTACATTAGCTCCAGCAAATGACGAACAACATGAACCGGTGGATAATCCATTGGAAGCTTCCAGAGAAGTAAACTTTCCTGAGGAAGTTAATCAACCACTGAGAATTTCTCTGAAAGTGGTTAAGTCTCCGGCCAAGGAGAAGAAGAGAAGGAGAGAAGAACCTTCTTCTACAGTCGCGAAGAAGAAGTTGATCTTGGAACCATCATCAGAGAAGGTCACTACTAGATCACAATCCCGACAATTGGCTGAATCAACCCGAGAAGAAGCAGCTACGCTGACCTCTATTCAGAAACAGGTCGAGGTAGTAAATGTAGAGAGTCCTGAGAGGCCTCTGCATAGAAAGAAATTGGCCCACAGACGAAGAAAAAGAACGGTCTCTCCTCCAAGGCAAATCTTGTCTTCTGTAGTGGTGAATGCTGTAGCGGAAATTACTATGTCATCTCCTACTCCCGTCTCTAAGCTTAGTCCAGAGCAGAGAGAGGAAACTGAACAGAGAGAGGAGGCGGCAGAGCCCAGAGAAGAAATTGAGCAGAGAGAAGAGGCTGCAGAGCCCAGAGAAGAGGAAGCTATACGATCTCCTTCACCAGCGGCAGTAACGACTCATCTTCCTGTTATACCGGGAACAGCCCACGAGGAGGAAGATCGTCTAATGATCGAGGCATTAAATGATTGTGACTTCGGTTATCAAGAAGATGCTGATCATGCCACTGCAAATGCTAACGAAGAAGCTCCTGAGGATAGTGAAAGCGAGGAGAGCATATCATCAGAGGCTCTTAATGAGACACAAAATCTTGAAGAGGACATTGAGGTCCAGACATCTTCCAGAGCTGTTGATGACACCCTGAATCCTGAAAAAGAGGCTGAGGTGCCGGTATCTCCAGAGAAAATTGCAGATGAAGAAGTGGACCTGGAGGAAACTCCTACTGTTGATCCCCAAGGTATAGAATGAAATTAGCAATCTTCTTTTAATAGATAGCTTGATAGCTGACATTTTTATTCTTATCCATACAGAACTCGGATCTTCTCCAGCTCCTCCACCGTGCACAGATATAGTGCTTGCAACGACGATAACTAGTAGTAGTTGTCATTTATCATGTGGCTCTGAGGCAGGCAGTAGCCAGGCAGTAATGTCTGATGCTACATCTGCTAGGCTGGAATCTGTTCCAATAGATGACAGGCCTGATATTGGACCAAGCCACGGTAAGATTGCTTTTATCTTTAATCTTCTTTGACAGTAGCAAATGATAGGCAAAATGATAAAATTTTAATTTTGCAGAGGAACAACCGGGAGGAGCAACCAGCTCAACTTTAGCTCCTTTATTTAAAGAGCCCTCCGTCCAAGTGCAAGAGACTGAACGTCCCGCCGCTTCATCGTCAACAGGAGTAGCTGCTACTCCCGGTGCTTTGGCTACCAATCAGTTTGTCATTAAATCATTTACCAAGTTCTTCTTTGATTCATTGGGGCCTTTAATAGATAGAGTGATGGAGAAGGAAGAAGTTGATTTCTCCACGGTTAGAGGTCCAACATCTTACTTGGTAAATGCTATCCGTAATCAAGGAGACGAGGCGCAGGCTACTTTTCTTGATCACATATTAGATGAGCTGGAAACCTCAGTCAAGAGTTACAAAGAGCTGAGTAAATGAGAGGTAGAACTTTTAGTGCAAGCCGAATTTGAACGAATATCTCAAGAAGCTGCAGTTGAGAGAGTCAACTTCCAAATTTTGTTGGATGCTTTCACTGCCAAGTCTGCTGAGTACAATTCAAAGGTAGAAACGGTGACATCTGTTGCTGAAAGAAAAGAAAGGAGAATTGCTGAATTGAAAGCAGAGATCGCCCGTCTTCAGAAAGAACTGGAAGATGAGGTCATCCAACATCAAACTATAATTCAACAACTTGATGTTCTAACCCAAGAAAGAGATGAATATGCTGTAGCTCATCAACCTGAAATCACTCGCAGAATGGTGACTCTGCCAACCTTCAATGAAAAATCTGGGATGGAAGAAGCCAGGAAGAGAGTGATGGAATCTTGTGAAGAGCGTCTGCAAATTTTGAAGCAGTAAATTGCCAATTTGATGACACCTCCAGCCTAGTAGAAATATTCCTTGTATCTTTTTGTTTTGCAATATGAATCTTTGTAATGTCTTAAATTTTGATCAATAAAAGACAACTTTTTGGGGTTCTATTATTTATTGCATATCTTATTCAGATATAAATAATAGAGATAGAAAATATATTCAGAGGTACAGGACATGATATATTTCTCGATTCTGAAAAATAATCATATTCAATTATATCTGCTCAGAGGTAATATGGACATGGCAAATATAATTTATTGAATATCATTATTTCAATAGACAACTTAATCAAAGATGATAAGTTGCTGATAAGAATAAACTGAATGATTCGTCAAAATGTGTGAATAAAATGAATCATCGGGATGAACGGGTGAACCATCAGATGAAATGGTGGTGAAATGAACGGGTGAACCGTCAAATGGATGTGTGAACGGACAAACCGTCGGATGATGAACGGGCGAACCGTCGGATGAATATGATGAATGAACGGGTAAACCGTCGGATAATTATGGATGGAATGAACGGGTAAACTGTTGGATAGATGTGTGAACGGATGAACCGTCAAAGGGAATGAATGTAATGAACGGACGAACCATCAGATGATGGACGGGTGAACCGTTGGATGAATGTGTCGCTTCATAGTCTTACGACGCTCTGTCTATAAATAGAACAGAAAATCAGATGAGATGGTCACGTTCACTTTTCAACATAAAGATGTCATCTAGAGATGCATCCAGGAAGGCTGAGATCGTCCCGAAGGTGGAAGCGGGGACTGAAGAACATTCAGTCGAGCCGGCTTAGCAGATGACAGCGGGTGAAGGTTCATCTGCCCCCAAGCCGCCAAAGGACATCTTGGACTTCCTTCTCGAACCAAGGAAGACTGAAGAAGAAGAAGCCATGAGGATGGCTGCTTGTAAGTTCTTGGTGAGTTCCAGCAAGGATGTTCTTGGCTCTTTTGCTAATTATGTCTTTGATAAAGACGACAGTGGTCCGCGTCCCAATGTTGAGAAGGATAATAGTGATCTTCCTTGATATCATGTAATATGATTTTAAATAAAATCAAACTTTATTTATGAACTGTCTGATCATATTTACATAAAATCCCTGTTACAATTATACATAATATTTCTTGAGAAATTTGCCATTGATAGGCATCATTGCAACTCGACCGTCTAACTCTGAAAGTTGATAGGCTCCATTTGAAAAGACTTTACTGACAATATAAGGCCCTTCCCATTTTGTATCGAACTTGCCTTTGCTCGAATGAGTCATAGTCATAGGACGTCTGACTGTTAAAACGAACTCTCCTTGTTGAAAGACTCTGACTTTAACTTTGCGGTTGAAAGTCTTCGAGATACGAGCTTGATATAACTCAATATGTTGTTGAGCCATTAATCGCTTCTCATCGAGTGCTTCTAGTTTTTGAAGTCGAAGAAGATCATTGTTCTCTGTAGTGAGCTCATTAGCAATGACAATCCTTAAGGACGGAATTTGAAGTTCTAGGGGTAGAACTGCTTCACAACCATACACCAAAGAGAAGGGTGTAAAGCCTGTAGGGTTGCGGACCGTAGTGCGGTAGGCCTAAAGACATTCCCCAAGCTTTTCACTCCAGTTTCATTTGTTAGTGGATACAAACTTCTTGAGAAACTTGATGATAGTCTTGTTAAAAGCTTCAGCCAAGCCATTAGCAGCATGATTGTAGGCTGTCGAAGCGATATTGTCAATCCGGTGATCGTCACAGAACCTTGTAAACTTTTGGCTGATGAATTAAGGTCCGTTGTCATGGATGATTCGTCGAGGTACACCAAATCTATAGATGACATGGTGTTTGACAAAGTTGATGACGCTGCTGGTCTTGACTTCAGCCAATGGTATAGCTTCGGTCCACTTAGAGAAGTAGTCGGTTATTGCTAGTATGAACCGATGTCCTCTAGAAGAAGGAGGATTGATGGTACCTATGATGTCCATGCCCCAAGCTTCAAAAGGCCAGGAAGCAGCAGTCGGATGAAGGAATTCTGATGGTTGATGAATGAAATCTGCGTAGATTTGACAAGCTCGACATTTTCTTGCATATTCGATGGCATCAGATACCATAGTAGGCCAGTAGTAACCCATGCGTCGGATGCGATCCTGTAGTTTAGGACCGGGTTGATGTGCTCCACAGACACCGTCATGAGCTTCATGTAGTACTTGCTTCGCTTCACCACCAGCAAGACAGCGCAAGAGTAGGCCGTCATAAGTTCGCCGGTAGAGTGTCTTGGTGGTTTGATTGTAATAGAATCGGAGAGACCGCCGACGAATACTCGTAGCCTCCTTGGGATCTTCAGGGAGTATGTCATGGACCACAAAGTCGATGAAAAGAGTTCTCCAATCTTCACTGATAACATTGACTTCAGTAAGATTACTGAACTCAATATTATGATTGTTTTCGATGCAAAATAATTCCCGATTAGAGATGACCACTACTTGCTGTCTTTTGATAGGGATGGCTAAGACTGTTGCAAGATTAGCCAAAGCGTCGGCTTTAGTATTGCAAGCTCGGCGTACATATTCGATAAAGAAAGCTTTGAATGATATAGCCATGTTGATTGCCGCTTCAAAGTAAGGAACTAGATCTTGATGGCGAACTTCATAGGTCCCTCTAACCTGGTTAACAACCAGTTTGGAGTCACCATAAACTTCAAGACACTCGACGTCAAGTTGTTTAGCTAACTGAAGACCAATGAGTAGAGCATTGTATTCTGCCATGTTGTTGGAACAAGGCTCATCTAGGGAGTATGCTCTTTGAATAGCTGACCCGTCCGGAGAAACAAGGACAACTCCAATTCCTGCAACAATGGCACCATTGGGTCCAATCCTCGATGCACCGTCAAAGAACAGACGCCAAGTAGGAAATTCTTCAAAAATTGTATTAGATTCCAAAGTCTCGTATGGAATTTCATCATAGAGTTTAGATGTCTCTGGAACAGGATGAGCTGCTAAGAAATCCGCCAGAGCTTGACCTTTGACAGACTTTTGAGGAACATATACCATGTCATATTGGGCTAGCAGAATGGCCCATGTAGCCAGCCGAGAATTAAGTGTACTAGGCTTTTTCATCAGTACCCGAAGAGGGTTAACTCAGGATATAACATGAATAGTTTGGCCAATGATGTAATGCCGAGTCTTTTGAACAGCGAACATAAGAGCTAGGCACTCTTTTTCGACCAGACTATACTGGTGTTCAGCACCAATCATAGTACAACTGAGGTAGTAGATAGCCTGTTCATGACCTTCTTTGTTCTTTTGGGCAAGTAAAGCACCCAATGAATGATCTATAGCACGGACATACATTAAGAATGGTATGCCAGAGATTGGTGGCACCAAGACTGGTAGATTCATGAGATATCGCTTGATGTCATCAAATGCTCATTGACATTCTTCAGTCCAAATAAAAGATACACCCTTCTTCATGAGTTGAGTAAATGGTCTGCAGCGTCCACACAGATTCGAAATGAACCTTCTGATGTACGCAAGTCGACCTTGGAATCCTCGTAGCTCTTTTAGGTTGCGTGGAGGACGCATCTCTTGAATGGCTTTGATCTTCTCGGGATCCACGTGTATACCCTTAGAGGTAATAACGAAGCTGAGAAATTTGCCACTAGAGACACCCAAGAATGACTTGGTAGGATTCATTTTGAGTTGATGTTGACGCATGAGGTTAAAGATAGTTCTCAGGTCTTGGATGTGATTTTCCTTTAGACGACTTTTGACAGCGATATCGTCAACGTAGCATTCGACAATCTTGCACAGATGATCTCGAAAGATGGTACTCATGGCTCGTTGGTATGTTGCACCAGCGTTCTTGAGACCAAATGGTATCACAGTATAGCAGTAGACTCCGCGAAGAGTGCGGAAAGAAGTATGTTTTTCATCTTCAGGATTTATCCGAATCTGATTGTATCCGGAGAATCCATCCATGAAAGATATTCTTTCGAATCCACAGGTGTTGTCGATCATGACATCCGTGATAGGAAGAGGAAATTCATCTTTTGGATATGCTTTATTAAGATCCCGAAAGTCGATGCAGACTCGAGCTTTACCAGTTATTTTTAGAACTGGAACGACATTGGCTACCCAATCAGAATGCTGCTCTTCTCGAATAAAGCCACAAGCGATGAGCTTCTTGACTTCATCGTCGATTGCGTCCATCATTTCTGGCTTGAAGCGCCGTTGTTGTTGTTTGACCGGTTTTGCATTCGGCAGGATGTTCAATTTATGAGTAGCAACTTTAGGATCTAAACCTGGCATGTCTTCACAGCTCCAGGCAAAGACATCAATGTATTCTTTAATCAGAAGAATTAATTCTTGTTTATCTGCCTCTGGAAGGTTCTTGCTGATGAATATTGGACGAGGTGACCCGCTTTCTCCTACATCAACTTGAACTAATTGATCTTCAGTAGGAGCCTTTGTTCGAATCGGAGTTCCCACTGGGTATCCATTCGTTGAGCCCAAGGATCTGTTTCAGGATTTTCTTCAATATCCTCGTCATAGCCTTCTGGAAGTTCGACGGAGACCATATTAGAAGACACAGTCAGTCGATGAATTTGACCAATGCTGGTATCAGAATCCCATGATCTGGAATCAGAAGAATTAGAGCGTTCTTCACTATCAGATTCGTAAACTGCTGGGGATAACACTGGAGGAGAAGCATATCCGAGACCTCTTTTGGTCCTGCTGTAGTACATCTCTGACTTTTCTTTCGGAACAGCCGTACGGATAGGAGTTCTTCGTCCTTTACCGTAGTTGAGGCCACTCTTGAAGTCATAACCCATCTTTCGGATGATGTCTTTCGATTGTTGACTCTAACGACGGAGTTGAAGATGCCCCGTGTCATTACTTTTGCTATCATCTATATAGCTGAATTGTTGTTCCGGTCCTTTACTAAAAAGTATTGGACTTTTGCCTTTCTTACGAGCAGGAACAATACGATATGAATCTTTTGGGTGTTCGAATGAGACTTCTGTTTGAAGAGATTGTACAACTCCTATTGTAAATGACTGAAAGCTATCTAACATATCCAAATAGCACTTAGCATGATAAATGACATCAGTATACTGGAAAGTAGATGCTTTTTTATTGATTTGTACATTTGTATTTACAGCAGGACCTTTAGCCTTAGCAGGCTTGGTCAGATTGATTACAAGTGGGGGAGAAGAAGAACGTGGAGGAGGATTGGCCTTGTTACGACGGAGGTCGATAACAAGCGGCTCAGAGGAGGTGAGCTCCTTTTTTTCCTTGTTATGAGATAAATCAATAACAAGTGGCTCAGAAGAGGTGAGCTGCCTTTTTCCTTGTTACGACGTAAGTCAATAACAAGTGGCTCAGAAGAGGTGAGCTCCCTTTGATCATGATCATCATTTGATTGTTTCTGAACTGTCAAGTAAATAGCCTGGGGTTTGGAAGACTGAGGACGAGAAACACGCCCTTTGACAGTAATAATGAGGGTGTCATTAGGCACTGTTTCTTGCTCTTCTTCAGTGTCCAGAGACAGGACAACCTTCATGAATTCATCCTTGTACATACGAGCATCGTTGCAATATACTTTGACACATTTGAAAGGATAGAGATCAACAACCTCCTTTTGCACCTCTCCATTATCATCAACATATTTAAAACATTGATGGAGAGTTAAAAGGATAATGTTATGCTCGTGCAGAAATGGTCTCCCCAGCAAAGCATTGTAGGAACAACCATGATTGTCAATAATGTAGAAGGTCACTTTTGTGCGAAGATTGCCTATTTGAAGTTTTAGGCGGATCTTGCCCAGAGGCTCACTCCTTTCCTGATTGAATCCAAGGATGGTGGTGATTGTACTGGAGAGACTATGCACTGGGATCTTTAGCGCATCCAACATTGTCTTCGGCATAATACTGAGAGCAGACCCTGGATCTATCAGAATACGATCGACTTTCATTGAATCGACGTTGTTTGTAAAAACAAAAGTATGAAACTTTATTGATACAAACTTTGTATAGATTACAAGAATTCTGAGAAAGTACAACTGTAGGAATCCAATCTATAAGACGATTGCTTTATCCCTTGGACGATGTAAACTTTGAAGACGATAGCCTCTGAATTTGAAGGTGAAAGCCTCGGAAGAATGCAGCAGCACTTGGGCAAGAACTCCTGAACTCTCTGATATTTCTGAACTTTATGTCTGATCCCCTTGAATGAAGACTTGAAACTCTATTTATAGAGTTCTAGAAATAACTAACTTTTAGTTATTCAGAATGGCGCAAGTTGGATTGCGCAGGAACTGGATTGCGCAGCATCAGACTACGCAGGCAGTTGTCTGGTCGTGGGCCAACTGTCTTGGACACATGGCATCATTTGATGAAAATGCACATGATTGTGTGAATACGGTTGCCATGTAACGTGCAATTGATGGCATGAATGCTACGTATACTTTTGTCAGTTGTCATGATGAAGTGCGCCACATGAATTACGCTGGACTGGATTATACAGGCACTGGATTGCGCTGCGTGTACAGCTGTCCTCGAGCGCTGTGCGGCGCAATAAACAAACAGTCTACTCGTTCTTTGTGCTGTCCGCTGTCAGAAGATTTGATTGTGTCAGGTAATGATGATATTCTCACGTTAGCTTGCGCAGTTGAAAGTGTGCTCAATCTAGTGTGCACAGTCTGAATGATGCATAATCTGATGTATGCGCAGTTCATTTTGAAAGTTGAATTTCTTGATTTTATGGCTTTGTTGATGGGTACAACTTGATTTTTTTAGGACCTACAAGACCCCCTTCAAAGTTTTCGAAAGTTGAATTTATTCAAAATTTCGAAATACTTTGAATTTTGAATTTTAAATCAAGTTGCGCATGAACTATCTGCACAATCGAATGAATCGACTCCTACTTTTTTGGCGCAATCTGAGGCGGCCGTTTCTTTTTAAAAAACTATAAATAGTTCTCTCGATCCTTCGATTTGTTCTTTACTTGCTTTCTTATGTTTGAGAGAGAAAAATCCCTGAGCTCATTCCGACTTCTGCCTTCTTCTCCGTCGACCTCATGGCCCCAAGACGATCCTCCGCCACCGACAAGGGCAAGGCCCCCGCCGAGTCTTCGGCTAGGGTTGCACTTCGTCCTTCCCGTCACGAGACTGCGCACCCTGCTTTACGCGGTAGGCAACCCAATCGAAAACCCCTTTTTAGGGCTTTTTAACTTCACTGATCTTCAAAATCCATCTCTTTTTAGAGATGTGATCATACTGCGCCACCCTTTTTAGGGTTTTGGTTGTACGAACTGGTTATTCTTCATTTTTATGAAGAATATCTTCTTGCGCAATTGGTTGAATTGTGCTGGCAAAAGTCAGCACAATCGGCTGATTTGCGCGAGATTGTCAGCGCAATCTGACGTTTGCGCGATCTGACATCTGCATAATCTGATGCTTGTGCAGTCTGATATCTGCGCAATCTGATGCTTGTGCAGTCTGACATCTGCGCAAATCTGATGATAGAATTTTCTAACTTTGACTTGTACTAAATTCTGCTTTCTTCTGTTGGATGCAGTTGATACCAGAGAAAATCCTGAATATGAAACATTTGTAGGAACTTTATCTGAGCCCGATTTCAAAGAAGATTTATCTCATGTACTATTTCCACAGTATGCACTTCCTTCTTCTCGCCAGGCTATTTTAATAGCACAGTATAATGAGACTCTGCTAAGCCTGATAAATGGACAGCCTTTGCAATCTGCTGACGCTGTCACTCATAAGAAGCCCATGTTCCTCTTTGGAGACGCTATTGATAAAAGTTCTCAACCAAGACCACGAGTTGAGTTGAAAACTTTTCAATGGAAGGAGAAATTAATCCAATTGCCAGTCATAGCTAGATGCCTTCTACTAGCAAGATATGCTCAAGCGAGCCATCCTAGGAGGATGGAATGGGACATCACTCCTTTGTAACAGGCACGGACCGGAAAGATTTATGTTAAGAAAGGTCCGAACAACAGGGACATGTTCTACAGTTCTTCCGAACGACACAGCACTTTATTGAGGGGGTTGAAACCAGGTTGTATTCCCCCCGAGAACTCGTCTTTATTGCTACCGGTAAGAACACCGATTTTCGCCAACGAGTATGCCAAAGCAGAGGGTAAATATCCGGATCAAGACATCCGGTTGACAGGTCTGGTAAACCCAGAGATCAAAAGATGGAGCTGTATTGCCAACTGGATACTGGTCCAGTTTGAAGACAAACTCAGAGAAATTGAGCTGTATAATGCGGTTCATGCTACTGTATACGGATTCTTTCCAAATCCTCATCTGTTTTTGGCTTTAGCAGAGAGGTACAACTACAGGACAGGGACGTTTATGACGCCCTGCGGGGAGATGGGCTTGGCTTTACATGAGATGAAGTATATCTCATATTTACCAATGGGTGAGTTGCCTTACGAGGAGTACGTCCCGACCAATGACGAATTAGATAGACTTCGTCGAGAGAATTCAAAGATGGTGGAAGTCTTTGATGAGCTCCTGTGCCATTATAACATCTGCTCTTTGTATTACCAAAGTGGCTATGCTGGCACATGCTATTCATCTAAATGGTTGACTTATCTTTTTCTCAACCGCATTATCGAGAAAAAGACAAAAGATCATGACCCATGTAACCCTGATTTCTTCAATCCCCTCAGCAACAGTGAAGTTATAAAACTGATGGAGGAGAACAAGAGAATGGATATCAGAGTTGATGATGAATACCAATATCCTCCTCTTAAGGCTGGAGAATTTATGGAGAGCTTTATAAGAATGGACTACAGGTCCATGTCTAAATAAGCCCAGTTAGCAGGATTCTTGACGTACTGGTTACGTCGATTCATTGTGCCTGGAGCAAGTGCTGTAGACCGCTTCCATCGCGGTGTTCTTTTTGCTGCTGTCCGGTTAGTCTTCGGCTATCGGATGGACTTACTTTCAGCGATGACCTGTAGTATAAACGCGGGTCTTCGTCTATATGTTGATTCTATGATCAAGTGCAAGGGTGATAAGGTGAACTTCCCCAGACTGGAGTTACCTTACACATACTTATTCGGATGGTTGCTCTTGCATCATCTATCATTGATAAACCCTGCCATGGGAGCAGTTGGTGGCAGTTTTCTACGCAGATTCTCACAGAGCAGATGGATATATACTAGTTTGAGAGACTGCAGGCGAACCCTGAACCTCGGTAAAGGATGGAATTTTCTTTGCACTCCCCCTCCAACTGGTTATGAGCATATCGCAGCAAATCTGATTGACCTGGGAAGGCAACCAATAGGTCGGTTATCTTTTGAATGGCTGAAGACAATCAGACCATCCCATCTAGTATATAGATTTGAAGAAGAATGCTTTCTTGAACCATATCTGCCGAGCCGCTTTGCTCGTCAGTTTGGGTATGACCAGTTTCATGTAGGTAACGCCATTACGTGCCTACAAGGAAAAGGTTATTTGATTGATGGTGCCCGGGCCTGGGCTTACTATAATTCTCGAGACACAAAGACTGTGTTCTCGATGCCAAACAGAACCGATGCTGGTCCAAGAATGTTGTATACTTATTCACAGTTTTATACAGCTGCAAAGACATTTGCTGAAAACTATAGCCTCATTGATAGTTTTGTAACAGCAAATCGTCTGAAAAGAAGAGCAACTGACACATTAGCTCCCAATAATGATGAAGAAGATGAGCCAGTGGACGACCCATTAGAAGCTTCCAGAGAAGCCAATTTCCAAGAGGAAGTTAACCAACCTTTAAGAATTTCTCTGAAGGTTGTTAAGTCTCCGATCAAGGAGAAGAAGAGAAGGAGAGAAGAGCCTTCTTCCCCAGCTATGAAGAAGAAATTGATCTTAGAACATTCTTCATAGAAGGTTACCACCAGATCGCAATCCAGACAATTAGCTGAGTCCACTCGAGATGAAGCCGCTACACCGACCTCTGTTCAGAAACAAGTCGATGTATTAAACATAGAGAGCCCTGAGAGGCCTCTACATAGAAGAAAGAAGTTAGCTCACAAAAGAAAGAAGATAACAGTTTCTCCTCCAAGGCAAATTTTGTCTTCGGTAGTGATGAATGTTGTGGCTGGAATCACCCTACCATCTCCTACCCCTGTTTCTGAGTCTGGGCATAAACTCCTAGTCCAGAACAGAGGGAAGAGATCGAACAGAGAAATGAGGCCATAGAACCCAGAGAAAATGTTGTTGAGACAGAGCATGAAGCTTTGCCATCCCCTTTACCAATGATGGATACTACTCAACCTCCTGCTACACCGGGAGCAATCCACGAGGAAGAGGATCGTTTGATGATCGAAGCTTTAAATGACTGTGACTTCGGTTATCAAGAAGCAACTGATCATGCTGCTGCTGCTGCTAGTGAAGAGGCTCCTGAGGACAGTGAGAACGAGGAGAACACCTCATCAGAAGCTGTTGATGAGACACAAAATTCGGAAGAGGATGTTGAGATCCAGACATCTCCTCGAGCTATTGATGACACTCTGACTCCTGAAAAGGAGGCTGAGGTGCCGATATCTCCAGAGAAGATTGCTGATGAAGAAGTGGCTTTGGAGGAAACTCTAGTTGTTGCTCCCGAAGGTATTATAATGAAATTAGCAATCTTCTTTTAATAAATAGCTTGATAGCTAACATCTTTATTCTTATCCATACAGAACCCGGATCTTCCCCTGCTCCACCAGCATACATGGACATAGTACTGGCGACGACAATTGCTAGTAGCAGTCGCCATTTATCCTGTGGCTCCGAAGCAGGAAGTAGTCAGAAAATAGTGTCTGAGGCTACTTCTGCTCAACTAGAATCTGTACCAACCGATGGTAGGCCTGTTGCCGGATCGAATCATGGTAAGACTGTTTCACTTTCGATTCTTTTTGACAATAGCAAATGACAGGCAAAATGATAATATTTAATTTTGCATAGGAACAACCAGGAGGAGAGACTAGCTCTACTCTAGCTCCTCTATTCAAAGAGCCTACTGTTCGAGAAACTGAACGTCCTTCTGCCTCGTCATCAACAGGAGTAGCTGCGACTCCTGGTGCTCTAGCGATTAATCAGCTTGTTATCCAATCATTCACCAAATGCTTCTTCGAGTCCTTGGGGCCTTTGATCAATAGAATGATGGACAAAAAAGACGCTAATTTTTACATGGATAGAGGTCCGACCTCTTTCTTAGTAAAGGCCATCCGGGAGCAAGGTGACGAGCCCCAGGCCACTTTCCTTGGCCACATATTAAATGAGCTGGAAGCTTCATTAAAGAACTATAAAGAGCTCAATAAGGGGGAAGTAGAACCCTTAGTACAAGCAGAGTTTGAACAGATGGCTCAGGCAGCTGCGGTTGAAAGAGTGAACTTCCAGAATCTCTTGGATGCCTATTCTACTAAATCTGCTGAGTATAATTCCAAGTTGGAATCGGTGACCTCAACTGCTGAGAGAAAAGAGAGAAGAATTGCCGAGCTGAGAGTGGAGATTGCTCGTCTCCAAGAGGAACTGGAAAATGAAGTTACCGAGCATCAGACTGCAGTCCAACAACTTGGTGCTCTAACTCAAGAAAAAGACGAGTATGTAGCATCTCATGACGCTGAAATCACTCGCCGAATGGTAACCATGCCCGCTTTTAATGAAGAATCTGGGATGAAAGAGGCCAGGAGGAGAGTGATGGCATCTCGCGAAGAACGGTTGCAGATTCTAAAACAACAGATTACTAATCTGATGACGCCTCCGTCTCAGTAGAAAGAACATCTTGTATCTTTTTGTCTTTCTTTATGCTATGTATGTAATGTCTTAAATTTTGATCAATAAAAGACATTTTGTTGTGGCTCTATTATTTCTTGTATATCTTATTCAGATATAAATAATAGCGATAGAAAATATATTCAGAGGTGCAGGACATGATATATTTTTTGATGATTTTGTAGAAAATAATTATATTTATTATATCTGCGCAGAGGTAATGTGGACGTAGCAGAATATAATTTTTCGATTATTATTTCAATAAAGAACTTAATCAAGGATGATAAGTTGCTGATGTGGATGATTAAATGAACGAAAATAAATCGTCAAAAGATACGAACAAAATGAATCGTCGTAATGAACGGATAAACCATCGAATGATGAACCGTCAAATAATAATAAATGAACGGGCGAACCGTCGGATGAATGTGAATGAACGGATGAACCATCTGATATTAATGAACGGGTGAACCATCAAATGAATATGAATGAACGGGCGAACCGTCAGATATTAATGAACGGGTGAACCGTCAAATGAATGTGAATGAACGGACGAACCGTCAGATGATGATGAACGGATAAACCGTCGGATGAATGTGTCGTTTCATTATTTTGAGAATCTCCGCCTAACAAAAATCTGGAAGGAATGATCATTCCCACTTTTCAACATAAAGATGTCGTCCAGAGATGCATCAAAGAAGGCTGAAGTCACCCCAAAGGTTGAAGTGGGCATTGAAGAACGTCTTTCCGAACCAGTCCAGCCAAAGCAGGCGGAAACAGACGAAGGTTCGTCCGTACCCAAACCACCGCGGGATATCCTGGATTTCTTGCTTGAACCAGGAAAGACTGAAGAGGAAGAAGCCATGAGGATGGCTGCTTACAAGTTCCTGGTAGGCTCGAGCAAGGATGTCCTCGACTCTTTTGCTGATTATGTCTTTGATAAGGATGGCAGTGGTCTGCGTCCCAATGTTGAGAAGGACGATAGTGACCTTCCTTGATATTATGTAACATCGTTTATGATGAAATGAAAATCAAACTTTATTTATGAACTGTCTGATCTTATTTACATAAAATCTCTGTTACATTTATACATAATATTTCTTGAGGAATTTGCCATTGATAGGCATCATTGCAACTCGAACATCTATCTCTGAAAGTTGATAAGCTCCATTCGAAAAGACTTTGCTGACAACATAAGGTCCTTCCCACTTTGCATTGAACTTGCCTTTGCTCGAGTGAGTCATTGTCATAGGACGTCTTATTGTTAGAACAAGTTCTCCTTGCTGAAAGGCTCTGACTTTAACTTTGCGGTTGAAAATCTTTGAGATGCGGGCTTGGTATAACTCAATATGCTGTTGAGCCAATAGCCGCTTTTCATCTAGCGCTTCTAATTCTTGAAGTCGAAGAAGATCGTTATTCTCTGTAGTGAGTTCATTAGCAATGGCAATCCTTAAAGAAGGAATTTGAAGTTCTAGAGGAAGAACTGCTTCACAACCATACACCAAAGAGAAAGGTGTAAAGCCTGATTGCGGACCGTAGTTCGATAGGCCCAAAGACATTCACCAAGCTTTTCACTCCAGTTTCGTTTGTTAGTAGACACAAACTTCTTGAGGAGCTTGATGATGGTTTTATTGAAAGCTTCAGCTAAGCCATTAGCAGCAGGATTGTAGGCTGTAGAAGCAACATTGTCAATCCGATGATTATCGCAGAATCTCGTAAACTTTTGACTGATGAATTGTGGTCCATTGTCATGGATGATTCGTTGAGGTACACCAAATCGATAGATGACATGGTGTTTGACAAAGTTGATGACATTGCTGGTCTTGACTTCAGCCAGAGGTATAGCTTCAGCCCATTTGGAGAAGTAATCGGTTATTGCCAATATGAACCGATGTCCTCTAGAAGAAGGAGGATTGATAGGACCGATGATGTCCATGCCCCAAGCTTCAAAAGGCCAGGAAGCATCAGTCGGATGAAGGAATTCCGAAGGTTGATGAATAAAATCTGCGTGGATTTGACAAGCTTGACATTTCCTTGCATAATCGATGGCATCAGATACCATAGAGGGCCAGTAGTAACCCATACGTCGGATACGATCCTGTAGTTTAGGACTGGGTTGATGTGCTCCGCAGACACCGTCGTGAGCTTCACGCAGTATTTGCTTTGCTTTATCACCAGCAAGACAGCGCAAAAGTAAGCCGTCATAAGTTCGTCGATAGAGAGTCTTAGTGGTCCAATTGTAGTAAAATCGTAGAGACCGCCGACAAATACTCGTAGCCTCCTTAGGATCTTCAGGGAGTATGTCATGGACCACGAAGTCGATGAAGGGAGCTCTCCAATCTTCACTGATAATATTGGCTTCAGTAAGATTACTGAACTCAATATTACGATTATTTTCGATACAAAACAATTTCCGATTAGAGACGACCACCATATGTTGTCTTTTGATAGGGATGGCTAAGACTGCTGCAGGATTGGCCAAAGCATCTGCCTCAGTATTGCAAGCTCGGCGTACATATTCAATGAAGAAGGCTTTGAATGATGTAGCCATGTTGATTGCCGCTTCAAAGTAAGGCACTAGATCTTGATGGCGAACTTCATAGGACCCTCTAACTTGATTAACAACCAACTTGGAATCGCCAAAGACTTCAAGATACTCGACGTTTTAGTTGTTTGGCTAGCTGAAGACCGATGAGTAGAGCATTGTACTCTGCCACGTTGTTTAGAGCAAGGCTCATCTAGGGATTATGCTCTTTGAATGGTCGATCCATCTGGAGAAATGAGAACAACCCTAATTCCTGCTATAATGGCACCATTTGGTCCGATTCTGGATGCACCGTCAAAGAATAGACGCCAAGTATTCTTCGGAGACCATATTTGATTCCAACGTCTCGTCCGGAATTTTATCATAGAGTTTAGATGTTTCTGGCACAGGATGAGCTGCTAAAAAATCCGTCAGGGCTTGACCTTTGACAGACTTTTAAGGAACATATACCATGTCATATTGGGCTAGCAGAATGGTCCATGTAGCCAACCGAGAGTTAAGTGTGCTAGGATTCTTCATTAGTACCCGAAGAGGATTAACTCGGGATATGACATGAATAGTTTGGCCAATGATGTAATGTCGGGTCTTCTGAACAGCAAACATAAGAGCTAGGCATTCTTTTTCGACCGGACTATAACGGTGTTCAGCACCAATCATAGTACGACTAAGGTAGTAAATAGCTTGTTCGTGGCCTTTTTTGTTCTTTTGGGCAAGTAAAGCACCCAATAAATGGTCCATAGCACAGACATATGTTAAGAATGGTATACCAGAAATCGGTGGCACTAAGACTGGTAGATTCATGAGATACCGTTTGATGTCGTCAAATGCTCGTTGACATTCTTCGGTCTAAACGAAAGATACACCCTTCTTCATGAGTTGAGTGAATGGTCTGCAGCGTCCAGACAGATTCGAAATAAATCTCCTGATGTACGCAAGTCGACCTTGGAATCCTCGTAGCTCTTTTAGGTTGCGTGGAGGACGCATCTCTTGAATGGCTTTGATCTTCTCGGGATCCACGTGTATACCCTTAGAGGTAATGATGAAGCCGAGAAATTTGCCACTAGAGACACCCAAGAATGACTTAGTGGGATTCATTTTGAGCTGATGTTGGCGCATGAGATTGAAGATAGTTCTCAAGTAGTCAGATGTGATCTTCCTTTAGACAACTTTTGACAGCAATATCGTCAACATAGCATTCAACAGTCTTGCACAGATGATCTCGAAAGATGGTACTCATCGCTCGTTGGTATGTTGCACCAGCGTTCTTGAGACCAAACAGCATTACCGTATAGCAGTAGACTCCACGAGGAGTGCGGAAAGAAGTATGCTTTTCATCTTCAGGGTTCATCCGAATCTGATTATATCTGGAGAATCCGTCCATGAAAGATATTCTTTCGAACCCACAAGTGTTGTCAATCATGACGTCCGTGATAGGGAGAGGAAATTCATCTTTTGGACATGCTTCATTAAGATCTCGAAAATCGATGCAGACTCGAACTTTGTCGATTTTCTTTAGAACTGGGACGACATTGGCTACCCAATTAGGATGCTGCTCTTCTCGAATAAAGCCACAAGCGATGAGCTTCTTGACTTCATTGTCAATTGCGTCCATTATTTCTGGCTTGAAATGCCGTTGTTGTTGTTTGACCGGTTTTGCATTCGGCAAAATGTTCAGTTTATGAGTAGCAACTTTTGGATCTAGTCCTGGCATGTCTTTATAGCTCCAGGCAAAGATATCAATGTATTCTTTAATCAGAAGAATTAATTCTTATTTTTCTGCCTCTGGAAGTTTTTTGCTGATGAATATTGGACGAGGTGACCCGTTCTCTCCTACATCAATTTGAACTAATTGATCTTCGGTAGGAGGTTCCCTTTGTTCGAATCGGAGTTCCCACTGGGTATCCATTCGTTGAGCCCAAGGATTTATTTCAGGATTTTCTTCAATATCCTCGTCATAGCCTTCCAGAAGTTCAATGGAGACCATGTTAGAAGATACAGTTAACCGATGAACTTGACCAATGCTGGTGTCAGAATCCCATGATCTGGAATCAGAAGAGTTAGAACGCTCCTCACTATCGGATTCAGAGCCTGCTGGGGATAATGATGGAGATGAAGCATATCCAAGACCTCTTTTGGTCCTGCTGTAGTACATCTCTGACTTTCCTTTCAGAATAGTTGTACGAAGAGGAGTTCTCCGTCCTTTACCGTAGTTGAGGCCACTCTTGAAGTCGTAACCCATCTTTCGAATGATGTCTTTTGATTTTTGACTGTAACGACGGAGTTGAAGATGCCCCGTGTCATTAACTTTGCTATCATCCGTGTAGCTGAACTGTTGTTCCGGTCCTTTACTAAAAAGTATTGGACTCTCGCCTTTCTTACGAGCGGAAACAATACGATATGAATCCTTTGGGTGTTCAAATGAGACTTCAGTTTGAAGAGATTGTACAACTCCCATGGTAAATGAATGAAAGCTATCTAACATATCCAAATAGCATTTAGCATGATAAGTGACATCAATATACTGGAAAGTAGATGTTTTTTCATTGATTTGTATATTTGTATTTACAGCAGGACCTTCAGCCTTAGCAGGCTTTGTCAAATTGATTACAAGAGGGAGAGAAGAAGAACGTGGAGGAGGATTGGCTTTGTTACGATGAAGGTCGATAACAAGCGGCTCAGAGGAGGTGAGCTCCCTTTTGTCCTTATTATGAGTTAAATCAATAACAAGTGGCTCAGAAGAAGTGAGCTACTTTTTCTCTTTGTTACGACGTAATTCGATAACAAATGGCTCAAAAGAGGTGAGCTCACTTTGATCTTGATCATCAATTGATTGCTTCTGCACTGGCAAGTGAATAGCCAGTGGCTTGGAGGATTGAGGACGAGAAACATGCCCTTTGACAGGAATGATAAGGGTGTCATTAGGCACTGTTTCTTGCTCTTCTTCAGTATCCAAAGACAGGACAACCTTCATGAATTCGTCCTTGTACATACATACATCGTTGCAGTATGCTTCGATGCCTTTGAAAGGATAGAGATCAGCAACCTCCTTTTGCACCTCTCCATTGTCATCAACATATTTAAAACATTGATGGAGAGTCGAAGGGACAATGTTATGCTCCTGCAGAAATGGTCTTCCCAGCAAAGCATTATAGGAACAACCATGATTGTCAATAATATAGAAGGTAACCTTTGTGCGAAGATTGCCTATTTGGAGTTTTAGGCGAATCTTGCCCAAAGGCTCACTCCTTTCCTAATTGAACCCAAGGATGGTGGTGATTGTACTGGAGAGACTATGCACTGGGATCTTCAACGCATCCAACATTGTCTTCGGCATAATGCTGAGAGCAGATCCTAGATCTATCAAAATACGATCGACTTTCATCGAGTCGACATATCCTGTATAGTAGAGAGGACGATCGTGCCTATTATCTTCCATAAACATGTCATCCTGTATGAAAGTTATGTTTGAAATTAACTCCAATACGCTATGACAATGGAGGCAAGAGACCGGTTCTGCTTTTGGCTTCTTCAGAAAGACTAAACAGGTTTCAGCTTGCATGAGAGCCTAACTTAAAGTTTCCCGAATCTCTTTAGAGAGGCGCAAGTGCTCGAAGATCGACAGCTGGGCCGGTGTATTGGCCAACTGCGCTAAAATATTAAAATTGTAAGGCTTTTCAAGTCCAGAAGGAGATGTCTTCTTCAAAGGTTTGTCGAAGCGGACTTGCTGTTTGCCTTTGTCAGCGACCGTCGGCTTGGGAGGAATAGGTATCACAACCGGCAAGGAGGTAGTAGGATTATCCTCAGTGGAAGCAGGCCGCACTGGAGCAGGCTCAGAGGAAGAAGCAGGATTCTCTTGGATTTCGGGGTAATCTTTTAGATAAGTTTTCCCTGATCTGGTGCCTAGCAGAATTTCTTTATCAACTATGGGGTCAAAAGATACCATATTGCAAATCTTTGTCTTGCTCTTGGAGCGATCTTTCTTCTTGGAGGAAGAGGGCAGTTCAAACTCCGAAGCAAGATCCGGATGAATCCACATAATCTTGCCATTGTCAAGAGACAAGGGGATGAGACCTGCACTTCGTGGAGAAGGGAGATTCTCGATCTCGAGAGTAGCTTTGGGGATAGGAATAACGCCGTGCTGCACCATCTGGGGCGGGAAGTCACCGAATTAAACTGAGACCATATTTGCGGTAACAGTCTTTTTATCTTGTTACAGAGTGAACGCCAACATTGACCAGCTCCTGGATTTTGTCTTTGAGCACATAACATGCTCGAGTGGGATGTCCGATGAACCTGTGATAGACACAATACTTGGGATGATCAGTCTTACCGACTTCATCAGGCTTCTTTGGATCTGGAAGTTGGATTTTATTTCTTTTGATTAAGCAATCAAAGATGCTCGCTGTGTCATTCTCATCAAAGGAATATTCTACTTTAGGACGAGGTTCCCTTGGTGGAGGTGCTGAAGGAGTAGAAGTAGACGTAGGAGGAGCTACGTTGACCGCAAGAGATTCTTTATTCTTGTTCAAATTGATGTTCAAAGTTTCTTTTGCTTTGCGATATTCTGACGATTGCCACCACCTGATGTTTGGTGTTCATCCCGGTCGGGGTTAGACATTTGTACCCCTAGCTGCTTGAATTTGTCGGCGCTAACTTCAGCTACTTTAGCGTTGACAATGAAGGATGGCCAATCTTAGAACTGAGTAGATCCTGTCCACATGCTAGTGATAGGCAATAGATTTGCCTTACAGGTGTCTATGGTGACAGCAGCCGGAGTTCCAGGAGGCATTTTCAAAGCTTCTCGGCGAAACCTTTCAATAAAACTCTCAGCAGTTTCATTATGCCTTTGTTTGATTTTATTGAGGGCTGACATAGTCATATCTTTGATCCCCTCGTAAAATCATTCCAAGAAGATTTGCTTTAAGCCAGAGAATGAGGTGATACAACCATCGGGCAAACTTCTATACCAATCGTATGTTACGCCGGCTAAACAGCCGACGAATACTCTGGTAAGAAGAGCGTCATTTGGTTGAAGTTGGACAGTCATAACCTCAAAGTGGTTAATGAACTGACTGGGAGATGTGCTGCCATCAAACAGCGAGATGGTTGGAATCTTGTACTTCGGAGGAAATGGAACTTCCTTCCATTCAACTGGGTAAGGTTGTTTGATCCCCAACCTTTGCAAGTTGTCCTTCTCCTTGAAAGCTTCGAACTGAGTCTGCAAGAGCTTCACAGCTTCATTGGCATCTTCCACTCATGTAGAAGGAGCACGCTGAACCACAGTGTTAGGAGGAGGAACAGCATGATAAGCACTACCCCCAGCACCTGACTGACTGGGTGTAGGTTAAACTTGTATAGGAGGTACTGGAAGAGATGCTACCCCCAGCCCTGCATTGACAGGCACCGACGATGCTATAGTTTCAGGATTTGCAGGTGGTACAGTCGGTGGCACTGTGTGCTGGGCCACAATGATGGAATGCATACTTGCGACCCTTTCAGCCATTGTCTTCAGCTTATCTTCTAGTACAGCTATTCTTTGTTCTTGACTAGCTGAACTGGAAGCATCTGGATCTTCATTGACAACATAAGCTGTCACTTCTCTGGGCACAGTGGAGGACACTGTCTGCTCTGAGCTTTCGCTATATGTATCATAGTTAGAGAAAGAATCATCTCCTGAATGAGAAGGAAGGAGACGTTCAGAAGGATCTTGAAGATTCCTTTGACCGATTGTGTCTCGGCTTCTGGATCTGGTATGTTGGAATACTCCTTCAGAGGATTCTTGGAGTAAATCCAAATACCGTTGGCTTGGCTTGCGATGCTTCCCGTACTTAGAGCACTTCTTACCTCCAGTGTCTCTAGAAGTCATGTTGACAGAAGCATACAAAACCTCGTCTTCATCTTCTGACATAGGTTCAGAGTTAGGAAAATTCAGACGATCGAAGACAGATCGTCTTGTTGTTTGACAACAACACTTGATGATAACTTTGTAGTTACAGTGATGTCCAAGTGGTTGCACTGGGGATGGTAAGATGTTGTCCCGTTTTTGCTTGAGGTGTTCTCGGAGATCAGGAACAGCAATGGGACGGGAAGAAGTTCGAGGGATGTGTTCTTTGATAATTTTCGGAATGTGGTTCCGGTTCTTTAAATGTTTTGTCCCTTGAATGTACAGGGAAGTGCTTATTTCATTGGCATAGGTGTCCGGATTCTTGATCCTGGAAGTTTGCTTCTGATGATGTTTGGTTTTCGGCATTGGCTGTTTGCGTTTCACCGAAGTTGGCCTGTTGAGATAAGTTCTTAGATCAGCAAACTCACCCCCAGGGGTTTCTGTTTGAGACACCAACAATTTTTCCTGTCTTGAACGGAAGTTTTTGAGGGTTGGGAGATCTTGGAATTCTACTACCGGAGTAGGCAGAATACCTCTCTGATCAGTACAAGTTCTTTTAACATGGAGAGAAGAATCCTTGTTTAAAAGAGTTTTTGTACTGACTGATGCCGAGGCACGTTCAGTGTGATCTTCTACGGTAAAGACCGAAGAAGACTGAGAAAAGACCAAAGGGCCTTTTCCTTTGTTTTGTAAAGAAGGGTTAGCTAAAGAGCGTTTCCCTCTGTTGTCTTCTAAGTCAAGAGACGAGGAAGTTTGAGAAAAGACCAAAGGGCCTTTTCCTTTGTTCTAGAGATGAGGAGGAATAGCCAAAAGACTACCCCCAGTGGATTGTGCAGGAGCAACAGGGTGTTGGAGAGGAGCAGCACTCTTCTCCTTGTTGTGAGAAGAAGAGAGATTAGCCAAAGGGCTGTCTCTCTTGGATTGTGCAAGCACAGTTTGCACATGAGTTGATGGCGCACTGGCAAGTTGTGCAGGAGAGTCTTTGGCAGATAACTTTCTGGTTCTGGCCACAAACACTGTGGTTTGCGCATCAGGAGTTCTGGCCATAGAGTGTTTGGGGTGCACTCTAGTTGCTGGAGTATTAATTTGTGCAGGAAGATTGGCAGCCAACTGCGCCAGAGGCAGAGGAGTCTTGCACCTTGATAGGGCAGCATATGAAGTCTCTTGTGCACTGGCAATAGCAAATTGTGCAGCATCCTTGACAGCAAAAATATTAGAATGTACAGCTGTCTTAGAGGCAGAATCAGCAGACTGTACAGCAGTCTTCTTAACAGAATGAACAGACTACGCAGCATTCTTAGGGACCCACACTAGACGTACTTTGCTTGTGGCAGAAGTTGTTGCAGTACGAGGGGTGGTCCTGGAGTTGATCATGGCTTCGTAGGCCGTCTGGTTGACCTTCACAACCAGCGTCTTCTGCGTCTTCCCGATAGACGCAACGTCACATTGAGTTGTCACTTCCTCGTCGGAGGAGAAAGTCTTCCTCAGCAGAGTCGCCATTTTGTTTGCAAAAACAAAAGTATAAACTTTATTGATACAAACTTTGTAAAGATTACAAGAATTCTGAGAAAGTACAACTGTAGGAATCCAATCTAGAAGACGATTGCTTTATCCCTTGGGCGATGTGAACTTTGAAGACAATAGCCTCTAAATTTGAAGGCGAAAGCCTCGGAAGAATGCAGCAGCACTTGGGCAAGAACTCCTGAACTCTCTGATATTTCTGAACTTTATGTCTGATCCCCTTGAATGAAGACTTAAAACTCTATTTATAGAGTTCTAGAAATAACTAACTTTTAGTTATTCTGAATGGCACAAGTTGAATTACGCAGGAACTGGATTGCGTAGCATCAGACTGCGTAGGCAGTTGTCTGGTCGTGGGCCAACTGTCTTGGACACATGGCATCATTTGATGAAAATGCGCATGTTCGTGTGAATACGGTTGCCACGTAACGAGCAATTGATGGCATGAATGTCACGTGTACTTTTGTCAGTTGTCATGATGAAGTGTGCCACATGAATTGTGCTGACTTCGGATTACGATGAGATGGATTGCGCTGGGCTGGATTATGCAGGCACTGGATTACGCTACATGTACAGCTGTCCTCGAGCGCTGTGCGGTACAATAAATGAACAGTCTCCTCGTTCTTTGTGCTGTCAGCTGTCAGAAGATTTGATTGTGTCAGGTAATGATGATATTGCCACGTCAGCTTGTGCAGTTGAAAGTGTGCACAATCTAGTGTGCGCAATCTGAATGATGCGTAATCTGATGTATGTGCAGTTTATTTTAAAAGTTGAATTTTTTGATTTTATGGCTTTGTTGATGGGTGCAACTTAATTTTTTTTAGGACCTACAGACGTATCCTGTATAGTAGAGAGGACGGTCGTGCCTATTGTCTTCCATCAGCATGTCATCCTGTGTGAAAGTTATATTTGGAATTAACTCCAACACACTATGGCAATGGGGGCAAGAGACTGGTTCTGCTTTCGGCTTCTTCAGAAGGGCTAAACAGGTTTCGGCTTGCATGAGAGCCTCACTCAGAGTTTCCTGAGTCTCTTTGGAGAGACGTAAGAGCTCGAAGATGGACAGCCGGGCCGGTGTATTGGCTAGTTGAGCCAAGATATCAAAATTGTAAGGCTTTTTAAGTCCTGAAGGAGAAGACTTCTTCAACGGTTTGTCGAAGCGGACTTGTTGTTTGCCTTTGTCAGCTACCGTCGGCTTGGGAGGAATAGACTCTACAACCGGTAAGGATGCAGTAGGGATATCTTCAGTAGAAGCAGTCTGCACTGGAACAGGCTCAGAAGAATAAGCAGGATTCTCTTGAGCTTTAGGGTAATCCTTTAGATAGGCTTTCCCTGATCTGGTACCTAATAAGATTTCTTCGTCGATTATAGGGTCAAAAGACACCATGTTGCAAGTCTTTGTCTTGCCTTTGGAACGGATTTTCTTCTTGGATGAAGAAGGAAGTTCGAACTCTGAAGCAAGATCCGGATGAATCCACATAATCTCGCCATTGTCAAGAGACAAGGGGACGAGACCTTCACTTCGTGGAGGAGAAAGATTCTCGATCTCAAGAGTAGATTTGGGGATAGGAATAAAACCGTGCTGCACCATCTGGGGCGGAAGGTCGCCGAATTGAACTGAGACCATGTTTGCGGTAACAGTCTTCTCGTCTTGCTGCAGAGTGACAACACCAGCATTGACCAGCTCTTGTATTTTGCCTTTGAGCACATAACATGCTCGAGTAGGATGCCCAATGAACCTGTGATAAATACAGTACTTAGGATGATCAGTCTTACCGACTTCATCAGGCTTCTTGGGATCCGGGAGCTGGAGCTTATTGCTTTTGATCAAGCAATCAAAGATGCTAACAGTATCATTCTCGTCAAAAGAGTACTCTACTTTCGGACGAGGTTCTCTTGGTGGAGGTGCTGAAGGAGTAGAAGTGGACGTAGGAGGAGCTACGTTGACCGCTAGGGATTCTTTGTTCTTGTTCAAATTGATGTTCAAAGTTTCTTTTTCTTTGCGATTGTTCTGGCGATTGCCACCACCCGATGTTTGATGTTCATCCCGGTCGGGGTTAGACATTTGTACCCCTAGCTGCTTGAATTTATCGGTGCTAACTTCAGCTGCTTTAGCGTTGACAATGAAGGATGGCCAATCTTGGAACTGAGTAGACCCTGTCCACATGCTGATGATAGGCAAAAGATTTGCCTTGCAGGTGTCTATGGTGACCGCAGCCGGAGTTCTAGGAGTCATTTTCAAAGCTTCCTGGCGGAACCTTTCAATAAAACTCTCAGCAATTTCATTGTGTCTTTGTTTGATTTTATTGAGGGCTGACATAGTCATATCATTGATCCCCTCATAGAATCATTCCAAGAAGATTTGTTTTAAGCCAGAGAAGGAGGTGATACAACCATTGGGCAAACTTTTATACCAATCGTATGCTACGCCGGCTAAACAGCCGACGAATACTCTGGTAAGAAGAGCGTCATTTTGTTGAAGTTGGACAGTCATAACCTCAAAGTGGTTAATAAACTGACTGGGAGAAGTGCTGCCATCAAACAGCGAGATGGTTAGGATTTTGTATTTCGGAGGAAATGGGACTTCTTTCCATTCCACTGGGTAAGGTTGCTTGATCCCCAACCTCAGCAAGTTATCCTTCTCCTTGAAAGCTTCGAATTGAGTTTGCAGGAGCTTAACAGCTTCATTGGCATCTTCCACTGATGTAGAAGGAGCAGGCTGAGTCACAGTGTTAGGAGGAGGAACAGCATGATAAGCACTACCCCCAGCACCTGACTGACTTGGTGTAGGTTGGACTTGTACAGGAGGTACTTAAAGAGATGCTACCCCCAGCCCTGCATTAACAGGCACCGACGATGCTATGATTTCAGGATTTGTTGGAGGTACGATCGGTGGGACTGTATGCTGGGCCACAATGATGGAATGCATACTTACGACCATCTCGGCCATGGTCTTCAGCTTATCTTCTAGTGCAGCTATTCTCTGTTCTTGACTAGCTGAACTGGAAGCATCTGGATCGTCAGTGACAACATAAGCTGTCACTTCTCTGGGTACAGTGGAGGACACTATCTGTTCTTAGCTTTTACTGTATGCATCATAGTCGGAGAAAGAATCATCTCCTGAGTGAGAAAGAAGGAGACGTTCGGAAGGATCTTGAAGATTCCTTTGACCGATTGTGTCTCGGCTTCGGGATCTGGTATGTTGGAATACTCCTTCAGAGGATTCTTGGAGTAAATCTAAATACCGCTGACTCGACATGTGAGGCTTGCCGTTCTTGGAGCACTTCCTACCCCCAGTGTCTCTGGAAGTCATGTTGACGGAAGCGTACAAAACCTCATCTTCATCTTTCGACATAGGTTCAGAGTTAGGAAAGTTCAGACGATCAAAGACAGATCGTCTTGTTGTCTGGCAACAACACTTGATGACCACTTTGTGATTGCAATGGTGTCCAAGTGGTTGCACTAGGGATGTTGAGATATTATCCCGTTTTTGCTTGAGATGTTCTCGGAGATCGGGAACAGCAACGGGACGAGAAAAAGTTCAAGGGATGTGTTCTTTGATAACATTCGGAACATAGTTCCGGTTCTTCAAATGTTTCGTCCCCTGAGTGTATAGGGAAGTTCTCACTTCATTGGCATAGGTGTCCGGATTCTTGATCCTGGAAGTTTGCTTCTGATGCTGATTGCTCTTCGACATTGGCTGTTTACGCTTCACCGAAGTTGGCCTGTTGAGAAACGTTCTTAGATCAGCAAACTCACCCTCAGGGCTTTCTGTCCGAGACACCAGTAATTTTCCCTGTCTTGAACGAAAGATCTTAAGAGTTGGGAGATCTTGGAACTCTGCTACCGGAGTAGGCAGAATACCTCTCTGATCAGTATACTTCCCTTTGGCAAGGAGAGAAGAAGAATCCTTGTGAGAAAGGGTTCTTGTACTGACTGGTGCCGAAGCACATTTAGATTGATCTTCAACGGTAAAAACCGAGGAAGATTGAGAAAAGATCAAGGGGCATTTTCCTTTGTTTTGGGAAGAAGGGTTAGCTAAAGAGCGTTTCCCTCTGTTGTCTTCCAAGTCATGGGACAAGGAAGTTTGAGAAAAGACCAAAGGGCCTTTTCTTTTGTTTTGGGGAGGAGAAGGAATAGCCAAAAGACTACCCCCAGTGGATTACGCAGGAGCAGCAGAGTGTTGGAGAGGAGCAGAGCTTTTTCCTTTGTTGTAGAAAAAGGAGAGATTAGCGAAAAGGTTGTCTTTCTTAGATTGCGCAGGCACAGTTTGCGCATGGGTTGATGGCACATTGGCAGATTGCGCAGGATGTCTTCTGGCCTAAACCACAGTGGTTTGCACAGTAGGAGCCTTGTTGCCAGAGTGCTTGAGTTGTACTCTGGTTGCTGGAGTAGTGGACTGCGCAGGCAGAGTAGCAGCCAACTGCACCAGAGGAACAGGAGTCTTGTATTTTGACAGAGCAGCATATGATGTAGGTTATACACTGGCCACATCAGACTGTGCACGAGTAGTAGAGGCAGATCGTGCAACAACAGAGACAACAGACTGTGTAACAGTCTTAGCAGCAGAGACTTTAGACTGCGCAGCAGTCTTGGTGGCAGAATCAACAGACTGCACAGCAGTCTTCGTGATAGGATCAACAGACTGCGCAGTAGTCTTTGGGATCCATACTGGGCGCACTTTGTTCGTAGCAGAAGTTACTGTAGTGCGAGGAGTGGTCCTGGAGTTGATCATGGCTTCATAGGCCGTCTGGTTGACCTTCACAACCAGCGTCTTCTGCGTCTTCCCGATAGACGCAACATCACTTTGAGTTGTCACTTCCTCGTCGGAGGAGAAAGTCGACCCCAGCAGAGTCGCCATTTTGTTTACAAAAACAAAAGTTGATCTTTATTTCAATAAACTTTGTAAAGAAGATTACAAGAATTCTGGGAAAGTACAACTGTAGGAATCCAATCTAGAAGACGATTGCTTTATCCCTTGGACTATGTGAACTTTGAAGACGATAGCCTCTGAATTTGAAGGCGATAGCCTCGGAAGAATGCAGCAGTACTTGGGCAAGAACTCCTGAACTATCTGATATTTCTGAACTTTATGTCTGATCCCCAAGAATGAAGACTTGAAACTCTATTTATAGAGTTCTGGAAATAACTAACTTTTAGTTATTCTGAAGCGCAAGTTGGATTGCGCATGCACTGGATTGCACATCATTAGACTGCGCAGGCAGTTGTCTGATCGTGGGCCAACTGTCATGGACACATGGCATCATTTGATTGAAATACGCATGATCGTGTACAGACGGTTGCCACGTAGTGAACAATTGATGGCATGAATGCCACGTGTACATTTGTCAGTTGTCATGATGAAGTGTGCCACATGAATTGCGCTGACTTCATATTACGCTGGGCTGGATGACACAACAGCCAGTCTGGTAGATTGCGCTGCATGTACAGCTGTCCTCGAGCGCTGTACGGCGTAATAAACGAACAGTCTCCTCGTTCTTTGTGCTGTCAGTTGTCAGAAGATTTGATTGTGTCAGGTAATGATGACATGGCCACGTCAGCTTGCGCACTTAAGAGGGTGCGCAGTCCAGTATGCACAATCTGGATGATGCGCAATCTGACTTCTGCGCAATTCATTTGAAAGATGTATTTTTTGATTTTTCATGACTTTGTTGATGGGTGCAACTTGATTTTTTTAGGACCTACAGTAACGAGGACCTGATTCCTTATCATCAGACAGCAATTGCCATCATTGCAACCATGGAGGGGTTCTTTATAGAGCATATTCCTAGGCTCCAGAATATTGAAGCCAATGCCCTAGCAGGCCTCGCCGCTTCTTTGGCGGTTCCAAATTATGCTCATCATCTAGTTGACGTGATAGGCCATGAGTTGGTCTGTCCCAAAAATAATATTTAACTGGATATGAGTTACTCTGCCTAGATAACCAATAACGTGCAAGACTGGAGACTCCCGTTCATCAACTTTGAAGTCTACGGAATCCTGCCTGAGAATATGAAAGAAGCAACTTCAATCAGAAGGCGTTCTCTCAGATTCTTTTATGACACAGAAACAAAAATGTTATATCGACGATCTGACGACGGGCTGCTGTTAAGATGTCTGTCAAATACAGAAGCCAGAGAAGCCTTATACGAGGCTCATGATGGCGTTTGTGGGGCTCACCAACCAGGACCGAAGTTGCAGGACCGTCTCCGTCGGATGGGCTATTACTGGCCTACGATGGTAGCAGACGCAGTCGACTATGCAAAGAAGTATAGGGCTTGTCAGATCCACGCAAATTTCATACATCTGCCATCCGAATTTTTGCACCCAACGGTGGCCTCTTGGCCATTTGAAGCATGGGAAATGGACATTATTGGCCCAATCAGCCCGCCGTCGTCCAAAGGGCACTGGTTTATACTTGCAATCACCGACTACTTCTCTAAGTGGGCGAAAGCTGTTCTGCTGGCAGAGGTAAAGACATCAAACGTGATCAGTTTCATAAAATATCACGTCATTTACCATTTTGGACTGCCACGGAGGATCATTCATGATAATGGTCCGCAGTTCGCAAGCCATGCCTTTTATCGATTCTGTGATAAGAATCGGATTTAGAATGTTGCTTCAACAGCATACAACCTATCAGCTAATAGTCTGGCCGAAGCCTTTAACAAGACCATAATCAAGCTTCTTAAGTAGTTCGTATCTTCAAACAAACGTGACTGGAATGAAAAGTTGGGCGAATGCTTATGGGAGTACCGCACTATGAGTTAGACGACTACAGGAAATACACCGTTCTCTCCGGTGTACGGGAGCGAGGCAGTTCTCCCATTGGAGACTCAGATCCCCTCACTTTGTGTGGCCCTTACTTACCGGTTGACATCGGACGATAACTACCGCCAACGGCTACAAGAATTGAAAGCTTTAGACGAGAAGCGCTTGCAAGCTCAACAAAGCATCGATCTCTATCAAGCACGCATCTCTCGGACCTTCAATAAGAAAGTCAAGCAGAGGACATTCCAAGTAGGCGATCTCGTCTTGGCCGTTCGCAGACCGATGGTCATGACTCACAAAATCGTCGGTAAATTCCAGCCCAAGTGGGAGGGTCCATTCATTATCGAGACTGTATTCTCCAACGGCGCATACCGACTCGCGAAGCAGAATGGAGACTTTCTCATGATGCCTATAAACAACAAATTGTTAAAGAAATACTATCTCTAAGGACATGCTGGTACTTCCTCAGACCACCAAATCTCCCAGGCCATCGAGTTATGTACACCAAGTACCTCTGAACTCACATCTATTTTACTCCGAGTAGATTCACATCGCATCTCCCTGAGTGACGAGTCATGTATGTTGATACCTCTGAACTTCCACTCTAATGCTTTATCACTAAGAGTCTGCCTATCTTATCGTTATCTCTGAGCAAACTTCCTGGTCCTGATTATCGTGTGTCACGTCCATATTACCTGTGATACCGATAGTCTTCCAACTTAATACCTATACCCAACCCGGGATAAAAGACATGGTGTTAAGACCATAAAACCCATCACGTCCATATTACTTCTATTGGGTTTTGTCTCAAAATCTATTACTCGCACCACCAATGCACAGAAGAGTAATAGGTCCACCAAAGATTATTTCTGATTATCATGTGTCACATCCATATTACCTCTGATACCGATAGTCTCCCGACTCAACACCTGTACCCAACCCAGGATAAAAGACATGGTGTTAAGACCACAAAACCTATCACGTCCATATTACCTCTGTTGGGTTTTGTCTCAAAATCTATTACTCGTACCACCAGTGCGCAGAAAAGTAATAGGTCCACCAAAGATTATTCTTGATTATCATGTGTCACGTCTATATTACCTCTGATACCGATAGTCTCCCGACTCAACACCTGTACCCAACCCGGGATAAAAAGACATGGTGTTAAGACCACAAAACCTATCACGTCTATATTACCTCTGTTGGGTTTTGTCTCAAAATCTATTACTCGTACCACCAGTGCACAAAAGGATAATAGGTCTACAGAAGTTGTCCTAAGCTATTACACGTACCATGTCACGACCCGTACCCTAGGTAGGGGCACAAGTGCGTGACAACGCCCAGCCTACACCATAAAAATAACGTAGAATACTGTAGGTCTACTAGCCAACAAATAGTATATAATAACCTGTCATCTCTGCACGGAGGTATATAATATGAAATACTGATAAACTCAATCACAATCTAGAAGGAAGAATCATGGCACGAAGACTAGATAGATAAAAACCACAAGTCAAATATCCAGCTCAACAACGAGATAGAGACACAAAGTAATATAGTTATACAATCCAAAATATAATAACATATACATAAGTAGCAAGCTGGAGACAAGGTCCAGTCCAAAACAACTCTAACTAAGCAATAGGTAAAGTCTCGTCAGACGGAGCTAAGCCCTGTTGAGCCAAGGTCTCCAAGTCTAAGCCCACTACGTCATCCGGACCGTAGTAGGTACAGTAATTCTCCTCATCAGCATCTGTAATATTTTGTCAACATATCCAGTCAGGATGGAACGAGTACAATCAACTAACAACATTTCACAAGATATGACAAAAGCTGTAAGACTGTAAATAGAGAGTATATACAAGAAATCATGGAATGTACATGTGAGTATCATGGCATGGTAAACTGTAAATCTAGAGCTAGAACAAGGCAAGTAAAACTGATCATGGCATGTACAAGAATCAAGAATCATATATCTAGGTGTGTGAGTACTAGCTACAATATATGGCCGGCTTGGGAACTTGCACAATAGTAAAAGGCCCGGCTAACCATACGTGGGGTGTATGATCAACACTCATAATCAATAGGTGCACAATAGACATTTACCACATATCTACACTAATACTCCCCGCCCCCGACTGGTAGAGTAGATCCAAGCAAGACACGTTACGACACGGGATTCTGCGAGAATGGAGCAAGTCTCCTCGAGAATCGGTGTCCATATACTGCACAAGAACTACAAGGGGGCTTGCACAATACATACCAAGATAACGAGGAATAACATCTCATGTCGGGATCCATGAATACCAATCCGTGTGACCAATGTGTCGAGAACAAGCATATCTACACTAATCACATGAATTATAACAACTATCATAAATTGAAAAGTTACCAAAGAATGTACTCGCCTATAATGTGATGGATAAGTCGACTGAGTCCAAGAACAGTGCCTCGAGGACCTATAGATGGAATATTGTATCAATATAATGGTTTGGAAGTGAAATTAAGTCATACTGAGTCAAACTAGGTCAAGACACGTCAAACTAAGTCAATCTAGGTCAAACAAGGTCAAACTAGATTGTACAGGGTCAATCTAAGTCATATTAGGCCTAACAAAGTCAAATTGGGTCAATGCAAGTCAAACAAAATTAAACTAGGTTGATTTAAGTCAACAGTTGACTTATAGTTGACTTTTGGTCAACTGGTCAACTCTGGTCAACCCTAGGTCAACTCTAGGTTAACTTTAGGTCAAACTTGGCTAACGTTGACTAACAGTTGACTTTGGGTCAACTGATCAAGTTTGGTCAAGTTCTAGTAAATTTTAGGCTTCGGTTGACTTTTGGTCAAAATAGTCAACCGTGGTCAACCAAGGTCAAAACTAGTCCAAGTCCACTATTCCTAACCATTACCAACCGTAATATCCTAATTTTAGCTATATCTTAAAGTATTAAACCCATATATGTGAAATGGGTATTATCCCTACTTATCCCATTTACCCTTCTACTCTAGTACTAAGGCCAAGTAGCTTTACCTTAGGAGTTTCGCTCCCGGCTTCCTAGGGTAGTAGGATACTAGCCTACACTATCATTACCTATCAAGCTTCCTAGGTAAAGTGGACATCCAGTCCATCTTACGTTCCATGTTGTTGATTTACCCATTATCTTGAGTATCGCAAGATACTTAATGATATCGTGTGATACCGTCCTTCTAATCCCACACGAAATCCCGATTTTAACTTAGGAGCCTACCCACAAAATCTAATTCACATATCTAAGTCATATTTCAAATTTGGACGCGTTTCGACACTCCTAACTCAAAATTACCCTTCCACTCACTATCCAACTATTCCCTATTTCTTTCTATAGCTAAGCTTTAACCCACAAACTCCAATCCACTCTAATCCCACTCCACATACCCACTCATAGGCCACTTTAGGAGGGGTATATATGGTTATATATAGGTATATATGGGGGTATATATATGTATATATTGGTATATATATAGGGGGTTTTGTCGGGGGTTAAAGGGGTAAATGGGGGGCTGCACTGCTGCTTTTGCTGCTGCTACTGCTGCTGTTTTTGCATGCTGCTGCTATAGCTGCTGTTTTTTTGGGGGGACAGTAGCCCCAAACCCCCCCCCCCCTTGGCTGCTGTGTGGCTCTTCCTTCTCCCTCTCTATTCTCTTCTATTTCCCCTCTATAACTCCTCTCTTAAACTCTCACTTCCTCTCTAATTTCTTCTCTAATCTCTTCCTCTAATCTCTAATATCTCTTAACTCACACACATATCTATATATATACACACACACTCACACACACATATATATATAGACACACACACACACCTACGAATATATATATATATATATATATATATATATATATATATATATATTAAAAAAAAAAATATATATATATATATATATATATTAAAAATATATATATATATATATATATATATATATATATATATATATTTATATTTATATATATATAATATAGTATATATAATATAGTATACTAAATTCTCCAAATCAGTCCAAAATGGAAAAAGACCCAAATGACAAGTTCAAACTCATGAATGAGTCTCCTAAGAGCCTCTACAACATCCTAAAATGGGTTCATGCAAGGGGGTGGTCCTATGGGTTCCAAAATACTAAAATACAAGGGAAAAAAGAAGGTTAGAGAAGGAATTACCTCTTGGAAGTTAGATCCCAAGGTTAAACCCAATAGGACTCGAATCGGCCACGAGAATCCCTAGAAATTGGACTCTCCTCCTTCCTTGCTCCCTACTCCAAGCTAGCACCCTCTCCTTGAAGGATTGAGTGGAAAGGAAGGCAAATGGAAGAATTTTGGAGATGAAATCAAAAGTTTAGGTTTTGGTTTTGGAGAAGAACACAAAGGGGGAAAATTTTGGCTAAGTGTGGAAAGTAGGATGAACAAGAGGGAGAGGGGGTGGCCGGCCATGTATGGGAGGGTTGGGGGCTTTTGGCAAATGTCCAAAATGCCCTCCAAGCCTCCTTTAGGTCAAAATCGACTTAAGCAATTTTTTCGGGGTCGGAAAAATCAAGTTAAAATCTGCAAATTGACCGATTAAGTCACGAAAAAATTGTCTAAAGGTACCTGACTAATTTGTAGGATTTTATGGGCCATGTCTAACTTAAATTTGGGTTCCGATCAGATTCTAAGCTACCCCAGGTCCCCGATACAAGTCGGAATGAGCTGAAATTCGAACCAGACTCTAAAAATCCCCAAATAACAATATAATTAAATAAAAATTTCTAAAATTCCCAAAAATGCAAAAATGACCATTTTATTCCTATTTATGAAAAGTGGGAGTGACAAGTCTACCCACCTTAAAAATATTTTGTCCTCGAAATTGAAGGCGAAACTAACATAGCAACATAAACAGAACAAGGAAGGAAAATAAAATATTTTACCTCAAGGCTCGAAGAGATATGGAAATCGCTCCTGCATGTCGTCCTCTCTCTCCCAGGTAGACTCACCTGGAGAGTGGTGCCTCCATGCAACGCGAACCAAGGGAATGACCTGGTTCCGGAGCACCTTCTCTCTTCGGTCCAAGATCTCAACCGGCTTCTCTGGATAGCTGAGAGTCGGTCCCACTTCGATCTCGGAGTGGTCCAAAACGTGACTGGAATTTGCCATGTACCGTCTCAGCTGCGACACGTGGAACATGTTGTGCACTCCCTCTAGTGCGGGCGGTAACTCCAGTCGGTAAGCCACTGCACCGACCCTGTCCAAGATACGGAAAGGTCCGATGTATCGTGGACTAAGCTTCCCGCCACCACCAAAACGAATCGTGCCACACGTCGAAGAAATCCGCAGAAACACAAGATCACCAACCTAAAACAAAAACACAAGACTTAAGGCTTGATCTAAAACAATCACAATCAGACTCAAATACTAGAAAAATCTAAACTATACCTCAAACTCCAACGACCTCCGGTGGCTATCGGTCCAATGCCGCTGCCTGTCCTGTGCCACCCGAAGTCTATCTCTGATAACCCTGACCTTCTTCGCAGCATCCACTACCATCTCAGGGCCAAGCAAAACCCTTTCGCCGACATCATCCCAAGACAAGGGAGTATGGCACCTCCGTCCGTATAGAGCCTCGAAATGTGACATCTCTATACTGGCTTGGTAGCTGTTGTTGTAAGCAAACTCTACCAAGTGAAGGTGGTCCTCCCAAGATCCCTCGAAGTCCAAGATACAGGTATGAAACATATCCTCGAGGGTTTGAATCGTCCTCTCCGACTGCCCGTCTGTCTGGGGGTGGTATGCGGTAGTGAACTTGAGCGATGTGCACAAGCTAAGCTGCAAACTCCTCCAGACGTGGGAAGTGAATCGGCTGCCCCGATCCGAGACTATGCTCACTGGAACCCCGTGCAATCGGACTATCTGCCGCACGTATATCTCGGCCAGCCTCTCCGTAGACAAACCCACCTTGAAAGGCAAAAAGTGGGCCGATTTGATCAATCGATCAACAATGACCCAAATCGTATCCTTCCCTCCTGGAGAATGCGAAAGTCCAGACACAAAGTCCATAGTGATATGCTCCCACTTCTACTCAGGAATGGGTAGTGGCTGGAGCAATCCACCTGGTCTCTGCCTCCCGGCTTTCACATGTTGGCACACCAAGCATCTATAAACGAACTGAGCCACCTCGCGTTTCATGCCATACCACCAAACATGCTATCTCAAGTCTCTATACATCTTTTTGGCTCCAGGATGCATAGAGTACTGAAAACGATGCGCCTCCTGAAGAACCTCCTCCCGAAGTCCTCCGCTCGACACGCACAATCTGGTACCATGCCTCAACGACCCATCTCCCGCTATAGAGAACTCATCCAACAGTCCTGCCTGGACCTGCTCTCTGATGACCCTCAGAGTCTCATCCTCAAACTTAGCTGCTCTGACTCTGTCTATCAGCTCTGACTGCACCTGAAGAGCCCACAAAAAGGGTAATAGGTCCACAAATATTATTCAAATCTATTGCTCGTATCTCTAGATGCACAAAAGGGCAATAGGTCCACAAAAAAGTCCCCAGTAGGATGTCCTTTATCAAAACACAAATGTTGTATTAGGCCTTCTAGTACAAGCACCATAGATACCACAAGCAGAATGGAATAAATGTATTCTGTTTATTCAAAATCAGTTACATTCACAAGACTACATCTCAATATATATATATATATATATATATATATATATATATATATATATATATATATATAATCACAGATTCGTCGCAAGAATGAACAAACCAAAAAGTTCTTCATCTCTTCATCTGGACAGGAAGTAAAGGATTACATTGATGTCCTAAAGAAGCAAAACACAAACTACAGCTAAATACAGACAGAAACACCAAGACAAAATACAGACATTTATTTTTTTTCATACTCCCGGAAATAGCAATTACATTACAGCCCATGGATTCTTACAGTCAAGGATCATAGTTGTGTTGAGGCGTATACCATTCCCTCAGCCATTTCGCATACGAAGGATCTATTTGATTAAAGTCCTCGGCGGGGGTAGGAGGGTCAGAACTCCCAGTACTGCTACCCTCGGACTTGGGCTCCGCCTTCACAACAACTTCAATCTTGGGATTAATTCCCTCCCCGATGATCGCCAGCTCTTCTTTTACCTCAACTTTTGGTATTACCTCCTCCTTAACAAATGGCGACTCTTGTTTGATGAGAGGAGGCAGCATTTTCTCCTTCACAATGGTCTCAGCCTTCGGCATAGATGCGACAAAAATCAAGAAAAAAAAGATAGTCACAAGAAAACAAAGCGGATGGGCTCCTTTTTTAGTTATGCAGCCCAGTCAGACAAAACCTATACAGTACGGTTATGAAGAGAGCACATGCGGCTCGATCGCCCATGCGGATCAGTCATGTGACATCCATGCGATTCAGTCATGTGATACTTATGTGGCTCAGTTCATGCGACCCCATCACACAAAATGTATGTGGCCCAGTGAGACAGGGAGCGCACCGACTATGCACAAAAGGCGTTACAGCCAAAACATAGCAGTAACATGTGAAAGGCCCGTGCATAAAGCATGTGACATGGCCATTTGAGTTCAAAATGCTCGTTTTTCCACCATCCTTACCGTGGATAGGAGGTTGTACGTCGGGATGAACGGAGAATGGGTCTGTCGCTATCGACGGTGAGGCAAGCCCCTTTCCTTTGTTAACAGTGCTGGTCAACTTGGAAGCTTTGGGGGCCATGGCTAAACTGGAGTAAAAAAGAATATTGGAAGTGAAGAGGCTGAAAAGAGAAGAAGACGAAAGAAAGCAATAGGAGTTCTCTCACTGCTGTACGGCCTATATATTTATAGGCTACCAAGAAGTAGAAACAGATAGGCGCTGCTTCGGTTATCGTGCTATTAAAAGATAATGATGGCCCTCAGGATTCTATCTTTTATAACCGTCACAGTAACCGAAAAGACAGCACCAAATTCAAAACTGAATCAGAGCATTAAAATATAGTAAATGACAGCTGGACAGCCTGGACAAGATCTTCCTGCGGCATAAGATCTCCCTGCGGCTCAGAATGTCCCTGCGGCTCAAGGTCTCTCTTGACTCGAAGAATACCCTGCGGCTTGACCTATCTCCGTGCTTCTTATTCAAAGTATTCCAAATTTGCAATTTAAAAACTTTGAAGGGGGTCTTGTAGAAGCATAAAAAATAAGGGATTTATACGGATCACAACTGACTGCATGAGTACTTTGGGCCAAATTGGTCCACATAAAGAAGAGCCGCATGACAGGCTCGACATGCCCCCTGTGGCCCATCTTCATTATCTCGGATTATATATTAAAAAGCAACCAGACTGATTTGAGCCACAGAAAGGAAAGTTGCTTATACGACCAAGATGATCAGCTCTTCTGATGAAGCTGACAAACTCTGTCAAAACTGACAAAACTGACAACTCTGACACTCTGACAAAAAAAGAAAGATAAGACGTGATCAGACAAAATGTCATATCACCAGTCTGGACATAGTCATGCGGCTAGAAGGACTGCGACCCAAGTCGCATGAACCTTATGCGGCTCAATCTATGCGCTGTATGCCGCGAAAGGTGACTGCAATCTGAGCCGCATGAGATTTATGTGTCCCAGAATATAGAATCTATGCGGCTCGAAATTTCCCAAGCTACATGCGGACCAAGGGAGACTGCGACTTAAGTCTCATGAGTCTTATGCGGCCCAGCATGGCCGAACATTAAAAGACCTATACGGCTCAAAATGACTCAAGCAGACTGATCCTATCCTGCAATAGGACACGTGGAAGGCTGACCAAGTCTCAACCACCTAGATTTGCTGCAACAAAATCTCAACAAGTCACCAGCTGGCGACCAAAGAGTGGGTCTTTGTGTGCTGTTGTAGCCACGTGGTCACATGGCCATCTATGCGGCTCAAGATATCTATTACTATAAATAGCAGGGTACCATACCCATGCAAAAGGCTGGCAACCTACGAAGGGCAATTTCTTCAAGAGCAAGGATCGTGTCAGATAGTCCAAGGAGTAAGGCAGAGTTGCTACACTTTTTCGAGCCTCCATCGTCAACCCCAGAATCAAAAACTAAGCAATTGTACTTAGATTATTTTCTATGGTTTTTTTATAGGCTTTCTCTTGTACAAGCGAGTTTGCAATCAAGTTCAATTCCTCTGTAATTCTTGTTCTTGATGTTTAATGGCAAATACTAGGGTCATCACAAGCCTAGTTACTAACAAGATGCAATGAGATATTTCCACAGTCACAAGCCCTGCAGCTATCCAGTTATCCTTCCACAGGTTGAGAGTTGTATTAGGTGGATACATCGCCTAGGAGACAAATGTATTCTATGGTGACTTGGGGGTGCAACACATGACAGTGTACTGGAAATGCACCCTACTCGATGGCAGGCTACAAGTCCAATTAAAGCGCCCAGATAATGGGATCGCCTATGACTGAGAAATTTCTCTTTATGAACTACTTGATCAATCTAGTCATTAACCTAGTCAGATTCAGTATAAATCCCTGACCGTGGTAATCAGGAATCCATGTCCTAGACATGATGCGAGACGAGACATATAGTTTGTGCACGCATACACAATACATTCAACCACGGTGTCCAAAAGAGTTGTATTAGCAAGAAAAATAGCCTTCGAAACAGCATCTTGATTATACATGTCATGTTAGGATTTACTTATCATGTCAAGAGTGACCACTATCAAGAATTATCATGTCAAGATTTACTTATCATGTAAAGAGTACTTGTCAGGAGTGCGTCTCAACGGGCCACTATCATGTAAAGCAAAGAAGTGACATGTAACATGAGTGCACCACAACGGGTCACTATCTAGAATAAACAGAGAAGTGACGTGTAGCATGAGTGCACCACGACGGGCCACTATCTAGATTAAGCAAAGAAGAGACATAAATCATAAGTGCACTCCAACGGGCCACTATCTAAGAATAAGCAAACATGACAATAAGGATCGTATGTAGAAAGAATTAGATAAAAGACGTATCATGGCATGGAAGAAGAAATAAATAAAAGTACTACTTGAATAAAACAATAAATAAATCTGTGCTAGTGTTAAGAATATAATGGGGTACAATTATTCTCTAACTGTACAAAATTATCTAATCACGATAAGAATTTACTACAGTCGAAGGAAACCTCAAAAAAACGTTAAGTACAAAAAACATATGAAAAAGATCAAAACTATGATTTAAATTACTAATCGCATATGAACTCCAATTAAAGTGAAACAAGAAGATTCTTGAAGCCAAGACAAATATCTACAACTTTCATGTTTTGAGTTTTTCAAGATTCTAGCTACAAAACAGCTTAAATAAGCAAAATAGCCATTCAAGGCAATCTGCGCACGGGCGCACTGCGTGCGCGGGCAAAAATGACTACGGTGCAAGGTGCGTGCATGCACGGTGCGCGAACTGCGCACTGCACGCAAGTTGCGTAGCACGTGCAGGCAAAATTGCCCATGGCGTAAGGTGCGCGCAAGCACGACGCACGGGCGTACGGTAGAAAATCGCACAGACGCACGGGCGCAAGTTGTAATGTGCACGAGGGCAAAAGTGCCTACGGTGCACGTTGCACGCAAGCACGATGCGCGGCAGAAAAATGCACGAGCGCGTGGCACGCAAGTTGCAATGAAAGCGAGGGCAAAAGTGCCTACGGCGCACGTTGTGCGCAAGCACGGCACGCGGGCGCACGGCAGAAAAATGTGTAAGCGTGCGGCGCGCAAGTTGCTATGCGCGCACGAGGGCAAAAGTGCCCACGGCGTACGTTGCACGCAAACATGGTGCGCATCAGCGAAAACACTGCACGCGGCACTGTTCATCGTCCCGACAGCACCAAAAGGTGTGGGGAACCCATGAACAAGAAAATGGCATAACTTCCTCAAAATAAATCGAAATCAAGTGGGTCAAAAGCCAAAATTGGGTAGAATAAAATTTTCTACAATATGGAACCATTAGTTTTCGAAAATAACAAAGTTTAAGATATCAAAACAAAAAAAATAATAAAAGTTTCAAACTTAGATCCACAAAAATGTAAGCTTTAAAACAGAAAACTTCAAGTTCTAAAGAGGCTTAGAATCATACAAGGAAGGGAATGGAACAAACAAAAATAATATTGTTCAAGATTTGGCAAGATGTATTTGCCTAGGTTTTGGAGGAGGAGCAAATGGAGAAGGAGTAAATGAAATGAATGGAGGAGAGAAAGAGAAGTAGGTTTTTATACAAAACCCTTCTCATCTCAACCCAACTCAAACCAACTCATGCCAAGTTGAACCAAACCAAAATAAACCAAGTACAAGATTAAACCAAGGCAAGGTTAAGAAAGATAAGTTAAAACATGGATCACCTGACAAATGTCAGAAATTCGTATACGTATACTGAAAATACGTATAACGAAAAATGGGAGTGATAGGTATGCCGTCGGTATATATTGGTATACTGGCGGTATGCCGGTCAAGGAGAAAATCTATAAGTTTGGACAATTTTAAAGCATTCCGAAAACCAAAAAAATACAAAATACAGTACATAAATACGTATCCGTATATAAATACCGATATAGTGCGACGAGTCTCACAAGTACATAAAAAACATTCCAGGCTACGCGTCTACAAAGCAAACTCTAGTTGTCACTTCTTCAAATCATGCCGAACTTATTGCCCTTGATGATGCTACTTAAGAATGCATATGGTTGCGAGCGCTTATCGAGCATATCCGGACTATGAACGAATTTTCTTCCATCAATGACGTCCCGATTACGATTTGTGTAGATGCCCGTCACTTGTATTAAGTAGATTAAGAAAGACTACATTAAGGAGACAACACTAAACATATTGTGCTGAAGTTCTTTATCTCTCATCAGTAATAAGAATATTAGAATAATAAAAGTAAAGTAGATCCAATCCCAGGACAGATAATCTTGTGGACTTGTTTACAAAGTTCTTACCAAAATCTACTCTCAAGAAGCTTGTTTGAGGAATTGGATTGCACAAATTATCTGATATGCAATATTTGTAGTTTAAGGGACAAGATGTCAAAACTAGAAGGAATATTTCGAAGTATATTCACTTGACAATAATGTCCTTTTTTCTTTACTCAATCAATTTTTCTATTAATTTTTTGATATTCTAATTTTTTTAACGAGACATCTTTAGTGAGATAGTCTTACCTCTTGTATCCTAAAGATGCATCGACATTAACACATTTTTTGTACACATCTTATGAAACCATAAGTACAATTATTTTTAGTGATTATAGGTAATTAAATAGTCATGCAGTTTTTTTGTACATATCTCATGAAACTAGAAATACAATTATTTTTTAGTGATTATAGCTAATTAAATAGTCACGTTGTCCTTTGTTAGGTAAGTTCAAGCTGGTACTTGGACTCTTGACAAGTAAGAAATTAGTAGGTGAGTGTTTCATGACAACATCAACACTCCTGTAATGCCCCGTCCCGCTCAATCAATCGGAGGAATCGAAACGCCAACGGTGTTCGGGCTTAGCCTTGCAACGGCTTGCTTGGAAGCCCGCTCGGTCGAGGCGACTCCTTGTTCAGGTGGGGTAGTTTCGGTGAACTCATCTCATCTTAGCCTTCACCTAATAAATTGCATGTTTTCAACTTGCACAAGTAGGCTTGATAATAAAAGAGACGAATCCACATAGCTAAGGGAATAATTCCGACGGGTCGAATTGAGTTAGAATATGGAAAGGTCTAACGGTCGGCCTAGAGTTGGTACAAGGCGTACTTTAAAAATAACACTCGGTCCTTCGTCCCGTGTCTTGGGAGGAGGAAAAAGTTGGTCTTCGCCACAAGCTAAGAGTTAGCCTAAGTCATAGGCGTCGCCTGCACAAACGCTTCATAAAACATGCACGGTCCCATCGTCCAAGGCTTGACGTAGTCCTTGCTCGTCAAGTTGTTGCACGATTAAGTTAGGCTGAGTTATGATAGGCAATCGAAGTCTTTTCTAGCACTGTTCCATGTTTTCTGTGATTGTCGAAATTATTTGGTTCCACGATCGTAAGGCCCGTTGTATAGGTATGTCTTGGACGGTAGTGTCATCCAGAACATCAATTTGTGTAAGGTAGCATGTCATGGACTTAGTGTTTCTAAGGCACGGTCACGGTTGATTTATTTGGAGTTTGGAAAAAGGGGCTTTCAAATAGTCGTTCTTGAGTTGAATGAAAGGATAGGGCAAGATAAAAAATGCTCGCGACCATGGGTCATCGAGGCGAGGTCTCAGATGTGAGATATAAAACCCATAAAATCTGGTTTAATTATTTTTATTATTATTATAGAATTTTTCGGTGGATTTATTAGAAGATAATTAGTTAAACTAGGTTATTAACATTATTGTTAATATTATTATTTAGTTTTCTTATTTAGCTTATTATTATTATTATTATTGCCTGTATTATTATAGTAGTTATTGTTATTATTATTATTATTAATATTATAATTTATAGTATTATTAGTTGGTGAGAAAAATTACTATTTTTAAAAAATAAAAAATATATATAAATGGATTTTTGTTGTGTTCCGAACCCAAACCCGAATCCGTTCTTATTTTTCGAAACCGAATTCCAAAACCGAACTCGATTTCGTATAATATTCTTTAAGTTATTTTATATATATTATATATATTAAACACCCTTTATGGAAACATTATTTCTATTCATTTCTCATTCTTTAACTCTCTTTCTCACTCTCTCTGTAATCCTCCTGGAGAGCTGGCGCCCCGAACCGCCGCCGTCGGCTTTTCGCCTCCCCGCCGGCCGTGCACCCCCTCCTCTTCCGTAACCTCCTCCACCACCCTATATAACTTCTTCCCTCTCCTCATCTCTTCATTCACCATTCTCTATTCTCCCCCACTTTTCTCAACCCCAATCGTGCCCTAGCCAGCCGGAGCTCCGCCTCACCTCGGAGAACTGACCGAGCGCCACCCGACCGCCAGGCGTGGCCCCGTGCTCCGCCGAAGCTCCAGGCCGCCGCCCAGGTCACCGCTCCTGACCCGTGCCCCTCTCGACTGACCCGTGCGGCCAGCCTCTCTCAGGTGCTGCCCCGTGCGTTCATCTCCCGATGTGCTCCCCGATTCCGTGGTCGTCTCGTGTTTCGGTTTGCTGTCCCGAACCGCAGCTCTTTCCGTGCCCCGATCCGACCGCTGTGCCCCTTCGACCCGTTGTTTCCGTGGCTCCGCGGAGACGCTGCCTCTGTCCTCTTTCCAAGCATTCCCATTTTGCTGTTCCGCATTTCCGTTCGTGCTATCTCGAGCCGATTACGCGGTCCGTGCGGTATCTTTCCTCTATTTTTATACATCTGAGAGCTCTAGCCGAGCAACCCAGGTATAATTGCTTCCCCGTTTCCGTCCTGAGTCGATGATGATATTGGTTTTCCGATCCCGTTGCGGGATTCGGTTTAGATGAGTTCGATTTCGGGAAAAATTATGAAATCCTCTTTGGGTTGTGCTGTGATTGGAGAATTTTAGTTTTGTTGATTTGTTTCGAATTTTCGAAACTATTATGTTTTGTGGTTTTTCCTGGGCTTCTCGGAAATTCCGAGTTATGTTCGGATATATTATGGAGATTGGCTTTATGGTATTTTCGGGTTTTATGTATTTTCGGTTTATGAATACCGAAAACGTATTTTCGGGTTCGATATTATTTTCGGGTTTTAAATGGTGGGAATAATTTCTTGAGTATGGGACTTATATTTGGTGAGTGTGGCACATTTTTTCAGTTTTGGGTTGTCCCGAAAATAGAGGGAATGCTGCCAAAATTTTTATAAAAATTTATAAAGGAATATTTTAAATCAGATTTCAGAAATATTTTATAAAGTGGATTTTTGGGCGACGACCTTATTGGTCAATGGGCTCTTAGCAAAATGCAAACGAAACCGGTTTTACCCGGACGTTGAGGCATTAGCTATTTTTGATTTTTGGACCAAAGTATGAGACTCGAAATTAATTTAAATTAATTACTAATTTCATTTTGTGATTAATTCGTAGGAAAATTTTTAGAGACTAACAAAAGTTTTCGTCTTATTTAAATTCATGTAAAATGGTCTGTAAGGGCATAAGCCCAGTTTTCTTTTCTTTCTCGGTGGTTTTGTAATTATGTAGTGTAGTTTAGGTACTTTTGGTTTTCTGGTTTTGTTAGTTATCGATAAATACGTAGAATAATAAATTAAATATTTTTAGTTTTCTCACATTAAGTTAACAATAAAGTATAAGTTTGTATTATTTAAACAAACTCACATTTTCTCATTTAAAAAAAAACTAGTTTTATATATATTATATAAAAAATACCAAGTTTTGCCAAATAACATGTAAATACCATTTTTCCAATAAAATATTAAATTGACTTTTCCTTCATAAATAAATTAATAGTAATTGTATCGATAAGCCTGTTTCAGAAGTATAATTGTAAATAACATAAAACTGGACTAGGATCAATTTTAGAGATTGTAACTAGCACATCTAGCATGGCAATTTTGGAAATCTAAGGCAGACTTCTCGATTGTAGGATTTGGAGGACAAGTCTGAATTCAATTCCGGAGACATTCCAAATGCAGTCATAATCAAAGGCAAGTACATTTTGTGTTAGTTTACAATTATTTAGTAATCGTTTTATTGCAAGTTTAAACCACGATGCAACACGAAACTCTCTCTGAGAGCACTGACTGTAACTACTGTAACTATTGGGGACTGGGGGAAATAGTGTAATGAGTATGACCATATCCTTTACTGTAACAAATTTTATATCCTTTACTGTAACAAATCCCATATCCTTTACTGTAACAAACCCAAGTCGGTCATATTTTATTGCCTATTCACATCACAGAACTGTAACTGTTTTAAAACTGTAACTACTTAAATTGTTGATTTCAAAACTGTTTAAAAGTGCATAATTCTATTATTATTTCAATTGTTAAATTAGCATGAATTGTATTTTGCTCATTCCTGACTGGAGATCCAACATTTTTAGGTATCATCGATGATGCTTTGTTCCGCAGTATTTTTCGAGGTCCCAATTAGAAGACGATGATCTCGAGACTGATGAGCTGGTTGCCTAGATTTTCTTTTTCATGATATTTGTATGGATTTCAGTTGTATCTTTTATTTTATTGTAAAAGTTTTAAACTATTCGAAATATTTAAGTTGTGGCAAATTATACTGTGTTGTTGAATTACCTGCAAGTGGAAATAGCTTACTGTCGCCGTCTCAACAACGGTGTAGGCTGGGCATGATCCGATTTGACCCAAGAAATTGGGACCGGGTCGTGACATGTTTTTAGTGGTGGCCCATGCAGGTCGAATCAACAACTTAGGAGAACCAACTTAGAAATAATTAGAACACTAGAACATCAAATTGCCACAACATAGGACCGATATATATATGTTAAATATTTTTGTTTGATTATAGACTGATAGGTTACCTTGCTTATGTGTGCATCCTAAACCTTCCAGAGAATGACCACTGACAAGACCAATCCTGCTGGCGATGAGGTATCATCTCCGGATCACACCCCACCTCCTCAACCAAGTCCAGGGTTTATTCTCTCGCAGCTGATTGACCGTCCCCATAATACATCCAGTGAAGTTTTCACTACACTGGCGATTCCTACCTCTTCTCAAACTGAGTTGTATTTTCTTGGAGAAGTACCCATTCCTGTTGCTCCACCAGTACCAGCAAATACCTCCTAAATGGTTGCCCTATTTCAAGAAATCATGGAGTCCCAGAAGGCTCAAGCTGAAGCCCAGCAGGAACAGATGGATATCACGATAGAAGTCATGAAGAACGTCAATGATGTAGCCTTAGCTATCTTAAACCGAGTTGGAGCGGAACCTAGTCCTAGGAGGGATGCCCCTGAATATAGAAGATGTTGGAGCCCTGCTATCCGGCAGTCATATCATAAGAAGTTATTGGTTTGTGACTACTGTAAAAGGTCTGGTCACCAAGCCAATATTTGTCGTAAGAAATTGGGAAAATGTTTGGTATGTGGATCTGCTGAACATCGGGTAAAGGATTGTCCCTTATCTTTCCATCATACGAGAGTACCTATCCCAGTTACACCTGTTATGCCGCAACCTAGGGACTCTCTTCCCATCCAGCAGACCTTGCCTTCTACACCCACTGCAGGAAGGCATGATGCAGACTCGAGGATCATAGAAGATGAAGAAGTTGGAGACTGCTCATGCAAGATCCAGAGCCATGAAGATTAATACTTAGGACTGCTGAATAGCATTATCTATTATTGTAAGAAGTTGTAACAGGATGTCCTTAGAACAATCATGAGAGTGTTGCTGTAATTCTCTAATATGAATAAAAATTTTAATTAAACCTTTATGGTAGATGTTTTCCCCGATAGTCTTCCCGGATTACCACAGTTCGAGGCATAGAATTCATCATTGACCTAGTCCCCGGCTCTCCCCTATCTCTAAGGGACGCTAAAAAGTCAACCCGGAGGAGGCCAAGAAGATGAAGGACCAGATCAATGAAGGCTCTAGGATTTATCCAAGATGGAACTTCACCCTAGGGAACACATATATTGTTTGTGCCCAAGAAGGATGGAACAATACGGATGTACGTCGACTATCGGACACTAAAGAATAAGTACCTTTTTCTGGATTGATGATCTATTTGATCAATTTGAGTGGAGTTAAGGTGTTTTCGAAGATTGACCTGATCACCATTAGATCAAGGTCAGGAAAGAGGATATTCCCAAGACGGCATTCAACACCAAGTATGGGTAGTTCGAATTCTTGGTCATGTCGTTTGGACTGACGAATGCTCCTAATGTGTTCTTGAATCTCATGAACAGAGTCTTTCATTAGTATTTGGATCAGTTTTGTTGTCATCTTCATTGGTGACATACTGATATACTCGAAGACTGAAGAAGAGCATGAAGAGCACCTAAGGAAAGTTGAAGAAGGAGAAGTTGTATAGTAAGATATCTAAAAGTGAATTCTTATTAGACAAAGGTGAATTTTCTAGGCCATGTTGTCACAGAAGAAAGAATTTCGGTAGATCCTAAGAAGAATGTTGTTATCGAGAAGTGGAGCACCCCAAGATCAGTTGCTAAAATCAGAAGGTTATTGGACTTAGCTGGCATATCTACAGAAGTTGTGAAGGACTTTGCCAGGATTGATGAGCCAATGACAAAGCTCACAAGGAAGAATGAAGAAATTGTGTGGACTGAAGATTGCCAGTTAGCATTTGAGGAACTGAAGAAGAGACTTACAACAGCACCGATACTTACGCTACCCGCAGGTACCGGAGGTTTCTCAATATACAGTAATGTCTCTGGAAAAGGACTGGGTTGCGTTCTTCAACAACACGGGAAAGTAATTGCTTACGCATCTAGGCAATTACGGACTCATGAGAAGAACTATTCCTCACATGATCTGGAGCTTACTGCAGTCATCTTTCCTTTGAAGCTATGGAAGCATTATCTCTATGGAGAGAGAGTGGACATATTTATAGACCACAAAAATCTCAAATATGTTTCACTCAGAAGGAGCTGAACATGCGACAAAGACGATGGCTGGAGATGATGAAGGATTTTGACATCGACCTGCAGTACCACCCGGGTAAGGCTAATGTTATTGTAGATGCACTTAGTCGAGGAGCGGCATTTGCTGGAAGACAAAGAGAAACTTGGACTGGAGATTGTACTACCTGAGGAAGAAATGAAGAAACTGGGACGAAAAGCCAGTGTACCAGGAGTTGATTTATCGATGATGCAGTTGCAAGTGCGTTCAAGTCTGATGGACAAAGTCAAGGAGACACAATTCCAGGACGAGACGCTTTGCAAACTCAGAGATCAGGTGTTGGCAGGAACACTTGAAGGATTTTTAATCGTCACTGATGGAGCACTGAAGAATGGTACGAGGCTTTGCGTACCGACTGACGAACTGAGGAATGAGCTAATACAAGAAGCGCACCAGTCGCACATCCAGGAGCTAATAAGATGTATCGGGATATGTGAACTGTAGTGTGGTAATACGGAATGAAGAAAGATATATCCAAATTTGTGGCTAGATGCTTGATTTGTCAACAAGTGAAAGCTAGCAGACAGAGACCAGCATGATTGTTGCAGTCGCTTGACATTCTGGAATGGAAGTAGGAACACATAACGATGGACTTTGTGTCAGGACTGCCTCGATCCCAAGGAGGGAAGGACGCTATTTGGGTTATCATGGACCGACTGACAAAGTCAGATCACTTTATTCCCTTCAAGGTTGGTCTATCCACCGAGTAGTTGGCGGCTTTGTACATGTGGCACATTTACCAGATTTATGGAGTACCGGTAAGTATTGTATTTGAAAGAGATACCAGGTTCACCTCTCACTTCTGGAAGAGTTTGCATAAGAGTTTGGAAACGTACCTGAAGTTCAGTACCGCCTAACATTCCCAGACTGACGGACAATCTGAGGGGACGATTCAGACGCTAGAAGACATGCTGAGAGCTTGTGCAGGATATTGGGAAGATCACTTGCATTTGGTAGAATTCTCCAAATTTCTTGCAAGCATTATCTTTCGTTCTGATATTTTTGGACTAAACTTGACTTATGCTGCTAAGTTAGCCAAGTTTTGCAGGCTTATTTTTTTATCGAGCTTGATCATGACAGTATTTTATTGGAGGCCTCCACTAATATATTGTCTAATCAGAACCGGTGCATGATGGTCTGATCAACCTTGTACACTTTGGTTCCCTTTTATATCTTATTTTCTACGTGGTTGTGACATAGTTAAAACTTGTCCCTTAACGTCTCATCCACGACTGCTTTGGCAATTCTTATTGTTGGACCTGAGTTACGGGGGCAGTACCCGTACCTGCTTGATTTGAAGTAATGCTATCCTACCCTATCCTTTAAATTTCGTAGACGAAATTTGCTAAGGAGGGAAGGTTGTGAAACCCATAAAATCTGGTTTAATTATTTTTATTATTATTATAGAATTTTTTGGTGGATTTATTAGATGATAATTAGTTAAACTAGGTTATTAACATTATTGTTAATATTATTATTTAGTTTTCTTATTTAGCTTATTATTATTATTATTATCTATATTATTATAGTAGTTATTGTTATTATTATTATTATTATTATTATTATTATAATTTATAGTATTATTAGTTGGTGAGATAAATTACTATTTTTAAAAAAATATATATAAATGGATTTTTGTTGTGTTCCAAACCCAAACCCGAATCCGTTTTTATTTCTCGAAACCGAATTTCGAAACCGAACTCGGTTTCGTATAATATTCTTTAAGTTATTTTATATATATTATATATATTAAACACCCTTTATGGAAACATTATTTCCATTCATTTCTCATTCTTTAACTCTCTTTCTCACTCTCTCTGTAATTCTCCTGGAGAGCTGGCACCCCGAACCGCCGCCGCCGGCTTTTCGCCTCCCCGCTGGCCGTACACCCCATCCTCTTCCGTAACCTCCTCCACCACCCTATATAGCTTCTTTCCTCTCCTCATCTCTCCATTCACCATTCTCCATTCTCCCCCACATTTCCCAACCCCAATCGTGCCCTAGCCAGCCTGAGCTCCGCCTCACCTCGGAGAACTGACCGAGCGCCACCCGACCGCCAGGCGCGGCCCCGTGCTCCACCGACCACCCCAGGCCGCCGCCCAGGTCAGCGCCCCTGACCCGCGCCCCTTTCGACCGACCCGTGCGGCCAGCCTCTCTCAGGTGCTGCCCCGTGCGTTCATCTCCCGGCATGCTCCCCGATTCCGTGGTCGTCTCGTGTTTCGGTTTGCTGTCCCGAACCGCAGCACTTTCTGTGCCCCGATCTGACTGTTGTGCCCCTTCGACCCGTTGTTTTCGAGGCTCTGCGGAGATGCTGCCTCTGTCCTCTTTCCAAGCGTTCCCATTTTGCTGTTCTGCATTTCTGTTCGTGCTGTCCCGAGTCGATTCCGCGGTCCGCGCGGTATCTTTCCTCTATTTTTATACATCTGAGAGCTCTAGCCGAGCAACCCAGGTATACTTGCTTCCCCGTTTCCGTCCCGAGTCGATGATGATATTGGTTTTCCGATCCCGTTGCGGGATTCGGTTTAGATGAGTTCGATTTCGGGAAAAATTACGAAATCCTCTTTGGGTTGTGCTGTGATTGGAGAATTTTAGTTCTGTTGATTAGTTTCGAATTTTCGAAACTATTATGTTCTGTGGTTTATCCTGGGCTTCTTGGAAATTTCGAGTTATGTTCGGATATATTCTGGAGATTGGTTTTATGGTATTTTCGGGTTTTGAGTATTTTCGGTTTATGAATACCGGAAACGTATTTTCGGATATTATTTTTGGGTTTTAAATGATGGGAATAATTTCTTGAGTATGGGACTTATATTTGGTGAGTGTGGCACATTTTTCCAGTTTTGGGTTGTCCCGAAAATAGAGGGAATGCTGCCAAAAATTTTATAAAAATTTATAAAGGAATATTTTAAATCGGATTTCGGAAATATTTTATAAAGTGGATTTTTGGGCGACGACCTTATTGGTCAATGGGCTCTTAGCAAAATGCAAACGAAACCGGTTTTACCCGGACGTTGAGGCATTAGCTATTTTTGATTTTTGGACCAAAGTCTGAGACTCGAAATTAATTTAAATTAATTACTAATTTCATTTTGTGATTAATTCGTAGGAAAATTTTTAGAGACTAACAAAAGTTTTTGTCTTATTTAAATTCACGTAAAATGGTCTGTAAGGGCATAAGCCCAGTTTTATTTTCTTTCTCGGTGGTTTTGTAATTGTGTAGTTTTGTTTAGGTTCTTTTGGTTTTCTGGTTTTGTTAGTTATCGATAAATGTGTAGAATAATAAATTAAATATTTTTAGTTTTCTCACATTAAGTTAATAATAAAGTATAAGTTTGTATTATTTAAACAAACTCACATTTTCTCATTTAAAAAAAAAACTAGTTTTATATATATTATATAAAAAATACCAAGTTTTGCCAAATAACTTGTAAATACCATTTTTCTAATAAAATATTAAATTGACTTTTTCTTCGTAAATAAATTAATAGTAAATTGTATCGATAAGCGTGTTTCAGAAGTATAATTGTAAATAACATAAAACTGGACTAGGATCAATTTTAGAGGTTGTAACTAGCACATCTAGCATGGCAATTTTGGAAATCTAAGGCAGACTTCTTGATTGTAGGATTTCGAGGACAAGTCTAAATTCAATTCCGGAGACATTCCAAATCCAGTCATAATCAAAGGCAAGTACATTTTGTGTTAGTTTACAATTATTTAGTAATCATTTTATTGCAAGTTTAAACCACGATACAACACGGAACTCTCTCTGAGAGCACTGACTGTAACTACTGTAACTATTGGGGACTGGGGGAAATAGTGTAATGAGTATGACCATATCCTTTACTGTAACAAATTTCATATCCTTTACTGTAACAAATCCCATATCCTTTACTGTAACAAACCCAAGCCGGTCATTTTTTATTGCCTATTCACATCACAGAACTGTAACTGTTTTAAAACTGTAACTGCTTAAATTGTTGATTTCAAAACTGTTTAAAAGTGCATAATTCTATTATTATTTCAATTGTTAAATTAGCATGAATTGTACTTTGCTCACTCCTGACTGGAGACCCAATATTTTTAGGTATCATCGATGATGCTTTGTTCCACAGTATTTTCTGAGGTCCCAATTAGAAGACAATGATCTCGAGACTGATGAGCTGGTTGCCTAGATTTTCTTTTTCATGATATTTGTATGGATTTCAGTTGTATCTTTCATTTTGTTGTAAAAGTTTTAAACTATTCGAAATATTTAAGTTGTGGCAAATTATACTGTGTTGTTGAATTACCTGCAAGTGGAAACAGCTTACTGCCGCCGTCTCAAAAACATGTCACGACCCGGTCCCAATTTCTTGGGTCGAATCGGATCATGCCTGTTTGCCATTAATTGTAAAAGAACAGAACAATTATCGGAGGACTGAACTTAGACTCACAATACAAACTCGCTCGTACAAAGAAAGCCTAGGGACGAAAACCTAGGTACAGCAGACTAAGTACGATTATTTATTTTTGATTCTGGGGGGTGACGATAGAGGCTCGGGAAAGCGACGGCCGCTCTGCCTTACTCCTTGGACGATCGGTATGCAGCCTTGGCTCGGGGAAGATCTGCTCGACGTTGACGAAGAAAGGCTCTTCTTACTCTCCTCGGGTTGCTCTCCTGGCTTCTCTCTCTCTGTGAGTATCAAGAAAAGAGGGAGCTCTCTATGTGTATATCTCTCTCTTCTTCTTTTTTTTTATTCTTTTGTTGCCGACCTTTCTCTCTCTTCTTCTTTTTTCTCTGACTCTGTCTATTTTGCAAGGGAATGGCACCCTGCTATTTATAATAGTGGGGAAACATCATTAGGGTTTGGCTGATTACCCGTTCTCAAAGTGGCGGTGGCCTGGTGATTGATCAATCTGGACCATTAGTCTTGAGTGTGAAGGATCTGGACCATTAATGTAGATTATGCCAAATCCCATCAATAATAAATGTTGATTGCAATAAATCTCCATCATGATGATTTGCTGATGTCTGCAAATCTAAATGAATCAATTTAATTCATTCTCTTGCCACGTGTCCCAAATTATTAGAATCTGACCCAAAATTTGATTATGTTTAGGACACGTGTCCTGTCATCATTATTGAGCCGCATGAGGAGTGTTCATATTTGGGCCACATGAAGGTCGTCATGACCGAGCCGCATGGAAGATTTCATGACCGAGCCGCATGAATAGTCTCTACACTCGAACCGCATGAAGGTTGTCATGACCGAGCCGCATGAATATGTTCATGACCGAGCCGTATGAATATGTTCATGGCCGAGCCGCACGAGAGTCTTCATGGCTGAGCCGCATGGGTTTCTTCATGGCTGAGCCGCATGGGGGCCTTCATGGTTTGAACCGCATAGATTTCTTTGCACTGGCCGCATGAACTCGTCTAGTCTGGCCGCATGGACCTGCCTCGAAGCTTGGTAGACAGCGCCGTATTGGTGAAGATTTTTCTTATTTCCTAGAAAAATTTTGCTTTTCGTGTCAGTCATTATGACAACTTTATGTCAGGTCTGTCATCTGTCAGCTGTCAGCCGTCAGAACATTAAATGCGTCCAGACGTTGAGCACAGCTGTTTTGAATGCCACGTGGCCTCTCTCTCTGAGCCGCATGGCATTTACTCGAGCTGCCTATGTATTTGAGCCGCATGGGACTCCTGAGCCGCATGAAGCTCGTCTGATTTTGAGCCGCATGAAACTTCCTGAGTTCTGTGCCGCATGAAGAACATTTCATGACCGAGCCGCATGAAGGATGTCTCATGACCGAGCCGCATGAAGGACGTCTCATGACCTAGCCGCATGAAGGACGTCTCATGACCGAGCTGTATGAGGAATGTCTCATGACCGAGCCGCATGAAGGACGTCTCATGACTCGCATGAGGAATGTCTTGATCAGCCCGTGCACTCGCTTTGTGGGCCCGGGTATCCCGAACACACGAGTGCGTAGGTATCATGTTTGCTCCCTGATGTGGGGCTAATAGAAACACTTGCCCTCGATCTTTGTTGGGAGACTCTTGAGAACCACTCTGTCCGTTTGCCGTCGGGGGCTGGACACGAGCGGCTTTGTACAACTTTCCATCAGAGGCCCACTTAGCGGGACGCTCGTGATGGTCAGAGGTTGGGACAGCTGACTGAGCCCGAAGAGCCCGCGCTGCCCTAGACTTCTTCTACTTAGCACCCGAAGGTGCGCAATAGGAAGAGTCCAAGTTTGGAAGGAGTGAAGAGAAGTTGGTGCCCTTTTCAAAGGAGGTAAGGGGGCTCTATTTATAGAATGGAGTAAGCCCTTTCTTCTTCTCCTTTCCGATGTGGGACTAAAAGCAATATTTTCCATGCTTCTACAGGACCCCCTTCAAAGTTTCCAAATTGCAAATTTGGAACACTTTGAATAAGAAGCATGGAAAGTAGATTTGTTTAGGTGTGGCAATCCAATCAGAGGTAGCATGGACGTGATAGGTTTGGGTACTTCCGCTGGGGATGTTATGTAGACTTATCATCCTTGGCGTACCTTGGTTTTAGGTACGGATAATAAGTTAAGAGAGGGAACCATCATATTTACTCAGAGGTGGTATGGACGTGGTAAATATAAGGTTGATGGTAGAGCTTTCCTACTCAGAGGTGATATGAACATGGTAGGAGCGAACTCGAATGAGGATACATAGAACAACTCAGAGGTGCTATCAACATGGGAGTTCTATGCATTGGGTGAAAGAATGCTATGGAACAGCTGGGCTCCGAAAGCATGTGATGATGAGGAAAGATGTGGATGTACTAAGGGACCTAGTATGGCATTTGTGGTCAGCAGAGGACATTTGTGGGCCTATTATCCTTGGCATACCTTGGTTTTAGGTACGGATAATAAGTTTGATAGGGATACCTAGGACAACTCCGCGGTAAGGCGGATATGGAGGTTCTTGGTATCGGGCGAAAGAATACCATGGAGCAGTGAACAGTTTTCTGTTTTCTTTCACTGTTTTTCTTTTCTTTTTGTCAAGGGATGTGATCCCAGATGATGTAGTACTTTGAATTTTGAATAAATGAGCATGTTTCAACTCATCTTCTCTTTCTTGTACTTGTGGTGTTTATGGAATTGGACCTGCTGGGGGATTATTTGTGGACCTGTTACCCTGGGCGTACCTTGGTTTTAGGTACGGATAACAAGTTTGATCAGAATGTCCGGGACAGCCACGACAAAATGGTCATGGATGTTCTCGGTACTGGGGAAAGGAATGCCGTAGAGCAGCTGGGCTCCCGGGGCATGGTAGGATGGTGGATTTATGCTAAGAAGCTTAGCAAGGGATATTCGTGGATCTATTATCCTTGGCATACCCTGGTTCAGGATACGGATAATAAGGTGGGAGGAAGCCAGTCATATTTGCTCCGAGATTATGAAGACGTGGCAAACATGAGGGTTTTACCGTGGAATCTTCCTACTCAGAGGTAATGAGAACATGGTAGGGGGAGACTTCACGGAAGACTTTTTTATAATCAATAGTGGTCAACAGAGGACGTTTGTGGTCAACAGAGGACATTTTTGGTCAACAGAGGACATTTGTGGTCAACAGAGGACGTTTGTGGTCAACAGAGGACATTTGTGGTCAACAGAGGACATTTGTGGACCTATTATCCTTGTCGCACTCCGGTTGTGGGTACGGATAATAGGTTGAAAGGGAACCAACATACTTGCTCAGAGGTAATGTGGACATGGCAAATATGGTGATTTCTTCGACGGAGCCTTCCCACTCAGAGGTAATGAGGACATGGCAGGAGTGGGCTCAATGAAGAAGGGGTGCATAGAACTATTCAGAGGTAGGAGGACATGGAAATTCTATGCGAGGGGGCGGTTTATTTTTTGGTGGAAGTGAAAACGACTCAGAGGTAATGAGGACATGGTCGTTTCGGAAATTAGCGGATCGATTACCCTTTTTGTGCACTGGGAGCGCGGGTAGTGGATCATGAGGGAGGATCTCTTTCAGGAAGAAAGTTCAGAGGTATGATTATACGTGACTTACTATCTGAGAGAGTGACTGGAATGTAAGTACATAATTTGGATTTTCTAGAATATTGAGGAGATGAGAGTTCAGTGGCACCAGCGGGTGCATGGCTCGGTAATCTGAAATGTTATGGATGTGGGTTCAGTGGTATCAATGGATACATGACTCGATAATTTGGAAAATGGTGGTGCGAGTTCAGGGGTACTAAGAGGGTACATAACTCGATAATTTGGAGAATGTTGTCTAAACATAGTATTTCTTTAGAAACTTGTCGTTGACGGGCAACATAAGCAAGTCCCCATTCTGCTTGGCGAGGCGGTAGGTGCCGTTGGAGAACACGGCCTCGATGACAAATGGACCTTCCCATTTTGGCTGGAACTTGCCTGCGGTCTTGTGAGTCATGACCATTGGTCTCCGGACTGCCAGAATGAGATCGCCCACTTGGAATGTTCTGATTTTGACCTTCTTGTTGAAGGCTCCTGAGATACGTGCTTGGTATAGCTCGATCCTTTGCTGGGCTAGTAGGCGCTTTTCGTCTAAGGCCTCCAACTCTTGTAATCGGCGTCGATAGTTATCATCCGTTGTCAATTGATAAGTGAGGGCGACGCGGAGTGAGGGAATCTGAGTTTCCAGTGGGAGGACTGCCTCACTCCCGTATACTAAAGAGAATGGTGTATTCCCAGTAGCTGTTCGAACCGTGGTGCGATAAGCCCATAAGCATTCGCCGAGCTTCTCGTTCCAGTCGCGTTTGTTGGAGGAGACAAACTTCTTGAGGAGTTTGATGATTGTTTTATTGAATGCCTCTGCCAACCCGTTTGCTGCCGGGTTATATGGTGTCGAAGCGACATTCTGAATGCGGTGTTTGTCGCAGAATCGATAGAATGCATGGCTTGCAAACTGCGGACCGTTATCATGGATGATCCTCCGCGGCAGTCCGAAGCGGTAGATGACGTGATGCTTAAGGAAGCTGATCACGTTTGAAGTCTTAACTTCTGCGAGTGGGACGGCTTCCGCCCATTTGGAGAAGTAATCGGTGATCGCAAGTATGAAGCGATGTCCTCGGGAGGAAGGTGGGGTGATTGGACCAATGATATCCATTCCCCATGCTTCGAATGGCCAGGATGCCATCGTTGGATGTAGAAACTCGGATGGTTGGTGAATGAAGTCCGCGTGGACTTGGCAAGCCTTGCATTTTCTGGCATAGTCTATTGCGTCTGCCACCATCGTGGGCCAGTAGTAGCCCATACGGCGAAGGCGGTCCTGTAGCTTAGGGCCAGGCTGATGGGCCCCACAAACACCGTCGTGAGCTTCTCGTACAGCTTCTTTGGCTTCTGTGTTTGACAAGCACCGGAGTAATAATCCGTCGTAGGATCGTCGGTACAGCATCTTTGTCTCTGTGTCGTAGAAGAATCTGAGAGAACGCCGTCTGATGGAGGTGGCTTCCCTTGGATTCTCCGGGAGGATATCGTATACGACGAAGTCAATGAACGGCTGTCTCCAGTCTGGTGTTTCGTCGACCGTCTGGGCGGAATAGCTCGCCACGAATTGAATATTATTCTTGGGACAGACCAGTTCGTAGCCTATCACCTCAACCGAGTGATGCGCTTGGTTCGGCACTGCTAACGAAGCGGCAAGGCCTGCTAGGGCATCGGCTTCGATATTTTGAAGTCTGGGGACGTGTTCGATGAAGAATCCCTCGAATGAGGAGATAATGTTGATTGCTATTTGGTGGTAGGGGATCATGTCTTCATGGCGGACTTCGTACGACCCCCGAATCTGATTGACGATTAATTGTGAATCGCCGTATGCTTCGAGATATTCTACACCCAGCTCCTTTGCGAGTTGGAGGCCAATGACCAAAGCGTTGTACTCGGCCACATTGTTGGAACAGGGCTCCGTGAGAGAGTAGGCGCGATTGATCACTAGCCCGGTAGGAGAGATCAATATTACTCCGACCCCGACGACGATATTTCCCTTGGGTCCGGTTCTTGAAGCGCCATCGAAGAACATCCTCCATATGTTGTCGTGGGTGGTTATATTAGAATCGGCGACCTCATCTGGGATTTCCTCGTATATTCTGGATGACCCCGATCCTGGATGGGCCGCCAAAAAGTCTGCCAGGGCTTGGCCTTTGACAGCCTTCTGTGGGACGAAGATCATATGATATGGGGATAGCAGTATTGTCCATGTAGCGAGGCGAGAGCTGAGCGCCCCTGGTTTAGTCATGAGGACCCTGAGGGGATTTACCCGTGAGATCACATGTATGGTTTGTCCTGTGACATAATGCCGCGTCTTTTGAATAGCGAATACCAAGGCGAGGCATTCTTTCTCCACGGCAGTGTATCGGTGTTCGGGCCCGACCATCATTCGGCTGAGGTAGTATATGGCCTGTTCGTGTCCTGCGTCGTTATTTTGTGCCAGCAGGGCACCGAGGGAGTGTTCCATTGCTCGTACATAGAGCAAGAATGGTTTTCCAGGGACCGGGGCCACCAGGACTGGAGGATTTGACAAATATTCTTTGATGTCGTCGAAAGCGCGTTGGCATTCTTCGTCCCATACGAATGAGACTCCCTTCTTCATGAGGTGTGTGAACGGCCGGCATCGTCCGGAGAGATTGGAAATGAACCTTCTGATATAGGCTAGCCTCCCTTGAAGGCCTCTAAGTTCGCGGAGATTTTTCGGGGGACCCATCTCCATTATTGCCTTGGTTTTCTCAGGGTCTACATGGATACCCCGTGCAGTGATGATGAAACCTAAGAACTTTCCGCTGGATACGCCCAAGAACGACTTTGTATGGTTCATCTTCAGGTTGTGGGCTCGCATCAGGTCGAATACCGTTCTCAGATCTTGCAGATGATCCTCCTTACGGCGACTCTTGACAGCGATGTAGTCGACGTAGCATTCCACTATTTTGCGCAAATGTTCTCTGAAAATGATACTCATAGCCCGCTGATATGTGGCACCAGCGTTCTTTAGACCGAATGGCATGACTGTGTAACAGTATGTGCCGATCGGTGTTCTAAATGATGTGTGTTTCTCATCGTCGGGGGACATCTTGATTTGATTGTATCCCGAGAATCCATCCATGAATGACATACGTTCGAAGCCGCATGTGTTGTCAATCATGATGTCCGTGATCGGGAGGGGAAATTCGTCTTTCGGACATGCCTCATTTAGATTACGGAAGTCGATGCAGATTCGGATCTTCCTGTTCTTCTTAAGGACCGGGACTATATTGGCGACCCAGTCAGGGTGTTGCTCCTCACGGATGAAGCCGCTGGCTATCAGTTTGTTGACTTCGGCTTCGATCGCGTCCATGACGCCCGGGCGGAAGCGTCGTTGCTGCTGCTTGACTGGCTTTACATCCGGCCGTATATTGAGTTTATGGAGAGCAATATCGGGATCTAATCCTGGCATGTCTTCGTAACTCCATGCAAATACGTCAATGTATTCTCTGATGAGTTCCAGCAGTGATTCACGTTCCTCGTCTGTTAGGCTTTTACTGACGAAGATTGGCTTTGGAGAGGATTCGGTGCCGAGGTTGACCTGCATAACTTCATCCTCCGTAGGAGGTTCTCTTAGCTCGAACCGCTTTTCCCATTGTGCGTCTAACTGTTGGGCCCACGGCTCAAGCTCGAGGATTTCAGGAATGTCCTCGTCTTCTTCGTAAGCGTCGGCAAATGCCATGTTGACTGATAGGACTTGTCTGAATATGTCCCCAATGCTTGTGTCTGAGTCGGAAGTTGGTGACCCGGTTGAGTGTAACTGCCAATCACATTCTTCATCTGAACTCTCTGGAGTCGTTGTGGGAGTTACATACCCTAGTCCACATCGAGTTTTGCTATAGTAGTCCCGTGGTTTACCAGACGGTATTGGGGGCTTCAAAGGTAGTCGCCGTCCGGTACCGTAATTCAAACCTGGTGTAGTTTCTAGATCATATCCTTGTTTCTGCATGAGGTATTTGGACTGGGGACTATAAAGGTATAGAGGCAATCTCCCGGTATCTGACCCAAGATCGACTTCTTTTATAGTGAAGGGGTACGGATCGTCTTTCCGGCCGAAGATAATCGGGTGGTCCCCTCCCTCGACTATTCGGTAAGCGTCTTCTGCCGGAGTAAGCTGGATTGTGGTATATACATTTGTCACTTGTGTGTGTAGGTGAGTGCCTATACCGTGGTCCATAGCATACATTGTACATAGCTTGTTGAGCTCGATGTAATTCAAAGATAGCCCTTTATTGATAAAATAAGGTATCTTCTCGAGAGGGATTACATCATCCGCGGAAGGGGTATCGGAGTGGGCAGCCACATACTTGGCTAATTCTGGTTCTTCTTCGGCCACCCCCTGTATAAATGAAGACTGGGAGAGCGACCTAGTCAGCTTGATCTTCAGAGGCTCGACCGGAAGAGCAGGTCGTGGAGTTGTTGGTAGACTAGCAACCCCCAGCTTGGCATCTGACGTGGGGCGAGGAGTGGCTGGTTCGCTGGAAGTGTCAAACCTCGCGTCGGGGTGACGGCCCTTTTTAGGAAGACGTATCGTGAGTGGTCTATCGGAGGGATTGAGTTTCTCCGCTTGGAGCTGACCGACTCTCGGTAGTCTGATGGTAAAAGGCCCTGGTGTGGGTCTTGGCACTTGGCCAGACCTCGGCAGCCGGATTCTCATCTGCTCTTCTTGCGCCGATAGACTGATTGCGTCCTTACGCAGAGTAGCCGTAAGGGGTGCAGAACTGCCCGGTTTGCGAGCCTGGAGGTGGATCGTCAGGGGTTCTTCTGATCTTGTGGTTGCCTTGGTGTGAGCTTGCACCTCCTCTTCGACCAGATGCTTCTTTGATTTTTCGTACAGACAGGAGTCTGAGTAATAAGATTCGACCCCTTTGAAGGGATCGACATCAGCAAACTCTGTCCTCACGAAGCCGTGCTTATCGACATATTTGAAGCACTGGTGTAGCGTGGAAGGCACGATCATGTAATCGTGTATCCAAGGCCGCCCCAGAAGGATATTGTAAGAAGTGTCGGCATCTATGACGTAGCAGGTGACTTCTGATTGGAGATCGCCAATCTGACATTTCAAGCGAATCTTCCCTATTGGGTAGCTCCTGTCCGAATTGAAACCGCTAATGGCGGTACTTGTAGGCGTCAGGCGATGCATTGGAATGCGAAGATTATGTAGCAGACCCTTCGGAATGATGCTTATGGAGGACCCAGGATCAATGTGCATTCGGTCTACCTTTACGTCGCCGATGTATCCAGTGTAGTAGAATGGGCGATCGTGCAGGTTAGTTTTGATGAGCATATCCTGCGGAGAGAAGACGATATTGGGCATTGCACCTGTACACGCACTATCTTGGAGATCTGTAGGCTGATTATCTCCCGTGAGGTTGACCTGAGCCAAGTATGCGTCGGCATTTTGGAGCACCTCACTTAGAGCCGTGCGGACATCCTTCGAGAGCCTCAGGAGTTCATATAAGGACAATTTGGCCGGTGTATTAGCCAATTGCGCCAAGATGTCAAAGTTGTAGGGCCTCTCCAGCCCCTGAGGTGCCTCCTTTTGGAGGGATTTGTCGAAGCGAGTCTCCTTCGGCCTAGGCTTGTCGGTCGTCGAAGGCTGAGCCGGTCCCGGAGTATCAGCATTTGTGGGCTGCTGATCATTAGTCGGATTCTCGGCCACTGGTTGGGCTTGTGCTCCAGATCGAGTAGTGACGGCTGAGACTTCCTCCTCCTCTGTCGAGGCGGTGCGGCATGATCTGACCTTTCCACTTTTCTTTTTAGAAGGTAAAGTGGGCTGAGTCACCTCGTGGACTAGGTCCGGATGAACCCACATGATTTTCCCTCATGATGTGGTGAGGGGTACTAGGCCGGAAGTTTGATCACGGGTAGACGAAAGATTAGTGATTTTTATCGTTGCCAGAGGGATGGGTATGACACCGTCTTGAGTCTCTGTTGGAGGGAAATTGCCGAATTATATGAACACCATGTTGGCTGCTACGGTTACCTCCTCGAAGTCGATAGCCAGAGCGTTCGAATCGATGAGGTTCTGGATATACCGTTTCAGTTGGTAGCAGTCGTGTGTAGCATGGTGGACGTAGCGGTGGTAATGGCAGAACTTCGAATTTTCCAAATTAGCAAGCCGAGGTTCCCGCCTTGGTGGAGGAAGCTGAATTCTATCTCCTTGTATAAGCATGTCCAAGATAGGCTTGACGTGGCCGTCATCGAAAGAATAAGTGATTTGAGGCCATTGTTTGTCTGCTGGCTGTGGCTCGGGCTTCTGGGCTGTATCGGTCACCATGGACTGCTTGCCTTTGTTGTCCCGGTTGTTGGAGGGGCTACCCCCATTGTCGTTGCTGGCGTTGGGACGCTTCCCCTTGCTCTTTCCCTCTATGATATGCAACCCCAGTTGGCGAGCTTTCTTCAATCGTTCCTCGGCACTTGTAGCGCTGATGATAAAGGCCTTCCAGTCCTTGAATTGACTTTCGCCCATCCAGAGACTAATTGTTGGGAGTAGTCTCTTTTGGCAAATTTTAATCAAGGAAGAGTCCGGGTTGCCAGATGGTAACTTCATTGCGGTTTGACGAAACCGCTCAATGTAATTCCTTGTCAGCTCTTTCTCTCCTTGGACGACGTCCATGAGGGTAGACATCGTGACGTCCTGCCCTACCTCATAGAACCTCTCCAAGAACAAGCGCTTGAAGCCAGCGAAGGAGTGGATGCAATTATCTGGCAGGTTGCGGTACCAATCGAAGGCGACTCCTTCCAGTGCCCCAATGAATAACCGTGTGAGGATGGCGTCATCATGGGGCAGATGGTCGGTAGTGACCTCAAAGTAAGTGATGTACCGGCTTGCTGAAGTCTTACCATCATATGGGTTGATATTGAACGGCTTATATCTTGGGGGAAAGGGCACATCCCTCCATTCAGCTGGGTATAGTTGTCGTATTCTGAGGTCTTAAGAATTTTCTCGGGCGTGGAACATCGCTCGAAGCTCCTGAACCTCTCTCCTTACTTCTCGGGCCTCATCTGTCGCGGTAGGGGCCGTTATCTCGGGAGCATTATTGCCCGGGTTTGGTGTCGCTGAATTTGAATCTATGTTGTTCGCGGGACCCGTGCTTGTCTGGCCAGGTGTCACTTCCTGCAGAGTAGGCAGTGCCGCTTTGATTTCGTCTACAGACTTGACCAAGACATGCAATATGGCCTCCAACGTGTCAATGCGCTGGCGATCGGTGGAACCGCCTTGATTGTTGTCTGTCATGAATACCGTCTTCACATGAGGAGTGACAGAGGGAGTGGTGGAGGATGTACCCTCCGAGTCGTACCCATGCGTCGAGAAATCATCTGGATATGTGGGGATGTTCTCTTCAGGTTCGGACTCGGAAGGAATACTATTCCCAGCTTCGGAGCTTGCTTCGTCTAGAGAATCATGGATGTCTTCGGGGACATCAGCATCTGTTGTACCCGATGGGAGGGTTATTTCTCGGGGTTCGTCTCCTTGAAACATTGGATTATTGTGGATGTTTGAAGGAGTACTACCCCCAGCTCCTACGACCCCCAGGGTCGGGGACGATGAGCCTCCTGTTGCAGCAGATTTTGTCTTCGAACGGGTGTGTTGGTATATTCCAGTGGATGGCAACCGTTTAGCCGACAATTTTTTAGCTGTAGTGGCCGATATCTTTGGACTGGAGATGCTTGTCTTCTTCCCTCTCCCCTCCACGGGGACTTTCTGTGCGGAATTGCAGGAGGCAACGGGAGGTGCCTCGTCTTCCGAGCTCGGATGTTGTAATCTTTGGAAGACGGATGGCCGGTCTTCCGTTACTGCCGTGTTGTTGCAACAGCAGTTGACGATAATCTGGGTGCAGTGACGTCCCTGTGAGGACTCTCTGCACGCTGAGGCTCCTTCTCTTTCCTTGCGTTTGTGGAGGATAGCTTCACGCAGGTCAGAGGAACCACTTTGCCCGTTTGCCGCCGGGGGCTGGACTCGAGTGGTTTTATACAACTTCCCGTCAGAGGCCCGCGTGATACTCAGCGGGACGCCCCGATAGTCAGAGGTTGGGGCAGCTGTCTGGACTTGATGAGCCCGCGCTGCCCTAGACTTTTTTTTTTAGCACTTGTGGGTGCGTAATAGGAAGAGTCCACATTAGGTATCACAGAGTCTGGATTTTCATCCAGAAAGTGATCAGAGTTAGGACCGCATGAGAGTCGGTCGAAAACTGATCGAGAGAAGCGCGGTAGAGATGCTATGCGGCTAGCGTTGGGTGTCGTGCAGGCTATCTGCATGCGACTGTCTTCTGTTGTGGGACAAGTTCTTATGCGGTTAGGAGTCACGGCCGTGCAGGCTGTCCGTATGCGGTTGGCATCTATGGCCGCATGGGTTTTCTGCAAGCGGTTGTCTTTACTAGCCGCATGAATCTCATCCATGCGGTTGGGAACTGTAGCTGCATAAGTTATGCGGCTGACAGAAGTGGCCGCGTGAGTTTTCTTCATGTGGTTGACGGTTGTGGCCGCATGGATTTTCTTTCTGCGGCTAATACCTCTCTGCGGTTCAGGTTGAGCAGAGACCCTCTTTGCCCCTGCAAGTCCAGCATCATAGTATTTTCTTCTGCCGAACTTGGGGACAGCAGAGGTATCTGCGATCTGAAGTGGGGCCGCAGAAGAATCTTTCTCTCCGTTTTGAGCGACCGAGGGTATCCCATCGAGGGCTTGGGGAGGAGCAAATGACTTTGGCCTCCACTCTTTACGAGCCTTCGTGGTGCGGGTGCGTTTCTGGACCGGGCCAGCGCTGCCTTCAGAGAGCATCTCTTCGAACGCCTGTTGGTCGAAGCGGACGACCATCTTCTGTTGTGTGGAGCCAAGTTTGGCTGCATCCGATTGCGTCACCAACTCCTCAGCCGTGGAGAAGTTAGTCTCCAGCAGAGTCGCCATCGTGTTTGCCATTGATTGTAAAAGAACAGAACAATTATCGGAGGACTGAACTTAGACTCACAATACAAACTCGCTCGTACAAAGAAAGCCTAGGGACGAAAACCTAGGTACAGCAGACTAAGTACGATTGTTTATTTTTGATTCTGGGGGGGTGACGATAGAGGCTCGGGAAAGCGACGGCCGCTCTGCCTTACTCCTTGGACGATCGGTATGCAGCCTTGGCTCGGGGAAGATCTGCTCGGCGTTGACGAAGAAAGGCTCTTCTTACTCTCCTCGGGTTGCTCTCCTGGCTTCTCTCTCTCTGTGAGTATCAAGAAAAGGGGGAGCTCTCTCTGTGTATATCTCTCTCTTCTTCTTTTTTTTATTCTTTTGTTGCCGACCTTTCTCTCTCTTCTTCTTTTTTTCTCTGACTCTGTCTATTTTGCAAGGGAATGGCACCCTGCTATTTATAATAGTGGGGAAGCATCATTAGGGTTTGGCTGATTACCCGTTCTCAAAGTGGCGACGGCCTGGTGATTGATCAATCTGGACCATTAGTCTTGAGTGTGAAGGATCTGGACCATTAATGTGGATTATGCCAAATCCCATCAATAATAAATGTTGATTGCAATAAATCTCCATCATGATGATTTGCTGATGTCTGCAAATCTAAATGAATCAATTTAATTCATTCTCTTGCCACGTGTCCCAAATTATTAGAATCTGACCCGAAATTTGATTATGTTTAGGACACGTGTCCTGTCATCATTATTGAGCCGCATGAGGAGTGTTCATATTTGGGCCACATGAAGGTCGTCATGACCGAGCCGCATGGAAGATTTCATGACCGAGCCGCATGAATAGTCTCTACACTCGAACCGCATGAAGGTTGTCATGACCGAGCCGCATGAATATGTTCATGACCGAGCCGCATGAATATGTTCATGGCCGAGCCGCACGAGAGTCTTCATGGCCGAGCCGCATGGGTTTCTTCATGGCTGAGCCGCATGGGGGCCTTCATGGTTTGAACCGCATAGATTTCTTTGCACTGGCCGCATGAACTCGTCTAGTCTGGCCGCATGGACCTGCCTCGAAGCTTGGTAGACAGCGCCGTATTGGTGAAGATTTTCCTTATTTCCTAGAAAAATTCTGCTTTTCGTGTCAGTCATTATGACAACTTTATGTCAGGTCTGTCATCTGTCAGCTGTCAGCCGTCAGAACATTAAATGCGTCCAGACGTTGAGCACAGCTGTTTTGAATGCCACGTGGCCTCTCTCTCTGAGCCGCATGGCGTTTACTCGAGCTGCCTATGTATTTGAGCCGCATGGGACTCCTGAGCCGCATGAAGCTCGTCTGATTTTGAGCCGCATGAAACTTCCTGAGTTCTGTGCCGCATGAAGAACGTTTCATGACCGAGCCGCATGAAGGATGTCTCATGACCGAGCCGCATGAAGGACGTCTCATGACCTAGCCGCATGAAGGACGTCTCATGACCGAGCTGCATGAGGAATGTCTCATGACCGAGCCGCATGAAGGACGTCTCATGACTCGCATGAGGAATGTCTTGATCAGCCCGTGCACTCGCTTTGTGGGCCCGGGTATCCCGAACACACGAGTGCGTAGGTATCATGTTTGCTCCCTGATGTGGGGCTAATAGAAACACTTGCCCTCGATCTTTGTTGGGAGACTCTTGAGAACCACTCTGTCCGTTTGCCGCCGGGGGCTGGACACGAGCGGCTTTGTACAACTTTCCATCAGAGGCCCACTTAGCGGGACGCTCGTGATGGTCAGAGGTTGGGACAGCTGACTGAGCCCGAAGAGCCCGCGTTGCCCTAGACTTCTTCTACTTAGCACCCGAAGGTGCGCAATAGGAAGAGTCCAAGTTTGGAAGGAGGGAAGAGAAGTTGGTGCCCTTTTCAAAGGAGGTAAGGGGGCTCTATTTATAGAATGGAGTAAGCCCTTTCTTCTTCTCCTTTCCGATGTGGGACTAAAAGCAATATTTTCCATGCTTCTACAATGCCCAGCCTGCACCGTTGTTGAGACGGCGGCAGTAAGCTGTTTCCACTTGCAGGTAATTCACAGTATAATTTGCCACAACTTAAATATTTCGAATAGTTTAAAACTTTTACAACAAAATGAAAGATACAACTGAAATCTATACAAATATCATGAAAAAGAAAATCTAGGCAACCAGCTCATCAGTCTCGAGATCATCGACTTCTAATTGGGACCTCGAAAAATACTGCGGAACAAAGCATCCTCGATGATACCTAAAAATGTTGGGTCTCCAGTCAGGAGTGAGCAAAGTACAATTCATGCTAATTTAACAATTGAAATAATAATAGAATTATGCACTTTTAAACAGTTTTGAAATCAACAATTTAAGCAGTTACAGTTTTAAAACAGTTACAGTTCTGTGATGTGAATAGGCAATGAAATATGACCGGCTTGGGTTTGTTACAGTAAAGGATATGGGATTTGTTACAGTAAAGGATATGAAATTTGTTACAGTAAAGGATATGGTCATACTCATTACACTATTTCCCCCAGTCCCCAATAGTTACTGTAGTTACAGTCAGTGCTCTCAGAGAGAGTTCCGTGTTGCATCGTAGTTTAAACTTGCAATAAAACGATTACTAAATAATTGTAAACTAACACAAAATGTACTTGTCTTTGATTATGACTGGATTTGGAATGTCTCCGGAATTGAATTCAGACTTGTCCTCGAAATCCTACAATCGAGAAGTCTGTCTTAGATTTCCAAAATTGCCATGCTAGATGTGCTAGTTACAATCTCTAAAATTGATCCTAGTCCAGTTTTATGTTATTTACAATTATACTTCTGAAATACGCTTATCGATACAATTTACTATTAATTTATTTATGAAGGAAAAGTCAATTTAATATTTTATTGGAAAAATGGTATTTATAAGTTATTTGGCAAAACTTGGTATTTTTTATATAATATATATAAAATTAGTTTTTTTTCTTTAAATGAGAAAATGTGAGTTTGTTTAAATAATACAAACTTATACTTTATTGTTAACTTAATGTGAGAAAACTAAAAATATTTAATTTATTATTCTACGCGTTTATCGATAACTAACAAAACCAGAAAACCAAAAGAACCTAAACTACACTACACAATTACAAAACCACCGAGAAAGAAAAGAAAACTGGGCTTATGCCTTTACAGACCATTTTACATGAATTTAAATAAGACGAAAACTTTTGTTAGTCTCTAAAAATTTTCCTACGAATTAATCACAAAAAAAAAAATTAGTAATTAATTTAAATTAATTTCGAGTCTCAGACTTTGGTCCAAAAATCAAAAATAGCTAATGCCTCAACGTCCCGGTAAAACCGGTTTCATTTGCATTTTGCTAAGAGCCCATTGACCAATAAGGTCGTCGCCCAAAAATTCACTTTATAAAATATTTCCGAAATCTGATTTAAAATATTCCTTTATAAATTTTTAAAAAAAATTTGGCAACATTCCCTCTATTTTCGGGACAACCCAAAACTGGAAAAATGTGCCACACTCACCAAATATAAGTCCCATACTCAAGAAATTATTCCCACCATTTAAAACCTGAAAATAATATCGAACCCGAAAATACGTTTCCGGTATTCATAAATCGAAAATACTCAAAACCCGAAAATACCATAAAACCAATCTCCAGAATATATCCGAACATAACTCGAAATTTTCGAGAAGCCCAGGAAAAACCACAGAACATAATAGTTTCGAAAATCCGAAACTAATCAACAGACTAAAATTCTCCAATCACAGCACAACCCAAAGAGGATTTCGAAATTTTTCCCGAAATTGAACTCATCTAAACCGAATCCCGCAACGGGATCGGAAAATCAATATCATCATCGACTCGGGACGAAAACGGGGAAGCAATTATACCTGGGTTGCTCGGCTAGAGCTCTCAGATGTATAAAAATAGAGGAAAGATATCGCGCGCACCGCAGAATTGGCTCGGGACAGCACGAACGGAAACGCGAAACAGCAAAATGGGAACGCTTGGAAAGATGACAGAGGCAGCATCTCTGCGGAGTCACGGAAACAACGGGTTAAAGGGGCACAGCGGTGGGATTGGGGCACGAAAAGTGCTGCGGTTCGGGACAGCAAACCGAAACACGAGACGACCACGGAATCGGGGAGCACGCCGGGAGATGAACGCACGGGGCAGCGCCTGAGAGAGGCTGGCCGCACGGGTCGGTCGAGAGGGGCGCGGGTCAGGGGCGCTGACCTGGGTGGCGGCCTGGGGTGGTCGGCGGAGCACGGGGCCGCGCCTGGCGGTCGGATGGCGCTCGGTCAGTTCTCCGAGGTGAGACAGAGCTCCGGCTGGCTAGGGCACGATTGGGGTTGGAAAAAGTGGGGGAGAATGGAGAATGGTGACTGGAGAGATGAGAGGGAAGAAGTTATATAGGATGGTGGAGGAGGTTACGGAAGATGAGGGGGTGCACGGCCGACGGGGAGGCGAAAAGCTGACGGCGGCGGTTCGGGGCGCCAGCTCTCTAGGAGAATTACAGAGAGAGTGAGAAAGAGATTTAAAGAATGAGAAATGAATGGAAATAATATTTCCAAAAAGGGTGTTTAATATATATAATATATATAAAATAACTTAAAGAATTTTATACGAAACCGAGTTCGGTTCCGAAATTCGGTTTCGAGAAATAAGAACGGATTCGGGTTCGGGTTCGGAACACAACAAAAATCTATTTATATATTTTTTTTATTTTTTAAAATAGTAATTTTTCTCACCAACTAATAATACTATAAATTATAATATTAATAATAATAATAATAATAATAATAATAATAATAATAATAATAACTACTATAATAATACAGGCAATAATAATAATAAGCTAAATAAGAAAACTAAATAATAATATTAACAATAATGTTAATAACCTAGTTTAACAAATTATCATCTAATAAATCCACCGAAAAATTCTATAATAATAATAAAAATAATTAAACCAGATTTTATGGGTTTTACAACCTTCCCTTCTTAGAAAATTTCGTCCTCGAAATTTAAAGGATAGGGTAGGATAGGATTACTTCAAATCAAGCAGGTACGAGTACTGCGCCCGTAACTCAGGTCCAACAATAAGAATTGCCAAAGCAATCGTGGATGAGACGTTAAGGGACAAGTTTTAACTATGTCACAACCACGTAGAAAATAAGATATAAAAGCGAACCAAAGTGTACAAGGTTGATCAGACCATCATGCACCGGTTCTGATTAGACAATATATTAGTGGAGGCCTCCAATAAAATACTGTCATGATCAAGCTCGATAAAAAAAATAAGCCTGCAAAACTTGGCTAACTTAGCAGCATAAGTCAAGTTTAGTCCAAAAATATCAGAACGAAAGATAATGCTTGCAAGAAAATAGGAGAATTCTACCAAATGCAAGTGATCTTCCCAATATCCTGCACAAGCTCTCAGCATGTCTTCTAGCGTCTGAATCGTCCCCTTAGATTGTCCGTCAGTCTGGGAATGTTAGGCGGTGCTGAACTTCAGTTGCGTTCCCAAACTCTCATGCAAACTCTTCCAGAAGTGAGAGGCGAACTTGGTATCTCTTTCAGATACAATACTTATCGGTACTCCATGAATCTGGTAAATGTGCCACATGTACAAAGTCGCCAACTACTCTGTGGATAGACCAACCTTGAAGGGAATAAAGTGATCTGACTTCGTCAGTCGGTCCATGATAACCCAAATAGCGTCCTTCCCTCCTTGGGATCGAGGCAGTCCTGACACAAAGTCCATCGTTATGTGTTCCTACTTCCATTTCGGAGACTGCAACAATCATGCTGGTCTCTGTCTGCTAGCTTTCACTTGTTGACAAATCAAGCATCTAGCCACAAATCTGGATACATCTTTCTTCATTCCGTATTACCACACTACAGTTCACATATCCCGATACATCTTATTAGCTCCTGGATGTGTGACTGGTGCGCTTCTTGCATTAGCTCATTCCTCAGTTCGCCAGTCGGTACGCAAAGCCTCGTACCATTCTTCAGTGCTCCATCACTAGCAATTGAAAATCCTTCAAGTGTTCCTGCCAACACCTGATCTCTGAGTTTGCAAAGCGTCTCGTCCTGGAATTGTGTCTCCTTGACTTTGTCCATCAGACTTGAACGCACTTGCAACTGCATCATCGATGAATCAACTCCTGGTACACTGGCTTCTCGTCCCAGTTTTTTTATTTCTTTCTCGGGTAGTATAATCTCCAGTCCAAGTTTCTCTATGTCTTCCAGCAAATGCCGCTCCTCGACTAAGTGCATCTACAATAACATTAGCCTTACTCGGGTGGTACTGCAGGTCGATGTCAAAATCCTTCATCATCTCCAGCCATCGTCTTTGTCGCATGTTCAGCTCCTTCTGAGTGAAACATATTTGAGATTTTTGTGGTCTGTAAATATTTTCACTCTCTCTCCATAGAGATAATGCTTCCATAGCTTTAAAGCAAAGATGACTGCAGCAAGCTCCAGATCATGTGAGGAATAGTTCTTCTCATGAGTCCGTAATTGCCTAGATGCGTAAGCAATTACTTTTTCGTGTTGTTGAAGAACGCAACCCAATCCTTTTCTAGAGACATTACTGTATATTGAGAAACCTCCGGTACCTGCGGGTAGCGCAAGTATCGGTGTTGTTGTAAGTCTCTTCTTCAGTTCCTCCAATGCTAACTGGCAATCTTTAGTCCACACAATTTCTTTATTCTTTCTTGTGAGCTTTGTCATTGGCTCATCAATCCTGGCAAAGTCCTTCACAACTTCTGTAGATATGCCAGCTAAGTCCAATAACCTTCTGATTTCAGCAACTGATCTTGGGGTGCTCCACTTCTCGATAACAACATTCTTCTTAGGATCTACCGAAATTCTTTCTTCTGTGACAACATGGCCTAGAAAATTCACCTTTGTCTAATAAGAATTCACTTTTAGATATCTTACTATACAACTTCTCCTTCTTCAACTTTTCTTAGGTGCTCTTCATGCTCTTCTTCAGTCTTCGAGTATATCAGTATGTCACCAATGAAGATGACAACAAAACTGATCCAAATACTCATGAAAGACTCTGTTCATGAGATTCATGAACACAGTAGGAGCATTCGTCAGTCCAAACGACATGACCAAGAATTCGAACTACCCATACTTGGTGTTGAATGCCGTCTTGGGAATGTCCTCTTTCCTGACCTTGATCTAATGGTGATCAGGTCAATCTTCGAAAATACCTTAACTCCACTCAAATTGATCAAACAGATCATTAATCCAGAAAAAGGTACTTGTTCTTTAGTGCCCGATAGTCGACGCACATCCGTATTGTTCCATCCTTCTTAGGCACAAACAAGATAGGTGTTCCCTAGGGTGAAGTTCCATCTTAGATAAATCCTAGAGCCTTCATTGATCTGGTCCTTCATCTTCTTGGCCTCCTTCGGGTTGACTCTATAGCGTCCCTTAGAGATAGGGGAGAGCCGGGGACTAGGTCAATGATGAATTCTATACCTCGAACTGTGGTAATCCGGGAAGACTATCGGGGAAAACATCTACCATAAAGGTATAATTAAAATTTTTATTCATATTGGAGAATTACAGCAACACTCTCATGATTGTTCTAAGGACATCCTGTTACAACTTCTTACAATAATAGATAATGCTATTCAGCAGTCCTAAGTATTAATCTTCATGGCTCTGGATCTTGCATGAGCAGTCTCCAACTTCTTCATCTTCTATGATCCTCGAGTCTGCATCATGCCTTCCTGCAGTGGGTGTAGAAGGCAAGGTCTGCTGGATGGGAAAAGAGTCCCTAGATTGCGGCATAACAGGTGTAACTGGGATAGGTACTCTGGTATGATGGAAAGATAAGGGACAATCATTTATCCGATGTTCAGCAGATCCACATACCAAACATTTCTCCAATCTCTTACGACAAATATTGGCTTGGTGACCCAAGAAATTGGGACCCAGCAAATTTTATTCATATATGCAAGACTTCTTCAGTTCGATTCGAGCCAAGAAATTGGGACCCAAGAAATCTAGGCAACTGAAATCCATACAAGTATTGAACTTGGCCGTGAAGGAGATGGTAACACTAGAAGTAGAATGACTATGTGAGACGTCAGTTCGAGTCGAGTCTTGCATGGTCATTGGACAACTTGTACAAGGGAGATAATGTTTCTCGAACAGCGACCCAGGCGGCCGACGGGACCATTTTGATAGAGACATGATTAGCAGTGTTGGATGACCGCACGGGTTAGGCGGGGACTTACAGTGGAGATCGCTACTCGCGCTAGCAAGGGGCGTCCGTCTAACAACCTATGGTAGTCCATGATAGCGCTGGGTGCTAGTGACTAGTTTATATAGATGAGTCGACATGGCGGCAATCCGCGTGTGTGCCTTTGGATTGAGTCGAGTTGGATGTGTGTACAGTTAGAACAAAATGTTGGGCCTAAGATTTGGCTGCAATGTAGGCGACGTGCTTTGGCACGAGATGTGGCATCGAGTTTTAAGTTGTCGGCATATAAGTTGCATAATTTAGATTTGAGTCATCTTGAGTTTAAGTTAGGAAACGCCGCAGAGCAAAGTCGGTCGAGTGACACTTAGCCCACAAGTCTTGATTGGGTCAGTTGGTGATTAAAGTAGCAAGGGCCGCGAGGCGGCGATATGGTTAAGTCACACTGAGTTGCGAGGCATGACACAATGGACTTGTAGCACGGTCACAAGAAAATTGGGTACTATCGTATAGTCGCGTCTCTGATTTTGGGCCGTAAGGCAAACATGACTTCATAGGTTAACGTCGTTGGTACGAGAAGGGATCTAGTAGGAAAGTACGAGTTGACATTGTTGTTGCAAGCACAAGGTGGTCTAGAGGAACAAAATAGGCCAAGGCGTCGGTCCTAAAACTGATCCTAAGACAAGAGTAGAAAGACAATCAAAAGGGTTAAGTTGCATAAAGTAAATGAACGTGTCAGTTTCGTATGGGTGGGCGGGGAGCTCATTCCACCAGTACAGTTGAGTACTAACATCTACACAGTTTTTATGTGCAGGCACAGGTAGAAGCTCGTGGCGCGGAGCTCGCTTGGATGAGTCGAGACACGGAGTCCCTTGGCATTTTTAAGGCATATGGCCGAATGGAGTCAGAACTTATACGGGACATAATGTGTGGACATATGCCCCTATGTAATCTTTGTTTCAATATCAATAAAGAGCCTCCTTTGAATAACTTGTGTTTCGCTCTAAATTTCCGCTAGCATATTTAATGTCTCTTCTTGGGACTTCTGTGCGACGACCCCGTCGCAGCCGCTGTAATCGGTCGTTATGGAACCCGCCTTGCACGAGCGCAATCTAGGCTCGTGCGACATCACGCCTTAGCGGGAAAGATCGCTCCTACGGGAGCGGGGTATGACATAATGGTATAAGAGCACGACTTTACGTCCTTGGACTTTCAATTGAATTCTTTAACTCAATGTCGTTTCTACAAACTCTGAAGTGTTGCTTCCGTAAAGTTGATATCATTGGTGCGCTCTCTCTCAAATGTCCTACGGGATGTCCATACAATAAGTCTATATAATTTGCAAAACATAGGAGAACAGTTTTTAACAAGAAACAAAAAGATGGTTCACGTAAGCACGGTTGGCTAAGCCGGGCTGGGCATATACACCAAAGTTGTGTCGACCTTAGAAGAGTCGAGTGCGAGATTCGATCTGTCTCGGATGACAACGAGTTGGAATCGATTAAGTAAGTGGGATGACTATCGATAGGGATACTATCGAGCGACGATAACGTCGGTACGATATAGATGAGCGTGCTTGGATTTTAAAGAATCGTTCGAGAAAAAGATTCGAAGTAATCGATTGTGAATCGAATGATAAATTGAGGATTTGTTGAATGACTTCATCCCTGAGTGGTGTATGCGATAGCCTCAGGGATGTCGATCGATCGTTTGAGGATATGGGGTGTCAATGAGTCTATCAGAAAGCGTCGCATGTATGCAAAGCCGTAGATTGAGTATTATTGAATAAGTTGTAGTCTTGAGATTTGACGAGTTGATTCGAACAACCTAGAAATTGACGCGTACGGAACATGGACGGGATTGAGGATTGCGCGAGTATGAAACGCAAAAATGATTGAGTAGGTGAAACTGAATCGAAGAAAAGTTAGGGTGTACGAATGGATGACTTGATCGAGAAAATTGATACGGATCGTATACAAAAAGTTAGCACGACGGGAAGATAGCGTGCATGAAAGGTTTGATTTTGAAGTTACAAAATTGACTCCAAGGATTGGAATGAATGTTGCTAGATGATTTGAGTTAGCGAGAAATGATGTGATTTAAAGAAAAATGTTGCTCGATAACTTGAGATAGACGGATGAATAATACGCGAATTTGGGTTTGAAAAAATTGATGTTGTGAATGATTCGAGGGATAATGATCGAACTTGAATTTGGATGTTGAGGAGATTATCCAGTTGGACGATAGCATCATTTGCACAACTCAAAATTCGTTGCAAAGGAAGATCGTCAGGTTACGCATATCATCGATGGTATTGAGGCGTATCAAAGATCGATATACGATAACTCGGGGGCACTCTAATTCGAGGAATGACGATCGTGCAAGTGTTATTGTTCTGACGGATGCTATACTTAGGATTTTGATTGAAATAAATGTGGATAAAAACAGAAGTGTTTTGATGGTTACGCGGATAACCACAGCGTCAACATTCTTGTCTTGCGCGAGCGCAACTCTAGCCTCGCACATGCGTCGCGTCAGATTTGGGGAGATCGTTCCGCGTGAGCGCTGACATGGTGATTCATGTCACGGGAATGATCGAACTCAGAAAATTAGGACGCGGCAACTTTGATTGTCTTGACTTGTTGGTTTATGCGAAGGAAAATTCGAGAATGTTTGGACTTGCGATTGATGATTGAGTAAAGTTGAGGATTGAATAAATCCAATCTACGTATCGTGAATGAGTTAGTCTAGACACAAAACAAGAGTTACGTCCCGATGAGGATGATTATCCCGTAGGAGCGTGCATGGTGATTCATGTCGACCGTAGATAATCTGACTCGTGCGAGATCGGGGCACAACATACTGTTAAGCTAGATGACCGTATGATCGAATACGTGAATTATGATGAACGACTAAGAAAATATGAAATATGAATTATGGCTTAGCAACAAATTGTTGAAGCGTGCTTGACTTACAAGGATTGATAGGCGGATTATGTCGAACGTGTTCGAAAAGATAGACTATGTGAAATAGCTTGATGAATGTCACGATCTGCTTCCGAATAATCGGACACGAGTCGGACACACCCAGCCTTCGTCGTTAGACACGATGAAGTAAGCAGTGCCAAGCTAGGGAAAACTAACTAGATAAACATGAATGTGCATAATCAAAGCATCTATATAACGTTCCCAGAAGGATAAGATCACCATAATCCATAAATCCATATAACATAAATGTACTAGAGTCATCAGGAATGAAATGTACTATGAACTCTAAAATAATATCTAGGAGTAAGGCTAAACAGTCTAAACCTGAAGCCTCTAGCTAAGTCTTGTCTCCATCCTGTCCAGCTAATGTCCCGGGCTCTGGCCCATATGGTATAATGATATCCTGCAAGTACAACTGCAACATATCCAGTCAGGAGCGGAGCAAAGTACAGTTCTAGGTAATGAACAAGAACATCATGATATAGAAATGAGTACAGGAGAACATGAACTATAAAGTTCTGGAAAGAACATGGAAGTACAGGAATGAAAGTACAGAAACTAAAGTGCAGAAAATATAAAGTACAGGAATGTAACTATGAACCAGAAGTACAAGGCATGACAAGTGCACCTTGTTTGAAATACAACTAGCCTATGTGACTAGCTGGGGTGAGTACAGGAGCATGTACATGAGTACATGAATAAGGTACGGCTTAGGAATCGCGTGCACGATGCGAGGCCTAAGCTATCTACATGAATATGGTAACCGGGGTTTGGTCACATAGCTAGTGTATTTTCCCATCCGACACAAGTAAGTACAAGAACAGGAAAGTACAGGATACAAGATATCGTGTCATGACATGTCACAGGAAAAGTACAAGATATGTAAATGCACAAAAACCATAGAACAGAACTTGCCTTGCTCCGGGTGATCGGGAATAAAGAAGTAGAAATCTCCAAGTACCCTAGAATATGTATAAATTGGGTAAGCTCTAAACAATGGCATTTAAATAATTCATTAATTGCTAATTAACTATTTTATAGATTAATACACTTTAACAGTTGACAATAAAAATGACCTAATAATAATTAGATAAGCTATAGTAAATAAGAATCTGACAACTCTTACTACTAAGATAGAAACCAATTTAAGAAAATAGTCTCTATTAACCTATTAATAAAAATAGTAACATTTCTAAATCAATATGGACTCGTAGTAAATCTTAGACATATTAATAATTTTAACTAAAATAGTGATAATGATGATAGCTATATTCTAAACAACAGGAGCTATCCATCACAAAGAATAATAATTGGCTCAAGACAAGCCCCTTACTCGAATATACATCCCCTCTAAGCCCCAATGTACAACCCATAGCATAGGAACTTAATGTACAGAACTAAAACCATTACTACTATATACAACTGAAATCAAACTAAATCCTTTGAATTACCAAACTCTGTGCTAATGATATAGTCCTACTATAATCCAACTTTCCTAGCATCATAACTCTAAACTCGAATGCTAGCAAAAATCCACACAACCAAAAGTTAGAAGATCAACTAATTCAAACGTTCAACATGGCATTCAAACCAATGTTCAGTAGAACAATTTGAATTAACATCTCGCCAGACACATGTAGAACTTATACAAAATCCTTAAAACTCAGAAACTCAGTAAAACCAAAAACATATACTCAACCAACCAGCAAGAACCTATCCATCCAAGAATCGCACTTAAACAACAAAAGCATACATCAAGTTCGAACTCAGCAAGTTTACTCAATCCAGCCACCACACACATAAGCCCCCAACCCAGTAATTATACAAATTGACTGGTCCTAATCTTGAACAAAAGTACACAACTACTGATACCAGAATTAATAGAATATGCCCCTGCTAATTCCCATTCCTGCTGACCCCTTACACACGACCATCGCTAATCAACAAGCTGGACACATCCAATATTTGGATACGCATACACGACACCACTGTGGACACAAACAAGACACAAACTACGGAAACGAACACTTTACAGAGATCAATCTGTTCAGAAGAATACTCTATTAAAATCCTAACAATGAACTACAAGAGTTAGGACATAGGAGGAATGGAACAGTACCTGCAGGAGTAGATTCCAACTGATTATCGGAAGCGAGGGTAATTTGTGTCTGACACGGTCCTAAACGAGCCCCGATATGAATCAAAACCTAACTAGACATTAAGACAAACAATTGGTGAGCATCAAACCAAAAACCAAGGATCAATAGAACAATTTCTCGGAATGCTCTTTAGCGTTCAGAGTAAAATTCTTGGATTCACTGATTAGATCAACTCGAATCCGAAATCGAACAACGAACAAAATAGATCAAGAAGTTGCAGAAGAAAATTGAGAGTTCGAAGAACAGCTCACCAGGGATTTCTGATGGGGCTCGTCGTTCGTCGTCGCCGATCGCCGGAGAAGATGACTGCAACTGCCAAGCCGATCGATCTCACCGTTGTAGCAGCGATTGTAGTTGATGTCGTCGCTTACCGAGGAAGAACACAGGGTCGTCGAGATTGCCGCTCACCGGGAACTGATCCGTACGTGGTGGAGACCCAGGATCGACGCCGGAGAAGGTTGATTGCTGCTCTCAAGGCGGTACGATGCCGAAATGCTGTCGAAGTCGTCGTCGATTGTTGCCGTCGTCGTTCCGACCTTGGCGGTCGTCGGCAGGGTGAAGCTGTCGTTGTCGCCGTCGAAAAGGTGGCTCTGCTGCGGTGTCGTCGAGTGGTGGCTGTCGGAGTGACCGTCGGAGCTACTGCTCTTTGAAAATTTGGGCCGAGGGAAAATTGGGAAGAGTGAATGGAGAAGAAAGCTCAGTGAGTGAGTCTCTCTCTCCAGCTGAATCAATTTAAATAAGGAGAAGCAAATATACACTTAAGTCCCCCCACTCAATGGTAATTTAACACTATAGTCCTCCCCCTTTTCATAATTGGAGATAGTAAAGAAAACAGTTATAAAAGAATAAAATTAGTTAGGATGAGAAGAATGAGTGGGCCCCAAGTTTGTTACAACAAAATTCAAATTTAAAAAATAATTCCTGCTCTTAGCTAATTTCCCTCCAAAAGTATAAATCTAAATATTTATTATTTTAAAACTAAACTTATTATTATTAGAAAATTTTAACTTTTCAAAAAAAGGAAGTGGAGTTACAAATCTCTCCCCTTGAAAAATTTCGTCCTCGAAATTCGAAGATCCACAAAATAAATCTCAATAAATCACAAAAGAGATTCAAACACAAGTCATTTATTGAAATCAGATTTTTCGAATACTAAAATACAATCAGGCAAACAAACTAAGCTAGCGCTCTTGCATCTCGTCCTCGTGCTCCCATGTGGACTCTCCTGGAGGGTGGTGTCTCCACATGACTCAGACAAGTGGAATAGTCTGGTTCCGCAGGCGCTTCTCCCTCCGATCAAGAATCTCTACTGGCTGCTCCTCGTAGGTTAAGCTCGGACCCACCTCTAACTCTGAGTAGTCAACCACATGGCTCGGATCTGGAATGTAACATCGAAGCTGGGACACGTGAAAGACGTCGTGCACTCCCTCCAAGCTAGCTGGAAGCGTTAGTCGATACGCTACCTCGCCAATCCGTGCCGTCACATCGAAGGACCCGATGTATCTGGGCTGAGCTTTCCGCCTCTGCCGAAACGAATGGTGCTTCTGGTTGGTGGGATCTTCAGGAACACCATGATTCCAATTGCGAACTCTAACGGCCGTCTGTTACTGTCTGCCCAGTGCTTCCGTCGATCCTGTACAACTCTGCGACACCCTGAGCCTTGAGACCAAGTACATACAAGAAGTTGAGATAACACGGTTTAACAATGATTGAGGATCAAATGGGCACAAAGTGGGATGAATTTAATTATGACTTAGAAGAGTAAAATCATGAAGGTACGACCTTCTAGGCACGACCAAAATTGAAAGTTTTAGTACAATTAAACCAGAACAAATTAGGAAAGTCATGGTTTGGTAGTCTTGATTAGGATTATAGTTTACACAAGGCACGATCAAGATATAATTATGATTTATTGAGAAAATCAAATAATTTATCCATAAGGTGTAAGAAGAATTTGCCAAGATTGATCGAGAGGGTGTATGGAGTCTACCGAAAAGATGCTAGTCTCAAATCAAGGTGAAAGTGCAAATATTTGTGATTCACGAAGAATAAATAATCATGTGAAAAAGGCATATAATCTCTATGGTATCCGAGAACATATAGATATTTGAAGTCACTTTACCTAAAATCCCTGCCCCACCAGTGTATATCTAGTTGCAATGAACTTTCGGTTCCGCGACTCAAATAACGATATGTTACCGGATACTCCATCGACTTATCCCTTTTCAAACAATTATTAACGAAGCAACTTAAGAGATCAAAATATAAAGAATTTAGGATAAAGTCTCAGTATTACCCGTAAACCTATGAATGTCTGAAGTCAATTCAACTTAGAGTTTCTGCTTCGCCAATACGCTGCTGGCTGTAGTGAACTTTCAGTCTCCGCAATCCAGATAACGGC
>JANAVB010001799.1:6127329-6273445 GCA_029216955.1 Iris pallida
GTAGGAACTGAAGTTTTCAAAGTCTGGAAAATCTTGAATATGAGACAAATCACGAACGAAAGCAAAGTCTCGAAATGAGAAACGAAATCTCAAAATCCCAAATGGAATCAAAGTCCTGAATAAACCAAATTCCAACAAGTCCTGAATAGAGAACTGAACCTTGAGTAGAAAAAAAATTACGATTTGTAATCAAGTTCTGAATCGTGAATACAAAGCAAATCAAAATAGTCGAAGCACAGTCATGAATAGAGAAAAAAATTTAAATGGAAACAAAGTCACGAATGGAAAGCAAAATCTGACATAGGGAACGAGTCAAATCTCAACTTAGGAAATAAAATCTTCAAAACTCTCAAAGGAATCCTCAACAATGTCCTGCATAGAACGGAGCTTAAACAAGGTTTCGAAATAAAATCTCGTATAGGAATTAAAATCTCAATTAATACGAAGTTTCATGAGGGAACAAAAATTTCCAAGTATGAGCCAATCACTAGGAAACAAAATAAAAAACATATTCATGAATGATGAATATGCAAACAGTATCGAATAATAGATTTCAAACAATTATCGAATTGTAAATCTAAAACAAGTTGTCCGAATAGGAAACAATATCCCGAAATAAGTTTCGAATACCAACCAAGGTTTCAAAAATAGAAAACAAGAAATTTCAAGAAAGGATCTAGGTGCTAAGAGAAATTTAAGGGAAGACTGGATTGCAAATCAAGATACATGGTTTTCTCCAACCATGCAAAAGAAACCTTCTGACTTCAGTCTATCTTCAGTATTCCTCCGGGACTGGAATCTCTTCAATCTTCTTTAACCGTCCTAACGTAGGCTGGTCCTTGCGGCGGTGCTTCATGTTGTTGCTGAATCTGGAGAGGTGGGTCCCCTTGCTGTAGTCCTTATGCTCCTCGTGCTTGTCCTTGGGCAGTGTGATCAACGGTCTCTGGGCAATCCTTGACTTGATGGGCAGGCGATCCGTAGTACAAGCATAGCCTCCATCTTTTGTGGCACTCTTCATAGTGGTGTCCTGAGAGGTGGCATAAATTACAAATGATTGTCGGCTGGATCTGAATCTGGATCTCCCTCTGGGGATGAAGAAGCGTTGTCTGAGTGTGGCGACGCTTTGCGGATCCATAGTAGTTTCTATCTCTGTCATAAGTCTTCATGTCTCTCTTGGCTTTCAACTTTTCGTCTTGTTCTATTGTTCGTGCTACGTACTGGATCTCCTGGTTGGTAGCTCAAATCTTCAAAGGAGTCGGTCCTCATTGACTTGGATGATCTTCAGTGGCGGCTCCAGGTTTTCGATCTGCTCCTCGGTGCAAGATATGCGCTTGGTGTCGGAGAAGTCCAAGGATCCATGAGTCTGAAAATCAGAAGTCCTTCCTAGCTCGGAGAGTGTATCCACAAGTCTGGTGTAGAAAAGAATGGTCTGCTCCCTCTGGGTGTCCAGGAACTTTTAAAATATCTCCATCAGCTGCGTACTACCCATGGGGATAGTAGGGGCGATAGAAGGTAGTAGAAGCTCGGAAGCGTCAAGTGCATGTGAATCGACGGTTCCTATATTTGTGTGTCGGAATCATCTGAAAAACAGAAAACTGTTAATGTCCTAAACCTAAAAACAACAAGTGTTTATATAATATCCATATACCCGATATACCCGATTTCCTATGCTGTGATCAAGTTTCCCTAGTTTAAATCAAGTCCCCCAATAGTACGCTAAGACCTAGGTACCATTAGGATAGACCTACATGGGCCACCACTAAAAATATGTCACGACCCGCTCCCGAATAATCGGACACGCCCAGCCTTCGTCGTTAGACACGACGAAGTAAGCTGTACCAAGCTAGGGAAAACTAACTAGATAAACATGAATGTGCATAATCACAACATCTATATAACGTTCCCAGAAGGATAAGATCACCATAATCCACAAATCCATATAACATAAATGTACTAGAGTCATCAGGAATGAAATGTACTATGAACTCTAAAACAATATCTAGGAGTAAGGCTAAACAGTCTAAACCTGAAGCCTCTAGCTAAGTCATGTCTCCATCATGTCCAGCTAATGTCCCGAGCTCTGGCCCATATGGTATAATGATATCCTGTAAGTACACCTGCAACATATCCAGTCAGGAGCGAAGCAAAGTACAGTTCTAGGTAATGAACAAGAACATCATGATATGGAAATGAGTACAGGAGAACATGAACTATAAAGTACTGAAAAGAACATGAAAGTACAGGAATGAAAGTACATGAAATAAAGTACAGGAAATGTAAAGTACAGGAATGTAACTATGAACCAGAAGTACAAGACATGACAAGTGCACCTTGTTTGAAATACAACTAGCCTATGTGACCGGCTGGGGTGAGTACAGGAGCATGTACAGGAGTACATGAATAAGGTACAGCTTAGGACCCGCGTGCACGATGCGAGGCCTAAGCTATCTACATGAATATGTTAACCGGGGTTTGGTCACATAGCTAGTATATTTTCCCACCCGACACAAATAAGTACAAGAACAGGAAAGTACAGGATACAAGATATCGTGTCATGACATGTCACAGGAAAAGTACAAGATATGTAAATGCACAAAAACTATATAACAATACTTGCCTTGCTCCGGGTGATCGGGAATAAAGAAGTAAAAATCTCCAAGTACCCTATAATAGGTATAAATTGGGTAAGCTCTAAACAATGGCATTTAAATAATTCATTAATTGTTAATTAACTATTCTATTGATTAATACACTTTAACAGTTGACAATAAAAATGACCTAATAATAATTATATAAGCTATAGTAAATAAGAATCTGACAACTCTTACTACTAAGATAGAAACCAATTTAAAAAATAGTCTCTATTAACCTATTAGTAAAATTGGTAACATTTCTAAATCAATATGGACTCGTAGTAAATCTTAGACATATTAATAATTTTAACTAAAATAGTGATAATGATGATAGCTATATTCTAAACAACAGGAGCTATCCATCACAAAGAATAATAATTGGCTCAAGACAAGCCCCTCACTCGAATATACATCCCCTCTAAGCCCCAATGTACAACCCATAGCATAGGAACTTAATGTACAAAACTAAAACCATTACTACTATATACAACTGAAATCAAACTAAATCCTTTGAATTACCAAACTCTGTGCTAATGATACAGTCCTGCTATAATCCAACTTTCCCAGCATCATAACTCTAAACTCGAATGCTAGCAAAAATCCATACAACCAAAAGTTAGAAGATCAACTAATTCAAACGTTCAACATGGCATTCAAACCAATGTTCAGTAGAACAATTTGAGTTAACATCTATCCAGACACATGCAGAACTTATACAAAATCCTTAAAACTCAGAAACTCAGTAAAACCAACAACATATACTCAACCAACCAGCAAGAACCTATCCAGCCAAGAATCGCACTTAAACAACAAAAGCATACATCAAGTTCGAACTCAACAAGTTTACTCAACCCAGCCACCACACACATAAGCCCCCAACCCAGCAATTATACAAATCGACTGGTCACAATCTTGAACAAAAGTACACAACCACTTTACAGAGATCAATCTGTTTAGAAGAATACTCCATTAAAATCCTAACAATGAACTACAAGAGTTACGACATTGGAGGAATGGAACAGTACCTGCAGGAGTAGATTCCAACTGACTGTCGAAAGTGAGGGTAATTTGTGTCCGACACGGTCCTAAACAAGCCCCGACACGAATCAAAACCTGACTGGACATTAAGACAAACAATTGGTGAGCACCAAACTGAAAACTAAGGATCAACAGAATAATTTCTCGGAATGCTCTTTAGCGTTCAGAGTAAAATTCTTGGATTCACTGATTAGATCAACTCGAATCCAAAATCTAACAATGAACAAAATAGATCAAGAAGTTGCAGAAGAAAATCGAGAGTTCGAAGAACAGCTCACCAGAGATTTCTGATAGGGCTCGCCGTTCGTCGTCGCCGATCGCCGGAGAAGATGACTGCAACTGCCAAGCCGATCGATCTCGCCGTTGTAGCAGCGATTGTAGCCGATGTCGTCGCTTGCCGAGGAAGAACACAGGGTCGTCAAGATCGCCGCTCATCGGGAACTGATCCACATGTGTTGGAGACCCAGGATCGACGTCGGAGAAGGTTGATTGCTGTGCTCAAGGCGGTGCGATGCCGGAACACTGTCGAAGTCGTCGTCGATTGTTGTCATCGCCGTTCCGATCCTGGTGGTCGCCGGCAGGGTGAAGCTGTCGTTGTCGCCATCAAAAAGGTGGCTCCGCTGCGGTGTCGTCGAGTGGTGGCTGTCGGAGTGACCGCCGGAGGTACTGCTCTTGAGAAATTTAGGCCGAAGGAAAATTGGAAATAGTGAATGGAGAAGAGAGCTCAGTGAGTGAGTCTCTCTCTCCAGCTGAATCAATTTAAATAAGAAGAAGCAAATATACACTTAAGTCCGCCCACTCAATGGTAATTCAACACTATAGTCCTCCCCCTTTTCATAATTGCAGATAGTAAAAAAATAGTTATAAAAGAATAAAATTAGTTAGGATGAGAAAAATGAGTGGGCCCCAAGTTTGTTACAACAAAATTCAAATTTAAAAAATAATTCCTGCTCTTAACTAATTTCCCTCCAAAAGTATAAATCCAAATATATATTATTTTAAAACTAAACTTATTATTATTAGAAAATTTTAACTTTTCAAAAAAAATAGGAAGTGGAGTTACAATGAACGAGTGATATTGATATGTCAAAGAATTGGTTGAAACGTGAGTTATCATAGGATGGGTTTGCTGAATGACTCAGACCCTATGCGACGAATGTTGGGATGTGTGTAGGGAATCGATGCTCGATGTTTAGAAATCGGAGGAATGCGAGCTTGGGTAGAAAACCCTGTACTATCAACTTGGTCTGACCTTAGGATGGGGTCAGTGTTGATATTGTTGTTTGGAAACTATGATTCCAATACTGACGGATGACCTTAGCCTAAAGACATAGCCTAGCGGTTAGGCAGACGTCCCGGTGCGAAGCGATAGGAATTATGGAGGCACCACTCATGAGGCTCGGTTAACATGCACAGATATCAGGGATGCTCGAATATGTGCACGATCCGACTCGAAAGGTGATGGCGGATTCTTTATCACGAGGCTTGGCTGAAATACATGTATTTTGGGGATGCCTAAAATATGTGCACAATCCAACTAAGTGATATGTTGAATTCAAGTGAGACTTGAGGAACAGAAAAGTGTCGAGAATTTTGAGACCGTGAGTTTTGAAGAAAAGATTGTGGGTAGCATGAACGTGGCTAGGATTTGAGAAATGCATAGGATAAATGTGCACGAGAGTTATTGAACATTTGAGTGATAAGTCGATGAGTAAGTACTCAGTTAGTTTTGAGGACAAAACTTTTTCTGAGTGGTGTATGATGTAGTGCCCCGTCCCGCTCAGTCAATCGGAGGAATCGAAATGCCGACGGCGTTCGGACTTAGCCTTGCAACGGCTTGCTCAGAGGCCCGCTCGGTCGAGACGACTCCTCGCTCAGGTGGGGTAGTTTCGGTGAACTCGTCTCATCTAAGCCTTAACCTAATAAATTGTATGTTTTTAACTTGCACAAGTAGGCTTGATAATAAAAGAGACGAATCCACATAGCTAAGGGAATAATCCCGACGGGTCGAATTGAGTTAGAATATAGAAATATCTAATGGTCGGCTTAGAGTTGGTGCAAGGCGTACCTTGAAAATAACACTCGATCCTTCGTCCCGTAGCTTGGGAGGAGAAAAAGTTGGTCTTCGCCACAAGCTAAAAGTTAGCCTAAGTCATAAGCATCGCCCGCATAAACGCTTCATAAAGCATACACGGTCCCATCGTCCAAGGCTTGACGTAGTCCTTGCTCATTAAGTTGTTGCACGATTAAGCTAGGCTGAGTTATGATAGGCTATCGAAGTCTTTTCAAGCACTGCCCTATGTTTTCTGTGGTTGTCGAAATTACTTGGTTCCACGATCGTAAGGCCCGTTGTATAGGTATGTCTTGGATTGTAGTGTCATCCAGAACATCAATTGGTGTAAGGGAGCATGTCACGGACTTAGTGTTTCTAAGGCACGGTCACGGTTGATTCATTTGGAGTTTGGAAAAAGGGGCTTTCAAATAGTCGTTCTTGAGTTGAATGAAAGGATAGGGCAAGAAAGAAAAATGCTCGCGACCATGGGCCGTCGAGGCGAGGTCTCAGATGTGAGAAGTATTGAACTTGGCCCTGAAGGAGATGGTAACACTAGAAGTAGAATGACTATGTGAGACGTCAGTTCGAGTCGAGTCTTGCATGGTCATTGGACAACTTGTACAAGAGAGTTAAAACGTTTCTCGAACAGCGACCCAGGCGGCCGACGGGACCGTTTTGATAGAGACATGATTAGCAGTGTTGAATGACCGCACGGGTTAGGCGGGGACTTACAGTGGAGATCGCTACTCGCGCTAGCAAGGGGCGTCCGTCTAACAACCAATGGTAGTCCATGATAGTGCTGGGCGCTAGTGACTAGTTTATATAGATGAGTCGGCATGGCGGCAACCCGCGTGTGTTCTTTTAGATTGAGTCGAGTTGGATGTGTGTACAGTTAGAACAAAATGTTGGGCCTAAGATTTGGCTGCAACGTAGGCGACGTGCTTTGGCACGAGATGTGGCGTCGAGTCTTAAGTTGTCGGCATATAAGTTACATAATTTAGATTTGAGTCATCTTGAGTTTAAGTCAGAAAACACCGCAGAGCAAAGTCGGTCGAGTGACACTTAGCCCACAAGTCTTGATTGGGTTAGTTGGTGATTAAAGTAGCAAGGGCCGCGAGGCGACGATATGGTTAAGTCATACTGAGTTGTGAGGCATGACACAATGGACTTGTAGCACGGTCACAAGGAAATTAGGTACTATCGTATAGTCGCGTCTCTGATTTTGGGCCGTAAGGCAAACACGACTTGATAGGTTAACGTCGTTGGTACGAGAAGGGTCTAGTGGGAAAGTACGAGTTGACATTGTTGTTGCAAGCACGAGGTGGTCTAGAGGAACAAAATAGGCTAAGGCGTCGGTCCTAAAATTGATCCTAAGACAAGAGTAGAAAGACAATCAAAAGGGTTAAGTTGCACAAAGTAAATGAACGTGTCAGTTTTGTATGGGTGGGTGGTGTAGCACCCAGTTTTCCAAATGAGAGTAATTTTAAAATTTTGTGTTTATAATTATTTTAATAATGATATTTAATTCATGATATAATTTTTGGTGATTTTTAAATCATTTTAAAATTATTTAAATCAATGACTTGTGGTTTTGACGTTTTGCTAGTGAAACCCTAGAGACTGTTTGACCTAGAGCCTAACCATGTGATTATGATATTCTAATATCATTTTTGGCCCAAAGATATTTTTGCATTTGACCTCTTTGAATTATTTTGATATTATTTTATTATTTATGATATTGTTTTGGGATTATTTAAGTCGGGTTCGAATTTCATCTCAATCCGACTTGTAACGGGGACCCGGAGTAACTTAGTCTCTAGTTGGACCCATGCATTAGTTAGCCATGGCCCACATTTTAATTAGTCATGTTAGAAAGATTAGTCATAATCCTAATTATTAGGTTAACCATTTAGAGTTTTTATTTTGACCCTTTTACCCCCAAACCCTAACCAAAATTGTTTTAAATACTTGTAACTAAGGGAGGGGCAAACTTGTAATATTCAATGAGGGGGGGGATAACCATTGTGGCCGGCCCTAATAGGACTCCCATCTCATTTCCTTTCTTTGAGAAGTCTTCTTCCCCAAGTGCTCTCAAGCTCTCCCAAGGAAGAAGCATTTCTCCTTGGATTTTCTCTCCTTTAGGTAATATTTCCTTCTCTTTTATTTCTCCATTTTATATTTAGGAAAGTTTTAACCATAGGAATGACCCCTATTGTTGTGTTCCTATTTTGTGTCCTCTTGTGTCCATTATGTGTCCCTTAGGGATTTCTATTGTATTATTGTTGTGTCTTGTGTTCATGGGGAAAACCCCCAAACTTGGACACACTTTATATTTAAAATATTGATTAAATGAATTAATGCATATTAAATCTCAGATTTGAATATATAGAGATGTGTTTTTGAGTACTTTACATTTCATTCATGTATCTCTTATAGATGTGTTCATGTAACATATATATATATATATATATATATATATATATATATATATATATATATATATATATATATATATATATATATATATATATATATATATATATATATATATTGTAATGAGAGTGTATCTATATTTATATATGTAAAAAATGGTTCATGATGATTATATAATCAAGTTTGTGAGTGTGGTTCCTCATATTATTATTGTCATTATTGTTGTGGATAATTAGGATATATATTGTGTATTCTTTTGGCTCAAACTATCTAAATCCGTCATGATTTTTATCCACGTTTTTAATTTCAGCCCTAACTTAGAAATGTCATAACTTCTAGCTCAAAGCTCGGTTTAATCTCCCGTTTTTTTAAAAGAAGCGTATTGAAGTTAGCTTTCCAAAAAAATATATTAATAGGCCTAATTCTTTCTGTAACTTTCTGGAGAATTATTTGAGTGTCAGTTGTACGAAAGACAAACGCATTCTCGGTGTTTTTGCGATTCCGGGAGTTTTCGGAAATGAAAATGCGATCCGTTTGAAGTTTCGAAAAGTTAACACGTAGATCTATAACATACTTTAATCCTAGATTTTAATACATGCTGAGATGGTATAGTATTGATTATTAGTAGGAGTTACTATTCGGCATATGCATTTTGTGCACCCTTGTGTGTAATATAATGTTCTATTTGATTTTAACCCATGTTAATGTATATACATTATGTAATTAAATAGAGAATGCAAGCATGAGTAAATGTTTAAATAAATGATGTATGAGGTGTAAGTATCCTATCTAATGTAAGCATGTATAAGTATGGCTTGTAATGAATATGTAGGTTCCATAGTATGTAATATATGGTGCATATAGTAGTGCAAGAGAATAAATGAATGATGAATGAATGCAAGCATGAATGTAATGTAATAATAGATGTAATGTATGCAATATACAAGTTAATGAGATGTAATATTCTATGTTAACACAAATCCTATATTACCTCATGTACCCCTTACACTTTGTTGACACTATCACACTTGACACTTTGTTCACTTACACTTTGACACTCTTTGATATGTATACACTATGTATGCCCATTTAACCCTCACTTGCCCCTTTGCCATGTTCACATACACACACATAGCCTCTTAAATAAGTATTTATGAATATAGTTAACTTAGCTATGTATGTATATTATATATATGTTAGCATATAGTGTTGTAATATATAAGTTTATATAACCATTTGAAATGCCATGATTATAGACCTAATATTGAATACCAATATATGCATGTGTATATATGTGTAGACATATATAGCTTAAAGTAATAGATTACCTAGTGTATATCCAATGTGAATTCTTGCCTATTTGAGTATTGAATAATTGCATACTATATAGAGTTGGATGTATGTTGGCTTGTATAGCCTTATATTGATGTGTGCTTGCTAGGATAGTCTTGGTTAGGCCTAGTAAGACTTGCTGGGTTAGGACATGACCTAGTTTGACCTAGTTTGACTAGTGCAGTTGACCAGAGTTGACCAAGGGTTGACTTTGGCCTAGTTTGACCTAGATTCATGTATAATGCATTGTAGTACTTTATATTACCCTTCTGGACATGTTGTGACTTGTGCTATTCTAATTAGGAGCCAGACACCTCTTCTCAGACAGTATCTTTACCTTGGACATTCAGATATCAGGCGAGTACATTCTCTGATCATTTCATATCCTGTTTAAAATTATTTTCCTGCTTTAAATTACTTTACTTGATATTGTCACGTTGGTCACACGGATTGATACTATATAGATCTTTTCATGAGATGTTATCCCCCTCGGGACCATCGGATACTGCATGTTTTGTGTGTTTCACGAATCATCACGTATCTCTATGCTTCCTCTGATTCACGAATCGCTTGTGACACATGTACTCTCATGTTCACAGAGCCATCATGAATCACCTTCACGTATCACTCATTTTATGAGCCATGTGAAGTTTCACGAATCTTAATATAACTTGAACAGATCCTTGTGTATTGATTGGAGATGGGGGAGTAGAAATAGACATGTGAATATTATCCAAGTAGCTGTAGTCATGAATCACTCTCTTAGCTGTAGTCATGAATCTCCTATGCCATTCACATGTCTATATTTTACTCTGACTCACTAGTCACTGTTAGTTCTCTATGTATAGTAGATATTTCTATTACAGTTCTCTTTCTCTGTTTACATACTGTATTTCCTTCAGATCCTGTATCTTACTTTACTGCATGATTATATTTTCTAACCTGCTATGATCTGTTGAGATGTACTGTGCTCGCTCCAGTCCTGACTGGACCCGTTGATAAATTTTACAGATAGCCTGGAGGTTGCCTGCTAGCCTAGAGGAGACAGTAGAGGTTGTATAGATAGCTAGGGTTTTTGCTTATAGTTTATTTTCAGTCATCTTGAGTTGTATTTATGGATTACTGTATTTGAGTTTTGAGATGTATTCTGAGTTTGTATCTTAGACACTAAGACTTCTATCTGTGGTATCTCTTTTCGATTTCATGTTTTATCTATCTTCCTTTATGCTCTACCTTAGATGTGATTGAGTTTACATTCTGCTATGTCACCCCCATTCGGGGAGTATAAACTGTTTAGTCTTATATTGTTAGATGCATTGAGACCTAGGACAGCGTTCTACCGCCGACACTGTGGCGTAGGCTGGGCGTTGTTACGTTCTCGTGCCCTAACTCTAGGGTGCAGGTCGTGACACATTTTTAGTGGTGGCCCATGCAGGTCGAGATTCGTATTAGTACGATTTCGTAGTAGCGCAACGACTTAGTTGTACTACTACGAGTCTGCTATAGGATATATAAATTAAGATGTTAGGATGAGAGGATACTCAATCACTGTTAGGATTCCTTGAGAGATTCCTGGGATGACCCTTGAGAATCTCATTTTGAATTCCGATTTAAACTCCTTTTCCTTGTTTTGATTCACCTTTTTCCTTGATTTGAATTTGATTTTGTGGATTCATTATAGAACTTTGAATCCTGGTATTAGTTGATGATTTTGATAATATTTTGTAGTTGTTGATTTAATTTTGTATTTAGATTAATATTTTCAAATCCAAGGTACTCAATCACACTTAGGATTCTTTGAGAGATTTTTGGGACGACCCCTGAGAAACTCATTTTGAACTTCAATTGGAATTCCTTTTCCTCTTGTTTAGATTCACCCTCATTCCTTGCTATTGAATTTAAGCTTGATGGGTTTCTCTCGTTTGAACCGATGAGAAGGAACATATCTTCATTATTCTTTCTCGCCATTATTCCCTTGCATTCTTATTTACCTCTTATCTTAAACTCTGTCTCATTAATTACATTAATTATCCATATCTTGTCGTCCCTACCAAATGTACTTCAAAACCCTTAAATTTTCGTATCTTTTGCATGGGGAAGGCTAAGGAAGTGACGTAAATTATGTAGCTCAGAGAAGACGTAACTGGTTATTTTATGATGATCTAAAGGAAATCAAATGTGGAGTGTTCCATATGGAAACTTGAGATAGAAATGTGGTAAAGGTCTCGAATAGAATAAAGAGATGTATACTGCCAATCTGGAAACAATTACATTTAGAGAAATTTTGGGGTTATGAGATAGTTTATAGGTGTATTCAAAACTAATGAGGATATCAGAGGTCAACCTAGTTTTGAGAACTTAGAAAATCTAGGTTATTGATTCTGGGAAAAACTTTTACTCTGAGGCTATGTAGAAGGTTAGTAATGGAAAAGAGAAGTTAATTGTGTTTAATAAGGATATTAAACAAGATGTTGCGAGGAAATGACTAGGGATAGAGAGAACACAAAGTTATAGAAGTTTAGAGATTGTTGTGAAATATTTTTAGGAGAATAATATTCAAGGGTGTATGTCGAAGAAAATACGGAAGTTGATTTTATGATGGAAGATAAGTTTTGTAAGGCCTAGAGATTTAAATTAAATAATACGAGGAGAACAATTTGAACAAGTTCAAGGAATTCGTAAACGGGATTTAGAGGTTTTGGGTCAAATTTAAGACAAGGTGAAAGAACTTGGAAATTTAAATAAATGGTTAATGTTGATTCCTAAATGTGAGGGCTGTGCTTCAAGAGTGATGTTTGGAAATTGGGAATTGCCAACGGTAGTCATGGTAAGGGTTTAAGTAAAGGTTAAATTTTCATATGGAGACTGGTGAGGTAAAGATATGATTGGCAAGTTATGACCAGATGAACTTAAGAATATCAGAAGCAGATGACTAACTCGATCTTCATTATTTTTGTGCATTAATTACCACCTCTTGAACTCCCACTTTCTAATTGAGATCCTTGACGTTCCTTATCGTGACTTTGATATTCAGAATGTAATACTAGCTGTTACCCTCCAACAAATCTTATATGCAAGACCTAGACGAGCTCACCTTCGTGTAGGTATATCATGTCCCACTAAAATCCGTCTTTTTGTACTCTATTTTTTTGATATGATTTTCTGGTCAACTGGCTAAACTATAACCTCTACCATTATACTAAATTTCTTCTTATTTCAATTAGAAATCCAGCCTTGACTCAATTCTTTTGACCCGACATGTGATGGTGTTCTGCTTGTTTCCTTAGACGCTTAAGCTTGTACCTTATCTAATTACTTGACCCGTTGGTTAAGAAACTTGGACTATGTAATTCCTTTCATCATTACCACCCTTATATCTTGTGCTGCTAAATTAGCCTTAGTTTTGCAAGCTTATCTATTTTCGAGCTTGGTCATGACATATTTTATTGGGTGGCCACCCACTAACATATTGTATAATCAGAACCGGTACATGATGGTCTGATCAACCTATTGCACTTTGGTTCCCTTTTTCATGTATCAATCTACGAGAATGGAGACATAGTTAAACTTGACCCTAGAGTCTCATTCGCGACAGCCTTGACAATTCTCCTTGAAATCTTTTCATCGCCTATGAACCTCGTATTCGTACTCAGTCGAATTAAATTTAATCATGACCTGAACCTCCATCATTGGATGCTCGTGCTCATACTTTGATTTCATTGATTTTCCTTCTTGTCCAAATCTCGTTTTATCCCGAAATTGATCAACTTAGATCGTGTCAAGACAAAAATCTATTTGTGATTTGTTGTGCCTAAATTTTTAATTTTTGCCATTTTATGGAATAGTAACCTTTTAATAATTTCTTAATTGCTTGTTAATGACCAATTTTTATATAGGATGGTAGACAACCCTACAACTTAATGATTATTGTTCCCTTACCTTCCCAATTAGGACACCCTAGATTATTTGTGTGTTGATACCATAGTACTGTTTTGACTTAGAATGATTAGTGTACCTAGGTGAGACTTCCAACTGCTACGGTATGCCCTGACCTTGTATACTATTCCTTCAAATTGCATGATTTAGATAAAAAAAATTAGACCTTGATTGTTGGAAAATAGGGACGTCACCCCATTAGTATCAGTTGTAGATATATATAGGTTAGTCCTTGATGTGGGGATGTGTGTCTATAAACATGTGGCTTATGAGATTTATGAGAGATTATAGTATCAGCCTTGATAGGATGTGCTAGTCTTTTGGTGAGTATAAATGTGTTATGAGAGATAGGGGCCTATATGTCTTAGTAATGCATCATTCCTATGGTAATAGAATGTATTAATAGATGGTTAATAGGAAGATAATAGTTTGAGCATACCTATAGCCTATGATCAGTTCCTTTTCATCCTTAGTTAAGACCACTTTAAAATAGGTCCAGTCCCTTGGATATAGGTTCCAGTCCATATTTTATTGAAGTTCCATTACCGCCGTACAGCAGAGCAGTATTGGAGGTATTCCTAGATTGACACTATTTAGATGTCCGTGTATTATTCCAGTGTTAGGAAGTGTTACCTTAGATATTGGGTAGGTTAGAGGCTCTAGAAGGAGTACTATCGATCTTAAATTTCGAGGACGAAATTTTTCTAAGGTGGATAGAGTTGTAGCACCCAGTTTTCCAAATGAGGGTAATTTTGAAATTTCGTGTTTATAATTATTTTAATAATGATATTTAATTTATGATATAATTTTTGGTGATTTTTAAATTATTTTAAAATTATTTAAATCAATGACTTGTGGTTTTGACGTTTTGTTAGTGAAACCCTAGAGACTGTTTGACCTAGAGCCTAACCATGTGATTATGATATTCTAATGTCATTTCTGACCTAAGGATATTTTTGCATTTGACCTCTTTGAATTATTTTGATATTATTTTATTATTTATGATATTGTTTTGGGATTATTTGAGTCGGGTTCGAATTTCATCTCAATCCGACTTGTAACGGGGACCCGGGGTAACTTAGACTCTAGTTGGACCCATGCATTAGTTAGCCATGGCCCACATTTTAATTAGTCATGTTAGAAAGATTAGTCATAATCCTAATTATTAGGTTAACCATTTAGAGTTTTTATTTTGACCCTTTTACCCCCAAACCCTAACCAAAATTGTTTTAAATACTTGTAACTAAGGGAGGGGCAAACTTGTAATATTCAATGAGGGGGGGAGGGATAACCATTATGGCCGGCCCTAATAGGACTCCCATCTTATTTCCTTTTTTTGAGAAGTCTTCTTCCCCAAGTGCTCTCAAGCTCTCCCAAGGAAGAAGCATTTCTCCTTGGATTTTCTCTCCTTTAGGTAATATTTCCTTCTCTTTTATTTTTCCATTTTATATTTAGGAAAGTTTTAACCATAGGAATAACCCCCATTGTTGTGTCCCTATTTTGTGTCCTCTTGTGTCCATTATGTGTCCCTTAGGGATTTCTATTGTATTATTGTTGTGTCTTGTGTTCATGGGGAAAACCTCCAAACTTGGACACACTTTATATTTAAAATATTGATTAAATGAATTAATTCATATTAAATCTCAGATTTGAATATGTAGAGATGTGTTTTTGAGTACTTTATATTTCATTCATGTATCTCTTATAGATGTGTTCATGTAACATATATAGATTTGTGTATGTATGTATGTATGTATGTATATATATAAAATATATATATATATATATATATATATATATATATATATATATATATATATATATATATATATATATATATATATATATATATATATATATTGTAATGAGAGTGTATCTATATTTATATATGTAATAAATGGTTCATGATGATTATATAATCAAGTTTGTGAGTGTGGTTCCTCATATTACTATTGTCATTATTGTTGTAGATAATTAGGATATATATATTGTGTATTCTTTTGGCTCAAACTATCTAAATCCGTCATGATTTTTATCCACGTTTTTAATTTCAGCCCTAACTTAGAAATGTCATAACTTCTAGCTCAAAGCTCGATTTAATCTCCCATTTTTTTTAAAAAGAAGTGTATTGAAGTTAGCTTTCCAAAAAAATATATTAATAGGCCTAATTCTTTATGTAACTTTCTGGAGAATTATTTGAGTGTTAGTTGTACGAAAGACAAACGCGTTCTCGGTGTTTTTGCGATTCCGGGAGTTTCCGGAAACGAAAATGCGATCCGTTTGAAGTTTCGGAAAGCTAACACATAGATCTATAACATACTTTAATCCTAGATTTTAATACATGCTAAGATGGTACAGTATTGATTATTAGTAGGAGTTACTATTCTGCATATGCATTTTGTGCACCCTTGTGTGTAATATAATGTTCTATTTGATTTTAACCCATGTTAATGTATATACATTATGTAATTAAATAGAGAATGAAAGCATGAGTAAATGTTTAAATAAATGATGTATGAGATGTAAGTATCCTATCTAATATAAGCATGTATAAGTATGGCTTGTAATGAATATGTAGGTTCCATAGTATATAATGTATGGTGCATATAGTAGTGCAAGAGAATAAATAAATGATGAATGAATGCAAGCATGAATGTAATGTAATAATAGATGTAATGTATGCAATATACAAGTTAATGAGATGTAATGTTCTATGTTAACACAAATCCTATATTACCTCATGTACCCCTTACACTATGTTGACACTATCACACTTGACACTTTGTTCACTTACACTTTGACACTCTTTGATATGTATACACTATGTATGCCCATTTAACCCTCACTTGCCCCTTTGCCATGTTCACATACACACACATAGCCTCTTAAATAAGTATTTATGAATATAGTTAACTTAGCTATGTATGTATATTATATATATGTTAGCATATTGTGTTGTAATATATAAGTTTATATAACCATTTGAAATGCCATGATTATAGACCTAATGTTGAATACCAATATATGCATGTGTATATATGTGTAGACATATATAGCTTAAAGTAATAGATTACCTAGTGTATATCCAATGTGAATTCTTGCCTATTTGAGTATTGAATAATTGCATGCTATATAGAGTTGGGTGTATATTGGCTTGTATAGCCTTGTATTGATGTGTGCTTGCTAGGATAGTCTTAGTTAGGCCTAGTAAGACTTGCTGGGTTAGGGCATGACCTAGTTTGACCTAGTTTGACTAGTGCAGTTGACCAGAGTTGACCAAGGGTTGACTTTGGCCTAGTTTGACCTAGATTCATGTATAATGTATTGTAGTGCTTTATATTACCCTTCTGGACATGTTGTGACTTGTGCTATTCTAATTAGGAGCCAGACACCTCTCCTCGGACAGTATCTTTACCTTGGACATTCAGATATCAGGCGAGTACATTCTCTGATCATTTCATATCCTGTTTAGAATTATTTTCCTGATTTAAATTACTTTACTTGATATTGTCATATTGGTCACACGGATTGGTACTATATGGATCTTTTCATGAGATGTTATCCCCCTCGAGAGCATCGGATACTGCATGTTTTGTGCGTTTCACGAATCATCACATATCTCTATGCTTCCTCTGATTCACGAATCGCTTATGACACATGTACTCTCATGTTCACAGAGCCATCATGAATCATCTTCACGTATCACTCATTTTATGAGCCATGTGAAGTTTCACGAATCTTAACATAACTTGAACAGATCCTTGTGTATTGATTGGGGATGGAGGAGTAGAAATAGATATGTGAATATTATCCAAGTAGCTGTAGTCATGAATCACTCTCTTACCTGTAGTCATGAATCTCCTATGCCATTCACATGTCTATATTTTACTCTGACTCACTAGTCACTATTAGTTCTCTATGTATAGTAGATATTTCTATTACAGTTCTCTTTTTCTGTTTACATACTATATTTTCTTCAGATCCTGTATCTTACTTTATTGCATGATTATATTTTCTAACCTGCTATGATCTGTTGAGATGTACTGTGCTCGCTCCAGTCCTGACTGGACCCGTTGATAAATTTTACAGATAGCCTGGAGATTGCCTGCTAGCCTAGAGGAGACAGTAGAGGTTGCATAGATAGCTAGGATTTTTGCTTATAGTTTATTTTCAGTCATCTTGAGTTGTATTTATGGATTACTTTATTTGAGTTTTGAGATGTATTCTGAGTTTGTATCTTAGACACTTAGACTTCTATCTGTGGTATCTCTTTTCGATTTCATGTTTTATCTATCTTCCTTTATGCTCTACCTTAGATGTGATTGAGTTTACATTCTGCTATGTCACCCCCATTCGGAGAGTATAAACTGTTTAGTCTTATACTGTTAGATGCATTGAGACCTAGGACAGCGTTCTACCGCCGACACTGCGGCGTAGGCTGGGCGTTGTTACATTCTCGTGCCCTAACTCTATGGTACGGGTCGTGACACGTGGGAAGCTCATTCCACCAGTACAGTTGAGTACTAACATCCACACAGTTTTCATGTGCAGGCACAGGTAGAAGCTCGTGGCGCGGAGCTCGCTTGGATGAGTCGAGACACGGAGTCCCTTGGCATTTTTAAGGCGCGTGGCCGAATGGAGTCATAACTTATACGAGACATAATGTGTGGACATGTGCCCCTATGTAATCTTTGTTTCAATATCAATAAAGAGCCTCCTTTGAATAACTTGTGTTTCGCTCTGAATTGGTGTAAGGCAAGATGTCACGGAATTAGTGTTTCTAAGGCACGGCCATGGTTGATTCTTTTGGAGTTTGGAAAAGGGGGCTTTCAAATAGTCGTTCTTGAGTTGAATGAAAGGATATGGCAAGAAAGAAAAATACTCGCGACCATGGGTCGTCGAGGCGAGATCTCAGATGTGAGAAGTATTGAACTTGGCCCTGAATGAGATGGTAAAACTAGAAGTAGAATGACTGTATGAGACATCAGTTCGAGTCAAGTCTTGCATGGTCATTGGACAACTTGTACAAGGAAGATAAACGTTTCTCGAACGGCGACCCAGGTGGCCAACGGGACCGTTTCGATAGAGACATAATTATTAGTGCTGGATGACCGCACGGGTTAGGCAAGAACTTGCAGCGAAGCTCGCGTACTCGCGTTGGCAAGGGGTATCCATCTAACAATCTATGGTAGTCCATGATAGCGTTGGACGCTAGTGACTAGTTCATTTAGATGAGTCGGCATGGCGGCAACCCGCGTGTGTGACTTTGGATTGAGTTGAGTTGGATGTGTGTACAGTTAGAACAAAATGTTGGGCCTAAGATTTGGCTGTAACGTAGGCAACTTGCTTTGGCACGAGATGTGGTATCGAGTCTTAAGTTGTCGGCATATAAGTTGCATAATTTGGATTTGAGTTAACTTGAGTTTAAGTCAGGAAACGCCGTAAGACAAAGTCGATCGAGTGACACTTAGCCCACAAGTCTTGATTGGGTCAGTTGGTGATTAAAGTAGCAAGGGCCGCGAGACAGCAATATGGTTAAGTCACACTGAGTTGCAAGACACGACACAATGGACTTGTAGCACGGTCACAAGGAAATTGGGTACTATCGCGTAGTCGCGTCTCTGATTTTGGGCCGTAAGGCAAACATGACTTGATAGGTTAACGCCATTGATACGAGAAGGGGTCTAGAGGCAAAGTATGAGTTGACGTTGTTGTTGCAAGCATGGAGTAGTCTAGAGGCATAAAATAGGCCAAGGCGTCGGTCCTAAAATTGATCCTAAGACAAGAGTAGAAAGACAATCAAAAGGGTTAAGTTGCACAAAGTAAATGAACGTGTCGATTTTGTATGGGTGGGCGAGGAGCTCATTCCACCAGTACAGTTGAGTACTGACACCTACACAGTTTTCATGTACAGGCACAGGTAGAAGCTCGTGGCGCGGAGCTTGCTTAGATGCGTCGAGGCACGGAGTCCTTTTGCGTTTTCGAGGTGCACGACCGCATAGAGTCAGAACTTATACGGGACATAATGTATGGACATCACCTATCTAAAGCTTCCGCTGGCCTACTCCAAGTGTATTGAGAGATGAGAGAGAGCAGAGTGACTTGTATTGTGAGAAGAGTGAGCTTGAGTGATTGTAATCTTGGCCTCGTTCCCCTATGTAATCTTTGTTTCAATATCAATAAAGTGTCTCTTTTGAATAACTTATGTTTTGCTCTAAATTTTTGCTAGCATATTCAATGTCTCTGCTTGGGACTTCTGTACGACGACCCCGTCGCAGCCGCTGTAATCAGCCGTTATGGAACCCGCCTTGCACGAGCACAATCTAGGCTCGTGCGGCATCACGCCTTAGTGTCACTCCCCATTCCCGAAATAGGTAAATTTTTTATTTTTCATGTATATGGTATCTGGCACCTGTATCTTTATTGTATATATCCTGTATTTGTAACTGGCCATGGCATGGAACAGTATCTTGTCGCGGATTAGTGTGCCACCCCTTGTCCTTGTCTGGTTGTAGGCGTGGTTCACTGTTTCGATGATAGGATTTCTGAACCTTGTTGTGGTTAGGATTTTATTTAATTAATTTAATTAGTTGTATCATGTAGCAATTAACATGTCATCAGTCACATGGTTAAGAGCATGCTTAAACTTAGGATTTCTTTGAGTCAACCCAACCCCTATATATATTCTCTTCCTCACTCTCTCTCCTCATTCACTCTTTTCATTTCTTTTCCTCCCAACCAATAGGCAAGTACATCTTGCACCAAATGGAGAGATTTTTGCATTTTTCATTTCTTGATTTTTCTTAGATATTATTTGTCTATATTGTTCTTCTCTTCATTCTCTACAAGTTTAGTTCTTGGAGTTTTTGATTTTAATGGCTAGTTTGGTGTAGATCTAAGTTTCTATAACTAGGGTTTTATGGATTTCTATGGTTTTGATCTATCAAACTTGGTTGTTTTCAAAAACTAATGGTTCTATGTTGTAGAGAATTCAATTTCATTCAGTTTTGGCTTTTGTTTCGCTTGATTTCGACTTCAGATGAGGAAGTTATGGCCATGGCAAGTTTTCGGAACTTTCATGGCTGAACTTGCTGTTTGGGGACGATGACCCCTATGTGCCCGGGAGGCCATGCACTGTAAAGTCCCGACAACGCATCACATACGTCGATTGTGCAGGAATCCCATGCGCCGATGGTGCAGGAATCCCATGCGCCGATGGTACAGGAATCCTATGCGCCGATGGTGCAGGAATCCCATGCGCCGATGGTGCAGGAATCCCATGCGCCGATTGTGCAGGAATTTCATACGTCGATTGTGCAGGAATCCCATGTGCCGATTGTGCAGGAATCCTATGTGCCGATGGTGCAGGAATCCTATGCACCGATGGTGCAGGAATCCCATGCGCCGATTGTGCAGGAATCTCATGCGCCGATAGTGCAGGAATCCCATGCGCCGATTGTGCAGGAATCCCACGCGCCGATGGTGCAGGAATTCCATGCGCCAGAATTGCTCTATTTCACTGTTTTCGCATGTTTAAGTTGTTTTGTAGCTAGAATCTTAAAAAACTCAAAATATGAAAGTTGTAGATCTTTATATTGGCTTCAAGGATCTTCATGTCTCACTTTAACCAGAATTCATATATGACTTTTATGTCACGAGGAGTCCGAGTGACTTCCTGACTTGACCATGTTCCTGACCTAATTACCAGTATACGTGCTAGTACATGTTCTAAGTGTGTATTGAGATACAATATTAGTATGCACTGCGGTGCCATTTAATGAGTGCACTGAGGTGTGACTCTACATGCCAAGTGATCGTTCGTGTTATATGTCAATACATGTGTACCTTCCAGTACAGTCATGGTAATTGGTCAGTAATAGTGTCGTGGTATGTTGATTATTGTTTGAAGCATTACACTAAGCATGGATCTAGATCGGGCCGATGTGGATTCATACTTAGGGTACACATACTATGGTACGACATATATGAGGATAACCATGTGACCACGACATGTAATTCCATTATCAAGATAGGGTTAATCTAAGCAACTTAATTTGGTAGATGCATTGGATGGGAACGGAATCCCGAGATCGTGCCATACTAGCCATCCTAGGTCCAGCCCTGGCGTGTCGGGTTGGCCACCACGGATACAGTTTCATCCGCCTATAGTGGATGACTATATCCGACTCCTACGTGCTATGTGTTATATGTTTTGGCACGGTGGCCTTACGGGGGACCGGTGCATAATCAAAGTGCTATGTGTATATGTATATTATATGGTTTGGCTAGCCCTGCTGGGTTGACACGAACTGATGATTCCTATATATTGTATTACTGGGATAACCCAGACAAATCATAGAAAGCCGTAGGATTGATTGGCCGCTTGTAAGCTGACTTATTTTGTGATAGGTTTTCTTCTGTTAGCAACTGAGGAACATGGACTATCGTGGTGCGTGGTCCAACCCATGTCCTTGTTTGGTTGTTGGGTTGGGCTATTGTGCTGCGATGGGCTATGGACCGAAGTCACGATCAGAAGCCCTTTTACCTGCCCATGGCTATAGGATATATCTTATCTCGGTACGATATTGGCACCGTTTGTCCTTGTTTGGTTGTAAGGGTGTCGTATTGTCTCGATGATATGGTATAAGCCTATAACTCGTGAATCGGGTCTTATTTAACTCATTGCATTTATCTCACTCTTTTGTGCTCCCTTATGGTACTTGCTATTCGGGGTCTGACCCCACTAGTTTTGTTTGGCCAGATCTCGTAGCAGCTCCAGAGGATCCAGCCTTCCACCCTAACAATGGTGCACACCAGGAGTATGGGCGCCAGGGACCATGAGTAGGTTTCTTCTTCACCGCTCCGATATCTTCTATTTTGTACTTGGCGTTTAGCCACCAGCACTTGTTTAGCCGGCAGTTATGGACACTAGCTTTCTATTATATAATTGTAATTAAATCAGACTGCAGCTGACTACGGTTATATACTATTAACTCTCGGTACTAGCTCATCTTTTTGTAAAAGCTAGGCTCATAAATCATTTTGATGAAGCGTCGGGAATGCCTTACTGCTTTGTCTTATATGATCATTATTTACTGCTTCCTTTTTTGATTGATTGAGACATGGATGCTCCGTGGGACCATAGGAGACCTGATTGTAGCATGCACCCCCTAGTCTCTTGACAGCCATGATCGCCGTATGATGTCTATATACCTCATACGGTGTAGCTGGCCTAGTCCGTCTCAGTATTTCGGTACTGGGGCGTGACACTTAGCGAGGACGATCGCTCCTACGGCAGCGGGGCGTGACAACTCCCACGTAAGAAATTAGTAGATGCACTGGAATTCCACGTAATAATCTGATTTACTGGATATAGTATTGGGCTCTGGTTTGTTTGTTTGGGACCATCCCATCAATAACTCACCTCCCAAATTTAGGTTATTTATAAGGGCACATCAAAAATTGATCAGGGCTAGCCAGGATTGGGGCTAGCCCATGTTTGAGGAAAAATTACTCGGACTATCCCATTTTCCTACTCATGGGGCTGTCCTAACCCCACACCTCCAAACCCCAAATTTTACTCTCATTTGCAAATTTCACTCACTCTCTTCCAAAATCCTAACTTTCTTCCTCCTCCTATTCTCCTTCTTCTTCTTCTTCTTCTCCACCATTTTCCACTCCCCAAACTATACATCTTGTCACGCCCTAGTACCGGATTTCGGGGACGGACGTAGGCCAGCTACACCGTATAAGGTATAAAGACGTTATACGACGATCGTGGTTATCAATCTTGTTGGGTATCCTAGCATGCAAGCAGTCTAAGGCCTAAATCTGATCTCATGTCCACATGCAATAATCCATGAAATAACTACAAGAGAGTCAATCATATGAAAGGCAGAAAATACTCTTATGATAATCAGAGAGTCTACAATAAGAAATAATGTAGACAAGAATACCTTCCCATACAGTTCCCTCATGGTCAGGAACTGAAGCACGTCCCCCAAGTCAGGTCTGAAAGATCCATAGGATCGATCACGGGCAATCTGGGAACAATCCAGGGTTGGTCAGGCCAACCGCGGCAAGTACCAGAAAGGAAGGCTCAAGGACGGGCGAAGAAAACCAACATGATATAATATATGACAGGAATAACATTTATGAACAACAGTAATAAGGGTAAAGGATCGTGCGGTACCAACGCAAGATTACAGAATATAAAGCAGCAATCCAACTACTAATACGTAAGTAACCAACAATCATCACAGTCATCCTAACATCCACTAATGCTTGCATCGCCAACTGGAACTCGTAATCTGTTATCGGAACAGTAACACATCCCTACATCAAACAAGAACAGGGGAATGAATTACCACGCCGGGACAGCGTTACGTGCCAGCCAGCTTAGCAAGCAACAAGCCATACAATTTAGGTGAATAAGCGGCCACTCAAATGTCTACGGCTATCTATGTGGAGGTTGGGTTACCCCAACAATGCGATATAAGAATCCTCAGATCGTGCTATGTCCAGCAGGGCTAACGATGCCAAATAATAACGCGTAGCACATGGATAAGCACTGGTCCCTCAAAGGCAACCATACGAAACAGATCAATCATATGGTAGTACATATAGTAGTCGGATACTGCCATCCGTTATTGCGGACGATAACAATATCCGGGGCGGTCAGCCTTGCGCTAGACAGGTAATCATAGCACCTATGGCGGCTGGCATGCACGATCTCGAGATTCTGCTCCCTCCCAATGCTTCTACCATCTTTAGTTGCCTAGATTAACCCTACATTTATCTGGAATCACATGCCGTGGTCACATGCTCATCCTCCTAGATGTCGTACCTCAGTACGGGTACAATAAGTACGAATCCACCTCGACACTGAAAGTCTCAATTCTGGATTCATTTTTAGTGTAATGCAGCAAGCAGTCAATCAGTCCTAACCACGTTAAAACTACAGGCCAACTACCATGTCCGTGCTGGAAGATGAATGCACTGCCATATAATACATAGAAGCATGTAGCACCTCAGTGCACGCATAGAATAGCACCTCAGTGCACGTATACAATAGCACCTCAGTGCACACGAAGGATAGCACCTCAGTACACACATAGAATAGTACCAGCACGGGTATAAGTAGTCAAGTCAGGAACATGGTCAATTGGTCAGTCACATGGAGTCCTCTGCCCACATCGTGGCATGGATACCAGGTTAGGTACATGGTCAGGATCTCTACTATAATAGCATCTCAAGTACACATGGGGGTCTACAGCTCTAATCATCAAGTCGGTCTACCCACCGGATCAATCTATCAATATTCTTCCCATCCCCGATGGGATAAATATCATATCAGGAAAAATACGATCACTTGGTACTAGGCTAATTACTATAGACAAAGCTAGGCCCTCTGGCTCACAAGAATCCTCCTAGTCAATGATCACAGGCTATCAGCAACGAAGTCTCCCAACTACCGGGATATAGCAAAGGTACCAGGTTTTGGACGCTTGGGAAGTCGAGTAAAAATCATATATAAAAATTCTCGATATCTTTCTCGTTCCGCAAAACATTCGCACAATAATCCAACTCCAGGAATCCAATGAGTCTACCAATACATTATTCCAGATCATACCTCCAATAATACGCAATCTAAATATTCCTAATGTCATAATTCCGATACATAAGACAACTGTCAGCCCTATCTGGCTATACTAGGACAACTCCTAGAATGAATGGTCAGGGTACAAGAGTTTGTTAATTAATGCCGCCGGAAAATGGTAAGGATTACATGAACCAATCTGGAGCAGATCCACAACCCTTAAACCAAACAAGGACCAGGGTTGCAGACCGTCTCCCGAGTGGAACCGCTCTCCTTACGCTATCCGACGGACAAGACAGGTCAAGACGCTAGGCGACTAATCTAGTCTGGAGTCTACCTAGCAGGAAATGGGATCAGGTAAACTATGCCAAGGTGAACATGCACGAGCCCAGTCCAGCAAACCAAAGGAATGGTTCTGCCCAATCCTTCGAACCGAATTCCCGATCGGGAATTTTGGAAAAATTCGGCAGAGTCTCCTTTGTAATCTGGACGAAAGCACCCTACGAATTGGAGCTAAAACCACTCGGTGCAACCCGTTGCAGAATCGCAGAATCGCAGGCTGAGAACACTAAGTCTCAGCTACCAGCAGTACTACGATGCGTACTGGAAACAAATCGATAGCCGAGAACACTAAGTCTCGGCCTCCAGCAGTACTACGATGCGTACTGGGCGCCAAGCCAACACACATAACAAGAAATCGCCTCGTAGGGCGCATCACAGCACATGTCCATAGTTCTAACCCAAGCACAATCACAGCCACAAGAATAGTTAGCTAGAGCCGTTACTCGACCACGAGTCGGACACGAGGCATACGGAGACAATCCGTACAAGTGAGTCGTGCTCGTGTCTTCGGAGGTGTAGATGACCCATCCGAGTTGTCTGATACGGTCTATCCCGGTATCAGACCAAGCTATCCTAAGTTATCATCATGACAGTTCTACAACTAGGCTACACTAATCATGATTATACAATTTACAAGTACAAATTAATTAAATGCAATAAAATCTAGGAGAGAGGGAAAGAGCCGTCAATGAGCAAGGGATACTTGCCTAGAGGGCTCGGCTAGGTAAGCAAGTCTTCGGCAATCATGATCCAAGCTTGTACGCCAATCGAGGTCCTCAGAACAAACAATAAACAATCATCAGCAATAAATAATAAAATAAGGAAGGAAATCAAGGAGGATGGCAGAAGAATATACCGTGTTGGTCCCACAAGCAGTGTAGGGATATGGCACGAAAACCGAGGCACACGGATCGACACAGACACGTAAACCGAGACGGGCACGCAAACCGAGACGTGTACGAGAATCAAGATGGCACGAATATCGAGACGAACAGAAACGAGACGTACACGTAAATCGAGATGTACACGTAAATCGAGGGATCGCGAATATCGAGATGGCACACGAATTATTGCGACATGCAAATCGAGGCATGTACGCAAATTGAGACGAAGCGAGATTCAAGGAAGCACGCAAATCAATACGGCATACAAGTCGACGTATGCACGCAAATCGATGCGGTGCGGAGTCCAAGGTGATACACAAACCAAGGCGGCATGTAAATCCGTACGTGCACACAAATCGAGATGGCACAAAGTCCAAGGTGGCACACATACCAATGTGGCATGCAAATCGATGCATGCATGCAAACCAATACGATACGGAGATCAAAGTGGCACGCAACCGAGGTGGCACACAAATCGGTACGGGTACGCAAATCGGAGCGGCACGAAAACTGAGATAGGCACAAAGGCCGAGACACATAAACGAGGCAACACGCAAACCAATGGGGCACGGTGCCCGAGGTAGCGCGGGGCTCGAGGCGTCCCGCTGCCCAAGGCAGCGCGTGAATCGAGGGTGCACGAAAACCAAGAAGGTGCATGCAAACCGAGGCATACGCAGAACGAGGCACACGTGGACCGAGCAGCGCACTGCTCGAGACAGCATGTGCACCGAGGCACGTGGCCCGAAGAGCACGCAGCCCGAGGCTGGCTCGCTGCTCGAGCAGCGCGGGGCCCAAGAGCGTCCCGTCGCTCGAGGCGGTGCTGGCCCGGGCGCGACAACAGCACGACGGTGGTGTTGGCCGCCAGGGAGAAGAGGAAAGAAAGGGGCGGGGGAGATCGGGGCTCACTGGGGTCGGTCGGGCTCCGGCGGAGGGGGCAGCAGCAGCGAAGGGGAGGCGGAGGAGAAGAAGATGACGACGATGGTGGTACTGGTCGTGGCGGTGGCGCCGGCCGAAAGGGAGGTGGCCGGAGGAGGAAGAGAGCAGTGGTGGTGGCGGCCATAGTGAAGGGGGCAGCTGCGGTGGTGATGGGAGTGGAGACGGCGGCCACGGGTGGTGGTCGCGGCGGAGGAGGCCGGCTGTGGAGGAGACGACGACGATGATGGTGGTTGTAGATGATGATGTTGGGGGCGGTGGCTGTGGAGACGAGGGCGCCGGCGGCGCTCAGGGGGCCGTAGAGGCTGGCCGGGCCGAGGATGAGAGAGAGAGGGGAAGAGAGTTTGGGGGAGGGGAGCGGCTGAGTGAAAGTGAGGGGGAGAGAGAGAGTTTGGGGGAGGGAGTAGGTAGGTTTAATAAAAATAATATTAATAACAATTATTATAATAATAATAATGACATTAATAATACTAGAAATAATTTAATAAAAGCTAACCATGTTAACCCCAATAATAATAATATAATAATATTGATAACAATTTAATAGAAGTAATAATCAAATGTCAGGCCTAAACAAGTAAGGCAAGCACAAGTCTGAAAAATAAATAAAATTTTAAACAAATACGAAATTTGAAAAGAACCCAAATACGATCATATACCTATTATCAAAATAGGTATATGACACATCTTCTTCTTCTCCACCATTTTCCCAATCTAAACCCTAGTTTTCTTCTCAATCATTTCCATCAAAATCCTAGTTTTCTTCTCCATAATTTTCATTCTCATCATTTTGATTCCTCACAAATAATGCATGAAAATAAACCCTAACATGTTTATTTCAATCTTTCTCACAAAAAATGCATGAAAGTAAACCCTAAAAAGTATATTTCTCTATATTATCAAGATGGAAATAAATTCTAACATATGTTTTTTCATTCGGCCATTTCAATTTTAGGCATGCCAGAAATTGTAGCAGTCCTAAAATGTACTTGCTGTACAGCAAATCCTTTTCAGGACTGTCACAATTCCCGACAGTCCTCAATACTTCTAGGACTGCCAGAAATTGTGACAGTCCTGTTGTATAACAAGGCCCTTTCAGGACTACCACAATTTCTGGCAGTCCTCAATACTTCTAGGACTGCCAGAAATTGTGGCAGTCCAGTTGTACAACAAGTCCCATTCAGGACTGCCACAATTTCTGACCGTCCTCAATACTTCTAGGACTGCCAGAAATTGTGGCAGTCCTGATATAAAATTGCTCAACAAATCGATTTCTTCTAGAATTAGGGTTTTATCCATAATTTTTTTCTATTAATGAAGAAAAATTGATTAATAGATTAATAGATTTAATAATCCAATTTCTTCTACAACTAGGGTTTCATCCATAAACTAGCGTGTGGAGAAAAATATATGAGAAATTAGAAGAGAGCCAAAAATAAAATAAAAAAATAAACTAGGGTTGGGAGAAAGAGAGATTCTTCTTATTTTCTTTCTTTTTATTATTGTTCATCTTCTTTTTGTTCTTCTTTCTTCTTTCTTCTTTCTTCTTGTTCTTCTTCCTGCGAGGAAGGAGAATAGAGCAAAAGAAAATCAAGAGTTGTCTTTTATACCTAAGAATGTGATAGCCTGAGTAAAATTTTCAGTGGCAGACTTGTAAATAAATGAAAGTTAAGAATGGAACAGCCCTGATCAATTTTTGATGTGCCCTTATAAATAACCCAAATTTATGGCAAAAAAAATCAAAAAAACAAAAACAAAAACAAAAACAAAAACAAAAACAAAAACCAAAACCAAAATGAAAAATTCTATACGCAACTCATATTTACAACAGTACCTCTCCCTCTCCCAGTCTATAAATAAAGCTCCCCATCTCTCACTCCGATCTCACTCTACTTCCCAACAAATCAAGAAGAAGAAGAAATGGGTTTGAAGTCGTTCGTCGAGGTCTCGCCGGAGTCCCACTTCCCACTGGAGAACCTCCCCTTCGGCGTCTTCCGGCCGAAAACCGCCGCCGCCGCCGGCGGATCCTGCCCGCCGCCTCTGGCGGCTCGGCCAGGGGTGGCGATCGGGGACTTGGTCCTCGATCTCTCGGCCGTCGCCTCCGCGGGGCTCTTCGATGGGCCCGTTCTCAAGAACAACCACCAGTGCTTCCTCCAGGTACCTACCCTTTCTGTCTATCTACTATTTCCTCCCAAGTCGAATAAATAATGATGAGCTTCCAATTACTAGAGTAATTTAGGTTTCTTGATTTCATTTTACGGGAGCAAGTGGCGAGTGAGGAATTTTGGAATTTAAATGTGGTCGGTAACACGAAGGATAGTAGCAAGGTTATCTACAATGTGGAACTTTATGGCAAGGTTGTAAACGGCGGTAGGCGGGTGCGTGCCTGCCTAGCGGCCGCCTAAGACGCACATTTTGGGCATTTTTTTTACTACTTTACCAATTTTTGTGTGCATAATATACATATTTTAAGGGTGTTTTATGCATAACTAAGTTGTAGAACAAAAATTTATGAAGTTTCAGTTGTGTGAAAGTGAACCATAGGTCTATAATGCTTGCAAAACTGTGTTGCCAAAACATCTAGCTAGGTATTGCTCCGGCTAGGTGCCAGCCTACGCTGTCAAGCCTTAGTCTATGCCGTCAAGCCTCCATTGGCCGCCTACTCCATTTCCAACAGCAAAAGCGGTGCGGAGAGCGACCACGTAGTGCCTAAGCGGCCGTCTCGACCGCCATTTAGAACACTGCTTTATGGAGCAAGTAACAAGAATCAGCAGACGGACCTTTGGAATGCTTAGCTGGTGTGCCACACCATGTACTTTCCTCCCCTCAGGCGTACTGGATTATATTTATGTCCCTCTTACAAATAAAAATAAAATAAAGTCGGAAGACCGAGGACTAGGAGTAACTTTGATTAGCTTTGGTTTGTAATTTCGGAACACTAATTTACCAATCTTGAAGGTAAACAATTTCCTAGATGTGTTGACCGACACATATCAATAAAGAAAACCGTTTTGCCGTTTTGGTTGAAAGTGCTTGACATATTGGCCTAAGTCCGATATGTTCGCCGACACGAGAAAGTGTACATAAATATGTTTTTTTTTATGTTAATGAGTGGCAGTTTTTAAAGACCCTAACCATTAACCTAATAATTTAAATAACACCCCTACTCTTTCTCCCTGTGCCTTCTTATTAACCGAGCCCTAAGCTCCTATCAACTTCTCTCTGTTTCACTTTGACCCCGAACTCTAGCTCCTAAATTCATCACTCCGTACCCTCCTCCGTAGTCGACCTCTTTTCTCTTCTCTCTCTTCACTTTGTTCCAAATGAACCCTAATTTTGTATATTTATCCGAAATCAAACATTCCTCCTTCCTCCTTTCTCCATCAAATAGGGCTTATTGTTTATATCTGACACTAAAAACCCAATCTGACATAAGAAACCAAATTCGAAAGTAACCCGACATCCAACATCTATAGCACTAAACGAAAATGTTCCACGATATGTGACGAAATTCGTGAAAACCGATTCACTTAGGGCTTGAGTGATTTATGGTAACTTTAGGTATTAGCAAAGAGTTCCAAGTTGATGCTACACCATAATACGGTCCACATACTTGTATTTTTTTGTGATGGTCGATATTTGCTCGTCGTTTCCTGGGAGTTTTAGATAGGCCTAGACAAGAAATGTAATAAATACTTGTGCTTACGCCTCCCACGGTTGATACATTTGGCTAAGCATACTCCCTCTTTATAAGGGGTCGATTATTCAAATATTTCCAACTGCATTTAATCTTGGAGAGTGTGAAGTAGGACCTTTGCATTCTTCTCCAGGTAGCCGGTCAGCTGCGATCGTGCCCCTGAATTTTCAAAAAAAAAGGAAGGAGAACAAGAGGTCAGGTGGATATCTCTAATCTCTAATATGGACAAAACTTGGAGATAGAAGAGTATTAACCAAGTCACATAAATCTAGAAGGCTAAAGTTAGGATTGTGTTATAAGTAGGTTGAGATAATCTTTTGGTTTATGATTTGGAGTTATTGTTGTGGTATGTGGCTCTAGTCTTATGCAAATCTTGTTGTGCATAGGATTAGAGCTAAAAGTATCACTAAAAGAGTTGCTTTTTATTTATAATAAGTCACGGGTAAATCTATAAGACAAAAATTAGGATTGTGTTATAAGTTGAGATAATCTTTTGGTTTAAGATTCAGAGTTTATGTTGTGGTATGTGGCTCTAATCCTAAGCAAATCTTGTTGTGCATGTTGTACACAAGTGTGAGACCTTCGACCAACTAAAATTAAATGTTTAACCAATAATAACTGCTAAAAGTATTGCTAACTTGGCTAGTTGCACATAAAATGTTCAATCAAGAAACAACTAAATAATAATAATATCTTTCTAGCTATAATAAATATTGAATACATTATGATTAGAGTTTTAAAATATAAAAAATAAAAAGAGAGAGATGATTGTAAAATACTGCAGGTGAGCGGAGCCGTAAAGGAAAACACCTACTGGAGGGAGATTAAAATATGTTAACAAAGGTGAGTGGGAGAGGAGAGGGAGATGGACTTATTGGGAGAACAACAACCTTTAGAATATCATGAGTCAATCGCCAGCATCATAACCATAGGTCTTGGGAGAGTAGAAAAAGAGTGCCCGTGAGAGAGGGAAACCGAGAGAGATTTACATACCGGGGCATGGCGGTGCATGTCAGATTGGAAAATACAAATATGATTCAATAGTCTTGGACGACTATAAAAAGGAATGTAATCTGGAGGGGGAACGGAAAGAGTTGTTGTTCATTCTCTTTTCTCTAACATCCATATAAATTATTAATAATATTTTTAGCTTTAAGTTATTGTCCTAGACCAATTTCCAGATTGAAAAAGTAATTTGCACTAGGCCGAGTCATATTTATGCTAGGAATTACGGACACTCCAAAAAAAATGTTGTCGGTGTTCTAAACGTATCAGATACTCTATGGTTACTCTAAAATACTCTAGGACACCAAAATAAATGCGGTACCGCCATGTCCTTACCGTGTTGTATCCATAGTTATGAAAGGCGTGCTTGAGGTGACGAGGTGCTAGCCTCTGCACCTCAAGAACATACGAGGGGAGACTTTGTGAAGTGCACACGGTAGGGATGGCAATAACCCCCTGAACCCCACAGGGACTCGATTTTTTTACCCAATGGGGACGGGTTTGGGGATTTAAAAACGGAGATGGGGGCGGGGATGGGGATTAAAATAATTTTCCGGTCGGGTTCGGGGACGGGTATAGGTATAGTACTCCCCGCCCCGGTAAATTCCCGACCTCGATTACTTATACCCATATCCATATATGCAACTCATTGGAAATGGTATGATTCATGATCTATCAAGTATATATTTTATGAAAACCATGTTTTTTTAACATGTCTTGTATTTTTTTTGGAACAAAAATGATTTTTTAAGCTTATAATGTACATAAAAAATTGTTAACGGATGAGAGACGGAGACGAGAAAATTTGGTCCCGAAAGTGTTAACGTGGCTAGGACGGGGACGGGGATGGGGACGGGGAATGCATTGTTTAGCGGGGACGGGGGTAAAAAATTAAACCCGACGGGGAACGGGGATGGGAATTCAAATACTACTCGGAGATGGGGATGGGGGATATGGTCCCCGGCCCCTACCCGGGGATGGGGGATATGGTCCCCGGCCCCTACCCGCCCCGTTGCCATCCCTCGCACCTCATAGTGAGGCTTATGCCCAGTTGAGGCATGCCTCATGCGTATACTGCTTTCGTTCCATTTTTTTTGCTAACCATATTTTTTTCAGGTAAGGACCAAAGTTTAGCGCACATTCCAAAATGTGACCATTTCGTGTTAGATACTCCAAAATGCACTAGGACACAAAAATGAGTGTCGTGTCTGTGTTTCTGTGTCCTTACCGTGTCCTATCTGTGTCCGAGCAACATAGCCGTTAAGATGTGACAATGAATCTTTCGGAAACCAAAAAGTCGCTTAAGATCAAAAGGAATAAAAGTCCTAAAACGTCTTTTAGGATAAAAAAATCTTACACTCTTAGAAGCTTCCCTGCTTGGTAGGTCAAAAGGAATAAAAGCCCACATGACTTATAGTCATGCCCGATAGTGTGGCACGTCCTCTTTCAATATCTATTACATAAAGTCGTATATAATTTTATAAGCATTATTAAGATAAATTTTAAATAAATGTGCGTCTCGCCTTCACGAGGCTTGCATCTTCGCCTCATGCCTCGATCTTTTACACTGTGTCGTGATGCGCCTTGTGCCTTTAATAACTACGGTCATATCCGTGTCCATCTCTTGTGCCAAGGCAGCTACCTCACAATCTCGCTGCCTACTTACTAGGTTCCAAGGCATCTGAAATGCCTATGTGGCTACCTAAGGTGGTGAGCCTGCCGCCTCTAACACGTATGGACATAATAACCCCTATAACACATAACCTATGAAAGTAGGATGAGTATATATTGGAGGATAATAATACCATGTTCCAAGTTGAATATTGAATTACTTCATGTATGAAAATTTCAAGATGGGAAGATGTTCGTGCTATATACCTTTTCAGCATGTGCAAGATATAATGATTGGGGTTTATGAGCATTTCCTATGTATCTATTAATAGGCTTTGTGCATTTTCCCCAGCCTTCTCTCAACATGTTCGTAGAGATGGGGCGACCTGCTTGGAAGGAGGCTCGGTCCACTATCCAAAAGCTTCTCTCAGGTTCTTTTCCTTTTTTCTACTTATGCAAATTATGGTATGCATGCTATGTCAATTTTTGAGAAGCTTCAAGACTTGGATATAAGTTTTATAGCATCTTCCAATAGGCAAGTTCTCTGTTCTGAATTTAATGAGCTTGTGCGTGCACACACACAACAATCACCATTTGTCCCTGCGGTTGCCACTCTTGGAGCCAGGAATCACCATTGATTGTCTTCAATGAGGCTAATAAATTGCTTAGTTTCATATAGCCCTGATCTTGGGGTTCACCGGGTCCGTTATTTATCCTCACTGATCATTGAGTCAATAGATTCACTTATTTGATCCTTACAGGACAAAAAGAGTCATTCATCAATATGTCTAGAGGTATATGTATCAATCTTTCAATGTACTGTCATATATTAGAATCTTACGCAATTGTACGAAGAATCCTTGACATAGGATGTAAACATATGCATAATTAACTATGCAGAATAGGAAATAAGATGTAAACACGTGTGGAGTATGATTCTTATATTAAAACGTGTTAAAACGCTCTAATTGTAACAAGTATTCTAGGAGATTGAATTGAGAGGTTTGAAAGAGTGTGGGCTCTGATCCAGGTTAGGGCAAACGAAGGTGGGGTATCTAGGGTAAGGGTTTCACCGTTTCAGGAGCAGGGAAGGAACAAGGCAGGCATGAGTGTTCATGTTATGTCAAGGGTTTATAGATTGGAGTAAGGGAGGAAAATAGTTATAGATAGGTGGTGGAAGGGACGACAGGGGTGGTGAGGGTGAGGGGTAGTAGTAGCTGCTAGGTCCTGGGGAAGGAGAGGAGTTGGTCGGGTCTGGGATGGCTGAAGGACAGGGACTAGGGTTTGGGATGGGAGGAGGGTTGGTTGTGGAGAACCTAGAGCTCTCCATGCTGAGTTTGAGAATTATTCAACTCAATGATTTATACATTAGATAGAGTGAATACATATTTATGGGAGAGGATAAGATCCCACTTTGGTGGCTATTCAATGTGGGACCAGAACAGGAAACAAATAAGACAATATACAAGAATACATATAGATTCTTCTACAAGTTGTAAAAATATCCAACACCAAGTGAGTAGGAAAGCTGCTCGTTGACTTGAGTCATAAATCATATACTATGTTGGATGACTCATGATATCCTTGGGCATAACCTCAACTGAGGATCTTTAGTTTTAAAGCTATGCCTTTTCTTTTGAAAACTCACCACAATGCTTGATTCCTTTAATTTAGACTACATAGTTGTTGACATCATCCTGAGCCCGTTCTTCTAAGTGCTAGCACATACTCGAGCAAATAGTCATCATTAGATACGAAAACTTACAAACTTTATAATGTTGTGGAGTAGTAGGCTTCGTACTAGTGAAATAATTATAAGCTTCTGAAGGGAACTGTATGCAGTCCTAAACCACATACCTTGAATCTTCTATTTTTCCTGACGCTTTTGTCTTATCAATATCGTGGTTTAACATGTATCCCCTTTGTTCTGATCATGAAATGGATGAAATAAATTTTACAAATGAATTTTAGTTCAGGAATGAAATCTTTTAGGGAGTGTCCCTATCCAGTTCATCCTTCCGAACCAAATCACATTCTGGATATAATGAAATGGGATGCATGGAGATGGTTTACTGTAAACACATAATTATCATCAGTACATTATGGAAGGGCCAGAACTACCATTGTGGGGGAGTGGATTGGCAAGAGGTCTAAAACAAAAAGGGGTAACCTACACGGGAGTAGGGTAAATATGAGAAAATCCTAAAGCAGTTAATGATTTTTTACTGGACTACATTGTGGCAACTGTCCCCCGTGGCGCCATGCTCAATATCAATTGATTCTTTTATTTCATAATTTATGGGATGACAAAAGAAATGCCTTTTTTTATATTCAAAAACTTTTTTTTATTCATAAACTTTTTGATCTTTTGTCGGTAGGATGTAAACCTAGATGTTCTGACTATGTAAAAAGAAAACTGTAGAATAGAATAATGGGATAATCATTATTAAAGGGGAAGTTACATATATAGGAGAGCCTAACCCCTCTCACTATTATTCTAGCCAATGCAGGACTGAAGCCCAATACTAATAACACATAACTAATACTTAACACCCTCCCTCAAGCTGGAGCATAGATGTCAATCATGCCCAGCTTGTTACACAAAAATTGAACCCGAGGACCCAAAGAGACTTCGTGAAGATATCGGCTATCTGATCAACGGTTCTCATATGGTGAAACTTTATCACCCCCTTTGTATACTCATCACGGACAAAGTGGATGTCGATTTCAATGTGCTTCGTCCTTTCATAAAATATATGATTAGTAGCAATGTGGATAGTAGACTGGTTATCACACCACAGATCTGCTGTTTTAGATCTTGCTTCTTCTTACAGTTCTTGTAGAAGATGCATAAGATATAACACCTCTGCTGTACTATGGGCAATAGTTCGATATTCTGCTTCTGAACTTGACCGTGCTATTATATTCTGCTTCTGAACTTGACCGTGCTATTACATTCTGCTTCTTGCTCTTCCACGATACCAAGTTTCTACCAATGAATACCTAGTAGCCAGATGTTGACCGTCTATCTGTCAGACTTGCACTCCAGTCAGCATCGGTAAAACACTCAATACGAGTATGTCCATAATTCTCCATCCGAATTCCTTTTTTCGATTTTTTGACTAGATAACAGAATTCTGAGAACTGCTTGCCACTGTGGAATTCTTGGAGAACCCATAAATCTACTTGCGACATTTACGTCGAAAGAGATGTCTGGCCGAGTCATGACCGCAAAGTAGTTGAGTTTTTTAACTACTCGACAATACTGATCTTGATTGGTCATTAGGACCCCCCCTCATATAGAAGTAACTTTGTCCCATAGATCCATGAGAGAGTTTGCTCCCTTAGCTTTCATCATTCCTGCATCATTTAGTATGTCCAGCACATACTTCCTCTGGGATATTATAATGTCCCGCTTACCCTGTATGACTTCAATGTCCAAGAAATAGTTCAATGATCCCATATCTTTGGTTTGAAATTGTTCTCCCAAAAACTTCTTTAGGCCTGCAATACCTTGGTTGTCGTCTTCCGTGATCACAATGTCGTCAACATAGACACCAAGTAGTATCCTTCCAGTTGATGCCTGTAGGTAGAATACCGAATGATCCTTCTTTGATTGATACATGCCAAACTGAGTAACAACATGTGTAAATCGACCAAACCACGTATGAGGTGATTGTTTGAGACTGTAGAGGGCCTTCCGTAGATGACATACTTTATCCTCCCTTGCAACAAATTCGGAAGGTTGCATCACATATACTTCTTCAAGATCCCTATGGAAAAATGCATTCTTGATATCCAGCTGAAGCAATGGCCAGCCATAGCGAACAACCAGGGCCAAGAGTACGCGCACAGATGTCATCCTGGCAACTGGAGAGAATGTCTCAAAATAATTCTCACCATAAGTCTGAGAATATCCTTTAGCCACTATACGAGCCTTTAGACGATTAAGAGTGCCATCCGGTTTCACCTTGATCGCAAATACCCATTTGCACCCGACTGCCTGCTTACCAGTAGACAAATCTACCAAGTCCCAAGTATGATTTTTTCGGAGTGCTTTCATCTCCTCTTCCATAGCAGCATGCCAACCTGGATGTCTGAGACCCTTCTCGCAGTATTGGGAATTTGAATCCCATTAATAGTAGCTATCAAGGATTGAGTGTGGCAGACAAGCCCTTTGTAGTTGTCAACATACAATAGATGATCACGACAGGTACGATGAGGTCGAGCTGGTGGGACATGCGAAGGCGAATCGGTGGAGCTAGAGGAGGATAATGACTCTGTGGGCACTATTTGCGATGTTCTTTCCGGTGACGTCGGTACTGACTGAACCGGTGTTCGCGGACCGTCGGATCGGGATACTGGCTCGGTAGGGGAGGGCACCCTTACAGGAGGCTGTTGTGGTTGAATGGAAAACAACAAGAAATCCTCTTTTGGATAAATTTGTGGAATTGGATCCGAAGTTTACGGAAGTGGAGGAAACTCAGTTTCAACGAAGGTAACGTCCCAAGAGAAAAAATACCTCTTCAAGGTAGGGAAGAAACATCGATACCCTTTCTGATCTTTAGGATACCCAAGGAAAATACATTGGATTGTCTTAGGATCTAATTTAGAAAAAGTCGGTCGAATATCTCGTACATAGCACAAGCAACCAAAAATTTTGAGAGGGAGAGGAAACGGCTCTCTTTCGGAATATAATCAAGAAAAAGGGGGTAGAACCATTGAAAACCGATGATGACATACGATTAATAAGATAGCAAGCGATAAGTACCGCATCCGACCAAAACCTTTTGGGAGTACGTGCTTGAAACATAAGAGCACGCATTGTTTCCAAGAGATGACGATTCTTACGCTCGGCCACACCATTCTGTTGTGGTGTGTAAGGACATGAAGTTTGGTAGATGATGCCATTGTCGGACAAATGAGTATTGAACTCACGAGATAGATACTCACGACCATTGTCATTTCGAAAGCATTTAATTGAAACATCAAATTGTGTTTTGATTTCGACATAAAAATTGTACCAAATTTGAAATAATTCGGAACGATTTTTCATTAGATAAACAAAAGTGACACGCGAGTAATCATCAACAAATGTACGAAATATTTGAAATCCATTACTGATTCAATCGGACAAGGTCCCCATACATCAGAATGCACCTACTCGAAAGGAGCGGATGCAAATTTACTAGGACTTGTCGGATAGGGAATCCGGTGATGCTTAGCTAAATGACACGAGTCACAATGAAAAGAAGCAGGAAAATCTAAAGATAAGTACATTTTCTGGAGAGCTTGGATTGATGGATAGCCTATCTGACAATGTAACTCTAAAGGATCGAGTTTCACGTCGGTACAGACAACAAAAGAAGGTACATCAAATGGGTACAAGCCTCCAGCCACATGTCCCTTACCAATAGTTTTCCCAGTCTTTAGGTCCTAAAAAACACAGAACATCAGAAAAAATGTTACTAAGCAATGCAAATCACGAGTAAGCTGACTAATTGAAAGCAAACTGAACGGGTTTTCCGGTGTATGTAATACTGATTTGAGTGACAGTCCGAAAGAAAGACGGACACTTTCTCGTCCACGGACTGTTAGTGAACCACTATTGGTAAGTAATATTGGAAACACGACCCACCGATACATAATTGCGTATCATACCTGCGTTGCCAGTCGTGTGAGAAGACGCACTAGAGTCAATCATCCACTGCTTCGACTTTACCACACATGTCGCTGAGTATCCGACTCTGGATCCAGATGTGGATGCTTCACCGTGATGTTGAGCTTGAAAGTTAAGAAAATCTGTATATGACTCTGCAGTCATTTGGACAGAACGAATGCCATCATCAGGAGCATCTGATGCAACATTGACTGCAGGTGCCTTAGGACACTACTACTGAAAATGGCCTTGCAGGCCACAACTATTGAAAATGGTCTTGCAGGCCACAGTTGAAGCATGCGCGCGGTCTACCTCCATCACGATAGCCATTTTCTCGTCCATCATCACGACCAGCATTTCGGCTACTACGTTGGCCACCACGACCACCACGAAATTCAGCACGGGCAACACCAAGAGCAGGTCGATCAGCAGGAGCATCACCTGGAGCGGTCTCAACGACTTTCGCTGCCTGTAGGACACGAAAGTAAGCTTCCATCAGAGATGGAACATCAGATCCAGCAATGATCTGAGAGCGAGCAGAATCCGCATCAGGACGGAGAGATGCAAAATATGCCATGACATGAAGCTGCTCACGTTGAGCCCTTGTTTTATTTATATTCCCGTCGTCAGAGGTAATATACTGTCGATTTCATCAGTCATGGCTTTAAAGGCGTGGAAGTGATCCTTATGAGATTTGTCTCCTTGATTTGCTCGGTAGATACTAACGACCAAGTCGTAGATACGAGACAAATTGTATTTCCCATCAAACGCCGTTGCCAGGACCTTGCATAATTCCTTCACGGAATCTGTATTCTGAACTATGTCTTACACTGATGGTTCCATTGAATTCATCCACTTTGTTAACAGACGACTATCATTTGTCTCCCATTGCTCAAATATGGGATCAGTCACTGCTGGAGGGTTGTCAGTCAGATATTTTGACAACCGCATTCCCTGAAGCGTTTTCTCGACCTTCTTTCGCCATGTCGAGTAACCTTCTGGTCCGTCCAATCGTCGATCGACAATACGAATCGAGAAAATCGTCACGCCAGTGCCCGTTGGTCCCGCCATTGCGTTTCCGACACTAGTGTCTATAGCACTGTTATTTGTCCCAGTACTAGTCATCCCGCAGTATTCTTGATTCGACTGTCGATTTATTTTTTCGAACTTGATAATCACATCAACTCTGCCAATGAACTAGAAACATGGTCAGAACTGGCATGCGCATAGGAAGTAGAGATGAATGTGGATCACACAAGGCAGGACCGAGAGATAACCCAGGTTACCCTCTCTTGGATCCTGATGTGAAGATCAAGTAAGAAAAGAAAAAAAAGATTCATGCAAAACAAGCAACTTGTCTGCTCTTTGTTAAATTTCTGAAATTAACATTGAGAGTCAGAGGTTCCAGCAAACAAACCAAATGTTTATCCTCTGAGAATTCCAAGTCAGTTGTTGAGAGTCAAAGGTTCCAACAAACAACAAAATGTTTATCGTCTGAGAATTCCAACAATTTTTTTCCTCTTTTTTTTGAATTAGGTTAGGATTTTGAGAGGGTGGGCGGCGGCTGCGTGGAAAGATCTAGGGTTAGGATTTAGATCTTGATCCATGGAGTTGGAGGGAGGGCTGATGGGGGGGGGGTTTGGCCGGGGCTGACAGGTGGTGGAGGTGGGCAGCAGCAAGGGGAGGCGGGGGAGGGGGGGGGGGGGCGGGGTGTCACGCCCCGCTCCCGTAGGAGCGATCGTCCTCGCTAAGGCGTGATGCCGCACGGGCCTAGGTTGCGCCCGTGCAAGGCCAAGTCCAGAAACGGCCGATTTGAGTTCTAGGCCACAGAGTCGCACAGAGTGTCCCCATTTGCAGCGGAATATAAATGAACACAATTGAAGCGAAACCAAATTCTTTATTGATATTCAACAAGTTTACAAGCGGCGCTAGGCCGATATTACAAGTCGCTCAAGCTCTCTCTCTCTGAAACATAAAAGGCGTGCCAAATGGCTTACAACATGGAAGGATACATGGCGATGTTCCGATACATTATGTCCTGTATAGGGTGCTTCAGCTTCTTGCAACGTTCCAAGGCCCCAGAGTTGGCTCCGCGCCTTGACACGTTCGACGGAAGCTCCGCACCCGCCGGCGTCTCCTGCTATCCTGCAAGCATACTGTGGGGTTATCAGTACATTGTTATGCACTGGTGGGGAGGCTGGCTCGCCCACAATGCCATCATTACCAAACACGTTCTATAATCTTTTGTGCATCTCTATCATTCATTGTCTTTCTAATCTTGCCTTAGGATCAATTTCATGGCATATTGCATAGCCTATCTCGTGTTACCGAACTCGAGTGTCGCATGGAAATACATGTACGACTTACCCATACTTACCGTCCGGCCTTCCCTGTTCAAGGTAAACCAAGTTAAACCACGATTCATGAATAATAACATAACACGATTCATGCACGCATTCAATATCAAGTGTGTGTCCATGTCTCGGGATTCTAGCACGTCGGAGGCATGTTCTAGCACGTCGTAGGCACGTTTTTAGAGTGTTACAATTCAAGCATGTTTCGAGTATTTCATTCAAGCATGTTCAGGAGTGTTACATATCGAGCATGTTCATGTTCAGGATGTTATGTTTCGGGCATGTTCATGATCAGGATGTTATATTTCAAGCATACTCTGGGTGTGTTGTATTTCAAGCATGTTCAGGAAGCACTTGTTCATTTAACTTAGACTACTTTGATTTCAATGCAAGAACTTGCACGTGGATTGCCACCAGCATAGTCCACTTAATCTACATGCACGGGTCGCTGGCTTTACAAGCCATTTAGGACATTCCCCTGTGGCAATTCTCAACTTAGCGTAGGGTGATGGCTGGTACACCCCGTTAAGTCTCTTGAATATACCCTCCTACTTACGTCTCTTGGTGCCCAAGCCCGCACCCAAGCAGCCCGTAAGCACCGTTGATTCTGCCTAGGCCGGCCACGGTTTACCCCCCCAACGCCCGTGCCGCAGAATCCTTCCACACGACGGCCACGGTATTCCCCCCCATCGCCCGTGCCGTTTGTCCACGACCATTTCGTATTGTCTTGTCATTTTAACTTAGCGGCTAACTCCGAGCCGTAGGCTAACCCTTAGCCATAATGCGTTAACGACCAGGTTGGCGTCCGTACAGCGCGGGTAGCGAGCCCCGTTGCACGTGTCCGTCACACCTGTCGCTAGCGTCTTCCATGTCTTATCTTTCATGCCATAATACGTTAACGACCAGGTTGGCGTCCGTACAGCGCGGGTAGTGAGCCCCGTTGCACGTGTCCGTCATACCTGTCGCTAGCGTCTTCCATGTCTTATCTTTCATGTATTCTTTCTTTCATTTCATTCTTTAACTTGTTCGTTCGTTCATAGAGTCATTCATGTATTTATTCATTCATTCGTTGATTCATTCATTCACGCATTATGCAACTCCCAGTACGGGAGTCGCCTTGGCGACCCATCGGTCCCATAGCCTTCCAATGTTGCTAAACTCTACTCGGAGCGACTATGTTGATAGCCTTCCCGTTTCATTGTTGTAAACCATTCATTGTTTCATTGTTTGAACGTATAAGGGACATGAACGTGAGCTTGTGCCGTAGCACGAGCGTAGAGCGCGGTGCGAGCATATCTATAATTACCGAGTTCTTTTCCATGTTCTAAACAAGCATGCAAGATGGGATTATTCCCTTAGCTAGGTGCGTTGAATCATTTATTAGCATGCAGGGTGTTATCGCCTAGCGATTCTCGTGATAGTGTCCGCATTGTTATGTGTCTAGGCTAAGCACAGACGGGTTCATCGGAGCCACCCACCTTAGCGATGTTCGCATCGGCCGAGCGATCCTCCGAGCACGCCTTCGATAGTCTAAGTCTGGATTCATCTTGTCGGGCCAATGCAAGCCTTGCATCGATTCGCATTGACACTTCATCGGGTCGAAGCAACTCTTCGGGTCGACGGCTCGTTTTGAGTCGTTGCACACGCCATTTGGAATCGGCGTTCCGCTAGGGCGGAGCGGGTCACTACATAATACACCACTCAAAATAAGTCTCGTCCTCGAGACTTTCTGAGTGCAGGTCATCCTACCATTTCTTAACTCGTGTTTTCGTGTTTCTTAGACAATTTCATCGAGCGGTCCTATCGTTCGACGACATCGAACCATACTTGATATCTTTCTAAGTTCCGTGTCACACGCGTTGGGTCGATTTTATCGAATAGCCTTTCATTCATTTTAGAGTTGATTGTACTTATTCAATTCGAGTATTTCTTCGTCTTGGTTGCTATTTCGACGTGTCATAGAACTGGAACGGTTACACGAGACACATTGTAATTCGTCAAATGCGAGGGTCGAAGGCTGAGGCAAATTCACTTTTCGTTCATCTCGGTCATCGAGATAACCCGACTCGCTTCTCAAGCGTTCTCGTTCATGAAATCAGTATGATTTCTTCTTAGCGGGGTCGACCAAGTATTGCACTATCGTCGAGCATAACTTCCTATCAATGGTTCAATTCGTTGTACCAACTTTTACTAGCACGATTTCACGTTCACGACACTTGTTTACTCCCCAAGTCGTGCTAGAACTCATCGTATCACTTGGCCGGATCGTGCACGCATTTCAGGCGTCCCCAAAATACCTGCATTCAGCCTAGCCGCATGATAGAGAATTTGTCATTCTCACTCGAGTCGCATCGTGCACATACCCAGGCGTCCCTGAAATATATGCATGTCAGCCGAGTCTCGTGAGTAGGGTTTCCTACATTCGTGGTTCATGCTATCCATCCATGCCAATCCTCAAGATCAATCTTTTGATTGCTAACACATGAAACAGGGACGTCTCGCCTAACCGCTAGGCCATCTTTTCGAGGCTAAGTCAATGTCAGGATTGGAATCATAGTTTCCCAACAATAATGCCAACACTGACCCCAATCCTAGGGTCAAACCAAAGTCGGTAGTACGGGATTTTCTACCCAAGCTCGCGTCACTCAGATTTCTAAACATCGAGCACGATCACCTATTCTCGTCAAGGCATTCGCCGCGTATATCCGAATTCATTCTGATCACATACTTCACATATCCATTCTTTCCAATTCATGTATTCGATTACGAGTTCATCTAGCTTTGACAATATGTTGTGCCCCAATCTCACGCGAGTCCGATTATCCACGGTGGTTCATGAATCACCATGCAACGCTCCCGCGGAATAATCATTCTCATCGGGGCGTAACTCTTGTTTGCGTCTAGACTAATTCATTTTCGATACGCGGATTGGACCTACTCAATCCTCAAACTTAATCATTCAAGCACACCGAATCATTCTCAAGTCATCTTCGCGTCAAACCACAAGTCGAAGCAATCGTATTGCCACGCCGTGCAAGTTCGATCACCCCCGCTGGATGAATCACCATACCAGCGCTCACGCGGAGTGATCGCCCTAATCGGTGCGACGCATGTGCGAGGCTGGAGTTGCGCTCGCATAAGACAAGAATGTCGACGTTGGGGTTACCGTCGAAGTAAATCCAAGCATTTCATTTCACCCAAGTCAGATTTCAATTCGATAGTTTACCCGTCATTTGTTCAACCAGAAAATCCTCGAGCCAAGTTTATCCTTTTCCTCGACACATTTCAATATCTCGATTATAACATCCATCGGAACAATGACATTTGCACGATCGTCATTTGCCGAGTCAGAGTACCCCCGAGTTATCGCATATCGATCTTTGATACGCCTCAATACCATCGACGATATGCGTAACCTGACGATCTTCCTTTGCAACCAATTTCGAGTCGTGCGTTGATGCTGTTGTCCGAGTTGGATATTCCTCAACTTTTCCCGATACTCAAGATCAAGTTCAGTCGCTTTTCCTCAAAGCTCGTTTCAAGATCGTTATTCAAAACTCAAGTCACATTTCATTTGCATCAATTCGACATCGCACACACGTTCCTCTAAGTTTCCTCGATCAAGACCATTTATTTTCATCCATCGTTCCGAATCATTTCTAACACGCGTTACCCATTCACAAGTTGTCCGAACGACATCTCGTTCGGGACACACGAAGTCACGATCAACTAAGTGTGACACGTTCTAGAGCTTTGCGCGATTGCATCGCTTCGCCGACATACTTGTTCTATCCGTAATTCCTTTAGTCTCGCTCGAACAATTTCTATAACGTCCATACACCACTCAGGGTTCGAGCCACTCGACTAGTCGTTGACACTCATTCTTATTCTTCTTCGAACCTATCACATACACCACTCGGGTTCAAGCCATACGGTCTAATCCTCAATCACGTTCGCGCCATGCACTAAGATATCCTTCAGATTCGTTCGACGAATCTCTAGCGTACTCGCTTACGTCGTCTCGACGTACTAAGTCGTTCACACGAGTCCTCAAAATCCAAGTCAATCATTCGCGTACGCCTAAGCGTTAACTCGATAGCGTTCCTATCGATATACACTCAAAGTGTATCTCCGTTCTCGATCGAGCGATACTTGATATCGCTTGCAACCCGATTGCACCCAAGAGTCGAGGTGCGCGACACGCGGACTAAGTTGTACCGCTTAACCATCCCGCATGGACTATATTCATGTTTTGCACGCTCAGTTGCTAGGGTCAACGCAAGACTAGTTAGGCACGTACGAGACATGTTAACTTTGCATGTGTTCTCAATCGAGTCATGTTTAACGTCGTTCGGCACAAAGGCCTTCGCCTATCGATCCCGTGCAACCGAGTACTTGTACGAGCTTTTGAAAGTATTAGACTTATTGTATGGAACATCCCAAGGCACAGCGAGAGAGAGCGTATACTTCTTTTCTTCCAACCGAGCTTTCAAAACTGAGATAATCGAAATGAAGTCCAAGGACGTAAAGCCGTGCTCTGATACCAAAATGTCACGCCCCGCTCCCGTAGGAGCGATCGTCCTCGCTAAGGCGTGATGCCGCACGGGCCTAGGTTGCGCCCGTGCAAGGCCAAGTCCAGAAACGGCCGATTTGAGTTCTAGGCCACAGAGTCGCACAGAGTGTCCCCATTTGCAGCGGAATATAAATGAACACAATTGAAGCGAAACCAAATTCTTTATTGATATTCAACAAGTTTACAAGCGGCGCTAGGCCGATATTACAAGTCGCTCAAGCTCTCTCTCTCTCTGAAACATAAAAGGCGTGCCAAATGGCTTACAACATGGAAGGATACATGGCGATGTTCCGATACATTATGTCCTGTATAGGGTGCTTCAGCTTCTTGCAACGTTCCAAGGCCCCAGAGTTGGCTCCGCGCCTTGACACGTTCGACGGAAGCTCCGCACCCGCCGGCGTCTCCTGCTATCCTGCAAGCATACTGTGGGGTTATCAGTACATTGTTATGCACTGGTGGGGAGGCTGGCTCGCCCACAATGCCATCATTACCAAACACGTTCTATAATCTTTTGTGCATCTCTATCATTCATTGTCTTTCTAATCTTGCCTTAGGATCAATTTCATGGCATATTGCATAGCCTATCTCGTGTTACCGAACTCGAGTGTCGCATGGAAATACATGTACGACTTACCCATACTTACCGTCCGGCCTTCCCTGTTCAAGGTAAACCAAGTTAAACCACGATTCATGAATAATAACATAACACGATTCATGCACGCATTCAATATCAAGTGTGTGTCCATGTCTCGGGATTCTAGCACGTCGGAGGCATGTTCTAGCACGTCGTAGGCACGTTTTTAGAGTGTTACAATTCAAGCATGTTTCGAGTATTTCATTCAAGCATGTTCAGGAGTGTTACATATCGAGCATGTTCATGTTCAGGATGTTATGTTTCGGGCATGTTCATGATCAGGATGTTATATTTCAAGCATACTCTGGGTGTGTTGTATTTCAAGCATGTTCAGGAAGCACTTGTTCATTTAACTTAGACTACTTTGATTTCAATGCAAGAACTTGCACGTGGATTGCCACCAGCATAGTCCACTTAATCTACATGCACGGGTCGCTGGCTTTACAAGCCATTTAGGACATTCCCCTGTGGCAATTCTCAACTTAGCGTAGGGTGATGGCTGGTACACCCCGTTAAGTCTCTTGAATATACCCTCCTACTTACGTCTCTTGGTGCCCAAGCCCGCACCCAAGCAGCCCGTAAGCACCGTTGATTCTGCCTAGGCCGGCCACGGTTTACCCCCCCAACGCCCGTGCCGCAGAATCCTTCCACACGACGGCCACGGTATTCCCCCCCATCGCCCGTGCCGTTTGTCCACGACCATTTCGTATTGTCTTGTCATTTTAACTTAGCGGCTAACTCCGAGCCGTAGGCTAACCCTTAGCCATAATGCGTTAACGACCAGGTTGGCGTCCGTACAGCGCGGGTAGCGAGCCCCGTTGCACGTGTCCGTCACACCTGTCGCTAGCGTCTTCCATGTCTTATCTTTCATGCCATAATACGTTAACGACCAGGTTGGCGTCCGTACAGCGCGGGTAGTGAGCCCCGTTGCACGTGTCCGTCATACCTGTCGCTAGCGTCTTCCATGTCTTATCTTTCATGTATTCTTTCTTTCATTTCATTCTTTAACTTGTTCGTTCGTTCATAGAGTCATTCATGTATTTATTCATTCATTCGTTGATTCATTCATTCACGCATTATGCAACTCCCAGTACGGGAGTCGCCTTGGCGACCCATCGGTCCCATAGCCTTCCAATGTTGCTAAACTCTACTCGGAGCGACTATGTTGATAGCCTTCCCGTTTCATTGTTGTAAACCATTCATTGTTTCATTGTTTGAACGTATAAGGGACATGAACGTGAGCTTGTGCCGTAGCACGAGCGTAGAGCGCGGTGCGAGCATATCTATAATTACCGAGTTCTTTTCCATGTTCTAAACAAGCATGCAAGATGGGATTATTCCCTTAGCTAGGTGCGTTGAATCATTTATTAGCATGCAGGGTGTTATCGCCTAGCGATTCTCGTGATAGTGTCCGCATTGTTATGTGTCTAGGCTAAGCACAGACGGGTTCATCGGAGCCACCCACCTTAGCGATGTTCGCATCGGCCGAGCGATCCTCCGAGCACGCCTTCGATAGTCTAAGTCTGGATTCATCTTGTCGGGCCAATGCAAGCCTTGCATCGATTCGCATCGACACTTCATCGGGTCGAAGCAACTCTTCGGGTCGACGGCTCGTTTTGAGTCGTTGCACACGCCATTTGGAATCGGCGTTCCGCTAGGGCGGAGCGGGTCACTACACGGGGAGGGGTGGGCATCAACAACAGGGCAAGGCTAGGAAGGGGGGGGCAGGGCAGCAATAGTGGTGGTTGGGGGGGGGGGCAGGGGCTGACAGGGGGTGGGTGGCCTTTGGGTGGGGGTAAGTGGGGTACTTTAGCAGCGGGTTAGGTTAGGTTTGCGTGTGGGGAGGAGAAGCGTGGATGGATTATGGCTCTGATACCATGTAGAATAGAATAATAGGATAATCGCTATTAATAGGAAAGTTATATATATATATATATATATATATATATATATATATATATATAGGAGAGGCTAACCCCTCTCACTATTATTCTAGCAAATGTGGGATTAAAGCCCAATACTATACTTAACACATAATAATACTTAACACAAACTAATTGGCTTATAGATTCCCAAGAACCCGAGGTGTAGAGATAATGTATGCTTGGGGTCCAAACACCAACTAGGAAATGCCATGTCAATGAAAGCAATTGCATTATGCATCCGGTTTCCTCTCCATTTAGAAAGAAGAAGAACAACAGAAAATGTTGTTCCCTTTCCTCCTTAGATAAAATATAATCTTTTTCTAAATTCATCTTCTCTTCTCCATTTTTGAACTTTTGGACATTTAGATAACTATAAACACTTAAATATTTAAACTATATATCAATAAAAGACAAAAGGATTTGTTTAGACTTGGATATTTACTAAAGATAGCATTTGCAAATTAGAATGTTAGTAAAAACTTATGACATGTATATATCAGTTCAAGAAAATAAGAAACTCAATAAAATAGTTAACCTAGTTTGAAACCTAATTATTGTAAACATTCATGAATAAGCAATCAAAGAAATTTAACCATGAATATTAGTTGATTTTTGTGTCTTTCATGTTGTTCTTTGTTGAGATGTGTTAAGTGTTATATTAAAGTTATTAGTTAATGGGCTTTAGTCCCACATTGCTTAGAATAATAGGAGAGGAGGCTAGCCTCTCCTATATATATGTAGTCTCTCATCAATAATAATCATCTCATTATTTCTATTCTACATGGTATCAAAGCCAAAACCCTAAGCCGTCACCCCCCATTAATACTCCTTGGTGTCTACGTTGATGATATTGTAATCACGGGAGATGATAGCAAGGGTATTTCAAGTCTCAAGAAGTTTCTTGGAGAACAATTTCAAACCAAGGGTATGGAATCCTTAAACTATTTCTTGGGCATTGAGGTCACACGGGGTAAGCGGGACATTGTAATGTCTCAAAGAAAGTATGTGCTGGACATACTAAATGATGCAGGCATGATGCAAGCAAATGGAGCAACCTCACCTATGGATCCAGGGGCGAAGTTACTTCCAGACGAAGGGGTCCTGATGACCAATCCAGATCAGTATCGTCGAGTAGTTGGAAAACTCAACTACTTGGCGGTTATGACGCGTCCGGACATTTCTTTTGCAGTGAGTGTTGCAAGTAGATTTATGGCTTCTCTAAGAATTTCACACTGGCAGACAGTTCTCAGGATTCTATGTTATCTAGTAAAGAATCCAGAAAAATGAATTCGAATGGAGAATAATGGACACACTCGCATTGAGTGTTTTACTGATGCTGACTGGGAAGCAAGCCTGACAGATAGACGGTCTACATCTAGCTATTCAGTATTTATTGGCGGAAATCTAGTGTCATGGAAGAGCAAGAAACAATGTGTGATAGCACGCTCAAGCTCAGAAGCAGAATATCGAGCTATTGCTCATGGCACGTCAGAGATATTATATATGAAGCATCTCCTACAAGAACTGGGAGAAGACGCGGGGTCTCAAGTGGCAGATCTATGGTGTGATAACCAGTCTGTTATTCACATTGCCACCAACCCAGTATTTCATGAACAGACGAAGCATATTGAAATTGACATTCATTTTGTTCGTGATGAATATACAAAGGGAGGTAAAGTTTCAACATGTGAGGACCGGCGACCAGATACCTGATATCTTCACAAAGCCTCTTCTGGGTCCTCGGGTTCAATTTTTATGTAACAAGCTGGGCATAATTGACATCTATGCTCCAACTTGAGGGAGGGTGTTAAGTGTTACATTAGAGTTATTAGTTAATGAGCTTTAGTCCCACATTGCTTAGAATAATAGGAGAGGAGGCTAGCCTCTCCTATATATATGTAGTCTCTCATCAATAATAATTATCTCATTATTTCTATTCTACAAGATGCATAAGGGGAATACGATATAGAAGTGCGAAGCAAGAGACTTTCTGAAATCGGGAGGATGAAGGACAATAAAAGGATAAAGAGAGGAAATATTAGATCATATATTTTATATATTACTTTATATCAAATTAATCAATAATGTATGAGATTATTATATACAAATAAAGAGTCCTGATGTTTTTCCGCTTTCAAGGAAGGGTAACTTAGCTTACGTGGGTCTTTTTAATCGGACAAATAGCATGTAGTCCTTCGTCCTTGGCTTTAGCTATAACCTCGCCAAGGAGGGCTCTAATTTGGGTTAGTCAAATTAATCAATAATACACGAGATTATTATATAAACAAATAAAGAGTCCCGATGTTTTCCCACTTTCTTAAGGAAGGGTAACTACCGTAACTTAGCTTATGTGGGTCTCTTTAATCGGGCAAATAGCATGTAGTCCTTCGTCCTTGGCTTTAGCTATAACCTCGCCAAGGAGGGCTCTAATTTGGGTTAGCTATCTCTACTCACGTAAACCATGGTTCTTGCTTAGGTGGTGTATCTGTTTATACTGGTAGGCTAACCGACATACATTACCACATGTATAGCCTTTATCCTAAAATTATTATTATTTAAAGTGTTTCATATGTATTAAACTAATTCGACATCAACAACAAGAACAAAGCCTTCGTCCTAAAATTTTGGGTTCAAATATTTGAATCTTTTCTTTTGTTCACCTCTGTTAAGGATCCCCTTTGTAATATTGGTAAAAATGATATCCTTCTTTACAGCCATCAATCTAAATTCGTATAGGTTTACCCTAGTTCTAACTACTACTTTCCAAGGTCAAAAACTAGATTTTTACCACTGGTTTCAGACCCTTCCTATGAAATCAGTTTCTGCATTTTTGAGGGATCTTCTGCTTTTGAATCGATGGATTACCGTAGTATTGATGATTTCAATATCAGTTTTGGTCGATGCTTAAAATATTTCTCTATTAAAACATCCTATCACTTACGATTAACTAATATGATATCACTTAGAATTGTTTCAAGTTTTCTCTCATTTTATCCTAAGTTTGCACCTCTAGCTAACCATGAATATACTAATTTTCCCACTTATCTTTTAGTGTAATACCAGACATTCATCTTAGCATTCTCCTTTCAACTATGCTCAATTTTCCTTTTGTTATTTTGATTGGCATGTTTCTTAAATTGCTAAACACTTTGACCAATAAAATTTACCTCGTTTATGTTTTACAGTAATGCTAAGGGGATACCAAAATCTGACCACATTTTGCTGACCACATGATGTGGCAGCCTAAGTGTTGATAACATTAATGCAATGGTCCCACTCATGTTCAATACATAAGCTGCCACATCATGTGGTCAACAATATTTTTTATCTTAAGAAATGTTTTTTCTTTGTCATCAATATGGACTACTCCCTCATTTCATTCGGAATTTGGTTGATTTTACATTTTATGTACTCCTTTTTTTGTTTTCTTGATTTTAAGATATTTTGATTCAGAAGTTCTTCTCTGCTCTATGCTCATCACTAACACAATAGCATATTAGCAAACATCATACACCATTGAACCTCCTCCTAAATGCCTAGTAATAGCATCCATATATTAAACTAATCGTAATTAATTAATTAACAAATGATTAATTTAATCTCGAGTGTTGCCGGCCAATATAACTGAAAACCATGGTCTATACCAGTTCTGGTGGAGGATCGTGATTCGGTCAAATCGACATACTAAGAACATCAAAATAAAGTAGTAAATTGATCATTGGACCGCCATTCATTTATCCGCACGTGGCATGTGTATGATTACTAGGATTTAACAATGTTGATAGTTTCACGAGGTTTCATTTGTTTTGGTTTGACGGTTTCAGTAGTTTCACCTGATTCGACAGTTTACTATCCGTTTTGGTATCGGTTTTGGCAGACACTGCAAACCTTGAAATTTAGTGTTGCTCAAGACTATATGTTTGACTTATCCAAACTAATATACTTTACGTAGCCTATAACATCCTATTGTTGTTATAGGATTGGTACAAGTCGTCTATTGCTCAACATTTAGGTTATGTACCTCGGATCTATGTTGTCACAGACGACACCACAACCATGATAATTTTTCCATGGCTGTGGTGATGGTCGCCTAGGATAATTATATATGCGCAACAGGAAAATATATATATGCACAACAAGGAAGTACCCAAGTTCCTGGACGACGCCGAGGCGAGGTGGGAGGTCTTTCGCCTTGCCTAGCGCCCAAAACAACATAGCCTCGGATACATTCAGTTTCCCCTCGTCATTGTAATTACCACGTCGGTTTGAAGCTAACACAATAAAAAAACATGAATAATTTTCTCAAGTATTAGTGATTCTCCTTATAAAGCTCCTTTGCCAATTATTTCCCCTTTCAGGCGGTTATAGTTCTGACCTAGAATGAAATGGTAGACAATTTACACAAGATTTACTACCTGCAGTGAGATAATAGATGTAATTTTCTTTGTCAAACACAAGGCACAATGCACGCAAACTGTTAGTGCCGGGGCACAATTTTTCGATGGAAAACTGAGAATATGAAACAATTGTAAAAACAATGTTCCAACGCAACACTTCTAGGAAGGTTGCGCAAGTATAACGAAGATCTAAAAAGATATCGTTATGGTATTACAAGAATCTAAAAAGATTTTGTAATCACAGCAATCAGATCATAGTACTTCTAAAAAGAAGATACAATCAGAGTTACTGGCAGCGACGAAGAAGGTGACTGGCGAAAGATGGAAGAACTCCTACTGGGGTGAATGATCACCGTTGCTCAAAGCTTTATTCGCCTTACACGAACAGCTTCCAGGAACCAGCAAGTTCGTCGGAGAACTTGGAACACTCCTGCTCTTCTGACTCCTCGGATGGACTCGAACTCCCGTGCAAAAGCAACACTGGTGCGGCGTCTCTCTCTCTCGAAGGCTACTGGAACATCAGAACTGTGTTAAAGAACACGTCTGAATAATCTGTTTACTTATACTAAAAAGCACTCGTAAACTTTCTGTGGTGGCTTCTCTTTCTATTCTGTATAGAGCCTTGAGAGAGAGGATGCCTTATATAGGCCATGCAGCAACTGGACGGTTGCCACAAAGTTAGGGACGTGGTAATAACCACCCCGAACATGTAGCAACCGCCCAGAACATGCTAACGCACGTTCTGCTGCCAACTGCGCACACCCAGCGCTCTCCTTGCACTCTGCGCAACAGAGCGCGCACTGAACTGCGCACACTGCGCGCACTGCACGAACTGAGCACACTGCGCACACTGCACGCACTGCGCAACCAGCGCAATCCAGCACAACCCTGCGCAACCCTGCGCAATCCAGCGCACCCAAGCGCAACCTGAGCGCAACCTGGGCGCGCACCTGGGCAGCGCAACTAGGCTTGCGCACCTGGACTTTGCGCAACGTGGCTGCGCAAGTGGCTCGCGCAACGAGCGCAACTAAAGCGCACTATGCGCCTAGCGACGATGCTGACGTGCTAAGTGCAAAGTGCGCCAACAAAACGCCACATTACGCCTCATGAGCCCATGAGCCCGAGTTCGAGTCCGAGTCGCTAAGCCCCTACGGGGCTTAGCTCCCATGGAAATGAATTTTCCAAGAGCAAAAAGCATGAATGCTTTTATTGTTGATTTAGCCTTTTTCCCTTTAGAAAAATAATCCCACATGGCACACCCATGTGCACCTCCACACCACATGTGCATCTCTAAAATAGGAATGCTATTATATAGAGATACAACTCCTTTGGTCTAGCCGATGTGGGACTAAAATTCTCTTTGAAATAGACCAAACTCCAACAATCTCCTACATATCTCTATATATATGGGTATAAGTGTTCCCCACAGTAACTGTCCATCATGCATTAGGAAAGATGTCGCTTACGACTTGAATCTTCCCGTGTGGGTCAAAAATCAAACTATGATACAAGAATGGACTAAGCTTTGAATTCTGCATCATAGCTGAAATTCTTTCCACTCACATAATGTAGTTACATGTGCTTCTGGCTACACATTAAAGGTCCTGTGCCAGCCTGGTTTCAGTGTATACTTTTGGGCGTCTACAAGTTTACCCTCAAGAGACGGCCTGATTTCTCTTTGTCCATACACTATAGGTGAGTTCATTATAAAGAGACATGGCATGAAGCGCTTTGCGCTTCCCTTGCAGTGCTACTCCGCCATGACATGGCATAAAGCCGAGGCCTTACCCCGTACCGGGAACCTCATCGTAGTGTCATACTATTGTAGCATGAGGCAACCGCCTCTTTGTAGTGCCAAACTACCCAGCATGAAGCCTTAGGCTCCCTTGCGGTGTTACGCCACAACGACATGGCTTGCAAGGCCGAGGCTTTATCCCTAACCGGGTACCTCATGGTGGTGTCGTGCCACTGTAACATGAGGAACTCCTCCTCTTTGTAGTGCTGACTACACCCCTCTTTATATTTATCATACAGCATTAGGCTAACTGCCTATTTGCGGTGCTACGTCGCTGTGACTTGGCCTGCAAAGCCGAGGCTTTATCCTATTACTGGGCAGCACCCCACATATAGGAACCTCATTGTGGAGTCACCCCACTGTAGCATGGAGTTTCACTCCTTGTAGTGCTGCTCTACCGTGCCTCCTGTAAAGCATACCAGGCATTCACTCTGCCTGAGAACTCATTAAGGCAATTAAGCCAACCTTCCCACAGGAACCGTTTTTCGCAGAAAACAACAGTAGACAACAGTGGTTATAGGTCCGTAACCTCTCCATGCCCATTAGAACATGTACCCACCGTTCCTGATATTCTTCCGATTAGTGGTCCTCTCTTGAACCAAAAGCTAGATGCCTAGTAGATAAATCTTTGAACTAATAGCATAAAACTTTATGGTAGAATACAATAATACAATATCAGAATGCCTTCAAGCCCATTTTACAAGCTGTGTCATCGACCAGCTGGCGCTTGAGGCCCTTGGTGAACGGATCCGCCAGGTTCTCCTGACTCTGAACATCAATCACTGCAATAACACCTCTTTTGATAAGATCGTGTACTGCCCTGTGCTTCAACCGCACAGTCCTCTTCTTCCCGTTGAAGAGGTCATTTGATGCCACCGCCGCAGTCGCCTGGTTGTCGCAGTATATCGATATCGCCGGTATTTGCGCCCCAACCACTGGAAGATCATACATGAGCTCCCGAAGCCATTCTGCTTCCTCGGCTGCGGTATCAAGTACAAAGAACTCAGATTCCATGGATGACCGCGAGAGCATAGTCTGCTTCTTCGACTTCCACGATATAGCAGCTCCACCCATTGTGAAAATGAATCCACCTGTGGACCTCTCGCTCTCCACCTCTGAGCACCAACTGGCATCACTTAAGCCTTCCACTACCTGCGGATCTCCGCTGTAGTACAGTGCATATGTCTGAGTCTTCTTGAGATATCTCATAACTCGTTTCACAGCTTTCCAGTGTTCAGCACCTGGGTTGCTCGTGAAACGACTCAGCATTCCCACGGCGAAAGCTATGTCAGGCCTTGTGGCAGTAGTAGCATACATCAAACTTCCCATTACGCTTGCATACTCCAGCTGTCTGACGCTTTTCCCTGAATTAGGCTTCAGCTTCAGATCACACCTGTACGGCGTATCGATCCCTGGAAGATCCCGATATCCATAACGAGTGATCATTTTCTCAATATAATGAGACTGAGACAACGCTAGTCCAGTGTCTGTCCGGATGATCTTGATCCCTAAGATCACATCAGCTTCCCCCAAGTCCTTCATACTGAACTTGCTCGAGATGAATTTCTTTGTCTCAGTGACACAACCCATATCCGTACCTAGGATAAGCATGTCGTCCACGTACAGACAAACGATCACCTCTTCCATCAGCGAACTTCGTGTAAACACACTTGTCCGTCTCGCTGACCATGTAACCATTTGACCTTATAACTTTGTCAAATTTCTCATGCCACATCTTGGGAGCCTGTTTAAGACCGTATAGAGATTTTACCAATTTGCAGACTTCGTCTTCAAGACCCTTGATGACAAATCCCTCTGACTGTTGCATGTAAATCTCTTCGGTCAGCTCGCCATTTAGGAAAGCCGTTTTCACATCCATCTGATGTATCACCATCTTATGTATTGCTGCGAGAGCAATCAACATTCTGATGGTGGTCATCCGGGCTACTGGAGCATACGTGTCAAAGTAGTCAATCTCCTGCTTCTGAGAAAATTCCTTGGCTACCAACCTAGCCTTGAACTTGTCAATAGTTCCGTCTGCTTTCATCTTCTTCTTGAACATCCATTTGCATCCGATGGGTTTCGCTTCTTCAGGAAGATCAACCAACACCCAAGTGTTATTTGAGGTGATGGAATCAATTTCATTATCATTCGCCTCCTTCCAGAAAACGACGTCTCTGGTCTTCATCGCCTCATCATAGGTAAGCGGATCATCTTCTACATGATAGGTGACAAAGTCACTTCCGAAGTCCTTCAGCCTCCTCACACGCTTAGCTGACGGCTCAGCTTGTTCTGGTTTAATCGTTGTTTCAACAACATCTTCTTGGACCACATCTTCATTGAAGACTTCAGTTTTCTGCGCACCCTCAATGTTCTCCGGTACATCCGCAAGAACAATATTCTTGTGCCTTGCAAATTTGTCTTCAAAATATTCTGCGTCGCGAGATTCAATGATATGATTTGACTCAATATCAAGAAATCTCCGAGCATCACTCTTCTCGGCATACCCCAAGAAGATCGTCTTAGTAGTCCTTGTCCCAAGCTTCTGAATCTTCAGATCTGGAAGTTTGACATATGCCAGACACCCCCACACTCGAATGACATTCAAGTTAGGTCTGACCTTGAACCAGAGTTCATGAGGAGTAACGTCTGAAGTTGCATGAGGCACTCTATTTAGAATAAAAGTGGCCGTCAATGCAGCTTCTCCCCAGTAGCACTTAGGAAGGCCAGCAGTCAACAACATTGAGTTAATAATTTCTGTTAACGTTCTGTTCTTCCTCTCTGCTACTCCGTTTGATTGAGGAGAGTACGGAGCCGTAGTCTTATTGACAATTCCATGTTCTTTGCAGAACGATGCGAATTCATGAGACCTGTACTCCCCACCTCGATCACTTCTTATTCTTTTGAGTTGTTGTCCAGTCTGCCGCTCAGCTTCGGCTCTGAACTCCTTGAACTTCTCGAATGCTTCGTCTTTAGCCTTCAGCAAGTAGATGAACGCATACTTTGAGAAGTCATCGATGAAGGTTATGAAATACTTCATCCCGGCCTTTGTAGAGAACTGTTTGAAGTCACAGATATCGGAGTGTACCAACTCCAGAAGATCTGTACTTCGATTAACCCGAGGAAAGGGTTTCCTTGTGATCTTTGTTTGAGCACAAACTTCACATTTCTCTACCTTACCTCCACATTTGGAGATAAGTCCTAGACTAGACATTCTGTTTATTCGTTTACAATGAACATGTCCTAGCCTATTATGCCACAACTCAAAAGTATAAGCAGAAGGAGTGATTGCATTAATTACATTAATTATATTGGACTGATTCACAAGCTGAATTTTGAACATTCCTTTGGTATAAAAAGCTTTCCCGAAATATGTTCCCTTGATAGACATCACCATCTGGCCAGCATTGATGTCCATCCTGAGGCCTGCGTTACAGAGTAGGTCTCCCGAGATCAGGTTCTTTGCGATAGCAGGTACGTGCTTCACGCCTTGAAGCGTCAGAGACTTCTCCGAAGTCGGCTTCAACACCACCGTCCCGATCCCGAGCACTTCAGCTTGTGCCTGGTTCGCCATCATAACCACTTCAGAAGTAGGTGTATAGGTGGTGAACCACTCCTTACTGGAGCAGACATGGCAAGAGGCTCCAGTGTCTACCCACCAGTCAGAGTCAGTCCTTACCGCATCAACCTGTGCAATCATAGCAACAATGTCAGTGATCATAGATACCTTACTAGGCTCTCCTTGCTCTGATTGCTTGGTTTTTGCTTTGCACTCATTCTTAAAGTGGCCATTCTTGCCACACTTGAAGCAAGGCATTTCAGACTTTGGTTTCTTTTTCTTGATAGAAGTTTCCTTGACTTTTAGATTGTCAGGGTTCTTCTTCTTGCTGTGGAAAGCCGCCTGCTTTCCCCTTGGTTCCTTGGTCTGAACCAGATTGGCGTTAGCCAATTGCTTGGACAGTGTGTCCACCTTCAGTTGAGCCCGCATCTGGTCCTCAACATAGATTTCCTGTAGGAGATCTTCATGGGTGATCTCTAACTTCTTCCTATGCATGTTTGCATAGAACTTGCTCCACCCAGCGGGGAGCTTTGAGACAATCCCTCCAACAACAAACTTGTCGGGGAGGGGCATCGCCTCGTCTTCCAGCTTCTGTCGCAGTTTCAGGAACTCCTTCACCTGCGGCAGCATAGGCTTTTCGTCCTCAAAGAACCACTTGTGATATTTTTCAACCACAAATATTTTACTGCGGTTCTTGTCTTCTTCGTAGAGTTTTTCTAGAGACTCCCATATGTCTCTAGCGATATTCTTCTTAGAATAGGATTCTGCTAGGGAATCCTCCATAGCATTCATGATAAGCAACCTGCAAATGCTATTCTCCCTTCTCCACTTGGCCTGAAGTTTAGTAGCCGCAGAGATTGCGGCAGCAGACCCAGTATCTGGAACGGTAGGTTCCTCTTCAAGAAGCACGTGATCCACGTCTCTGAGTTGAAGAGTGAGATAAACCTTCCTCTTCCAGACTTGATAATGCTCTCCATCAAACTTCTCTAACTTACAGAAGTCAGTGTTTAGGAGTGAAGCATTAATGTTTTCCATCGTAGTAATAAAGCTTTGAGATTGTTAGTGCCGGGGCACAATTTTTCGATGAAAAACTGAGAATATGAAACAATTGTAAAAACAATGTTCCAACGCAACACTTCTAGAAAGGTTGCGTAAGTATAACGAAGATCTAAAAAGATATCGTTATGGTATTATGAGAATCTAAAAAGATTTCGTAATCACAGCAATCAGATCGTAGTACTTCTAAAAAGAAGATACAATCAGAGTTACTGGCAGCGACGAAGAAGGTGACTGACGAAAGATGGAAGAACTCCTGCTGGGGTGAATGATCACCGTTGCTCAAAGTTTTATTCGCCTTACACGAACAGCTTCCAGGAACCAGCAAGTTCGTCGGAGAACTTGGAAAACTCCTGCTCTTCTGACTCCTCGGATGGACTCGAACTCCCGTGCAAAAGCAACGCTGGTGCGGTGCCTCTCTCTCTCGAAGGCTACTGGAAGATCAGAACCGTGTTAAAGAACACGTCTGAATAATCTGTTTACTTATACTAAAAAGCACTCGTAAACTTTCTGTGGTGGCTTCTCTTTCTATTCTGTATAGAGCCTTGAGAGAGAGGATGCCTTATATAGGCCATGCAGCAACTGGACGGTTGTCACAAAGTTAGGGACGTGGTAATAACCACCCCGAACATGTAGCAACCGTCCAGAACATGCTAACGCACGTTCTGCTGCCAACTGCGCACACCCAGCGCTCTCCTTGCACTCTGCGCAACAGAGCGCGCACTGAACTGCGCACACTGCGCGCACTGCACGAACTGAGCACACTGCGCGCACTGCACGCACTGCGCACACTGCGCAACCAGCGCCTAGCGACGATGCTGACGTGCTAAGTGCAAAGTACGCCAACAAAACGCCACATTACGCCTCATGAGCCCATGAGCCCGAGTCCGAGTCGCTAAGTCCCTACGGGGCTTAGCTTTCATGGAAATGAATTTCCCAAGAGCAAAAAGCATGAATGCTTTTATTGTTGATTTAGCCTTTTTCCCATTAGAAAAATAACCCCACATGGCACACCCATGTGCACCTCCACACCACATGTGCATCTCTAAAATAGGAATGCTATTATATAGAGATACAACTCCTTTGGTCTTGCCGATGTGGGACTAAAATTCTCTTTGAAATAGACCAAACTCCAACACAAACACAATAAACAGTATATTTGCATATGGCACTACCTTTCACTTGAGGTATGGAGTGGACTGAGCTTCACTATGCTTCTTCAACAATTTATTAGAGAATTTTACATCAAATGCTATGTATTTGAAGATGGAATCATCTTTCACGTTTCAAATGCATATTCTAGAATTCAGGGGTACTACTACTATCCACTGTCAAATTCTTGCTGTTAGTGATGTAAGCTTGGATTTAAAGCCATCAGGCGTTATGCTCTACAAAACACCAGCTACCTCTTTAGTAAAGTAATTATGCAGTGTACTGAATGTAGATGCTAATCCATGCATTTTTGTGATTTGAATATAATAAGCTTAACTGTCATGCAGCTGATGAACCGAGATTACGAGACAATGCTAGTTTAAGAGAGAAATCTCTTATACCGATGGTGAGTTATTAAGGTCCACATCACCATATTTGTTACTAAAGTGGAAAGTTCATGTTCATGAAAATTGTGTCATCTTTTCCAACAGGGCGAGGTGCAAATGCTTTTACCTACTATAATAGGGGATTACACAGATTTTTTCTGTTCCATGCATCACGCTAAGAATTGCGGAACCATATTTCGTGGACCAGAGAATCCAATCTCCCCAAATTGGTAACTATTTCGTCATGAATAACCTGAGTACATCTAGAACTTCTGGTCCATCCCAATCTTGCTTCACTAACTCAATTATCAGCTGGTGTGTTTGTGTTAGATGCACCCAAGTCGCTTATATATCTGTTTCTGATGCTCATCTTAAAAAGTATTTTGAAAGTGATTAGACTGAATGATATTTCTGGTTAAACATTCTAAATTGATGCTTACTGCTAATCAAACTAAACCTAATATTACTAGATGCATGCAAGCCACTTGTGTATATATATATATATATATATATATATATATATATATATATATATATTGAAAAAAGGTAAAAAAAATGAAAAAAAGGGTAAATATCATATAATCAAAATATCAAGAACAACTGTCACAATTTCAAGCCTCAGTAGGCCTCAAAGCAGATACATCAAAATCAATATTATGTAATATCCCTATAGGGGAGGTAGTGAGTCCCTCAAAAATCTGTCTGTTTCGCTCTCTCCACACGTGCTAAACCGACGCAGAGAGTCAGATCCATGCCTCCATATACCATATCCCACCACGAATATATATATATATATATATATTTTATATATATATATATATATATATATATATATATATATATATATTTTTTTTTTTTTTTTTTTTTTCAAAAAAAATTATAATAAGCATCAAAAACATATATATTGTTAATGCCGGGGCACAATTTTTCGATGGAAAAACTGTGAATTTGAAACAATTGTAAGAACAATGTTCCAACGCAACACTTCTAGGAAGGTTGCGCAAGTTTAACGAAGATCTAAGAAGATCTCGTTACAGCAGCATATGATATACGAGAATCTAAGAAGATTTCATAATTCACAGCAGCGAAGAAGATGACAGGCGAAAGATGGAAGATGGCCTGCTGGGGTGAATGATCACCGTTGCTCAAAGCTATATTCGTCCCGCACGAATAGCTTCCAGGAACCAGCAAGTTTGTCGGAGAACTTTGGAATACTTCTGCTCTTCTGACTCCTCGGATCGTACACGGACTCCCGTGCAAAGGCAACGCTGGTGCAAAGCTTCTCTTCTCTCTGACAGGCTCTGTTTACTCGTGTTAAGAAACACTTGTAAACTTTCGTAACTCTCTGAATATGTTCTGTCTCGCATATCTGCCTGTGAGAGAGAGGAGACCTTATATAGGCCCGAGTAGCAACTGTCCGGTTAGCACAACATTCGGGACGTGGTAATAACCACTCCGAACGTGCAGTAACTGCTCAGATCATGTCCAGGCACGATCGGAAGCAAGTTGCGCTACTCTAGTAATCCGCAAGCCTTGCACCTTGCGCACAGAGCCTCTTGCGCCACACTGTGCCATACGCCTTGCACACCTTGCGCCACACGTACAACGCGCACATTGCGCCACTTGCGCCACTTGCGCAACCTAGCACAACCTGTGCGCAACCTGCGCGCAAACTGGTGCAACCTGTGCATAGTCTGGCGCAACCTGGTGCAACCTGTGCGCAGCCTGGCGCAGCCTGTGCGCAGCCTGTGCGCAACCTGGCGCACAACCTGGCGCGCACCCTGGTCCCGCAACCTAGGCCACGCAACCTGTGCCGCGCAACGTGGCACGCAACTTGGCCGCGTAAGTGGCTCGCGCAACGAGCGCAACTAAAGCGCACTAGGCGTCTAGCGACGATGCTGACGTGCTAAGTGCAAAGTGCGCCAACAAAACGCCACATTACGGCTTATGAGCCCATGAGTCCGAGTCCGAGTCCGAGTCGCTAAGCCCCTACGGGGATTAGCTCCCATGGAAATAAATTTTCCAAGAGCAAAAAGCATTAATGCTTTTAATTGTTGATTTAGCCTTTTTCTATTAGAAAAATAATCCCACATGGCACACCCATGTGCACCTCCGCACCACATGTGCATCTCTAAACTAGCATAGCTAATATATAGAGATACAACTTCTTTGACCTATCTGATGTGGGACTAAAGTTTCTATAGAAAAGGCCAAAAACTCCAACAATCCCCCACATATCTCTATATATGGGTATAAGTGTTCCCCACAGTAACTGTCCATCATGCATTAGGAGAGAAGTCGCCGGCGACTTGAATCTTCCCGCATGGGTCAAACAACAGACTATAATTCAAGAATGGACTAAGCCTTGAATTCTGCATCATAGCTGAAATTCTTCCTACTCACATAATGTAGTTACATGTGCTTCTGGCTACACATTAAAGGTCCTGTGCCAGCCTGGTTTCAGTGTATAATTTTGGGCGTCTACAAGTTTACCCTCAAGAGACGGCCTGATATCTCTTTGTCCATACATTATAGGTGAGTTCATTATAAAGAGACATGGCATGAAGCGCTTTGCGCTTTTCTTGCGGTGTTACGCCGCTATGACATGGCTTAAAGCCGAGGCCTTATCCTGTACCGGGAACCTCATCGTAGTATCATACTACTGTAGCATGAGGCAACCGCCTCTTTGTAGCGCCAAACTACCCAGCATGAAGCCTTATGCTCCCTTGCGGTGTTACGTCGCAACCACATGGCTTGCAAGGCCGAGGCTTTATCCCCTAACCGGGTACCTCATCGTGGTGTCGTGCCACTGTAACATGAGGAACTCCTCCTCTTTGTAGTGCTGACTACCCCTCTCTTTATTTTAACATACAACATTAGACTAACTGCTTATTTCCGGTGCTACGCCGCTGTGACTTGGCTAGCAAAGCCGAGGCATTACCCCATGCCTGGGAACCTCATGGTGGAGTCACCCCACAGTAGCATGGAGTTTCACTCCTTGTAGTGCTGTTCTACCGTGCTTCCTGTAAAGCACACCATGCATTCACTCTGCCTGTGAACTCATTAAGGCATTTAAGCCAACCTTCCCACAGGATCCGTTTTTCATAGAAAACAACAGTAGACAACAGTGGTTATAGGTCCGTAATCTCTCCATGCCCAATAGAACATGTACCCACCGTTCCTGATATTCGTCCGATTAGTGGTCCTCCATTGAACCAAAGCTAGATGCCTAGTAGATTTCTCTTTGAACTATTAGCATAAAACTTTATGGTAGGAATACAATAATACAATATCAGAATGCCTTCAAACCCATTTTACAAGCTGTGTCATCGACCAGCTGGCGCTTGAGGTCCTTGGTGAACGGATCCGCCAGGTTCTCCTGACTCCGAACATCAATCACTGCAATAACACATCTCTTGATAAGATCGTGTACTGCCCTGTGCTTCAACCGCAGTCCTCTTCTTCCCGTTGAAGAGGTCATTTGATGCCACCGCCGCAGTCGCCTGGTTGTCGCAGTATATCGGTAACGCCGGTATTTGCGCCCCAACCACCGGAAGGTCATACATGAGCTCTCGAAGCCATTCTGCTTCCTCGGCTGCGGTATCAAGTGCAAAGAACTCAGATTCCATGGATGACCGCGAGAGCATAGTCTGCTTCTTCGATATAGCAGCTCCACCCATTGTGAAAATGAATCCACCTGTGGATCTCTCGCTCTCAACCTCTGAGCACCAACTGGCATCACTGAAGCATTCCACTACCGGCGGATCTCCGCTGTAGTATAGTGCATATGTCTGAGTTTTCTTGAGATATCTCATAACCCGTTTCATAGCTTTCCAGTGTTCAACACCTGGGTTGCTCGTAAAACAACTCAGCATTCCCACGACAAAAGCTATGTCAGGCCTTGTGGCAGTAGTAGCATACATCAAACTCCCGATTACGCTTGCATACTCCAGCTGCCTGACGCTTTCCCCTGAATTAGGCTTCAGCTTCAGATCACACCTCTACGGCGTATCGATCCCTGGAAGATCCCGATATCCATAACGAGTGATCATTTTCTCAATATAATGAGACTGAGACAGCGCTAGTCCAGTGTCTGTCCGGATGATCTTGATCCCTAAGATCACATCAGCTTCCCCCAAGTCCTTCATACTGAACTTGTTCGAGATGAATTTTTTTGTCTCAGTGACACAACCCATATCCGTACCTAGGATAAGCATGTTGTCCACGTACAGACAAACGATCACCTCTTCCATCAGCAAACTTCGTGTAAACACACTTGTCCGTCTCGCTGACCATGTAGCCATTTGACCTTATAACTTTGTCAAATTTCTCATGCCACATCTTGGGATCCTGTTTAAGACCGTATAGAGATTTTACCAATTTGCAGACTTCGTCTTCAAGACCCTTGATGACAAAACCCTCTGACTGTTGCATGTAAATCTCTTCGGTCAGCTCGCCATTTAGGAAAGCCGTTTTCACATCCATCTGATGTATCACCATCTTATGTATTGCTGCGAGAGCAATCAACATTCTGATGGTGGTCATCCGGGCTACTGGAGCATACGTGTCAAAGTAGTCAATCTCCTGCTTCTGAGAAAATTCCTTGGCTACCAACCTAGCCTTGAACTTGTCAATAGTTCCGTCTGCTTTCATCTTCTTCTTGAACATCCATTTGCATCCGATGGGTTTCGCTTCTTCAGGAAGATCAACCAACACCCAAGTGTTATTTTAGGTGATGGAATCAATTTCATTATCATTCGCCTCCTTCCAGAAAACGGCGTCTCTGGTCTTCATCGCCTCATCATAGGTAAGCGGATCATCTTCCACATGATAGGTGACAAAGTCACTTCCGAAGTCCTTCAGCCTCCTCACACGCTTAGCTGACGGCTCAGCTTGTTCTGGTTTAATCGTTGTTTCAACAACATCTTCTTGGACCACATCTTCATTGAAGACTTCAGTTTTCTGCGCACCCTCAATGTTCTCCGGTACATCCGCAAGAACAATATTCTTGTGCCTTGCAAATTTGTCTTCAAAATATTCTGCGTCGCGAGATTCAATGATATGATTTGACTCAATATCAAGAAATCTCCGAGCATCACTCTTCTCGGCATACCCCAAGAAGATCGTCTTAGTAATCCTTGTCCCAAGCTTCTGAATCTTCAGATCTGGAAGCTTGACATATGCCAGACACCCCCACACTCGAATGACATTCAAGTTAGGTCTGACCTTGAACCAGAGTTCATGAGGAGTAACGTCTGAAGTTGCATGAGGCACTCTATTTAGAATAAAAGTGGCCGTCAATGCAGCTTCTCCCCAGTAGCACTTAGGAAGGCCAGCAGTCAACAACATTGAGTTAATAATTTCTGTTAACGTTCTGTTCTTCCTCTCTGTTACTCCGTTTGATTGAGGAGAGTACGGAGCCGTAGTCTTATTGACAATTCCATGTTCTTTGCAGAACGATGCGAATTCATGAGACCTGTACTCCCCACCTCGATCACTTCTTATTCTTTTGAGTTGTTGTCCAGTCTGCCGCTCAGCTTCGGCTCTGAACTCCTTGAACTTCTCGAATGCTTCGTCTTTAGCCTTCAGCAAGTAGATGAACGCATACTTTGAGAAGTCATCGATGAAGGTTATGAAATACTTCATCCCGACCTTTGTAGAGAACTGTTTGAAGTCACAGATATCGGAGTGTACCAACTCCAGAAGATCTGTACTTCAATTAACCCGAGGAAAGGGTTTCCTTGTGATCTTTGTTTGAGCACAAACTTCACATTTCTCTACCTTACCTCCACATTTGGAGATAAATCCTAGACTAGACATTCTGTTTATTCGTTTACAATGAACATGTCCTAGCCTATTATGCCACAACTCAAAAGTATAAGCAGAAGGAGTGATTGCATTAATTATATTAATTATATTGGACTGATTCACAAGCTGAATTTTGAACATTCCTTTGGTATAAAAAGCTTTCCCGAAATATGTTCCCTTGATAGACATCACCATCTGGCCAGCATTGATGTCCATCCTGAGGCCTGCGTTACAGAGTAGGTCTCCCGAGATCAGGTTCTTTGCGATAGCAGGTACGTGCTTCACACTTTGAAGCGTCAGAGACTTCCTCGAAGTCAGCTTCAAAACCACCATCCCAATCCCGAGCACTTCAACTTGTGCCTGGTTTGCCATCATAACCACTTCAGAAGTAGTTGTGTAGGTGGTGAACTACTCCTTGCTGGAGCAGACATGGCAGGAGGCTCCATTGTCTACCCACCAGTCAGAGTCAGTCCCTACCGCATCAACGTGTGCAATCATAGCAACAACGTCTGTGATCATAGATACCTTACTAGGCCCTCCTTGCTTTGATTGCTTGGTCTTTGCTTTGCATTCACTTTTGAAGTGGCCCTTCTTGCCACACTTGAAACAAGGCATCTGAGACTTTGCCTTCTTTCGCTTGAAGGAAGTCCCCTTTGTTGGTCCATTGGTCATGGTCAAACCTGATTTTAATAATTGATCAAACTCTGTCTCGATATAAATGCAAGTCAACTCAGATGTTTACCTACGACGTTTTGGACACTGCTCAACAATGGATATCAACAATGTTCAAGACTGAAGCCGTTTGCCATTCAGAATGTACTTCCTGTTAAGCAATGTAAGTTTTCATTTTATTGGGTCTAGGAATACATTGTACACCGAGTCGTACTGGCAAATAGGCTATCCGAAAACGTTTTTCAAAACCATCCTATTCCTTTACAAATGACCTACGTTTTTGAAAAACATTCTTTTTATAAAAAGCTTCTGAAGGATTTTTTCAAAAAGCCAAAAATTTATTTTCTCCAAAAATGAACTGGCAGAACCTAAGGAGAACTCGGCCCGAGTTCGGCCAGAGTTCGGCCATTTGGAACGTTAGTGAACGTTGGGTTTTTGAACTTGGTCATCCTTCAGTTACGGTTTGTTACAAAGAGTTCTGTCCGAATTCTGTCCGAATTCTGTCAGAGTTCTGTCTTTGGAAAAACTATAAATAGAGAAGTATTTCGATCATTTCAAATCACTAATTCACTTTCAATCTCTTCTCTTCCTGAGCTTACATTCTTCCAAAGAGTTCTAAAAAAAAAGCTTTCATTTTCAAATCCCAAGCCAGTTACAATCCTCTAGTCGATTTGCCAGTGCGGTACGGTTTAGAAGTTTCAGAGCGATTGTAATCAGAGGCTTGATAGAAGATTCAACTCTTCAAAATTGAAGTTGGTCGAGTTCTTCGTATCAAAGCTCGTGTCTGTAGAAGTTGCAAGGATTTCGTATGAAAACTTGCAGGATTTTCCAATAGTGGATTCAACTGGAAGCTAGAGTTCTTCCGACTGGACTAGTCCTCACAAGAGGGAAACCAGTATAAATTTCGGTGTTTGCGTTTGCCTTCTGATCACTTTTAATTTCTGTCATTTACTTTTTGTGATTATTATTATATCTGTGATCTAACTGCTAACAAGTTTTTAATTAGCAATATTCCGCTGCCTACTTTATTCACCCCCCCCCCCCCCCTCTAGAGTATTCTGCTTTACGATTTCATTCCTACAATTGGTATCAGAGCGGGTTATACAGGTAAAGCAAGGTAAAATTGCAGTTAATTGATATCAGAGCGGGTTATACATTTTATATAGATCACAGTATTACACATGGCAACTGTGAAATTCACAAGTGAAGGCCAAGCCACAAACAGACATCCACTGTTTGACGGCACAAACTACACTTATTGGAAAACACGTATGAGTTTCTTTCTGAAATCTCTTGATTTTGACTTATGGTCTGTGGTTATTGATGGCTATAAAAAGCCACCTCGTATAAATGTTGATGGAGTTTTAGCTGAAAAACTCCATGACAAATATACAGAGGAAGAAAATAAAAAGGCCAGTCTTGACGCACGTGCTATTAACGCTTTATTTTGTGCTTTAGACAGAACTGAATTCAACAGGGTGTCTACTTGCACAACATCAAACGAAGTGTGGAAACTTCTCGAAGTAACCCACGAAGGAACAACACAAGTCAAGGAGTCAAAGATCAGCAGACTTACTCAGGAGTATGAGGCGTTCAAAATGAAGCCAAGTGAATCAGTCACTCAGATGTTTACAAGATTCTTGGATATTGTAAATCCTCTGTCCTCACTAGGCAAGGATTACAGTAACCATGAGAAGATTTGTAAACTTCTACGAGCCCTTACAAAGAACTGGATTCCAAAGGCTACAACAATCATTGAAGGGAACGACCTCTCAACAATGTCTCTAGAAACACTCATGGGTAAGCTACTCACTCACGAGTTAGAACTTCAAGACTTTGAAGATGCTACACCAAAGGAAAAGTTAGAGAAGACGATCGCTCTCAAGGCTCAACATAGAAGAACCATCGAAGATGATTCTGATGACAGCGACTCCGACTCTGAAGATCAAGCCCTTCTGGTAAGAAAGTTCAAGAAGTTCATGAGATTTAACAGGAGAACAAAAGACAGCAACAATAACAACAACGAGGAAGATCCTATTTGCTACGGATGCAAGAAGAAAGGACACATGAAGAAAGATTGTCCCTCAGCATCATCATCAAAGAAAAACAGCAAATATGACAAAGGCTACCTGAAGAAATCGACATCAAGAAAGTACGCCAACACAAGCATATGGCATGAAAGTGAAGCCAGCGACTCAGAAGATGAACAATCAGATGACGCTGCAAATATGTGCTTGATGGCTTGTGATCAGGTAATCACTAATCCTCTATTTGATCCTTATGATGATTTCACCTTTGAGCAACTAGGAGAGGCTTTCAGTGAACTGTTAGATGATTACAGGAAACTGCGTAGTAAATATGAAACCTCTAAGAAGGTACTCAAAGAGTACAAAGGTGAAATAGGAAGACTTACCGACCTACTAGATCAGGTTAGAGATAATGACTCTTCAAATGAGTCTGGTGAGCTTTCTTCTATTAAATTGTTGTTACACGAGACTGTTAAGCTATCCGAAGAAAAAGACCAAACTATTATCCAGTTAAAGGAAGACCTATCTAAGGAGAGAAAGAGTCTCCAGTGTGCACAGGTCAGATTAGAATCACTCACATCTGACTATACTAGATTATATGACACTTCCAAAAAGTTGGAAATTAGTTTAGGAAAACGGCCTGAAGTTACTGCTTCCTATTCTAACACGTGTCAATTACCGAATAATCGGAACACGCCCAACACTGTCAGACCAAACCATACCAAGACTATGCCCAAGAAGACTAATAAGCATGCATTCTTCTATACTAGAAAACCAAAACCTACCAATCATGCACCTCACACTACTTTCAACACTCAACATGCTAAATGTCATTATTGTGGCCACATTGGTCATATATCTTCTGCATGTAGAATCAGAAAGTTAGTAGATTTAAATGTTTATGCATGGATACCGAAAACTAACCAGTCAGGACCCTACAAGAAATGGGTACCAAAAGTTTCATCTGCAAATTGTTTTGTAGGTGGGACACCCTTCACATGCTAGGAGCAAATGGATCCTCGACAGCGGTTGCTCACGGCACATGACCGGTGACGCTTCATTATTTGCAACACTGTCGAAGAGGAATAAAGAAGGATACGTCTCCTTCGGTAATAATTTGAGAGGGTACATAATCGGTATCGGTGACATTGGTAAGGCTCCCTATCCAGTGATTAAAGATGTTTGTCTTGTTACCGAGTTAAAACATAATCTGCTCATCATAAGCCATTTAGCTGATCACGGTTATGACATTAACTTCGTAAAAGATAAATGTACTATTATTGATAGTTCAACTGGCAGTACTATTTTTGAAGGTATTAGGGAAGACAATATATATGTATTCTATTTGTTAGAAGATGCTAACACAGCAGGTAGATGTTTGATGGCCAAAAGTATTGAGAGTCAACTATGACATATGAGACTCGATCATGCAAACATGGATACAATTTCAAAATTATCTACGAAGAAGTTGGTACGCGGCTTACCAGATATTTCTTTCAAGAAGGATACGGTATGTAGTGAATGTGAAAAGAACAAAGCTACCAAATCCGCATTCAAATCCAAGAACGCTGTAAGTACCACTAGACCTTTACAATTGTTGCATATGGACATATTTGGACCCAGCACAATTGCTAGTCTAGGTGGTAAGTTATATGCATTTGTCATTATAGATGACTTCTCTAGATATACATGGGTTTATTTTCTTGCACGCAAGAACGATGCATTATCAGAATTCGTCACCTTTTGCAAGAAAGTACAGAATGAAAAAGGGTTCATGATTACTCACATTCGTAGTGATCATGGCGGCGAATTTGAGAATGCAGAATTCAAGCAATTTTGTGACACACGGTTATCTGCATGAATTCTCTTGCCCTAGGACTCCACAACAAAATGGAGTTGTGGAACGTAAGAACAGAACTCTATCTGAAATGGCTAGAGTTATGTTAAACCAGTTTAGTCTACCTAGATATTTATGGGCTGAAGCTGTAAATACAGCATGCTATATTCTCAATAGGGTTCTAATTCGACCTATATCGAAGAAGACTCCTTATGAATTATGGTTTGATAGAACACCAAATGTTTCTTATTTCAAAATCTTTGGTTGTAAATGTTTTATTCTGAATACCAAAGATAATTTGAGTAAATTTGATAAAAAGGCCGATGAAGGTATATTTTTAGGTTATGCAGTAAAGAGCAAAGGATATAGAGTCTACAACAAAAGAACCATGATCATTGAAGAATCTATCAACGTCAAGTTTGATGAGCTAAATCAACACTTAGACGATGATGACAATGAAGACATAATCGCACCAAGTACAGCTACTGCAAAACCTTCACACAAAGATACAGAACCATCACATCAGGCATCAGATGAACCTCCAAGCAAAGAAGCCGGAATTACCAATCTTGAGACTACACCAAAAGAGATGAGATTCTTGGCTAGTCATCCAAAGGACTTGGTAATTGGTGAGATTACCAAGGGTGTAAGTACTCGTTCCTCCAATAAAGATATAGCTTCTTGTGTTGCTTTTGTCTCGCAGTTTAAACCCAAAAATATTGATGAAGCATGTAGTGATAATTTTGGTTAGATGCTATGCAAGAGGAATTAAACCAATTCGAACGGAATTAAGTTTGGGAACTTGTTCCCAAGCCTATTGATCATCCGGTCATTGGCACCCGATGAGTATTCCGAAATAAACTGAACGAGAATGGTTTAGTGACTCGTAATAAGGCTCGACTCGTAGCTCAATGATACAATCAGGAAGAAGGTATCGACTACGATGAGACTTATGCCCCAGTTGCGAGATTAGAATCCATTCGCATGTTATGTGCATTTGCATGTTTTCATAATTTTAAATTATTTCAAATGGATGTCAAAAACGCATTTTTAAATGGTTTTATAAAAGAAGAGGTTTATGTAGCTCAACCATCCGGTTTTACTGATTTCAAATTTCCTGAATATGTTTTCAAGTTGAAGAAAGCTTTATACGGTTTGAAACAAGCCCCTCGTGCTTGGTACGATCGTCTAAGCACTTTTCTACTTGATAACGGTTTTTCAAAGGGAAAGGTTGACACTACTTTGTTTATAAAGTCTTTGAATAATAATATTTTTTTGATTCAAGTCTATGTAGATGATATTATCTTTGGATCTACTGATGAATCTCTTTGTCAAGAATTTTCAAAGTGTATGCAGAATGAGTTTGAGATGAGCATGATGGGAGAGCTGAAATTCTTTCTCGGACTGCAAATCAAACAAACCAATAATGGGACGTTCATAAATCAAGCAAAGTACACAAAGGATCTATTAAAGAAGTTCGACATGGAAGCAGCAAAACCACTTAGCACTCCAATGGCGACTTCAACCAAGCTTGATATTGATGAACAAGGCAAATCTGTCGACATACGTAAGTATCGAGGTATGATTGGTAGCTTACTATATTTAACTGCTAGTCGACCAAATATTATGTTTAGTGTTTGCTTATGTGCATGTTTTCAAGCTAATCCTAAGGAATCACATTTGTGCGCAGTTAAGCGTATCATTCGATACCTTAAAGGCACTTCTTCTGTCGGCTTATGGTATCCCAAAACCACATCGTTTGACCTAACCGGTTATTCCGATGCTGATTTTGTAGGATGCAAATTAGATAGAAAAAGCACTAGCGGCACATGTCATTTCCTAGGAAAAACTCTAGTCTCTTGGTTTAGTAAAAAGCAAAATTCTGTTGCATTATCAACAACCGAGGCTGAGTATATCGCCGCAGGACGTTGTTGTGCACAAATTTTGTGGATGAAACAAACTTTAGAAGACTATGGATTGCATTTTACACACATACCCATTTTCTGTGACAACACTAGTTATATTAATTTGACTAAGAATCCAGTATGTCACTCTCGTACTAAACATATCGAGATTCGACATCATTTTCTTAGAGACCATCAACAAAATGGAGATATAGACCTTGTATACATAGACACACAGAATCAATTAGCTGACATACTCACAAAACCTTTAGCGGAAGATCGTTTCAATTATTTACGTCGAGAATTAGGAATTTTAGATATCAATAATATTAATTAATTTTGTTTTATTAATTATTTATTCGATACTCATAAACTGTTTTCGAGACAAGCCTAAAAAGAGTCTGTCTGTCACCACGACTACGGTCGAAGCGAAGCGGTATTTAAGAGTTCTCCAGTGAACCTCCGTTAGCTGGGGCAGTACTCCTACAGCTAATCTGAAACAGATGCTGAGTAAAGAATATTAATTTGTACAATAATATTAATTATATTACTTTGAGATTTAAAATTACTAAACTTTGAATTAAGCATTTGAAACGAATTAATGAAAAAGAATGTGGCCTCATTTGAATTATTTTTTGATATATATATAGCCAGACAACCCTTGGCGAATTCGGCCCGAGTTCGGTCCGAATTCGGCCAGAGTTCGGCTGGGTATATATATATACCAGCACCAACCCGAGGCTTCCTTCTTCTTCATTCTTCCCTACATCCTCATAACAGCAGCAGCGCGCCTCCGAAACCCTAGCTTCTTCTCCATCATTGTTCTTCCAATCCGTGTGGAGTTTCTTGTCAAAACTTTGGATTCGTGCAGAGATCGTCATCCTCTACAATATATCCAATTCTTGGAAGGTATAATCCCTTCTTTCCTCCACTTTTCAATACTTAGGATTTCTAGAATATTTTGGGAAAGAATGCCTAAGTTCAATCCCTTCAAGAGGAAGAAGACCAATGCCAGTGAAGAGGTATCTTCTTCAGATCCACATATGGATTGCCTCTTTTCTCCGGTCCAATCAGACGATGGTGCGTCGGTTGAGTTTTACTTTAAAACTTCCGATCAAGCTTTATTGTGGTACGCCGATTTTATCATGCATACTATTTGTACCGGGTCGCCGATTAAGTGGACTGTCTTTCCAGATCACCGCCCTTACTTTGAGGCATTAGGGTTACAACATTTTGTCACCTTACAATTCCCAATTGCCACTAATGCCATTAGATTATTCTATTGTAATTTCGTGTTAGACACTTTTACATCGAGGACACGTGTCGGAGGAATTGATATCGAATTCACTGATGAAACGTTAGCGGAAATCCTTGGTATCCCAAACGAAGGTGCCCCGCTCGATGACATCACTGATTTTGATTTCCCCGATGGCACGACACTCGTTAGTTTCAAGAATGAACTTTGTGCGCCCGCACCCGTTCATCCTGGAAAGTTCAAGGCTAATAACTTGAACTTGTTTAACTACGAATTACATCGCATCATCTATTCTACCTTACTTCCAAAATCCACTTCCAAAGATGATGTCACTGCACTTGAGCTTTCTGCTCTTTATCATATTATTAAGGGGATTCCTTTTTCTGCCCCTAAGACTATCATTCAGATGATGGGTAGATGTCGCGGGAGAGACTGCAACCTATCTTATGCGATGCTTATTCCTCGCATCTTTCAGAGATTTGATATTGATCTATCTACTTGTGCTGTCGACCCCGAGCCCAAGTTTCTCAAACTATCTCGTCGCAGCATTGCATCTGTTCCTCCACCTACTGTACCTACTCCTCCTGCACCTACTCCCACAGCACCTGTTCCTCCTCATTCTTACCCTATGACATTTGAGGGTATACATCAACACTTATCAGATCTGCAGTCTTTTTATGTTGAGACCTCTAGGGAACACGAGTTCCGTGATGTGACTCGGTTCCAGGCGATTGCCAACTCCTTCGCCGATCTGAGGTTTGCGCAGACGGGTCATTCTGCTAGCTCTCTACCTCGAGACCCTTCTGTTTCTGGCTACCGCATTGATGACGAGGCGGTTCACTCTCTGTTCCAGCCAGGGAACGCCTATGATTGCTATCGTACTGCTCGTGCCCCTCCTCGAGACTATGTCGGTAAGTTTTACGCTGGCGCCACTCCTAACACTTCTGGCGCTGGTACTTCTAGAGCTGGTCCTTCTGGACATGCTGGAGCTGCAGCTGATGACGTTGATGATGATGATGATGATGAGTTTTGAGATGTTAGATATTGAGACTGTTACTTTTGTCTTATGTTTACTTGGAAATGCTCCGACATTCCAAGATTTTATCAGTACTTTTTAGTTGTTATCAGCACTTTTTCTATTATGTGACTATTCATATACATGGTTTTTGGTTATGCCTCAGTTTTGGCATCTTAGTCTATTATTCAGCACTTTATTTGTTTCAGTTTTTATTCTAGCACTTTATTAAATACTGCCTGTGACAAATACATGCCTGTGTTGTGTTCTCTAGACTATCTGTTTTCTTTTACTGTTTATACCATGCCTGTAATGATTATTCCTATATTTTTTTATTGTGTTTCTTCACTGTTTGTTACTTATGCATTTATTGCGGGGGAGCTTTCTCTTTTGCAATTATTTTGCTAAGTGACAACGGGAGAGAAATAAGGATCTAACATTTTTGTGAATACAGGTTATGAACAATTTCTTTTGATTACTATTTTGAATTGATTCCAAGCTTAGATATTATATCGGCAAGGTTTGTCAATTATCAAAATGGGGGAGATTGTTGGCCCATTGGTCATGGTCAAACCTGATTTTAATAATTGATCAAACTCTGTCTCGATATAAATGTAAGTCAACTCAGATGTTTACCTACGACGTTTTGGACACTGCTCAACAATGGATATCAACAATGTTCAAGACTGAAGCCGTTTGCCATTCAGAATGTACTTCCTGTTAAACAATGTAATTTTTTATTTTATTGAGTCTAGGAATACATTGTACACTGAGTCGTACTGGCAAATAGGCTATCCGAAAACGTTTTTCAAAACCATCCTATTCCTTTACAAATGACCTACGTTTTTGAAAAACATTCTTTTTATAAAAAGCTTCTGAATGATTTTTTCAAAAAGCCAAAAATTTATTTTCTCCAAAAATGAACTGGCAGAACCCAAGGAGAACTCGGCCCGAGTTCGGCCATTTGGAACGTTAGTGAACGTTGGGTTTTTGTACTTGGTCATCCTTCAGTTACGGTTTGTTACAAAGAGTACTGTCCGAATTCTGTCCGAATTCTGTCAGAGTTCTGTCTTTGGAAAAACTATAAATAGAGAAGTATTTCGATCATTTCAAATCACTAATTCACTTTCAATCTCTTCTCTTCTTGAGCTTACATTCTTCCAAAGAGTTATAAAAAAAAGCTTTCATTTTCAAATCCCAAGCCAGTTACAATCCTCTAGTCGATTTGCCAGTGCGGTACAGTTTAGAAGTTTCAGAGCGATTGTAATCAGAGGCTTGATAGAAGATTCAACTCTTCAAAATTGAAGTTGGTCGAGTTCTTCGTATCAAAGCTCGCGTCTGTAGAAGTTGTAAGGACTTCGTATGAAAACTTGCGGGATTTTCCAATAGTGGATTCAACTAGAAGCTAGAGTTCTTCCGACTAGACTAGTCCTCACAAGAGGAAAACCAGTATAAATTTCGGTGTTTGCGTTTGCCTTCTGATCACTTTTAATTTCTGTCATTTACTTTTTGTGATTATTATTATATCTGTGATCTAACTGCTAACAAGTTTTTAATTAGCAATATTCCGCCGCCTACTCTATTTACCCCCCCTCTAGAGTATTCTGCTTTACGAGTTCCTTCCTACACCCTTCACGTTCAGATTGTTAGGGTCATTCTTCTTGCTGTGGGAAGCCGCCTGCTTTACCCTTGGTTCCTTGGTATGAATCATATTGGCGTTAGCCAATTGCTTGGACAGTGTGTCCACCTTCAGTTGAGCCCGCATCTGGTCCTCAACATAGATTTCCTGATCTTATAGGCTGATCTCAAGCTTCTTCGTATGCATGTTTGCATAGAACTTACTCCATCCAACGGGAAGCTTTGAGACAATCCCTCCAACAACAAATTTGTCGGGGAGGGACATCGTCTCGTCTTCCAACTTCTGTCGCAGTTTCAGGAATTCCTTTACCTGTGGCAACATGGACTTCTCGTCCTCAAGGAGCCATTTGTGATATTTTTCAACCACAAATATCTTGCTCCTGTTCTTGTCTTCTTCGTACAGTTTCTCCAGAGACTCCCATATGTCTCTGGCAATAGGTTTCTTACTGTAGGACTCTGCTAGGGAATCCTCCATAGCATTCAGGATAAGTAACCTGCAAATGCTATTCTCCCTTCTCCACTTGGCTTGAAGTTTAGTAGCCGCAGTGATTGCGGCAGCAGACCCAGTATCTGAAACGGTCGGTTCCTCTTCAAGAAGCACGTGATCAACGTCTCTGAGTTGAAGACTGAGATAAACCTTCCTCTTCCAGACTTGATAATGCTCTCCATCAAACTTTTCTAACTTACAAAAGTCAGTATTGAGGAGTGAAGCATTAAAGTTTTCCATCGTAGCAATATAGCTTTAAGATTGTTAATGCCGAGGCACAATTTTTCGATGGAAAAACTGTGAATTTGAAACAATTGTAAGAACAATGTTCCAACGCAACACTTCTAGGAAGGTTGCGCAAGTTTAACGAAAGATCTAAGAAGATCTCGTTACAGCAGCATATGATATACGAGAATCTAAGAAGATTTCGTAATTCACAGCAGCGAAGAAGATGACAGGCGAAAGATGGAAGATGGCCTGCTGGGGTGAATGATCACCGTTGCTCAAAGCTATATTCGTCCCACACGAATAGCTTCCAGGAACCAGCAAGTTTGTCGGAGAACTTTGGAACACTTCTGCTCTTCTGACTCCTCGGATCGTACACGAACTCTCGTGCAAAGGCAACGCTGGTGTAAAGCTTCTCTTCTCCCTGACAGGCTCTGTTTACTCGTGTTAAGAAACACTTGTAAACTTTCGTAACTCTCTAAATATGTTCTGTCTCGTATATCTGCCTGTGAGAGAGAGGAGACCTTATATAGGCCGGAGTAGCAACTGCCCGGTTAGCATAACATTCGGGACGTGGTAATAACCACTCCGAACGTGTAGTAACCGCTCAGATCATGCCTAGGCACGATCTGAAGTAAGTTGCGCCACTCTAGTAACCCGCGCGCCTTGCACCTTGCGCACAGAGCCTCTTGCGCCACACTGTGCCACACGCCTTGCACACCTTGCGCCACACGCACATTGCGCCACTTGCGCAACCTGGCGCAACCTGTGCGCAACCAGCGCGCAAACTGGCGCAACCTGTGCAAAGCCTGGCACAACCTGGCGCAACCTGTGCGCAGCTTGGCGCAGCCTGTGCGCAACCTGGCGCACAACCTGGCGCGCACCCTGGTCGCGCAACCTAGGCCGTGCAACCTGTGCCGCGCAACGTGGCACGCAACTTGGCCGCGCAAGTGGCTCGCGCAACGAGCGCAACTAAAGCGCATTACGTGCCTAGCGAAGATGCTGACGTACTAAGTGCAAAGTGCGACAACAAATCGCCACATTACGCCTCATGAGCCCATGAGCCCGAGTCCGAGTCGCTAAGCCCCTACGGGGCTTAGCTCCCATGAAAATAAATTTCCCAAGAGCAAAAAGCATTAATGCTTTTAATTGTTGATTTAGCCTTTTTTCTATTAGAAAAATAACCCCACATGGCACACCCATGTGCACCTCCACACCACATGTGCATCTCTAAACTAGCATAGCTAATATATAGAGATACAACTTCTTTGGCCTATCCAATGTGGGACTAAAGTTTCTAAAGAAAAGGCCAAAAACCCCAACACACACACACACACACACCACATATATATATATATATATATATATATATATATATATATATATATATATATATATATATATATATTATATATATATATATATAATATATTGGAATAAGGGTGCACATGACATCTCCATCCCCAGTTAAGGGGCCATTACAGATACGTCGAATTCTATATTATGTAGAATTCCGACTGGCGGAGTAACCAGTCCCTCAAAGATACGCCTATTGCGCTCCCTCCAAACGTGCCAAACTGATGCAGCAAGTCTAACTCTCGCCATCTTGGCCCAACCAGGGTCCATGCCTCGGCGGTCTCTGATCCAGCTGATGATCCCCCGGATATCTCTGGTACTGCCAACTCCTCCCATCGATCGCATGCACTGTTCCTCCCATATGTGCCAAGTTCATGGGCACTCAAAGAATAGGTGGCCCATAGACTCCGGGTCACCGGTACAGAGAACACACTTCGGGTCTGGAATCTGCATCCCAAACCTAATAAGTCTGTCCCGAGTCATCAACCTACCCAGAAGGAGTCTGTATGAACAAAGCTGCATTTTGCGAGCAATCCCCTTCGCCCAAATAAAATCATACTCCGCAATCCTGTCGTGTGGGGTCCGAACCAGATTATAGCAACTTTTAAAACTGAATATCCCAGACCCACCAACCGAACCAGGATCAACCCAACAACAGGAGTCCTCAGTCAGGCTAGTATCGATAGTGATCCGACGAATCTCCTCCCCAAACTGAGCTGTGTATGGATACTCCTCCGGCCTTCAGCTCCCATCCCTGATAATCCGACTACATTTCACTCCCCTGCTCGCCTCTCTGTTCATCTGAGCCCCCAAGATCTCCAGAAGGGAGCCATTACCCATCCACGAGTCCAGCCAGAGATCAGTATTCGCCCCATCTCTCATAATCCTGCAGATAGCGGACTGAAGGACCGGTCTGCACCTAAGAATAGCCTTAAATGAGATCGAGAAATTGTTATCAATCCTACAAGTCCAGAAATTTATTCGCCGCACATATCTGCTAGCCAGCCACTCTGCCCAAAGGGAACCTCCCTTGATGAACCGCTACGCCATCCGCACCCCGATGCCTCCCTAACCGTCCGAAGAGGTCGCAACCCCACTCCTCCTTCCTCCCGGGACCGATAGAGTTGTTCCCAAGCAATCGCATGCATACCTCCCCTCCAGATGAAATTAGCACAAATGGACTCCACCTTCCTAATGGTAGCTACTGGAATCTGAATCGACTGCAACCAAAACATAGCAATGCTAGAGATAACAGATCGCACCAGCTCAATACGCCCACCAAAAGACAGACCAGCTGCCTGCCAACCTTCCACTCTCCTTTGGGCAAACTCCACCAGGCTGAGACAATCCTGATCCCTGGCATAATTAACCGTCAACGGTACCCCCAGATACTTCACTGGTAACTCTCCTTTCTCCACTCCTAGGGCAATAGCCCGTTCCTCCTTGAGTGTGCACAGAGAGCTGAAATAGACCCTACTCTTCTCCCTATTCAGCTGCAGGCCGGACAACCGTCCAAACTCCTCCATAATATCTGAAAGCGCCCTCAACCCCCTCATAGATGGATGCAGGAATACCAAGAGGTCGTCAGCATATATCAAGTGAGACACTACCGGCTTAACCTGCCTGAAAAGGGGAACAATCTTCCTACTATGCACCGCCAGGTCCATCATACAAGTGAAGTACTCCATCACCAGAGTGAACATGTACGGAGAGAGAGGATCCCCCTGTCGCAGTCCCCTGTTGCTCGAGAAGCATCCATAAGGAGTACCCTGAATGAGGACCGAAAATGTGGGGGAGCATATGCACTCCCTCACCCTTGCCACCCATCTCTCATCAAAGCCCATAGCAAGCATAAGGTGGCAGAGGAAGTCCCTGTTGACCGTGTCATAGGCTTTCCGCAAATCCAGTTTAACACGTGCCTTCATCCCCCCTGGTTTGTTGAAATCTCTCACCATCTCATAAGCAAGAAGACTGTGCTCGGCAATCGAGCGCCCCTTGATGAAAGCCGCTTGATTCCGAGACACCAAGCCCTGCATAATCCCCTCCATATGCCGACACATGAGGTGCGTAATTATCTTGTATAGATAATTACAACACGCAATAGGCCTGAAGTCGGCGAGGGAGGTAGCACCCTCCTTTTTCGAAACCAAGGTCAGGAAGGTGTGATTCAGCTCTTTCAGCAACATCCCTTCCAAGAAAAACTCCTGCACCGCTTCCAGAACTGGGAACTTTAGCACACCCCAATGACGTCTAAAGAACCCAGAAGAGAAGCCATCAGGCCCCGGAGCCTTATTAGGGTCTGCTTTCATCACAATATCCTCCACCTCCTCCAATCTCACAGGGGCCAACAGCAAGCTATTCCCATGGAGCGTCACCAGCCTCTTCGTAACAAGACCTGGAAACGTGGTGGGATAAACCGTTTGCTGATATAAGTCAGAATAGAACCTGACCGCCTCCCCCTGAATCTCTACCGGGTCACCAACAAGCCTGCCCTCGCCATTAAGCAGCCTGGGGATGCTGTTCCGGTGCTGTCTGGCCCGGATCACATCATAGAAGAACTTGGTGCACCGATCCCCATCCTTGAGCCAAAAGCACTTGGCCCTCTGGGCCGCACTAATCTCTTGCTGAAGCCTCAGGATGTTGACCTCCTCAATCAGGTCCCGCTCCCTAGTCGCCAACTCACCGCTCAGCATGTCAGCCTGCAGAGCTTCCTGAACGTCACGAAGCTCGGCCTCCTTATCCTCCAGGAAAGACCGCGGCATCTTCTTCACCCAATCCTGAATATAGCGCAACCCTCCCATACAACCTCCTCATATCCCGCAGAAAGGTACCAGCCATTGTTGTACCGGAATGGCCGGGTCTTCCAAGTGGGCCTCGCAGAGAGACCCACCCGGATAGGGGAGTGATCGTTGGTCCCTGCCGCTAGCCCTTCCGCCATGGAATTCAGAAAGTAGCGAAACCATTCACTATTTCCCAAAGCCCGATCCAGCTGACAGGCAATCCTGTTGTGGACCGCCTTGTTGTGCCAGGTCCAAATGTGTCCGGCTCTCTCAAGACCCCTCAACCCAGACAAGAGGAGACACCTCTGGAAGTCGTATAAGATCGAATCCGGCACTGGACGACCTCCCATCTTTTCCTGTCGATGTAGCATGGCATTGAAGTCTCCCATAAGTAGCAGGGGAAGATGTAGGTGCTCCGCCATACGGCCTACTCGCACGATGTCCGCCCACAAGGTCTCCCTAAGCCGCCTGTCATTGTGCCCATAAACTGCTCCAAGAATGAAGTGGAAGCCTCCCTTGTTGATGAAAGAAATGCCAATAAGCTGCGCTGTCATCAGGACATGTTCCCCCTCCCAACTGTCTCTGTTCCACCGAACCCAGATTCGAGCCATATCGCAAAGATCCAGGTTGTGGATATGAGCCCAGTTTGCAGACGTCCTGCGAGATAACATAGTCTCCCCTCTAATCTTCGTCTCGAGAAGAATACTAATGTCACTCTTCTCCTTCTTCAGAACTCCACTAATCTCCCTCCATCTCCCAATGGAACACCCACCACGAATGTTCCAGGCAAGGACCGACATTAATTACTTAATGTGAGGACCCTCTGGACACCGTCTGGACCGACACCTGAGGGAAGTGTCTCGTCCGTCAGATCTATATCCTCCCCAATCCCCGTCCCCGAGGAAGGTGCAAGATGGGCCTGGATCCTGGAGAGAGTCAAGGTCCAATCTGGGTTAGCCATGGTCTGATCATCAAGTCCCCCTGGCTGGTGCTCCTTTTCCCGATGGGACGGGGCATGCCTTTTCCTGCTATAGACCTGTGCCACCATAGAAGTCTCCATCCCATCCTGTTTGCTATACAGGGAACTCATACCCCTGGTCACCATACTCCTCTGGGGCCTGAACGGGACTATCGTGCTCTGAGAACCCTTCTGTCTCTGCAGGGTGTCAATCGTGGACCTCCTGGCCCCCTCCATCATGGAAACCTCCTCCATCGGTCTGACTGGCTCCGCCACTCCTGTAATGGGACTGGGTGTCACCTCTGGCTCCACTACCTCCATCTGAGCTACCGAGGACCTAGCTGTTTCCATCCCTCGAGTCCGGCAAGCATTAAACGAGTGACCAAAGCACTCACCGAAGGAACACATTGGGGGGACCCAATCGTACTCCACAGCCTGAGTCAACACCTCCCCGGATGCCACCTGATACTCAAGAATACTCGGAAGCTCCGTCCCGGCTTTTATCTCCACAAATACTCTGGTGTACATCAGTCGGGTACGGAAAGCCGTAGCCTCATCCGCTTTGATCGGCTTACCGACCAAGCTAGCCAATCGCATAAGCAGAGGGATGCTCCAATATTTCACCGGGAACTCAGGAAAGCGAATCCAGACGGAAATCGCGTTCAACACTTCCTTCTCACATCTCAGCTCCGGTGTCCACTCCTTCATGATAATAAGCCGTCCGTCAAAGGACCAGGGCCATCCTTGAATAATCCTGGACATATCTTCCTCCAAGCCGAATTTCACGTAGTAGAACCCATTCTCCCGTGAGAAGAACTTCATACTCCCCTTGGGCCGCCACACCCTCTCAGCATAACCCCGTATCTGTCCATAGAACGGTTTACTCCCCAACACATACATCACCAGTGTGTTCTTCCAGAAGTCCGTGACCTCCGCTATCTCTTCCGCCGGAAAATATGCCCGAAGTCCTCCAACCTTCATCGGTGGCACATACTCCATCGACACCGGGCTCTTGTTCCCACCCGGCATACACACATCCTTCCAGAATTTGGGACGGGGCCCGTCTGTGCCCGTCCGGAGAGGAGCAGACGGAGGCCTCTGACTCCCAACATCTCCAGCAATACTTTTTCCTTTCTCCGCCGTCGTCGCCTTTGGTCGCCATCCCGTCGTAGTGCGTCCTAGACCTCCTCCCTGTCGTCGAGTGTTACCAAGGCCGATGGTCGACCTGCCCCCGCTCCTTCCAGTGCCCGTCCGGCTCATACCCTGAGTTTGAGCCCCTCTTCCCCTCCCGGACGTCGTCTCACCACCGTCGTTCAACCTTCATCATCAATCCGGCCATCCCTAGTTCCGGAGCCGGATCCGAATTCAAAAATAGGTGAATCCAACCCGGAACCCACCCCCGCAGGAGGCGCAAGTCCCCGGGCCGCCGCCCTGTCCGCCGCCATGGCCTGGGAGGGGTCGGCCGCCCCCCCTCCCCGGCCGTCGCCGGCCCCTCCCGCTGCTCTGCCTGTCGCGGAGCATGTTCGCCAAGTCCGCCCCCCCCCCCCCCCCCCCCCCCCCCCCCCCCCCCGCCCGGGGGGCCGCCTCCGCCGCCCGCCTGGGGGGCCGCCAGCCCCCCCTTCCTCGCCATCATCCTCCCCTCCGCGAGAGGGTCCGGCGGCCGGGGAGGAGGCGCCAAGTTCGCCCTAGGGTTTGCACGAGATGCGCCAGGTTCGCCCGCTCCCGAATCGCGTGTGTTCATTTTTTTATATTATTTTTTTCATATATATATATATGTTTCTGATGCTTATTATTCAAAGTTTTTGAAAATAATAAGCCTGAATTATATTTCAGGTTAAATATTCCAAAAAGCTTACTACTAACTGAACTAAAGGTAATATTACCCAAAGAAGGGTTTAGGTTTGTGTTGTATGGTACCCAACTTTTATTTCCGTTAAATGTCTATTTGACCCATTAAAGTTAGGCATCTTTTGGTAAATAAGCTTCTTTTCAAACACCATGTTAATTAATTTGTGGTCGGAAACAACTCAAGCATATTTTGGTGGACATGTTCGCATTGATGAGTTATTCTAAGATTGAGTCCAGTTTAGTCGATTTGACTCGTTCGGTTCTATTTAGTAGATTGGTTTATTTAGTCCCATGGTTTGTAGGTATATGATATCAGGATTTTTGTGCATTAGAAAAATAGAAAATTCAACAGAATTGGGACTTTTTCGGAGATTAAATGCAGTTACTAATTCATGATTTGGCATGGTCTATTTATTATGATGAGTAATGTTTGGATACTTGTGAGCTGGCTTGTTTTAGTTGGATGACATTTCTTGATAGCTAAGTCTTTCGAGCTATAAATAGGTTGTAATGATAATCTTATTGTGTTGGAGCTACTATATAGTTACATATCGGTTATAACAGGGTAGGATAACATGTCAGATTGTAGTTGTTTATATACCCCTGGCCTAGTGCCTAATAGATTCATTGATTCCATGATCCTAACATGGTATCAGAGCTTTAATTTCATTTTCAAGAGATCCTAAATTTCCTAGAAATTCCAATTTCCCTAACCCACCAATTCCTATAACTCTAATTATAACTCTACTAATTTCTCTAACCCTAACCCCAATTCCACCAATTTTGTCGTAAGAGATCTCACATTTCCGGTGGGTTAGAATTCCACAAGCGGTTTGAGCTCTGGAAACTTGATTGAAACCCAAGCCTGCCTTTTACAACCATGGCAACTTCTGACTTCTAGGTTTCTGCCATTGATAAAGAATTCCTGTGGATAGAGATCCCACTTCTTGTTGTTGTGAATCAACACTCGTCATCCCCACGAGTCTCTTTCCTCGGCTTCAGTTTTGGCTCTCCTGCTGTGAGCACCTGGCTTGATCTCATCTTCGTATTTGGGTTCGATGAATTTCGATCTAGCTAAACCTATAGCCATCATCTTCGATCTCATGTTCTTCTTGTTCTCCTTTGAGTTCTAACCCTAGTATAGGATCTCGAAGTGAACTCCAATAGTTTTTAAGAAGAGGAAGAGGAGAATATTTTCTCAATTTTATACAAACCCTAATCAATTTGGGCCATTGGTGTTGACATGTGTTATCCATCCTAGTGCTTTGTTACTTTTATCATTATTGTCTGCAGTGTTCTAAAAATCGGCCTAGGCGCCGGCCCACCGCACCGAAAACCCCCTGGGCGGTGGGCTAGGCGGCTAGGCGCCCCTAGGCGGGTCTAGGCGGGCCCTAGGCGGCCGTGTTTTTTGATTTTTTTTGATTTTTTTTTGATTTTGTTTATTCTTAGTTGTATTTTGGATATTTGTTTGGGTTTTAAGATAGTATTTGGATTTTAGAGCATTGAAATTTCAAATTTCAAATTTCAAAATTCAAAATTTCTAAAATTTAAAAGGAAAAAAAAAAGTCTAGGCGGCCGCCTTAGGCGGACCTCCGTCGCACCGAGTCCGCCTAGCGATTTTTAGAACACTGATTGTCTGATAGACCACTAGTGTTGACACACATCATCCATCCGAGTGCAATGCAGCCATTTTCTTCACTATTGACTGATCTGGACCTTTAGTGTTGACACATGTCATCAATTCTAGGCTCTGTGGCCTTTTATAAACTTCCCTTATCTGTTGCATTGTTTTGGTTCATCATGACGTCTACCAATTTGAGTCCTCGTGGTCATCACAACACGTGCGCATTGCACTTGAGGGCCCCAACTATCAAGTTTGGGTGATCACCCTCAAGCATCAGATATGTAGTCGTGGGTTGTCGTGACACATTGATGGCACTTCATTTCGTCCGATCTGTGATACGAGTTAGTCCTTCGACGAGGCTTCATATGAGTCGTCTTGAGGCCTGGTGTTTGGCTGTTGGTTGAGCCATGAATAAAATTATTCAACCAGTCTCTTGCCCATCTGCTTACAGTTGACTCGCTATCACTGCGATATGCGGATCCACCTACAAAGATTCTATACACAGACGGGGGATGCATACGAGAATCAGATTAAATATGAGTTACATCATTGTCGATTCGAGAGTTCCTTACATATATGCTTGATTCTCTTGGAGCAGCTAGTCCTTATGGAACCTGTTTTTTCTGTTTTTTCTGATGAGCTTGTTGCTAGGTCCTCTACTGCTTTTAACATAATTGTCCTTATGTTCGTCTTGATCATTGTTAGGCTGTTATGGCTTATGTTCCGACTGTTTCACTAACTCGTTCGTCTACAACTTCTACTTTTGGTATTTCCTATCAACCTGACAATAACCACTCAGCAGGTTTTCTTCTCCTTCGTATTTTACAACCTTTTGACATATCTGGTATTTTTGGGCATGGCACTACATCTGTTCTTTATACTTTTGATGCCTGTTCAGGTATACCTCTTTCTTTGTTCCTAGATTTTGGGGCTTCTTATAATATGACTAGTCTTCATCTTTGTTCTTCTTCTGCTCGCATTGCTGATGTCACTTCCTTACCTATTATTGTGATGTGAATCGACCAGATCGATTCACAAATAATTTATAGAAAAATAGAAATAGAAGGAAAAGAACGATCTTTATTAGAGAAAAGAACAAACTCCCAACTTTGATGGACGGACAAAGTCTAAATCCCTCTGAATGACGCTTGAGAGTTTCTTCTCAATACAAGCATAAGCCATAAAAGACGGCTAGACCTAATATATATAGAAAAAGTAAAAAGGAGGGTTATTTGTGGTGAAAGACCAAAATAATCCTCCATGACTAAAATAAAATAAAATAAATAAAATGCCTAAACAGCTCCTCCGCGTCTCCTGCGACGTGCGTACGTGATGACGCCTCCATCACCCGAGGAAGGTGCGGCGCCAGGTGCGCTCGCATCAATACCCCCCCTAAAAGAGCCACCTTGCTCAAGGTGGAAATCCGGAAACTGTGTCTGGAATCTCGCATAGTCCTCCCAAGTCGCGTCGCAGTCTGGTAGTCCCATCCAGTGAATCAAAATCTCCCTCGTCTGTCCTGGTCCCTGCCGAACTGCCCGTACCTCCAAAGGCTCCAACTGCACCTCTATATCCTCCGTGAGTGTAGGAGGAAGAGTAGGCGACACCGCATGATCCCCGACCGCCTTCCTCAGCTGAGATACGTGGAAAACGGGATGAATCGCCAAAGTGATCGGTAGCCTAAACCTATATGCCACCTGTCCAATCCTGGCCTCCACCTGATATGGACCAAAGTAACGAGCCGCCAGCTTCTCGTTCTGCCTCCTCGCCATCGACCTCTGCCTGTAGGGACGTAGCTTGAGATAAACCATATCTCCCACTTGGAAGCTTACGTCCCGTCTATGCCTGTCCGCCTGAGCCCGCATCACCTGCTGTGCTCGCAACAAATGCTTCCTCAACTCCTCTAATATCCCATTCCTCGCCTCTATGTACTCCTCTACCTGCCCCACTGGTGTCTGAGTGTCTCCAATCGGACTAAAGGAGGAGGGTCTCGTCCGTACAACACCCTGAAAGGGGTCGTTCCCGCCCTCGAGTGGTACGAAGTGTTGTACCAGTACTCTGCCCATGCCAACCATCTGTGCCACTGCAGGGGGGAATCAGAGGCGAAGCACCGCAAATAAGTCTCCACGCTGCGGTTGATGACCTCCGTCTGGCCGGCCGTCTGTGGATGGTAAGCGGTACTCCTCTTCAGGACCGTACCCTATACCCTAAACAGCTCCCTCCAAAAGAGACTCATGAATACCTTGTCCCTGTCGGAGACAATGGAAGCTGGTACCCCATGTAGCCGTATAACCTCCCTCAGGAAAGCCGTCGCTACTGTAACAGCTGTCTAAGGATGCTTCAACGGAATGAAGTGAGCATACTTACTCAGCCTGTCCACCACCACCATGATCACCGTGTACCCCTCTGAACGTGGTAGCCCGTCGATGAAGTCCATGGTGATGTCCTCCCAAACTCTCTCTGGTAGAGTCAGCGGCTGCAATAATCCTGCTGGTGCCATAGCCATGTACTTGTGACGTTGGCAGACGTCACACGCGGCGACCAGTCGTGCGATGCATCTCTGCATCCATGGCCAAAACACCTCTCTGGCCATCCTCTGATAGGTCTGCTGAACTCCCGAGTGTCCTTCCGTCGCGGAGCTATGGAACTCCTGGAACAATACTGGAATGAATGTCGAAGTCCTCGGTAGCACCATCCTCCCCTGATAGAGCAGTCAGCGACCCTCCATAGTATAGCCCGTTGGACCGTCATTGCCGCTCTCTATCTGCTGCCGTATGTGCTGCAACCCTGCGTCATGCTCAGCCTCCTGCAACATCGGCTCCCAGTCCCGCCATATAGGTCGTGAGAGCACCCTCAAGTCCACCACCTCCTCCCGTCGCGACAAGGCATCAGCAGCTTTGTTCTCTAGCCCCGGCCGGTACTCGATCGTGAACCGGTATCCCACCAACTTGGACAACCAATGCTGGTGCTCCTCTGTAACGAGCCGCTGCTCGAGGAGGTACTTGAGGCTCTTCTGGTCGGTCCTGACCACAAACTCCCGCCCCAACAGATAGGGCCTCCACTTCAGTACTGCCAGTACGATGGCCATCAGCTCCCTCTCATAGACCGACTTTAGCCTGGCTCTAGCAGAAAGCACCTGACTAAAGTAGGCTATGGGCTTCCCCTCCTGCATGAGTACCGCCCCGAGGCCATACCCTGACGCGTCCGTCTCTACCACGAACGTCTTCCTGAAATCGGGTAAGGCCAGCACCGGTGCCGTCGTCATAGCCACCTCAAAGGCCTTGGTGGCTTCCTCCCCCCCAGTGGAACCCTTCCTTCTTTAGCTGCTCCGTGAGGGCCCATGCGATAGTGCCGTATCCCTTGACGAACTTCCTGTATTAGCCCGTCAACCCCAAGAAGCCTCGCAGTGCTCGTAGTGTAGTGGGCACCGGCCAATCCAGCATAGCCGCTATCTTCGTCCTGTCCGCCGACACCCCCTCTGCTGACACCACGTGCCCCAGATACTCCACCTGGCCAAACCGAAACTGCACTTCTTTCGGTTGGCGTATAGCTGATGCGCAATCAGCTCCCTAAACACCACCTCCAAGTGGTCCATGTGCTCCCCCATGCTCCTGCTGTAGACGAGGATGTCGTCGAAAAAGACCAGGATGAACCTCCGAAGGTAAGGCTGGAATACCTTGTTCATCAAGGCCTGGAAGGTCAACGGAGCGTTGGTCAGGCCAAAAGGCATTACCAAAAACTCGTAGTGTCCTTCGTGGGTCCGGAAGGCAGTCTTTGACACGTCCTCTGGCCGCATCCGGATCTGGTGGTACCCCGCCCTGAGGTCGATCTTCGAAAAGACCGCCGCCCCATGCAGCTCGTCTAGCAGCTCGTCGATCACCGGAATAGGAAACTTGTCAGCGACCGTCTCCTTGTTCAGCGTCCGGTAATCGACGCAGAATCTCCAACTCCTGTCCTTCTTCTTCACCAAAAGCACCGGTGACGAAAAAGGACTCACACTTGGCTGGATCACCCCAGCCTGCAGCATCTCCCGCACCATCCGCTCTATCTCGTCCTTCTGTAGATGCGGATACCTGTGGGACGCACGCTCACCGGTGCTCCCTCTCCACGTAGTACTATCGCGTGCTTTTGTGCCCTCTGATCGGAGGTAGCCCTTGCGGGCTCTGGAATATCTCAGAGTACTGCTCCAACACCGCCTTTACCTCCACAGGGGTCTCCTCCTGTGTCTCACCCTCAACCAAAAATCCCTGGAACTCTACTAGGTACCCCTCTCCTCCCGCCCGCAATGCTCGCGTAATGGCCTTGAGGGCCACTACCGAGAAACAGAGAGTCGGGTCCCCCCTCAGCACCACCGTCTCGCCTCCCTCCAGGAACTCCATCCGTAGAAGCTTCCAGTTCACCTTCATCTCCCCGAGCTTCTTCAGCCACTGGACCTCCAATATGATGTCAACGTTGTCCAGCTCCAATGGTAAGAAGTCCTCCGCCAGCTGATATCCCTGCAGTGAGAGAGACACCCCCTTGCATAGGCCCTTGCTCTCCTCCATCTTTCCGGTGCCCAGCAACACCGTGAACTTCTCCGCCGTACTCAACTCTAGGCCAAGCCGCTCGACCAGTCTCTGAGAGATGAAGTTGTGGGTTGCACTGTCGATCAGCACCGTCACCGTCTGCTCTCCCAACGTTCCCGCCAACTTCATGGTGTGGTTCGGAGTGAACCCTACCACGGAGTTGAGGGTCACCTCCGCAACATCCATGTGCACATGATCCTGCTCCTCCCCAGCATCTGCTGCTATAGCGGCCTCTTCCTCCGTCGGATCCTCCTCCTCGTCGGGCAAGATCACGATCTGTAGCAACTTGCTCGCACATCGATGACCGGAAGTGAACCTCTCGTCGCATCTGAAGCACAAGCCAGCTGCTCTTCTCGCCTTCATGTCAGCATCCGACAGGCGCCTCCCCGGTACTATGGAGCCCCCTGTCCCGCCTGCGGGTCTAGGTCGTACTGGTGCCTGAGCCTCCGCTGCTGGTCGTGGAAGTACTGGGCCCGTCTGACTGCGCTGCCCCGATGCTCCCCAAGCGCCCTTAAGACGTCTCTCCTCTGTCAATTTCTCCTCTGCCTTATGAGCCAGGCGGAGCAGATCCTCTAAGCACTGCGGACTCTGCAACCGGAGCTCCGCTCGTATGGAGGGCTTCAAGCCCTTCATAAACATCCCGATCTGCAGCTCATCCGACATCCCTCTGACACGTCCGGATAACAGTTCGAACCTCGCTACGAAGTCCCGAACCGTTCCCTCCTGTCGCAGAGAAGACCACTGCTCGTAGAAGTCTCCCCCGGCCTGTCACGACCCGCACCCTAGAGTAAGGGCACGAGAACGTAACAACGCCCAGCCTACGCCGCAGTGTCGGCGGTAGAACGCTGTCCTAGGTCTCATGCATCTAGCAGTATAAGGATAAACAGTTTATACTCCCCGAATGGGGGTGACATAGCAGATACAGTCCCAATCACATCTAAGGTAGAGCATGATAAAGATAGGTAAAACATGAAATCCAAAAGAGATACAGGAGATAGAAGTCTAAGTGTCTAAGATACATAAACCCAGAAATACATCTCAAAACTTAAATACAGTAATCCATAAAGTAAATACAGCTCCAGACAAAATGAAATAACTATCTAAACAACCTCTACTGTGTCTCCTCTAGGCTAGCAGGCAATCCCAGGCCATCTGTAAAATTTATCAACAGGTCCAGTCAGGACAGGAGCGAGCACAATACATCTCATGCAGTTCATATCATGTCAGGAAATATAAAGCAGGCAATAGAATAAGATACATGAAACGCTGTAAGAAGATGTACATGAAAACAGGAGAGATATTTGATAACCGGAAATATATATACATGATAAGTAAGAACTGTAATTGACTAGTGATTTAGAGTACGAGATGGCATGTAATTGGCTTAGGTTGTACATGATGAACATGAAAAGTAACAGAGTGTACATGATGGGTAAATCACATGACCATTTATACTCACCCCTACCCACAATCAATACACAAGGATCTATTCAAGTTACGTTACGGACATGATGTTTTGGTTATACAAGAAACACATGAGGAAACATGAGCGTACATGAAAGAACATGAACGTACATGTAAGAACATGAGAGAACATGAGTGTACATGAATAACGCAGAAGCAAGGAATACATGATGTACATGAAACACATGTCATAAAGTATCCGATGCGCCCGCTAAGGGGGTAACATCTCAAGAAGAGATCCATATAGTACCAATCCGTGATGATAACGTGACAGCATCAAGTAAAAGTAATCTAGAGCGAGAATATAATTCGTGACAAGTATGAAACGATCAGAGAATGTACTCGCCTGATAACCTGAACAGCTGATAAGTATAGGGGGTCCGACTGAAGCCACAGAGTCCTATTTAAAGCAACACAGGTTACAAGGTGTCTGGCTCCTAATTGGAACAGCACAAGTCACAACATGTCCAGAAGGGTAATATAAAGCACTACAATGCATTCTACATGAATCTAGGTCAAACTAGGCCAAAGTCAACCCTTGGTCAACTCTGGTCAACTGCACTAGTCAAACTAGGTCATGTCCTAACCCAGCAAGTCTTACTAGGCCTAACCAAGACTATCCTAGCAAGCACACATCAATACAAGGCTATACAAGCCAACATACACCCAACTCTATATAGCATGCAATTATTCAATACTCAAATAGGCAAGAATTCACATTGGATATACACTAGGTAATCTATTACTTTAAAGTATATATGTCTACACATATATACACATGCATATATTAGTATTCAACATTAGGTCTATAATCATGGCATTTCAAATGGTTATATAAACTTATATATTATAACACAATATGCTAACATATATATAATATACATACATAGCTAAGTTAACTGTATTCATAAATACTTATTTAAGAGGCTATGTGTGTATGTGAACATGGCAAAGGGGTAAGTGAGGGTTAAATGTGCATACATAGTGTATACATATCAAAGAGTGTCAAAGTATAAGTGAACAAAGTGTCAAGTGTGATAGTGTCTACATAGTGTAAGGGGTACATGAGGTAATATAGGATTTGTGTTAACATAGAACATTACATCTCATTAACTTGTATATTGCATACATTACATCTATTATTACATTACATTCATGCTTGCATTCATTCATCATTCATTTATTCTCTTGCACTACTATATGTACCATACATTACATACTATGGAACCTACATATTCATTACAAGCCATACTTATACATGCTTACATTAGATAGGATACTTACACCTCATACATCATTTATTTAAAAATTTAATCATGCTTGCATTCTCTATTTAATTACATAATGTATATACATTAACATGGGTTAAAATCAAATAGAACATTATATTACACACAAGGGTGCACAAAATGCATATGCCGAATAGTAACTCCTACTAATAATCAATACTGTACCATCTCAGCATGAACTAAAATCTAGGATTAAAGTATGTTATAGATCTATGTGTTAGCTTTCCGAAACTTCAAACGGATCGCGTTTTCGTTTCCGGAAACTCCCGGAATCGCGAAAACACCGAGAACGCGTTTGTCTTTCGTACAGCTGACACTCAAATAATTCTCCAGAAAGTTACAGAAGGAATTAGGCCTATTAATATATGTTTTTGGAAAGCTAACTTCAATACGCTTCTTTTAAAAAAAACGGAAGATTAAACCGAGCTTTGAGCTAGAAGTTATGATATTTCTAAGTTAGGGCTGAAATTAAAAACGTGGATAAAAATCATGACGGATTTGGGTAGTTTGAGACAAAAGAACACAAGTATATAACATAATATATCAAGAACTCACTCTCTACACTAATATATATATATGAGACACTATAGAACACATCTCCAATACAAAAATATGAGATTAAACATGTAATAATTCATTCATACATAACAACAACACATAGTGTGTCCAAATTTGGGGTTTTCCCACATGGACACAACCACAACACAAAGGACACTCCTATGACCTCCAAATGGACACGAAATGGACACAAATGGAGATACAACCATGGGGGTCATTCATATGGGTTCAAAATAGACCTATATGCATGAGGAAATGAAAAGGAGAAGGGATCTATACCTCCCGGTAGATCGAATCGAAGAAAAGCCTTCCCGGAGCGACACCGACACGTAGAGATTCCAAAAGGACACGAACGAGCTCCGAATCCTCCCAAACTTGGGTAGCTTCCTCCTTGGCTAGAATGGAGAAGGAAAGAAGAAGATTTGGTGGCAAAATGGAAGGATTTGGTGGAGAAATTGCTAGGAATTGCTCTCTAGAAATTTGGGGAAGAACAAGAGAGAGAGTGTGGATGAGAATAATGAAATGAACTTGAGCCTATCCTCTCCCAAAGTGGCTGGCCATATGGGGCTATTTGTCCTATTATGGTAAGGTCCAAAATGCCCCCACTAACCTATTCTATGAGTATTAGGAAATGGCTAATTGGTTGGGGCTAAATTAGTCATTCTAAAGTCTCTAATCACACTAACCTTATCCATAATAATTAGTCTAACCTCTAACTAAAATATTTCTATCATGTGGACTAAAATTAATATCATGTGGGCCATGCCTAACTAGTGTGTGGGTCCCACTAGAGTCAAACTACCCCCGTGTCCCCGTTTCAAGTCGGATTGAGTTGAAATTCGAACCCGACTCAAATAACCCCAAAACAATATCATAAATAATAAAATAAATTTCAACCCCAAAATAATATCATAAATAATAAAATAAATTTTAAAAATATTCAAAAATGTAAAATGACAAAAATACCCCTGTTTCTGAAAACTGGGGGTGACAAATCTATCCACCTTAAAAAAAATTCGTCCTCGAAATTAAAACAAAGCAATCACAGGAAACACATACAGAAAACAATCTCATTCAAATACTTTTCAAAAAAAAAATCAGCAATAAAAAAAAATCTCTTTGAGGCACATCAAACATTTGTAAATAAAAACTGATACGTGTCCGATACGGACACAAAACCATCACAAAATCACACCTATCAAAGGTCAAAATCAACAATCACCAACGCAATAAATATCAAAATAATTTAAAGAGGTCAAATGCAAAATATCCTTAGGCCAGAAATGACATTAAAATATCCTAATCACATGGTTAGGCTCTAGGTCAAACAGTCTCTAGGGTTTCACTAGCAAAACATCAAAATCACAAGTCATGATTTTAAATAGTTTTAAAATGATTTAAAAATTACCAAAAATCATATCATGATTTAAATGTCAAATCAATAAATGATTAAAATTACAAAATTTTAAAATTACCCTCATTTTAGAGAACTGGGTGTTATAAGTCTACCCACCTTAGAAAAATTTCATCCTCAAAATTAAAATGTTCATACTCCTTCTAGGTCAAACCCCCCCACAATCAAAGTCTCAGAACTTAAACAATCATACGATTTAAAAGGATGACATACAGGGTCATGGCATACGGTGGTAGTGAAAATCTCATCTAGGTATACTAGTCATGCTAAACCAAAACGGTCATATGGTATCAAAACACACAAACAATCTAGGGTGCTAAACTAGAAAAGATACAGAAATAACAATCATCAAGACTGTAAGGCAGTCTACCATCCTATATGAAAACTGGTACTTATCAAAATAAAATAAAGTTAACTACCATTTATCTAATAAGGGGTACTATTCAAGAAAATCAAAATCAAAAGTTAAAGAATGAAAGCCAATTGCATGGAAATCCAATCACAATATATTTATATATATAGCGTTAGAGAGGGAAAAGCTAGCATTATGTACAAGTTATGTAGTTCGTGTGTGTATGGGTGTATGTGGACATGTTCATATGGTTAGATAATAGGCGTGTGTGTATGTGAAATATACATGAAAGTGCATAGGAGGATTTGGGATTTCAAACAATAACTATCAAGTTACACTAATCATGGCATATTGGTTAAACAATCTACAATACACAACTCATTTGCTCATAACATGCATGGCTAACCATTTATATATGTATATATAAAGAGGTAGAGATTTAGTTATGCATGTATATACATTATAACATGTATGCCTAAGCTCTATATATCTGTATAGATATATAATCATGACATAGAGAGGAAGAGTTAGGTTACATGACAGGGTATACTAAGTTAGGGTGTGTGTGTGTCCTTGTACAGGGTTATAGCTTAGTATTGAAAGGTTAAACCCAGTTTTAGTTCAGCATTTATATACAAAATCTGAAAATAAGCTAACATTTAAACCAGTGCAATATTAACATAATGCAATTTTAAAATTTAGGAGTTTGAAACATCACAACTAATCTCAATGCTCTCAATACATCCTAACATGATAGAAATAAAACCCTAATATACTATCAATACATTTATCTACGCATACAGTTCAATATTACATGTTAAATCTGAAATTGAACTAAACATGGAAATCAATGTAAAAAATGTTAACATGTATTCAGTTTTCAGGATTTTGGAGAATTTGCACATCAAAACCAACTCAATGTTTATCACAACCTAACATGTAAGAATATGGAACCTAAATTTATATCCTTACAACAATAATGTATACAGCTCTAAATATTACATTTAAAACAATCAATTTGAACTAACATTTAAAATCCCGTATTAAGGGTTAATATGCACACAGTCTCAGATTTGACAAATTTAAACACAAAACTCAACCAAATTTTTTTTTTTTTGAATTGAAACCCTACGTATAACATACATGTGCAGTGATATAAATAAAGCTATTATCATGAAATTTTATATTTAAATTACGAGTTAAGCTAGGAAAAGCAGAGAATCGGAAATATTGGGGTTTTGAAAATTTAAACATTAACGACATATTAATATGTATTCAGATAGGTGGAAATCAAGTGTAGCATGCATAAGTGTCAGGAAAGTATCCACTATATATATTCATATATATTCTCATGTCCCAATATAAAATTTTAATTCTACGTTAAGACCAACAATTAGATTCCTACCAAGGTTGCAAGCAGGTGATTGACGTAATCAAGACAGTATTATTATTATTATTTAATACAAGAATAATAGCAAGAAAGAAATAACGATAAAATCTGTTTTTGCTTATCTGTTTAAAAGAAAAACCCATTTTGAAACCCAGAGCTAAATTTTCAAATCCAAGAGAAAGTCTAGCAAAATTATCGATTCATTATATTAAGAAGAATTTCATAGTAAGAAGTTACACAAAGTTTATAAAAACAGCTAAAGCTACTCCTAAGTTAAATAAATGAGAAACAAAACAAAACAAACAAATAACAATTCTCTTTTTTTTTTTTTGAAGGACTGAAACAAAAGCAGAGAAAACATGTTCAAAAATATTTAAGGTACAATCTGATAATCATATGCGTCTTCTTAAAATTATGTTGTCAGAATTCTGCCACGCCAATAAGCATAGCTGCAATAAACGATAGAGTCCATAATAAGGCATACACCCTATAATCATGTTATCTAGAATTCTTACCACGCCACCCGGTATGGCTGCAAGAAAATCTAGATTTCATAACTAAGATAAGTATAGCTATATCAGGCTCTACGTCCTTGTCATGCTAGCAAATATGACTGCAATAAATTCTAAATTCCATAATAAAGTAGACTTTTACCTTTCTCACTGTCCTTATCAAGTATGTTATCAGGTTATACCTTAATTCCAAAAAAATGTACATATACATATAAATACAAACTCAAATTCAACAACTAACATCAAGATTCAAAATTCAATAATAATCCATCAAAAATCATAAAAATACAGACTCAAATTCAACCACTAACATCAAGATTCAAAATTCAACAATAATCCATCAAAATCAAGTTCAATAACAGGAAGTAAAGGTAAATCAAATCAGGAAAAAACAGATTTCAAATCGAAGTTAAAATAAGATTCTCAAGGGTCGTCCCAGGAATCTCTCAAGGAATCCTAACCGTGATTGAGTACCTTCAAAATATATCATATTCCTACTACAGGCTGTAGTGGTACTCTAGTTCGAATACCACTACATAAACTCGACCTGCATGGGCCACCACTAAAAACGTGTCACGACCCGCACCCTAGAGTAAGGGCACGAGAACGTAACAACGCCCAGCCTACGCCGCAGTGTCGGCGGTAGAACGCTGTCCTAGGTCTCATGCATCTAGCAGTATAAGGATAAACAGTTTATACTCCCCGAATGGGGGTGACATAGCAGATACAGTCCCAATCACATCTAAGGTAGAGCATGATAAAGATAGGTAAAACATGAAATCCAAAAGAGATACAGGAGATAGAAGTCTAAGTGTCTAAGATACATAAACCCAGAAATACATCTCAAAACTCAAATACAGTAATCCATAAAGTAAATACAGCTCCAGACAAAATGAAATAACTATCTAAACAACCTCTACTGTGTCTCCTCTAGGCTAGCAGGCAATCCCAGGCCATCTGTAAAATTTATCAACAGGTCCAGTCAGGACAGGAGCGAGCACAATACATCTCATGCAGTTCATATCATGTCAGGAAATATAAAGCAGGCAATAGAATAAGATACATGAAACGCTGTAAGAAGATGTACATGAAAACAGGAGATATATTTGATAACTGGAAATATATATACATGATAAGTAAGAACTGTAAGTGACTAGTGATTTAGAGTACGAGATGGCATGTAATTGGCTTAGGTTGTACATGATGAACATGAAAAGTAACAGAGTGTACATGATGGGTAAATCACATGACCATTTATACTCACCCCTACCCACAATCAATACACAAGGATCTATTCAAGTTACGTTACGGACATGATGTTTTGGTTATACAAGAAACACATGAGGAAACATGAGCGTACATGAAAGAACATGAGAGTACATGAACGTACATGTAAGAACATGAGAGAACATGAGTGTACATGAATAACGCAGAAGCAAGGAATACATGATGTACATGAAACACATGTCATAAAGTATCCGATGCGCCCGCTAAGGGGGTAACATCTCAAGAAGAGATCCATATAGTACCAATCCGTGATGATAACGTGACAGCATCAAGTAAAAGTAATCTAGAGCGAGAATATAATTCGTGACAAGTATGAAACGATCAGAGAATGTACTCGCCTGATAACATGAACAGCTGATAAGTATAGGGGGTCCGACTGAAGCCACAGAGTCCTATTTAAAGCAACGCAGGTTACAAGGTGTCTGGCTCCTAATTGGAACAGCACAAGTCACAACATGTCCAGAAGGGTAATATAAAGCACTACAATGCATTCTACATGAATCTAGGTCAAACTAGGCCAAAGTCAACCCTTGGTCAACTCTGGTCAACTGCACTAGTCAAACTAGGTCATGTCCTAACCCAGCAAGTCTTACTAGGCCTAACCAAGACTATCCTAGCAAGCACACATCAATACAAGGCTATACAAGCCAACATACACCCAACTCTATATAGCATGCAATTATTCAATACTCAAATAGGCAAGAATTCACAAGGATATACACTAGGTAATCTATTACTTTAAACTATATATGTCTACACATATATACACATGCATATATTAGTATTCAACATTAGGTCTATAATCATGGCATTTCAAATGGTTATATAAACTTATATATTACAACACAATATGCTAACATATATATAATATACATACATAGCTAAGTTAACTGTATTCATAAATACTTATTTAAGAGGCTATGTGTGTATGTGAACATGGCAAAGGGGTAAGTGAGGGTTAAATGTGCATACATAGTGTATACATATCAAAGAGTGTCAAAGTATAAGTGAACAAAGTGTCAAGTGTGATAGTGTCTACATAGTGTAAGGGGTACATGAGGTAATATAGGATTTGTGTTAACATAGAACATTACATCTCATTAACTTGTATATTGCATACATTACATCTATTATTACATTACATTCATGCTTGCATTCATTCATCATTCATTTATTCTCTTGCACTACTATATGTACCATACATTACATACTATGGAACCTACATATTCATTACAAGCCATACTTATACATGCTTACATTAGATAGGATACTTACACCTCATACATCATTTATTTAAAAATTTAATCATGCTTGCATTCTCTATTTAATTACATAATGTATATACATTAACATGGGTTAAAATCAAATAGAACATTATATTACACACAAGGGTGCACAAAATGCATATGCCGAATAGTAACTCCTACTAATAATCAATACTGTACCATCTCAGCATGAACTAAAATCTAGGATTAAAGTATGTTATAGATCTATGTGTTAGCTTTCCGAAACTTCAAACGGATCGCGTTTTCGTTTCCGGAAACTCCCGGAATCGCGAAAACACCGAGAACGCGTTTGTCTTTCGTACAGCTGACACTCAAATAATTCTCCAGAAAGTTACAGAAGGAATTAGGCCTATTAATATATGTTTTTGGAAAGCTAACTTCAATACGCTTCTTTTAAAAAAAACGGAAGATTAAACCGAGCTTTGAGCTAGAAGTTATGATATTTCTAAGTTAGGGCTGAAATTAAAAACGTGGATAAAAATCATGACGGATTTGGGTAGTTTGAGACAAAAGAACACAAGTATATAACATAATATATCAAGAACTCACTCTCTACACTAATATATATATATGAGACACTATAGAACACATCTCCAATACAAAAATATGAGATTAAACATGTAATAATTCATTCATACATAACAACAACACATAGTGTGTCCAAATTTGGGGTTTTCCCACATGGACACAACCACAACACAAAGGACACTCCTATGACCTCCAAATGGACACGAAATGGACACAAATGGAGATACAACCATGGGGGTCATTCATATGGGTTCAAAATAGACCTATATGCATGAGGAAATGAAAAGGAGAAGGGATCTATACCTCCCGGTAGATCGAATCGAAGAAAAGCCTTCCCGGAGCGACACCGACACGTAGAGATTCCAAAAGGACACGAACGAGCTCCGAATCCTCCCAAACTTGGGTAGCTTCCTCCTTGGCTAGAATGGAGAAGGAAAGAAGAAGATTTGGTGGCAAAATGGAAGGATTTGGTGGAGAAATTGCTAGGGATTGCTCTCTAGAAATTTGGAGAAGAACAAGAGAGAGAGTGTTGATGAGAATAATGAAATGAACTTGAGCCTATCCTCTCCCAAAGTGGCTGGCCATATGGGGCTATTTGTCCTATTATGGTAAGGTCCAAAATGCCCCTACTAACCTATTCTATGAGTATTAGGAAAGGACTAATTGGTTGGGGCTAAATTAGTCATTCTAAAGTCTCTAATCACACTAACCTTATCCATAATAATTAGTCTAACCTCTAATTAAAATATTTCTATCATGTGGACTAAAATTAATATCATGTGGGCCATGCCTAACTAGTGTGTGGGTCCCACTAGAGTCAAACTACTCCCGGGTCCCCGTTTCAAGTCGGATTGAGTTGAAATTCGAACCCGACTCAAATAACCCCAAAACAATATCATAAATAATAAAATAAATTTCAACCCCAAAATAATATCATAAATAATAAAATAAATTTTAAAAATATTCAAAAATGTAAAATGACAAAAATACCCCTGTTTCTGAAAACTGGGGGTGACAAATCTATCCACCTTAAAAAAATTTCGTCCTTGAAATTAAAACAAAGCAATCACAGGAAACACATACAGAAAACAATCTCATTCAAATACTTTTCAAAAAAAAAATCAGCAATAAAAAAAAATCTCTTTGAGGCACATCAAACATTTGTAAATAAAAACTGATACGTGTCCGATACGGACACAAAACTATCACAAAATCACACCTATCAAAGGTCAAAATCAACAATCACCAACGCAATAAATATCAAAATAATTTAAAGAGGTCAAATGCAAAATATCCTTAGGCCAGAAATGACATTAAAATATCCTAATCACATGGTTAGGCTCTAGGTCAAACAGTCTCTAGGGTTTCACTAGCAAAACATCAAAATCACAAGTCATGATTTTAAATAGTTTTAAAATGATTTAAAAATTACCAAAAATCATATCATGATTTAAATGTCAAATCAATAAATGATTAAAATTACAAAATTTTAAAATTACCCTCATTTTAGAGAACTGGGTGTTATAAGTCTACCCACCTTAGAAAAATTTCATCCTCAAAATTAAAATGTTCATACTCCTTCTAGGTCAAACCCCCCCACAATCAAAGTCTCAGAACTTAAACAATCATACGATTTAAAAGGATGACATACAGGGTCATGGCATACGGTGGTAGTGAAAGTCTCATCTAGGTATACTAGTCATGCTAAACCAAAACGGTCGTATGGTATCAAAACACACAAACAATCTAGGGTGCTAAACTAGAAAAGATACAGAAATAACAATCATCAAGACTGTAAGGCAGTCTACCATCCTATATGAAAACTGGTACTTATCAAAATAAAATAAAGTTAACTACCATTTATCTAATAGGGGGTACTATTCAAGAAAATCAAAATCAAAAGTTAAAGAATGAAAGCCAATTGCATGGAAATCCAATCACAATATATTTATATATATAGCGTTAGAGAGGGAAAAGCTAGCATTATGTACAAGTTATGTAGTTCGTGTGTGTATGGGTGTATGTGGACATGTTCATATGGTTAGATAATAGGCGTGTGTGTATGTGAAATATACATGAAAGTGCATAGGAGGATTTAGGATTTCAAACAATAACTATCAAGTTACACTAATCATGGCATATTGGTTAAACAATCTACAATACACAACTCATTTGCTCATAACATGCATGGCTAACCATTTATATATGTATATATAAAGAGGTAGAGATTTAGTTATGCATGTATATACATTATAACATGTATGCCTAAGCTCTATATATATCTATATAGATATATAATCATGACATAGAGAGGAAGAGTTAGGTTACATGACAGGGTATACTAAGTTAGGGTGTGTGTGTGACCTTGTACAGGGTTATAGCTTAGTATTGAAAGGTTAAACCCAGTTTTAGTTCAGCATTTTTATACAAAATCTGAAAACTGGGGGTGACACGGCCGTCTCTTGGAATTGGTCCAAAAGGTATGCAGTCAACTCCCAGCTGCGGAATGGGGTCCTCGTCGACCTCCACTGGTACCACGCCAGAGATTGGCCCTCGAAGTAGATCCCGATGCATCTGAGTACCTCCGCCTCAGTCAACTCCATGACCTCGAAGTAGTGCTCCGCCCGAAAGATCCACTCGTCCGGAGCCGCACCCTCAAACGTAGGTAGCTTCAGCTTCTTAAGCCGGCGGTCAGCGCTAAGGTCTCTCTGCTGTATGTCATCTCTGGCTCGACCTCCTCCCCACCGGCCTGTGTCTCGCTGGTGGGCCACGTACGGAACTCCGTCACCTCCTCCATACCGCTCCTGGAAGTGAGCGGGAGCTGCCGTTCCTCTACAGAAATTGCTGCCTCCGAAAGCGCCTCCCACTGTCCCTGCCCCTCCTGGGGGCTCTGTTCCCCCTGTCTGACCCCCGTGGAGGGTTGGCTGCCATATGGCACCCCCCGGAGGGGGTGTTGTGCCGCTGGGCTCCCCCCACTCGTCGGCGGCCGGTCCTAGGACACTCCCCGCAGGAGGCGGGGGCCCGCCGTGGCCCGGGTAATCGGCGGTGACCGGCCAGCGGCCCTGGCGGTCGGCAGCGACCGGCCAGCGGTCCTGGCAGTCGGCCGTGACCGGCCAGCGGCCCTGGCGGTCGGCGGCGATCGGCCATCGACCCTAGCTCGCGTCCGCGGCCGGCCAGCGGCCTCCTCCCGCCGGCGCTGACCCGCCTGGGCTTCGGGTGGCGTCGGCCGTGACCGGCCAGCGGCCCTGGCGATCGGCGGCGACCGGCCAGCGGCCCTGGCTCGCGTCCACGGCCGGCCAGCGGCCTCCAACCGCCGGCGCCGGCCCGCCTGGATCCTGGTGATCGACGGCGGTCATGATGCTGGGATCCTCGGTTTCGCCGAGGTTTGTCGGAGCAAACCCTAGGCGGCTGCCTAGGGTTTGGGCTGCTGCCGCCTCCTGTTGGCTCGTCGATTCGGCGCTGGTCATCTTCTTGGAGATGTCTTGCAATATTGTCATCATTGCCGGAATCGTTATCTCCTTACGCATGCTCCGCACCTCGGTTTGAAGTTCCTCCTGCGTGGACGCTTGATCTTTGATTGCCGCCTTCAAACCCTCGATTTCGAGATTGAGATCCTCACGAAGACCTTGGATCTTCTCCTCGATCGTGTTCCTCGTCCCGTGCGCCATGGATTCGTAGAGAGCTCTGATACCAATTGATGTGAATCGACCAGATCGATTCACAAATAATTTATAGAAAAATAGAAATAGAAGGAAAAGAACGATCTTTATTAGAGAAAAGAACAAACTCCCAACTTTGATGGACGGACAAAGTCTAAATCCCTCTGAATGACGCTTGAGAGTTTCTTCTCAATACAAGCATAAGCCATAAAAGACGGCTATACCTAATATATATAGAAAAAGCAAAGAGGAGGGTTATTTGTGGTGAAAGACCAAAATAACCCTCCATGACTAAAATAAAATAAAATAAAATAAATAAAATGCCTAAACGGCTCCTCCGCGTCTCCTGCGACGTGCATACGTGATGACGCCTCCATCACCAGAGGAAGATGCGGCGCCAGGTGCGCTCGCATCATATTGCTTGTGGTCATTAATCTGATTTACCTAGCTTTTTAGTTCCTCACGTCTATCATGATCCTAGATTGACTATAGGCCTTTTCTTGGTTTCTCAATTGACTGACATGTAGTATATTGTTATTTTTCACTTCTCTGTACATGATCCTCACATGGGGAGGGATAAGACATAAAACACAACAAACTATTACTATATGGACCATCTCATACTTCTACTTCCATCCGCTGTAGCTACTTGCCTTGATCATGTTGGGTTTTGGCCTTTTTGGTTTTTGAACTTTAGTCCCACATCGGGTAGGCTAAAGGAGTTGTATCTCTATATATTAGCTATGCTATTTTAGAGATGCACATGTGGTGTGGAGGTGCACATGGATGTGCCATGTGGGATTATTTTTCTAATGGAAAAAAGGCTAAATCAACAATTGAAAGCATTCATGCTTTTTGCTCTTCGGAAATTTATTTCCATTGGAGCTAAGCCCCGTAGGGGCTTAGCGACTCAGACTCGAACTCGGACTCAGACACGAACTCGGACTCATGGGCTCATGAGGCGTAATGTGGCGTTTTGTTGGCGCACTTTGCACTTAGCACGTCAGCATCGTCGCTAGGCGCATAGTGCGCTTAAGTTGCGCGAGCCACTTGCACTGCCAATTGGCGCGGCCAAGTGGCGCGCCCAGTTGCGCGGCCAAGTTGCACGGCCAGTTGCGCGTCCAGTTGCGCGGCCAAGTGGCGCATCCAGTGGCGCATCCAGTTGCGCGCCCAGTGGCGCGCTGCCTGTTGGCGCGCGGTTGGCGCAGGTTGCGCGGGGTGCGCTAATGGCGCAAGTTGCGCGCGTTGCGCAAGTGGCGCAGATGGCGCGTGCTGTGCGCTCTTTGGCTCAGATCGTGTCTGTGCACGATTGAGCAGTTACAGCATGTTCGGAACGGTTTCTTCCCACATTCCGAACATGTTGCTAACTGGGCGGTTACAGAGCGAGGCTATATAAGCTTCTTTGCTCTCTCTCTTTCTCAAAGGAGAAGTTCAGTATTCACATAAGACATAAGTGTTTTTTAGCACCATTCCTTACGTGTTTCCACAGAGTTTGAGAGTGAAGAGAAGCAGTGCATCAGCGCCACTTAGTGCAGGAGTCTGTGTGCCTTCCGAGGAGTCAGAAGAGCAGAGTGTTCCTAAGTTCTCCGTCGAACTTGCTGGTTCCTGGAAGCTGTTCGTGTGAGGCGAATTAAGCTTTGAGCAACGGTGATCATTCACCCAGCAGGCCATCTTCCATATTTCACCCATCATCGTTGCTGCTGTTAGCATTTCGATTCGTACCTTCTATTTAGAAGTGCTACTGTCATTTGCTACTATTACGAATTTTTTTTAGATTATCGTAATCCAGAATCCTCCTAGGATCTCTGTTGTGCACCTTCTTTGAGGTGTTGCGTTGAAACGTTGTTTTTACAATTGTTTCATTTTTTCAGTTTTCCATCGAAAATTGTGCCCCGGCAGTAACAATCTCAAAGCTTAATTGCTACGATGGAAAACTTTCGTTCTTCGCTAATCAATCCTAACTTCTCTAAGTTAGAACAATTTGATGGTGAGCACTATCAAATCTGGAAAAAAAAGGTTTTCCTCAATCTTCAGTTCTCTGATGTTGATCACGTGCTGATTGAGGAGGAACCTACTGTTCCAGAAACTGGATCTGCAGCCGCAATCGCTACGGCTGCTAAGAACCAGAACAAGTGGAGAAGGGACAATAGCATTTGCAGACTTATGATCCTAAATGCTATGGAAGATTCCCTTGCCGAATCATATTCAAAGAAGACTGTTGCCAGAGAGATTTGGGAGTCGCTGGAGAAACTTTATGACGAAGATAAGAACCGGAACAAGATATTTCTTGTTGAGAAATATCACAAGTGGTTCTTTGAAGATGAAAAGCCAATGCTGCCGCAGGTGAAGGAGTTCCTGAAGCTGCGACAGAAGTTGGAGGATGAGGCGATGCCCCTTACCGACAAGTTTGTGGTTGGTGGGATCGTCTCTAAGCTCCCTGCTGGGTGGAGCAAGTTCTATACAAACATGCATAGGAAGAAGTTGGAGATTTCTCTCGAAGATCTCCTACAGGAAGTGTATGTTGAGGACCAGATGCGGGCTCAACTGAAAGTGGACGCACTGTCCAAGCAATTGGCTAACGCCAATATGGTTCATACCAGGGAACCAAGGGGAAAGCAGGCGGCTTCCCACAGCAAGAAGAAGGACTATGACAATTTGAAAGTCAAGGGGACTTCCTTCAAGCAAAAGAAGCCAAAGTTCCATTTGGCTTGCTTTAAGTGTGGCAAGAAGGGCCACTTCAAAAGTGAATGCAAATCCAAGGCCAAGCAATCAGAGCAAGGTGAGCCTAGTAAGGTCTCAATGATTACTGATGTTGTTGCTATGATTGCGCAGGTCACTGCGGTTGGGGCTGATGATGACTGGTGGGTAGACACCGGTGCCACTTGCCATATCTGTTCCAGCAAAGAGTAGTTCACCACCTACACACCTACTTCTGAAGTGGTTGTTGTGGCGAACCAGGCACAAGCTGAAGTTCTCGGGGTCGGGACGGTAGTGTTAAAGCTGGCTTCTGGCAAGACTCTGATGCTTCAAGGCATGAAGCATGTACCTGCTATTGCCAAAAACCTGATCTCGGGAGGCCTACTCTGCAATGCAGGCCTCAGGATGGACATCAATGCTGGCCAGATGGTGATGTCTATTAAGGAAACATATTTCGGGAAAGCTTTTTATACCGAAAGAATGTTCAAAATTCAACTTGTAAATCAGTCCAATGTAATTAATGCAATCACTCCTTCTGCTTATACTCTTGAGTTGTGGCATAATAGGCTAGGACATGTTCATTGTAAACGAATAAATAAAATGTCTAGTCTAGGACTTATCTCCAAGTGTGGGATAAGGTAGAGAAATGTGAAGTTTGTGCTCAAACGAATATCACAAGGAGACCCTTTCCTCGGGTTTATCGAAGTACAGATCTTCTGGAGTTGGTACACTCCGATATCTGTGACTTCAACAATTCTCTACAAAGGCCGGGATAAAGTATTTCATAACCTTCATCGATGACTTCTCAAGTATGCGTTCATCTACTTGCTGAAGGCTAAAGACGAAGCATTCGAGAAGTTCAAGAAGTTCAGAGGCGAAGCTGAGCGGCAGATTGGACAACTCAAAAGAATAAGAAGTGATCGAGGTGGGGAGTACAGGTCTCATGAATTCGCATCGTTCTGCAAAGAACATGGAATTGTCAATGAAACTACGGCTCCGTACTCTCCTCAATCAAACAGAGTAGCAGAGAGGAAGAACAGAACGTTAACAGAAATGATTAACTCAATGCTGTTGACTGCGGGTCTTCCAAAGTGCTACTGGGGAGAAGCTGCATTGACGGCCACTTTTTTTCTAAATAGAGTGCCTCATGCAATTTCAGACATTACTCCTCATGAACTCTGGTTCAAAGTTAGGCCTAACTTGAATGTCATTCGAGTGTGGGGGTGTCTGACATATGTCAAGCTTCCAGATCTGAAGATTCAGAAACATGGGACAAGGACTACAAAGACGATCTTCTTGGGGTATGCCGAGAAGAGTGATGCTCGGAGATTTCTTGATATCGAGTCAAATCGTATCATTGAATCTCGCGACGCAGAATATTTTGAAGACAAATTTGCAAGGCACAAGAATATTATTCTTGTCGATATACCGGAGAACAATGAGGGTGCACAAGAAACTGAAGTTTTCAATGAAGTAGTCCAAGAAGATGTTGTTGAAACAACGGTTGAGCCAGAACTCGCTGAGCCGTCAGCGAAGCGTGTGAGGAGGCCGAAGGACTTCGAAAATGACTTTGTCACCTATCATGTGGAAGCATATTTGCTTACATATGATGAGGCGATGAAGACCAGAGACGTAGTTTTCTGGAAGGAGGCGATTGACAATGAAATTGATTCCATCATCTCAAATAACACTTGGGTATTGGTTGATCTTCCTGAAGGAGCAAAATCCATCGGATGCAAATGGATCTTCAAGCAGAAGATGAAAGCAGACGGAACTATTGACAAGTTTAAGGCTAGGTTGGTAGCCAAGGAGTTTTCTCAGAAGCAGGAGATTTGATTACTTTGACACATATGCTCCAGTAGCCCGGATGACCACCATCAGAATGTTGGTTGCTCTTGCAGCAATACATAAGATAATGATACATTAGATGGATGTGAAAACGACTTTCCGAAATGGCGAGCTGACCGAAGAGATTTACATGCAACATCCAGAGGGATTTGTCGTCAAGGATCTTGAAGACAAAGTCTGCAAGTTGGTAAAATCCTTGTACGGTCTAAACAGGCTCCCAAGATGTGGCATGAAAAATTTGACAAGGTTATAAGGTCAAATGGCTACATGGTCAGCGAGACGGACAAGTGTGTTTACACGAAGTTCACTGATGGAAGAGGGGTGATCGTTTATTTGTACGTGGACGACATGCTAATCCTAGGTACGGATATGGACTGTGTCTCGGAGACAAAGAAGTTCATCTCGAGCAAGTTCAGTATGAAGGACTTGGGGGAAGCTGATGTGATCTCAGGGATCAAGATCATCCGAACAGACACTGGACTAGCGCTGTCACAGTCTCATTAAGTTGAGAAGATGATCACTCGTTACGGGTATCAGGATCTTCTAGGGATCGATACGCCGTACAGGTCTGATCTGAAGCTGAAGCATAATTCAGGGGAAAGCGTCAGGCAGCTGGAGTATGCAAGCGTAATCGGGAGTTTGATGTATGCTACTACTGCTACAAGGCCTGACATAGCTTTTGTCGTGGGAATGCTGAGTCGTTTCACGAGCAACCCAGACATTGAACACTGGAAAGCTGTGAAACGGGTTATGAGATATCTCAAGAAGACTCAGACATGCACTGCACTACAGCGGAGATTCGTCGATAGTGGAAGGCTTCAGTGATGCCAGCTGGTGCTCAGAAGTGAAGAGCGAGAGGTCCACATGTGGATATATTTTCACAATGGGTGGAGCTGCTATATCATGGAAATCGAAGAAACAGACTATGCTCTCGCGGTCATCCATGGAATCTGAGTTCTTTGCACTTGATACCGCAGCGGAGGAAGTAGAATGGTTTCGGGAGCTCATGTATGATCTTCCAGTGGTTGGGGCGCAAATACCGGCGATACCGATATACTGCGACAACCAGGCGACTGCGACGGTGGCATCAAATGACCTCTTCAACGGGAAGAAGATGACTGTGCGGTTGAAGCACATGGCAGTACACAATTTCATCAAGAGGGGTGTTATTGCAGTGATTGATGTTCGGAGTCAGGAGAACCTGGTGGACCCGTTCACCAAGGACCTCAAGCGCCAGTTGATCGATGACACAGCTTGTAAAATGGACTTGAAGGCATTCTGATATTGTATTACTGCAATCCTACCATAAAGTTTTATGCTATTAGTTCAAAGAGAAATCTACTAGGCATCTAGCTTTTGGTTCAAGAGAGGACCATTAATCGAAAGAATATCAGAAACGATGGGTACATGTCCTATTGGGCATGGAGAGGTTACGGACCTACAACCACTGTTGTCTACTGTTGTTTTCTGCAGAAAACGGTTCCTGTGGGAAGGTTGGCTTAAACACCTTAATGAGTTCTCAGGCAGAGTGAATGCCTGGTGTGCTTTACAGGAAGCACGGTAGCGCAGCACTACAAGGAGTGAAACTCCATGCTACAGTGGGGTGACTCCACTTTGAGGTTTTCGAAAGGGGTAATGCCTCGGCTATGCGAGCCAAGTCACAGCGGCGTAGCACCGCAAATAGGCAGGTAGCCTAATGCTGTATATTGAAATGAAAGAGGGTGTAGCAGCACTACAAAGAGGAGGGGTTTCTCATGTTACAGTGGCACGACACCACATGAGGTACCCGGATAGGGGTAAAGCCTCGGTCTTGCAAGCAATGTCGTTGCGGCGTAACACCGCAAGGGAGCCTAAGGCTTCATGCTGGGTAGTATGACACCATAAAGAGGCGGTGACCTCATGCTACAGTAGTATGACACTACGATGAGGTTTCCGATACGGGATAAGGCTCGGCTTTAGGCCATGTCATAGCGGCGTAGCACCGCAAGGGAAGCGCAAAGCGCTTCATGCCATGTCTCTTTAACAAAGAACTCACCTATAGTGTATGGACAAAGAGATATCAGGCCGTCTCTTGAGGGTAAACTTGTAGACGCCCAAAATTATACACTGAAACCAGGCTGACACAGGGCCTTTAATGTGTAGCCAGAAGCACATGTAACTACATTATGTGAGTGGGAAAAATTTCAGCTATGGTGCAGAATTCAAGCCTTAGTCCATTCTTGTATTATAGTTTGTTGTTTGACCCATGCAGAAAGATTCAAGTCGTCAGCGACATCTCTCCTAATGCATGATGAACAGTTACTGTGGGAAAGTATACCAATATATAGAGATATATGGGAGATTGTTGGGTTTTGGCCTTTTTTGTTTTTGAACTTTAGTCCCACATCGGCTAGGCCAAAGGAGTTGTATCTCTATATATTAGCTATGCTATTTTAGAGATGCACATGTGGTGTGGAGGTGCATATGGGTGTGCCATGTGGGATTATTTTTCTTATGAAAAAAAGGCTAAATCAACAATTGAAAGCATTCATGCTTTTTGCTCTTGGAAAATTTATTTTCATTGGAGCAACTAGGACTCGGACTCGAACTCATGGGCTCATAAGGCGTAATGTGGCGTTTTGTTGGCGCACTTAGCACGTCAGCATTGTCGCTAGGCGCATAGTGCACTTAAGTTCCGCTCGTTGCGCGAGCCACTTGCGCTGCCAATTGGCGCGCCCAGTTGCGCGGCCAAGTTGCGCGGCCAGTTGCGCGGCCCAGAGGCGCGTCCAGTTGCGCGGCCTAGTGGCGCGCCAGTTGGCGCTGCCTGTTGGCGCGCGAGTTGGCGATGCCTGTTGGCGCGCGGTTGGCGCAGGTTGCGCGGGGTGCTCTAGTGGCGCAAGTTGCGCGCGTTGCGCAAGTGGCGTAGATGGCGCGCGCTGTGCGACCTTTGGCTCAGATCGTGTCTGTGTATGATTGAGCAGTTACAGCATGTTCGGGACTGTTTCTTCCCACTTTCCGAACATGTTGCTAGCTGGGCGGTTACAGAGCGAGGCTGTATAAGCTTCTCTGCTCTCTCTCTCAAAGGAGAAGTTCAGTATTCACATAAGGCAGAAGTATTTTTTAGCACCATTCCTTACGTGTTTCTACAGAGTTTGAGAGTGAAGATAAGCAGTGCATCAACGCCACTTAGTGCAGGAGTCCGTGCGCCTTCCGAGGAGTCGGAAGAGCAGAGTGTTCCTAAGTTCTCCGTCGAACTTGCTGGTTCCTGGAAGCTGTTCGTGTGGGGCGAATTAAGCTTTGAGCAACGGTGATCATTCACCCCAGCAGGCCATCTTCCATATTTTGCCCGTCATCGTTGCTGCTGTTAGTATTTCGATTCGTACTTTCTGTTTAGAAGTGCTACTGTCATTTGCTACTATTACGAATTTTTTTTAGATTATCGTAATCCAGAATCCTTCTAGGATCTCTGTTGTGCACCTTCTTTGAGGTGTTGTGTTGAATCGTTGTTTTTACAATTGTTTCATTTTCTCAGTTTTTCATCGAAAATTGTGTCCCGACAGTAACAGATTAAACCACACGCTGTTTACTTGTGACATGAAACTGGTGTTTAGGACACTTATTCCTACCTAGGTATCTTTTTCTTTCTACTTCTTTGGTCTTGGGGTTTTGTTTTTAGTTCCTAACACATATGAGCTTGTAGATTGACAAGTATTTAGGTATTTTTCTAGCAATGAGAACAATAGTTCTCCTTTTGAGAGTGTACATTGTGATGTATAGAGACCTTAACCTGATCTCGGAAAGGGAGGAAACAAATATATATGATTTTTTTGTGTGATTGTACTCGCTATGGTAGTCAAAGGCGTGCCTCGCAGAAAGGCGCAACAACTGCGCCTCGCACTTCACTAGGCGATGTATCTTTCTTCAGGCGCACCCAGGGCGCGCCTAAGGTATGCCTTTCAGTAAGGCGCAACCAAGAGAAGGCAGGCCTTATGTTTTTCTTTATATATATACAAAAAACTTTGAGGCATAAAAATAATCCTTACTTCATACAAGTGGGAGGGAAAGATCCATTTTCACGGTTGCCAAAGTTGATTACAATTGAAGTAGAAAAACTAAAATTTACTAAAACGTGGTAGGAAGAATACAAATTCTTGTTAGTTCTGTTGACTGCTACTGCTATTACTGCTATGCTAGTTCACTTGGTTATGTTTTTACATGTTTCTGCTGGTTTTAATATGTTATTTGGCTTTATTTATTACATTACTAATTTATTTATTTATGTATATTTTTATTATTTATTATTTTTGTGCCTCGTTTTGCTCGGGCGCACACCTTTAAGTGCCCCTTGCGCCTTTGACTACCTACTACCCGCTTGGATTTATTTGTTCTCATAAATCTAAGATGTTTTTTTGGTGTTTTGAGTTTGCAAGGATGGTTGAGACAAATTTCTTTTGCAAAATCAAGATACTTCGTTGTGGGTGGGGGGGGGGGGGGGGGGGGGGGGGGGGGGGGGAGTACACGTCCTATCGGTTTCATGGTTTTCTTATTTCTCAAGGACTCTCTTGTTTTTATGCTCATTGGCAGAATGGGATTGCTGAAGACGTCATTGACACATTCTTGATGTCACTAGATCTCTTCTTTCCACTTTTGGACATGTTCGGTTATGGGCAAAAGCTCTTCTTATGAGTATGTTTTGATTAATAGGATTTCCTCTATTGTTCTCTACGGTGTCTTCTTATTAGAGACTCTATAGTGTCCTCCTAATGATCTATGCTTCATGCATTTGGATGTATCTTTTTGTTTTTGTTTTGTTACCTTCAACAGAGCGAAACAAGTTATCATTTCGATCTGCTAATGTGTTTTTCTTGGGTACAATTCTTAGCATCAGGGATATAAATGTTACGACCCAGTTGCCAAACGTATTCGTGTATCTTGTCATGTTACTTTCTTTCATAGAGAAGATTTTATTTATGCTCATGTTCACTTGTTTCATTGCCACCATCCACACCATATGGGCTTGTTTACTTGACATTGTGTCATCTCATTCCCCATCTTCTAATATGCCACATGTTCTACCAGTTCGTTCTCCTATTGCTCAGGTCTATTAGGGTTGTGCTCGTTTCTTTGTTATTGAAGATCACCATGTCCCTATAGCTCCACATGCTACAGAGGATCTTGTACTATTACGTCGCTTTACTCGAATGCATCACCCTCCAAAGCGGTGGACTTTATATGCTTCCGTGACCAAAATACTTCATTCTTTTCTTACTGTAATTTTTGGGCATCGGAAACCTTAGGTCATATTAGAAGATTGTTACCATACTCGAGGGGCAGAACTATGTCGTCGGAATTATGAGCCTGGAGTATACAATGCACGATCATATAGACTTTAGTCTCTATCACGCACCAAAACTCATAGATATTTATGTCGATGATATTGTTGAAGTCCATGAGTTTTGGTGCAGTGGTAGGGGGACTTTCACATGGTACCAGTGCAACTCAGGTTCAAATATTCTATGACGCGCATTTTAGGTGGATTAGAAAAAATATACCGCTGTGTGAATCCAACTCTTGGCCCATTTCAACTTGCAGGGGCATGTTAGAATAATATAAATATCTAATCCTCAACCCTCACTAACTCTAGTTGGTGTAGTGGTCGTTTCTATGACAATTAAGATATATGTTAAGCTTGTTCGCTGCACATCACAGATTAACTGTTTAAAATTTTGCTAATTTCTTAGTGTAGACCTGACCTAGACAAAGTTTTGGTTTCTAACCCATGATATTCACAATCTTTGCTTTAAGAGGATACTATTGCAGCATTCCAACTCCTATTGACTTTTCATATTCTAAAATGTGAGGAGTATCTGATAGTTGACTGGATATCACACATACAACTTTAGCATCTATATGCTTCCTGGATCATGTTGGAAAATAGAGAATCTGAGATCGGATTCATTTTTCAGGTTTCACCTCCCTATTGCTTATCATGGACGAGCATCATCTATAATTGTCTCTGGAACAGATATTATTCGTCCAAGGTCAGTATACTTTGATTGAGACATTCTGTTCAAATATCGATATTCTGTTTGAAGAATAAACATCAATTAAAATCTTGGCAACCTGTTAATTGGTTTACAATATTTGTCTTTCCATCTCTGGTTCGAAACTGAATAAAGGTTTTAGTTCTTTGTCAAGTACTTAAATGACATAAAATTTTCTTCTTTCGTGGGTGACTTGCAGGAAACCTCTTTTATGTTATTCTTTCGATATTTAAGTTCTTGATGTTACAAATGTCATCAAATCCGTTAGCCAAGTCTTCAGGTGCCTGCAACTGAGTGGAAAAAGAGAGAAAATTACAACTTAAGCCTAGCTTTTGAGAAGTAGAAATAATAATGAACACACAGTACTACCTATGTTGCATGCAAACAGACACGGTACGGACACGATATGAAGACCATCTTTCCGTGTCTGTGCAACATAGCCCCCAACCTATCCCCTAATATCTCTCAGTTAAGTCTGTCTATCAATCTGTCTAAAATCGGATTTCATTATCAGACAATCATATATCCATAAACCTCATGCGGGGCTTATTTTTTCCATTTCGCATCTCAGGAAAACCCTTTTCGCTCCATTAGCCCTCCCTATCCCTGTCTAGGTCCCGAATGGACAAACAGGAACAAGCAAGCCAAAGAAAGGCTCTGTGAAACCTGTTTGGTTTTTGGAGATGGAGTATATCAAAAGGGATAGTCAATCCTCTACCTGTCTATTCCTCTTTTGTATCCTTCTATATTCACCTCCCTCTAGGGTTGAAACACCAACGCTGTCTTCTGAAGAATCTGTCATTCCAAAGGAATGCCTCAAAGAAATGTGCCCCATGACCTATCTTGCGTCTTTCGTGTCTTGAGGCTACCCAGATTGAATTTGGGACTGATCTGCTAATTACTAAGGAGTTAGGAGTGTTTGAGAGAGAGAGAGAGGTTTGCTGAGATTGAAGGTTGTTGACATGTTGTTGTTGATTATGGAGAAGTATGCTCATGGTGGTGGTGGATCTAGTGGTTGGGGTATACAGGGCGAAGAAAATTATAGGCTCAAATGATATCAAAGCTAAAGAAAGCAATATCAGGAATTCAAAAATGTTCTGAGATCTACAAAGCTTTTATACTGACTATGAAACCGAAGGTTACACAACTGATTTATAATCTAACAACAAATAAAATATTACACTAAAACTTAGAAAAACCCAGCATATTTGTGTTCTCTCTAATTGATATGCTTTTTGACTGTCTAGGAGTGACCCTGTGTAATTGGAACCAATCCTTTATGTGGATTTTCGATTTCTGGTGTGCCCATGGTGGTGGTGGGTGGATGCAATGTTATCGGTAGAAAAGAAGAAATAAATATACTTTGCAAATATACATGTTTAAGTAATGATAATGCTAAAACAATAACAGGTGATTCAAAATATCTTCAAAACTAAGTCTACAAGGCACAACAAGGCTACACATAATCGGATTGCTTATGTCAGGGATGCGGGGGCTGGAGAGAGCTGGACATATCTGGACCTGGCACAACAAGGCTACACATAATCGGATTGCTTGTCAGCTGGATCGGGCCTTGGGCAATGGTGAATGGTTCCGGTGCTTCCCGAATTCGGTGGCGGAAGGTCTTGCGGCTGGTACTAGCGACCATTCTCCTATCCGGGTTGGCCTCTGTGAGAGATCCACTTTGCGGTCGAGGTCGTTTCGGTATAACAACAGCTGGTATCTGTCGGCTGGATATGAGGAGGTGGTTACGGGAGAGATGCAGCACTTCCAGGATGGCATGGCTCAGTTCCGCATGGTTCATAAACTCAAGCAGATCAAGCGTGCTCTCATGGGTTGGGTGAAGACGAGACCGCGGTCTTCTCTGGCGGATAAGGAAGCCGAGCTTTGGGACACTCAGGTGGCTCTCCAAGCTGACATTCTGAACGGGGAGTTGGCGGCTAAGGAGAAGATCCTGATTGAGGAGGTCAGCACCATGAGACTGCAGGAGGAGATTAGTGCGGCCCAGAGGGCTAAATGTTCCTGGCTCAAAGATGGAGACCGCTGCACCAAATTCTTCTATGATGTGATCCGCACCCGTCAGCACCGGAACAGCATCCCCAGACTTCTAAATGACGAAGGACGTCTTGTAGGGGATCCGGTGGAGATTCAGGAGGAGGCCGTCAGATTTTACACTGACTTATATCAGCAGACGGATTATACTAGCACGTTTCCAGCCCTTGTCACGAAGAGGATGGTGTCCCACCATGGAAATAGCCTGCTTTTGGCACCTGTGAGGTTGGAGGAGGTGGAAGACATTGTGATGAAGGCTAATCCAAACAAAGCACCTGGGTCTGATGGCTTCTCTTCAGGGTTCTTTAAGCGACGCTGGGGTGTGCTTAAGTCCCCTGTTTTGGCGACGGTACAGGAGTTCTTCGTGGAGGGCAGACTTCTGAAGGAGATGAACCACACTTTCTTGACGCTGGTTCCTAAGAAGGAGGGAGCGACCTCGCTCGCAGATTTTCGACCCATTGCTTGCTGTAACTTTCTTTATAAGATTATCACTCATCTTATGTGCAGGCGTATGGAGGGGATTATGCAGGGATTGGTGTCCTAGAATCAAACAACGTTCATCAAGGGCCGATCGATAGCGGAGAACAGCCTTCTAGCTCATGAGATGGTGAGGGAGTTCAGCAAACCTGGGGGGATGAAGGCTTGTGTGAAACTTGACCTCCGGAAAGCCTATGATACGGTCAACCGGGACTTTCTGTGCCACTTGATGCTCGCCATGGGGTTTGACGAGAGGTGGGTTGCGAGGGTGAGGGAGTGCATTTGTTCCCCTACTTTCTCAGTCCTCATCCAGGACACGCCACATGGCTACTTCAGGAGTAACAGGGGGTTGAGGCAGGGTGACCCCCTCTCACCGTATTTGTTTACCTTGGTGATGGAGTACTTTACATGAATGATGGACACGACGATGCATAGCAGGAGGATCGTCCCCCTTTTTCGGTTGGTGAGACCGGTTGTCTCCCATTTGATCTATGCTGACGACTTATTGGTGCTCCTCCAGCCTTCCATGCGGAAAATGAGAGCGCTCTCTGACATTATGGAGGAGTTCGGGCGGCTATCTGGGCTCCAGTTAAACAGGGAGAAAAACAGAGTCTACTTCAGTTTCCGGTGTACACTGCAGGAGGAGAGAGCCTTCGCCTTGGGAGTGAACAAAGGCGAGCTCCCAGTGAAATACTTGGGGGTCCCGCTGACGGTCAACTATGCCAGAGAGCAGGATTGTCACAGCTTGGTGGATTTTGCTCAGAGGAGAGTGGAAGGCTGGCAGGCTGCGGGTCTATCATTTGGAGGACGGATTAAGTTGGTGCGTTCGGTTATTGCTGGCATCACGATGTTTTGGCTCCAGTCTATCCAGATCCCGACGGCTACTATTCGAAAAGTGGAGGCCATCTGTGCTGACTTCATCTGGAGGGGAGGGATGCATGCGATCTCCTGGGACCAGCTATGTCGTCCTCGGGAGAAAGGAGTGGGGCTGAGGCCTCTTCATGCGGTCAGGAAGGCAGCTTGTGTGAAGATGGCCTGGAGATTCATCAAGGGGGGTCGCTTTGGGCGGAATGGATGGCGAACAGATACTTAAGGAGGACTAACTTCTGGGCCTGCATGATAGACAATAATTTTTCGGTCACGTTTAAGGCCATTCTGAGGTGTCGGCCGGTGCTTAAGACCGCTATCTGCAGGAACATGAAAGATGGGACGATTACCGACCTCTGGCTTGATCCTTGGTTGGGTTCCAGATCCTTGCTCGAGATATTGGAAGGTCAGTTGGACAGAGAGGCGGGCAGGGGGCTCACATGCAGTCGGATCATCAGAGATGGAGTTTGGAGGCCAGAAGGATATCCTTATACTGCTCAGCTTGCCGAGGAGATTCGCCTTATTACTATTGACGGTAGCCAGCATGAGGATTCCTGAAGCTGGGCCGGCCCAGGTTCGGGGGGAGGGTCAGGTCTATTCTGCTTTCGTAGCTGCTATGACTTGGTTCGGACCCACCACGACCGGGCTGAGGAGGTGGACTTCATTTGGGGTAAGGGGATTGCCCGAAAAATGCAACTATGTGCCTACCGACTTCTACGGGGCAGACTGATGACGAGAGACAGACTCCTCAGGTTTGGGATGCAGATCCCAGATGCCAAGTGTGTGCTATGTAATGGGAAGGACAAATCAATGGGGCATCTCTTCTTTGTATGTCCGACGACCTGGCACATTTGGACTGAGCAGTGCGTGCAGCTGAGAGGAGGAGTTGGGGTGGATAGAGACATCCAGAGCATTCTTAGCTGGATCCGAGATCACAGAGGCCGGGATCCGGGGTGGGCCAGAAGAGCCAGAGTCCGTCTCGCCGCTTCCGTTTGGCACATCTGGAAGGAGCGGAACAGACGTATTTTCGAGGGCTTGACTACCCCCCTATTGGAATTCTACATAACATTGAATTCGATGTATCAGTAATGGCCCCATAATATTATAATTTGTGGCATGAGAAGTTGTGATATTTATATATTGTAATACCTTTTCCGCTATGTGCGAGGAATAAATTCACCATTATTCAAAAAAAAAAGTCTACAAGGCTTTGTGCCAACTTCCCAACCCAAGTGGTACAAAATTGATTCATGATCTAATTAAAAATAAAATTCTGAAATATGAATTAGCAAAGCTGCTGCTTAAGCTTCATTGTTAATTTCTTATTTATATGCATCTTGAGGATCTAGTCTTGAAGTGTATATCATGTGTTTCAAATCAATCCATTTTCCGGGTTTTCATCTTCCTTGCGGAGTAAGTCTTTATTATCTCCGCCAGACATATCTGGAACATTTTTTCAGGCTTAGCCTGAGATTGCTGCCCCTTGCTATTGCCTCTACCCACCATTTTTCTCCAAATAAAGTTTATCGTGGTCAGGTAGTTGACATGTAGTTTAAGGAAACTTTGAGGTTTGGAATACCGCCTGACCGTATTTAGTGACTCCAGTTCTTTTGTAGACAACAGTACTTGCAGTTGAACCTGTAGAGTTTCTGGAGGCTTAGAAGGTTTTTTAGCAGTTCCCAGTGATGATGAAAAGGTCATAGGTCAATAGTTATTCTTGCATGCATCTATTTGTCTGTCTTGGACGCGTTCTTGTGCACTGCTCACATAATTTTCTTCAAGGTATGCCTGATGTGTCTTTCTACTTTGTAATTTTTCTGTATTGAGGTGCCCATATTGTATTATATCTGCATCCTGCATTCAATGCTATATACTTCACAGATCGGCAACTGTTAAGAGCAATGCAGCAAATCTCCATTCCTCTTCCTTGAGGAGCATCCTGTAAAGTTGTTCTTGCTTAATTTTTTACCTTCACCCTTTCTTGTTTATTTTTCTGATATCAACTTGGTTATTGTTGATTGAGTTAGGTTTGTTTAATTTGTGCCTAAAGACTGCTTGAGATGGTTCTTCTTCTATGATGATCGCATTTGTTTCAGGCAATGTCGGGTTGAGGCCTAGAAAGCACGGACACTCTAGAGCCGGTCCCATATCTATGCAAAAAAAAAGTGTTTTACATGACATAAACACACCATATTACATGACATAAACACACCATATTGTACATTGAAATGTCAAAATTGATGTAACATTCGTCTGTTGTGTTCCAATTTTTTCGTATCTTCATATTTATGTAATTTGTTCCTCTCGTGGAATAAGGAACCTTCAATATTTTCATCGCTTGTTTATCGTCTTTCAAACATGCATAGATATATCTACATTCGATACACCATCTTCAGTCTGATATTGCGCAGTGGCGCACCGGTAAGACCGCTGGCACTCGGGGGTGAGGGCGCAGGTTCGAGCCCCCACTCCCACGGGGGCGGCTGGGTGGCGTTGTCCACGGCCTCCGGGCCAAGGCTGGCTAGGTGGTGTTGTCCACGGGCCTTGGTTTTTAAAAAAAAGGAAAAAAAGAAGAAAAAAAGATAAAGAAAAAAAGGGTGCTCTAGCTATATGCTTTTCTTCATTGTCACAATAAGTTAGACATGTCACATTTCTTTCTCATGATGCTGCTTATTAGCTTGAAAACAGGTTCTTTATATTATACAGAATCTGAAAGTAAATCTAGGTTCCATCAGGATCTTCTACTTTGCTTGACAAGTTATATTCTCTACTGAATGCAATTGATTTTCAAGATAAATTAGCTAATTGCTAACAATGTATATTATGCACTTTTATCTCGGCTCAGCCCTATCCCTTTTAGGGGTATTTTAGATGCAGAACCTGAAAGTAACTTTAGGTTCCTTTAGGATCTACTTTTCTTCCAGTATGACAAGTTATGTTTCTCTACTGAATACAAGTGATTCACAGATAACAATTAGTTTGAGAAGAGAATGATTGCTAACAGTGCTAGGTTGAACCAACATAATTACATGACACGTTGAGGAGCAATACGTGCTGAAGCAGTTAATTATTAAAAGCCTAGGAGACAGGATAGGCTTGTATGTTACAATTATGTGTTGTGCTGTGCGTGTGTGTGTTTGGACATGGAAGTTTTGCTCAACCAGCACTCCTGATTTGTTCTGCCAATATTGGTTGCATATTTGGACATATATGTGACATATTTGTCGTCTGATACAGCCATTCCTGTGAACATGTTGGTTCATTACATAGAAAAAAGCATAAATCACTAGTTTTGTGGACTCTAAATTAGATGGCCAACCTCATCACATGTAGTGGCAGCATGTACTATAGCTTCTTGCAAAATTCACGCGTTAGTGTGTTTTCAGCTTTATATTTTTCTGCCACGTGTATAAGGTGAACTGAATAATAGTTAATCTAGTGTATTTGCAAGTGTTATACTAAGAACTGTTTTATGTTTTTGTTCAGAGGTCAAGGTCATCCAAGCGGTAAATCTCCACCATATTTTGGTCCTTCACAAAAGCTGGATTTTGAGCTTGAAATGGTTAGTTTCAAGTAAAATTTGAACAATTTTATGCTTCCCGATTGTTTACTCCAATATTTCATATGCACTTGTGTAAGAGAAAATTATTTGTCTATGTTTTACTTTTTTATTAGCCTAGTTGGTCCCACTTCCCGATTGCTCTTCCCAAAATAAAGTTAAAGTCCATTATGTTGAGCCAACTTCGCAACAACTTGTAAACTAGAACATACTTCTTGGATGATTAAGTTTACGATCTCAGTCATATTATATTCTTTGTTTTATAACATATTTGCTGGCACCAAAGTCTTGTGATCCAAGGAGAGATCAAATTTCTAATTATTTAACTTGGATGGTTCGGTCACTGTGGTCATTCTCAAATAATTTTTCACTGGTTCCAGGCAGCTATAGTTGGTCCAGGAAATGAACTAGGAAAGCCTGTGGATGTCAACAAGGCAGCTGACCATATTTTTGGACTTGTCCTGCTGAATGACTGGAGTGGTAGTTCCCTTTCCAGATATATTTATCTTGCACTTGTTACATTACTTGTGTATTTTTTCTAACTGAAAGGTCTTTAAACAGCAAGGGATATTCAAGCATGGGAATACGTTCCATTAGGACCTTTCCTTGCAAAGAGCTTTGGTAAGAGTTATCACTGTTCTTTAATTCTGAAGAGTCATGATAATTACAGAATATGCTGTTTTGCAAATATCTGCTCTGCATTTCTGGTGTCAATGTTAACATTCATTAGATGTTAACATAGGAAATTCATGTCTAATCCTTGGATGTTCTTAGGTACAACAATCTCTCCTTGGATCGTGACCCTAGAGGCTCTTGAACCTTTTGCATGTGATGCTCCAAAACAGGTTGCTAAGTTTCTTCTTTGAGTCGGTTCATAAAGTTCAAGAACTGCTGCATACTATTTTTTTTTTTCTCAAGGCTCTCTTTGTCCATTATACTAAAATGTGAATTAAGGATGATATCTCTAACGGTAAAAAATGTATTATCTGCAGGAGCCTCAACCCTTGCCATACTTAGATGAAAATAATCATAGAAACTATGACATTCCACTGGAGGTATATTTGTTTTATCCATGAAGTTTGTTGCTTTGTTTATCCTTCTTATTAGTATCTATGTCCAGGTTTTCCTAAGAGATTCTTACTAATATTGGTTCTTTTTCCTGAAGACAAAATAGTACTACTATAGTTTATAAACTGACACCGCCAGGTTTACTGATTTACCTACCTCCTTGCTTCAAGGTTTGGGTCAAACCCGAAGGGCATGAACATCCATCAATTATCACAAGGAGTAACTTCAATCATCTGTAAGTCTTCAGAAAGTCTATTGTCTTTTGGAAGTCATGTAACCGATATTCAGAAAGCCTATTCTCTTTTGGAGGTCATGTATTGCATTTATCTTGAACAAACTTTTTCACCTTCTTGAATGATCTAGTTTCGTTAGAGCCATGAGTTCTGTGAAACTTTACTGTCTTTGGGTTTGACAAAAATGTTTATGGAGTCCTTCCAGCTCTGGTTATAGGACAAAAATAATCTTAGGGCCTACAATCTGTAGGAATTTCTTCATCTGATCTGATTTTACTAGATGCAAGTAGGAAATTAGTGTTCTCTCTTGCTGATGAAATTCCATATCATGTTGATCAGATATTGGACTTTAACACAGCAACTAGCACACCATACTGTCAATGGCTGCAATTTAAGAGCTGGTGATCTTCTTGGAACTGGAACCATCAGTGGACCTGTACGTAAAGAATTTGATATGCTCGAGTTTATCCATCTTATTATTCTCTCCTATTATAAGCTTTTTATCAAGCAGTCGAGAATACTCTGCTTGTTTGATGAAACTTTTTGTGATGGGTATCCAAACAGGATCCAGAGTCTTATGGATGCTTGCTAGAGCTGACATGGAATGCACAAAAACCGCTTACCATAAATGGTTCTGATCGCAAATTCCTAGAAGATGGAGATGAAGTCATTATTACGGCATGTTGCAAGGTTCAATGTTATAAACTTCAATTTTTAGCAATAGTTTGTTTTAATTCTTTGTTCTTTCCATCAAAATTTGTTTTGTTGGTTTCCTTCAATAGCTCTTCAGTTTTCTACTTCACATGATCTTTTCTCTTTGATGATCTGTCCTAAATTAGTTTTGAAGAGGCCAACATAGCTAGCCATATGACTTCATTGTTGCATGAATCTTTTTCTTCTTAAGACAAATATGACATGTTTATTCCAGATTGTCAATATAAACTCTTGTGTGTTCTTTTAAATTTTTAATTACTCATCATACAACATTAGCAGAAGAAGGCTCAGTTTCCTCTTACACTTGCCCATCATTATTTTATATCATCATGAACCTTCCTGAACAACAATTGTTTGATGCATCTTCTCTCTCTGGAATTGTTTTCTTATTTGGTAAAACTCAACATCCCTCCCGAATCTGTTGTAACTAGCCTTGCACCTTCCATAAATAACGATATAGACTTTTATACCATTGCAATTTTATTTGGTAACTCAACATCCCCCCCTCCCTGAGTCTGTTGTAACTAACCTTGCCACCTTTCCATAAATAAGAACTATATGGACTATATGAACATTGGAGGAATAAATGACCCCATGATTCAGCTTGCAATCAAGCAAAGTATGCATGTTGATCAATAGTCATCCCCCAACTGATTTACCTATCCTTAGTATGTAAGCAGCTCTGAGCAGCCTTTAGCCACATCAACTCACTTTCGGACCAATTACACTCCCATTAAACTCATGCCCATTGTACTTGCAAACCGACCCTGAGTACATTCCTATGTTGCACGGACACGGGAAAATGGTGTCTGTACCAATATCATGTTTGTATTTGTATTTGTATTTGTATTTGTGTCCATATTCATGCGACTTCTTATTCTACCTATCTGAAATGTCCGTATCTCCTATTCATATCGTGTCCTTATTTGTATCTGTGTTTGTCGTGCAACATTGTTGCACTCCTACCTGACATCAAAAACGGGCACAGGACTTGTTAGGCATAACAAAAACATGTCAGGAAGAGCATAATGAAGAATTCGCCTTTCAACATAAAAATTACATTCATAATTTAACAGACAATTGCCGTTGTTCATGAGAAAGGAATTCTTGTGTATTGACGTATGAATGTTTTAATTAGATCACAAATATCTATGCTTATTAAGTAACCGAAGGTACCATGTGCCATTCCGTCTTCCTAGTATGCAATAGACTAATGAACATAACCTCACAGTTCTCTAAGAAATCATATATGGCAAGTCCAAATGAAGACTTCATCCAATCATAAGCTAATCCAAAAGGGCCTTGGTGTCATTCTCTCCTTGTTGGAGATAACTCACCCACGACTTGAAGTTCTCGTTTGGGTGATTGTAAGGTGAAAGGTTCACTATATTGTGCCCCCGAGGGTTGGTGCAGTTGGTTAAGCCCACTCCCTCTTCTACGAGAGGTCGAGTCTTTGAATCTTGCGAGCTGCATTTAATCTTTGACTTACCCGGAGAGTGTTGGTTGGGGCCTTTGCACCCCACAGGTAGCCAGTCAGCTGCGATTGGCCCCCTGGACTTATTTTTTTTTTTTTTAAAGGTTCACTTTATTGTAGGTGTCTAAATCTTCATAATTAGCTAAATCACTGGATAATTCTTGTTATTGCCTTCTATTTGGATTTTCTTTCAAAAGATTTATTTAGGAACTTTAGAGTACCTTTTAGAGAGAGCTTTTGGTTTATTATGAACTCATGGCGATGCACAAAATAGATATATCTTCTTTGCTCGAACAAATGAAGAACCAGTCTTTGATCGTTTCTCATAAACAAATATGAAGTTCATTTTTACCATCATCACCAAACATAGATAAAGTTTGTTGGCCATATTAAAATCAATATATGATCTATTATTTCAATCAACAGACTGTTGGTTTCATCTACTCCAACAAAATTAAAGTAACGTTTTCTTTTTAACACCTTCAAATCTCATTAAAATGTGACACGCTTCTAATTCCATACTGTCTTCTAGTAGATCCTCCAAAAATATTCAACACTCCCTATGGTCATCATATATAGACAGAGAACTATTGATGCAGGAGCTCCCTATATCAACTATAATCCCCACTCTGTATCAAAAGTTGGGAAGAAGTTACTCAGATTACCTTGTACTCAAATTTTGAAGTCGAACTTGGATCTTCTAAATCTCTTAAATTAATACTTAATAGGTTTGATTTTCTGATGTCATTCTTCCGTTTCACTACTCTGATAATTGCCTTCAATTGTTTGAGAAATAACTTCGGGTTGACACCAAATTTGAAGCCTTATACTGATCAGTATGTCACTGGAGCTCTTGAATTTGTCTTATTCATCCATTTCATGATCACGGATATCTCTTCATTTTTCTCCATGGCTAGCTTTTGTAACTGAAAGGACTGTGCCCAGTATAAAAACTGCCGAAACAAGTAATCTGATAATTTTACTCTCCCATGAAAAGATAGCAACATTACATGCTATCCTTGTAGCCTACATGTATTCAGTTACCAGTCACCCTATTTCTGCAACAATCACTAATGGGTGGTTAGTCAATCAAGATTTCACAGCCATAGTATGAGTGTGATTACAAGATCACACTCATATTGATTTCAGGCAAAATACTGTGATTACAAAATGCATGCGATTGTCATTATGAAATCACACCTACATTGTAATTGTGATATTCATATTGATTCAGGCAAAATGTGATTACAAGATCACACTCATATTGATTTCAGGCAAAACACAGCGATTACAAAATGCATGCGATTGTCATTGTCATTATGAAATCACACCTACATTGTAATTATGATATTCATATTGATTCAGGCAAAACACAATAATTACAAAATGAATGCGATTGTCATCGTCATTATGAAATAACACCTACATTGTAATTGCGATATCATTAATTACGAAATCAACAATTTTACAGTCATCACATTAGGTATAAATAGAATAAAGTTATATAAACTAATTATGCAATAATGAGCTTAAGTTTTAAATATACTGATGCTATTTTTCTTTGTCGTCGCTATACTCAAGGAATGCAAAATCACATTTGTATTGTATTTCTTGCTTGTTCACTGTTCTATTTCCTTCACTAACATAACCATTCACTAACCTAACGATGACATAAAATTAACCAAGAATAGAATATTTTATCTAATCTTAATATAATTATTACAATTCAAATGTGATTGATCGAAAGATGGAGTTATTTTTAGCACAATCCAAACAATTATACTGATCAGACCGATGCCTATGTAAGCCATTACAAAGCCAATGGGTATATTCATGGTAAGGATGATTGCCTTCAACTAATGCCTGTGTTGTATCTGTTGTTGCGTAATTCAAGACCTTGTGGTGGACAACTTCATTCCCCCGGGGTTTCCATGTAGCGAATAGACAGTACTATGACCAGTTGGTGGGCATGAGCATAAGCGAGAAATGATTTGTACGGAAGAAACAGTTGGCAGTTCCGATGATTGTGGTTCTTGCCAACGACTAAGCCAATTTGTTTGTCCTTATAGTGCCAATGGCAAGATCCTCGTCCTCCATAGTGGAGGGGTCGAGCAATGAACTTGAAGTGCTCATGCCATTAGGATTTGATATCCCAGTTTTGGTTGGGGTCCATATTAGAGGGACCGACAGTGACATGGCTATCCTTTGGGAGGAAGTCACGGTATGATTTTGATTTGGGGGTGTCCAGCAACGACGTCCAGAATTTTCCCTTTCATTCTTCTCTTTTTGAGTTTACCTACTAGATTGTTTTAGGCGTACATTGTTGATGTTGTCCGTCCCTTGCAATGATGGTGTTATTATAATGTTGAGTTTTTGGTTTGACCATCAGACTGATACTCTTAAGATTTGCAGGGGAAAGACTACAATGTAGGGTTCGGGACATGCAGCGGAAAGGTACTGCCAGCTATAGACACCTAAGAGCAAATCAGAAGGGTTCTATGTAAGTTTTAACTTCCACGGGAATCGGAAGTTTTACTGTATCATCAACCGCAAAATAATAAAATGTATCAGATGTTATCCGGTCATGTTGGCAGAGTTGGAACGACGTTTTTGTGATAATGTCATATTTCAGCATTTTTATGTTACTGATGTTCAGCACGGGAGCTATGCATGTAGCAATTAGCCTCTACATTTCTAATATTGCTAGTTTAGTAATTTTTAGCATGACAAACTCAACTTGGTTCGGCCTGGCTCAATTGTATCCCCAGTCGGAGGTTACACTTGTCAGAGTTCCGACAGTGTTGGCAAGACTGGTCGTCGCTTGATCGCTCCGATATTTTGCCACATGTCCTCATCCTGGTACTTGCTCAGATTTGGGTCAGTTTCCATCCATCCCCATAGCTTATAAATACATTGACTATGAATTTGAGGGTTGATGTCATATCGACGATTTGGGTCAGTTTCCATCCATCCCCATAGCTTATAAATACATTGACTATGAATTTGAGGGTTGATGTCATATCGACAAGAATCTAGAGGACGCTGGCAGCGTTTATCGAAGTGGCCGCTGCTCAGACTAAGACACTGCGGCAGCAGCTCGACTGTCCTGTCCGATGTGCATTCAACCAACTCATGTTCCATCTTCAATCTGAGAGTAACAACCAAACTCTCTTCTGAGAGTAACAAATGTGTGTTTTTTGTCAAACACAGCCGTCAGGACCCATCAGCACCGGTCCATTTTCGTTCACCTGCCAAAACTAGGATGTGTGTTCACTCTCCCACTCAAGGATTGTCACCTGTCAATTTAGTGATCAAAACTAGTGTAGATGTTTACAAAACCACTTCTCCAAAAATCATCATTAAAAGCATCTCCTACTGTCTTAGATTCTACTTGAGAAATAAATGCTACATTTGCTGCTATATCTCTAGTAAAAGAACGTGTACCTACGCCTTTGGATATATCACTTATTACGAGTGTCTCTGGATGGTCTGGCATGAACTTCATCCTTTTCGGTAGACTTTCCAGATAGCTCTCGTTGGTAGCAGTATCTTCTGGTGCCTAGGTTTTATTTTGCACATCCTCATCGTCATTGTCGCTATATCTCTGACTATTGAGCTCATCAAAAGTAACGTTAATCGATTCTTCAACAATCATAGACTTTTTATTAAAAATCCTATATCCCTTACTCTTTGCAGCATGCCCAAGAAATATCCCTTCGTCTGCCTTCGAGTCGAACTTTTTCAAGTTATCATTGGTGTTCAGAATAAACAGCGACAACCAAACACCTTAAAATATAATATGTTTAGAATCCTTCCAAACCACAATTCATAAGGAGTTTTCTTCGAGATAGGTCAAATTAACACCCTATTTAAAACATGACATGTTGTACTAACAGCTCCTCCCCAAAAATATTTAGAAAGATTATGTTGATTCAACATGACGCTGGCCACTTCGCTTAGAGTACGATTCTTCCGCTCCACAATACCATTCCGTTAAGGAGTTCCAGGACAAGAAAACTCGTAGTAATATCTACTATCATCACAAAACTTTTTGAAATCTATATTTACGAATTCGCCACCATGATCACTTCGGATTCGAGTAATCATGAAGTCTTTTTTATTTTGTACCTTTTAGCAAAATATTTGAAATTCAAAAATGGCATCACTTTTGTTTGATAAAAAGAAAACCCTAGTATAGCGAGAGAAATCATCGACTATTACAAAAGCATATAGTTTACCGCCAAGACTAGCGACTCTACTAGGACCAAATAAATCCATATGAATCATATGTAAGGGTCTGAAGTACTTACAGTATTGATAGATTTAAAGGAAGATCTAGTTGCTTTATTCTTTTCACAGTCAGCACATATCATATCTCTTTTGAATGTAATTTCTGGAAGTTCTTTTACCAGCTTTTTGGTGCATAGCCTGGAGATAGTGTCCATATTTGTATGTCCTAGCCTCATGTGCCATAGCCAGCTTTCATCTTGATTGGTTACTAGGCACTTATCTGTATTATTAGTACGTTCTAAAAAGAAAGCATAGATGTTATCTTCCCTGATCCTTTCATATACGAGATTTCTGGTAGGCATTTCATAGATAGAACATTTGGTCTTTCACAAATCTGCTAAATGACTTATGCTCAATAAGTTATGTTTCAACTCCATGACTAGACAGACGTCTTTTATTTTCGAATAGGGAGACATACCAATAGTATCGTTACCAATAATATCACCTCCCAAATTATTGCCAAAGGAAACATATCCTTCCATCTTCATCGATACCGTAGCGAATAAAGATGCATCACTAGTCATGTGCTGTGAACATCCGCTATCGAGTATCCACTTGCTTCTAGCATGAGAGGGTTGAATGTCCACCTAAAAAACGAGTAGATGAATCCTTTGGTACCCATTTCTTCAAGGGTCCTTTATGATTACTTTAAGGAATCCAAGCAAGTAAATTAGTGTCAACAAGCTTTCTAGCTCTACAATATTGTGATATGTGCCCGTGTGTACCATAATATGTGCATGTGAGTTTTGAGAATGTGCTCTTTGTTTCTGTGTTGACATTCTTGTGTGTCTTTCTTGGAAAGCTGTAAATGAAAGCATGATTGTGAGAAATGTGTTGCTTAGATGCTTTCTTCGGTTTAGTCCTTTGTGATGTATTTTTTGTATTAGGACGAACCTTAGGCCATGTAATAGGGAAGACCTGTTTGCCTAAGTTGATCTCTAATTTTTTTTAGAAATTGCACAAGACTCCTCATATTTGGCAGTCATATCTATGAGTCTTTGCTCAGTGACTAAGTGTCTTCTCTTCTCTATGTCATAAATTTCTTGCACTTTGACATAGTCTCTTTCTTTCTTTTCAATATTAAGGATAGCCTCATGATAGTATATGTTAAGCTTGGCTATCTCTTTCGTGTTACCAGTAGTAGATTTCTCTTTAATATCTCAATAAGATTAGATAGACTAGCTACTTCGGTTGTGTATAACTTGATCTCTTTGCGAAATCGCTTGTACTTGTCCAACACATTTATGTGTTCTTCAAGTTATTTGCTAAAGGCAGTTTCTAGTTCATCAAAAGTAAATCATAGTACAGAGGGTTATCAAATACCTTATCAGATGCCATCAGACAGACATTTGCAGTGCTGCTGGGTCTGTCCTCCTCCTCCTCTAAATCACTGGCCTCACTTTTGTGCCAGATGTTTATTAGCGTTTGTTTGACCGGTTATAGCTTTTCTGCTCGGTCTTGATCGGTCATACGGACTGCTTTTCTTTGATAGTATATAGTCCTTCTTTATGTGCCCTGACTTCTTACATTCGAAGCAGATTGTTTCTTCTTTGTTGCTTTCGTGGATGTCCTTCTTCCTTCGGTTTGATCTCTCAAACTTCAAGAACTTTCTAAAATTTCTGACCAATAGGGCCTGTTCATCACCATCAGATGATTCTTCGTCGGAGTCATTGCATGAGACTCTTAGGGCTTGTGCTTTGAAGGCAATAGATTTCTCTTTGGGAGTTTCTTCTTCAAACTCTTGTAAGTCCAACTCATGGGTCATGAGCCTGCCCATTAGTGTCTCCAAATTCATCGTGGTGAGGTCGTTTCCTTCTATGATCGCAGTGGCCTTAGGGTTCCAATTCTTGGTTAGAGCCCGTAGGAACTTCCTTATCTTCTCGTGATAGCTGTAATCCTTACCAAGAGATTATAAAGGATTAGTAATATCAAGGAAACGTGTAAACATCTGTGTAAATGACTCACCGAGTTTCATCTTGAAAGACTCGTATTCCTGTGTTAGTCTACTGATTTTGTATTCCTTCACTTGGGAAGTTCCTTCATGAGTAACCTCAAGAAGTCTCCAAATTTTATTAAACGTTGTACAGGTAGATACACGATTGAACTCGGTTTTGTCAATTGCACAGAATAGTGCATTGATGGCTCGTGCATCTAGACTAACCTGTGTCTTTTCATGCTCCATGTATTTGTCGTGTGGCTTGTCTACAAGTACACCATCAATCACTATTCTAGGCGATTTCTTATAACCGTCTATTACCATCGACCAAAGATCGAAGTCCAGTGATTTGACAAAGAAACTCATTCGTGTTTTCCAATAGGTATAATTCGTTCCATCAAATAGTGGGGGTCTTGTGGATTGCCCTTCACCATTGAATATAGATTTAACGGCTGCCATAGATATATATACTCTAGATGGTTATTTATATGTATAACCTGCTTTGATACCAATTGTAGGACCGTTGAGCACCTCTAAAGGGGGTGAATAGAGTGTGTGCATGTGCAACGGATATAATCACCAATTAAAAATTAAGCACTTATAAACTATGGTAAGTAAAGGGTAGTAAAAATACGGTGAAGTAAGAGATCAGAGAATCAAACTCAGTGACACAGCGATGTATACTGGTCTCCCTCTGAGGGGACTACTCCAGTCTCGAGTATGCTTGCTCATTGTTAATCCACTATGGCACAAGTTAAATAAGAGCTTGCAGTCCCTTACAAACACCATGCTTGGTGACAAGCGCACGATCGACTCCCCAACTTGATTTCAAAAACTGGAACATTTTCTGAATTGTAATCTCTGATACAACTCTTCAGAACCAAAACTCTAGATTGAAAGAGAACTATACTAGCTTTGGCTAGGAGTGGTATTAGGCTAGATTTGAAATGTTTTGCTCGTTGAACATAGGGGTGAGCATTATTCGGTTTTGGACCGAAAACCGAACCAAACCGAACCGAACCGAATAAGAGGTTTGGTTCAGTTTTAAAAAAATTCGGTTCGGTTTCGGTTTTGAAAATACTAAATTTTCTTATTCGGTTTCGGTTTTGGGTTTCGGTTTCGGTCCAAAACCGAAAACCGAATAAGAAAATTTAATTAATTAATTTATATATATATATATATATATATATATATATATATATATATATATGTGTGTGTGTGTGTGTACTATATATAAGTATTAATATATATAGGTACATACTAAATATATATATAGGTATATACTAAATATGTCTATGTATATTTAGTTACTATATATATTAACAAAAAAAAAAACTCAAAAAAATCAAAAAAATATGAATAAACCGAATAAACCGAAAACCGAACCGATTTAATTCGGTTCGGTTTGATTCGGTTTTGGGCCAATTCGGTTCGGTTTCGGTTTTGCTTATTCGGTTTCGGTCCAATTCGGTTTTGGGTTATTCGGTTCGGTTTAAACCGAATAAACCGAATGCTCACCCCTAGTTGAACACACTTAAAAAGATAGAGAAGAGAAAGTGAATTAGTGATTTGAAATGGTAAGAATTCTCCTTTAATTATAATGCTTTTGCAGACCGAATTCGGGCAGAGTTTGGGCTGAGTTCGGATGCATGAATCTCGCATTCGAACATTGTAAGCAGATTTGGTGAAACTGAATTTTAAAAATCCCATGACCGAACTTGGGCCGAACTTGGGCCGAACTCGGTCAGAGTTCGCCCTGAGTTCTGTCTGAGTTAGAACAGTATGTATGGGCCAATTTTTTTGTTGGATTTTGGGCTTTTTGAACATTGGACTTGGAAGTATGGATGGGTAGGCTTTTTGGAAATTTGTTGACTAATAAAACCTAAGCTAGTACCAATCTCGATCAACCGTACAAATACTTCCTAAACTCAATAAAATTGAAAAATATAGAATAAAATATAAAAGGCTTGATCTTGATTCCAATGTGATTGATTCTTGATGACGATGCAATATCTGTGCTTTGAAGTAGTAGGTAGGGGCGTAGACGATCTTTTAATTTGAAACCTGATAACCTGTAGCAATTTGTATATTTTGTGTATCGACCAAAGTTGACGTTGATTATCAAAATCAGGTGTGATCATTAACCAATGGGCCAACAATAGAGGTTGTGCCAAAGGAGTTTTGTCACTACCACTTTTCTAGATTAGGGGTATTTTGGTAATTCTGTGATTTTGAATTTTTGATAATATTTTAATTGGTGCTTTTGTGTTAGTAGTTGGTTTAACCTTAGCTAACCATGATTAGAGACTAACCATGACTTTAGAAACTTAATTATCAAGTTAGATTTGAATTTTAAGTTTTAGTCCTAATTAGGAAACTTTTTGAATTCATTTTATTTTTTTTAATATATTACTTTTGGGCTTTTTGCTAAAAGGCTTTATATTAAACTTAAGTGGAGTTTTTGGCCCATACCTAAACCCTAACCCTAACAGCCCATGGCCGGCCAAACAGCCCCCCCATATATTCATAACCTGTAGCCGCCAGGCCTCTTTACAAACCCTAATTTTCCACTTTCCTCAAAGTAGCCTATTTTTCTCATCTCTCATTCGATTTGGACCAAACGAATTGTGTTGCAATCCTTGGGAGGAGAAGAACTTGCAGGAGCCTAGCTAGCAAGGAATTGGAAGCGTTTGACCATAGAATTTTGGGTGTCGAGACTTTTGGAGTGCTTTTGTATTGAGATTCCAACTCTCAATAGGTAAAATGCTTCTAAACACATTTAAATTCTGAATTTTCTTCATAGAAGCATGCATCTAAGTACCCTAGACCTGTATATGTAGTTTGGTAAGATTTTGTGTCCGTTTGATATGTGTATCGGAGGCGTGTCGGTGTATTGTAACATGTGTTTCATAAAATGCCTCATAGAATTAAAAGTTGTTGTTTTTCAAAACTAATTTCACATATTTGTAGCCCTATATGCGGGGATTCCAAAACCCTATTTCTGAGTTTGTTTTGGCACAATTTTCGTGTCCAAATCGGATATGGGGACGTAGCACGAGCCCCCATGCATTGTCCTGCCTCTCGAGTGCCATAACTCGATGGACACAACACGGTTTGGGGTAAAATTTGGTGGACACATGGGGGCAACCTCTGCCCATGTGCTCATAAAATTTCCCGAAGTTTCGTTTAGTATGCACGAAGTTATCAAGCTTGCATGGATCTCGGCCTGCTGTGCACATGCATGATTTTTGGCTCTAACACGGGTTTATAACTCGGACATGAGGACACGTGGACTCGAGATAGGGTGCCCTATACCTAGCCCTATACATAGGCTACCCACAGACTCAACCACAAGGCACCTGGTGGCGTGTGTCATATCCTAGGTTGGCCGACATCTCCCCACGAGGTCGTGCGCACCCGCACGTGCAGCCCCACCCCGATACGCATGTGGACAGCGACATGGCATGACTTGGACACATTGCAGACACCTAGCCATGTACCTTGACATCCTAGCTACCCCATGGCACGAGCACGAGGCTTCTCGTTGGACACGCGAGTCTCTGGGTTGCTCGACACACCCCACACACACGTACACTACACTGTTTCGGATACACTTTTGGACACAACTTGGACACAGTTTTGGTTCGCACAAGTATATATATAACCTAACAATCACCAAAATCTAGGAAGAACATTTCAAGAAATTTTGTTCATAATATTTCCAAATAAATAACCATTTAAATAATAACACTTATATTTTATACATAACAATATGTAGAAAACGTTTATTAGCCTACTAAAATACAATACGAAACATTTACATATATAATAAACGTACACCTACATAGACGTCTTGGGCACATAATATTTGTACATGGGTTTGGGCTTGGTTCGGGTCCAGTCGGACTAGTTTGGTACAACCAGATTTCCTAACAGTCATAATATTAATAAATAACTAATTAAATTGTTTATGGAGGTCATGTCACAACTTGGCCTGATTTTTCTAGTTAGAACACATCTATGGCTCGACCGTCCCTACCGTGACTAATGCACTAGTCAAAGCACGCCATTGCACTATCCGTGCCATGATTTCTAGTCATCTTGTACCCTAAAACTTAATCATGACTAGAGCATTCTATCATAATAACTATTTTATTAAATATTTATAAAATTCCAAAATTCACTATTTAGTTCAAAAAAATATTTTCAAAATTTCGGAAAAAGGGGTTACAAATCTACCCACCTTAAAAGAATTTCGTCCTCGAAATTTTATCTCTTCCAAGGTTGAATTTCTCAAGTTTAAAAATTAAAATCCTTAAAAATTAAACTCTTCGAGATTTTAAATTTAACTCTAATCATAAATATTCTCAAAATTATAAAATTTATTACTAACATAATCCTGAAATAACCTTTTAACCTTAGAGAACTTCTCTCCACCCTAGATCCAACCATTATGTGTTCCAAACACAAGAGTGCATAAAAGAACTTCCTCAAACTCTAAATCAAAATCCATATCTCCTCAATTTTTTTATATACCTCTTACAAAAGCTACTACTATATTATTTTCCTCCAATTTTTTCTCTATTTATCATAATCCAATATCACAAAAATTTACCTTAACTTTCTACCCACCTTTGATCACACTACCCTTCAAACACATGATGTCATAACTTTTTATAACCTTGCACACTAGTTGCAAAAATTACGACCAATAGATATCTATGACATATGGCATATCCAATCCCCTCATATCTATCAAGCAACCAAAATTCAAAAATCAAACTGACTTACCCTATAACTTAAGAATTTCTGATAAACTCTAGACATCACGATCATTCGTCACTCCGAAATAGGAAGGAACGAGAATCAATGGTACGGGAAGGCAAGGAAGAATAATCGAGAGCAAATACAAAGTTTTCAAGGATGGTAGAGAAATTTCTAAGAAAATTTTCAAGGCAGTGTGGATTGAGATTTATAAGGGTTTAATCATATTCGCAGGCTCATATCAGTACAGTTACGTAACAGATACGATATGATCTGACCTGCATGGGCCACCAAAAAAACTTGTCACGACTCGTACCCACTTTTCGGGATGCGAACGCGTGCGCAAGCCAGCTACGTATCAAGCGGACTCCAGCCCAACTCGAATATGTATACGCTGTCTAGACTACGATAAAATGCCTAATCATGGCAAGACAAAACTATATCTCAATCCATAAGAAGAATATAAAACAAAAATGAACATTATGGTTCATGGTCTGCAGCCCACTAGCATATATGTCCGATTAGACTCCAGAAAAAATAAGATGAGTCTATAAACTTGTAAAACCCCTAATTTTCTGCTACAAGTTTTTTTTAAATTAGATATTGATTTTTGTACTTCGTATTAGTACGTCGCGTGCGAAGTTGTAATTGCCGTATTGTATGTCATATGCAAGTTTACGTTCGTATTTGCTCGTCGAGTGTGAATATGTGCGAGGTACATATGTTCAGAAAATATTTTATTTGTAGGTTTCATTTCTATGGAAAGTACATTTTCAAAATTAATTATATGATAAATATACTTTTGCCTAAGTTATCAAAAGTATTGCATCGAGTTTTCATATATATTAAAAATAGTAATAAAAAGATTATTCTAAGTATTTGCATACGTGATTCATGGATTCAATTCGTGAAAATATTTTAAATTCCTAACTTTCGAAATTATTATTTTATTAATATTATACAAGTTACAAAAAGACTTTCTAAATTTGTTTATTATGAATTAAATAAAAATTAATTTTTTGGATAATTTTAAATTAATTTTTGAAATAAAGATTATCTAGTATATACATATATTGGAAAGATATATTTTTGTGGTTTTAAAAAAGTAAATTAAATTTAGGAAGGAATTATCCATTGGGATTTAAACGAATCTGAGTCCCTATCCAACTAGGAGCACCACCTCCTATATAAGGAGAGGCTCCTTGCTCTTTGACAGAAATTCCATAATCCAATTTCTCCACAAAGTGTTGTGCATCGTGTCCGTGTCGTCTTTCCCCTCCACTATACTTTTTTACTACAATTACATTAATCTCCTCGCGTCCGACACCCCGGACGCATCCAAATTCCTAAACCTTAACCCAATTTCTGAATCCGTGTCGGCATCCCGACACAGACGGTACAAGCCCTGTCCGACCCCTGCCACTATCCCAACATCACCTCCTCGCCTCCTTGGTCCGCCACAGCACCACCCCTCGATCGCCACCATGGCTGCCATCTCCCTTCACTTCCTTCGTAACCCCTCGACATCCCGTCCGAGTCGTCAGTAACCCACTCCACAACCACCGGCCAACCCGCTGGCGACCAGCACCACCACGACCCAGCACTCCACCACCACAGGACCCAACCACCTTCGCCACCACCACAGCCATCTACCATCACCACTATCAAAACCCCCAAAACTTACCGCTGTTCGCGCCACGTATCTGCCGTCGGCGTGCCCTAGACTGCACGGCACCACCGGCTCTCCTCCGACGTGAGTCGGCCGTGCGAGCATAGATCGGCGCAGCTCCCCGCGCCTCCCTCTCCTTTCAGCCGTGCCCGAGCGCTTCTTGCCGCATTCGTCGCAGACGACTAGCACATGCCGCACAGTCCTTCGCCAGCGCGTCGGTCGATACGCCTCCGTCTCCCCGAGCCGCCTCCGGCAGTGCCGCTGATGGCCAGGACGCCAGGCCCGAGTCCCCCGCGCCTCCGCCCCTCTCCCGGGGCATCTCTCTCTCTCGTCTCAGTTTTCTCCCCTTCTCTTTAAATTTCTTTTCTTTAAATGTTTTCTCTCTCTTTGTTTCCGAACTTTGAGTTTTATGGTCTCCTCGAAAGGGAGAGCAGCCATATGCTACTGATTGCTTTGTAGTTATTATTTTTATTTTATTTTGTTTTTATATTTTATATGTTTTGAATACAGTATAATATATAGGGTATAAAGTTAATATATTTTTATTTTATTCCTTATGAATTTGTGCCCATAGCAGCATTAACTAGTGCTGGGGTTTTTGTAATATTTATTGATTATTATTATTATTATTATTATTATTATTATTATTATTATTATTATTATTATTGGGATGATTATTATTGTTATCATTACTAATATCCTTAGATATATTGATAATTTTATTGTTATTTAATTATATATATTATATATATATATATATATATATATATATATATTGGGATGATTATTATTGTTATCATTACTAATATCCTTAGATATATTGAAAATTTTATTGTTATATATATATATATATATATATATATATATATATATATATATATATATATATATATATATATATATATTTTATATATAAGTAAAAAAAAAGTAAAAGAATTTTTATGAAATAAATAAATCTTACTAGTATAAACTTTAAGCTGGTTTTTCATAAAAAGTTTTCCAATTAGTTTTCAGTTTGAGCAAAAACTAGATTTAGCTTTAAATATATATTATATATTTCAAAGTGTTACCTAAAATTATTTTTACTAATAAAAGTATAATTTCCAACGTCATCAAGTATTTTCAAAAATTTGTATAAGTAGGTACTCTCCACAAAATTCTCTCTTGATATCCCCAATCATGACTAATCTCATTAATCATATTTTCCCGCAACTTCGGACCCCTACACCTCGAACATGGCTATTGGATAACAGGATTTGTCGGATCATTGCTCCACACCAGGCGACACACCAGGTAAGATACCTTGCCATAATTTACTGTTTATAATTAGTCTGCATTTTATTTACTGTATATCACTGTGTATTTATTTCCAGTTCTTTTAGCTGTACCATTATTACAGTTCCTGATTTACTGCATATTCAGTGATATTACCTGTACTTTGTTATTATCCTTTGATTGCATATGGCCCTAGAGTTTAAGGGAACATCATCTGTTGTGTATTACATAATCCTTGACACAGTTATACCATGAGTATGTGTGAGATGAGTAGCATGTAGAGGTACTTGCGTGTTGGCTGATCACCCGTGCGCATGCGTTAGGGCTAACTGCTAATATATAGAGGCGTGTTAGGAGACTTAGCAGTTAGTAGAGGTATATGGTCGTGGATGCGACTTAAATAAGAGCATTGGGTGGGGAGAACAATACCTGACGTATGGGTTTCTTTGCACTTCCCTGATTACCTGTGCGCTCCTCCGGAGACGCAGGCTCCATGTCACGACCCGCACCCTTATGAGGGGCACGAGCACGTGGGTACGTTCAGCCTACGCCGCAGTATCGGCGGTAGAACGCTGTATATAATGTCTGTAAATACTACGACTAACAGTATAAATGTACCTGTACAGTATATACTCTCCGAATGGAGGTGACATAACAATACAGTCTCAATCACAGAATAAACTAAGGTAGATAGCTCAGAAGGAAAGACATATGATAGATGAAAGAGTAAATAAGTCCAGAGTCCAATACAAGCCCAGATATATACAACATCACAGGATCTCAAAATATAATGTAGAAGCTACAGTCTGATAAAGCTAGCTGGATCGCAATCCAGTCAAACCTAGCTAACCTACACTACTCTGGAAGTACAAAATCTAGTGGCTCTACTATAAGGCCACGATCCAAGGCTACTCCATCTGACTCGAGTCCGTAATAGGTCGAGCAGTCCGACTCAGAGTCATCTGTAATATATCATAACGGTATCCTGTTAGGAAAATGAGCAAGTACAAACACTAACAACAGTTCCATGTGAATTGACAAGTTCTATAAGAGACAATATAATGAACTACAAGACAAAGATATATGAAGACTTGGGAACCGTTCGGAAGCCGAGTTACAACCCTTAAACCAAACAAGGACCGGGGTTGTAACTCCTCACCTGAGCAGAACTTAGTCTCAAATCAAGATACAATGTAAATGCATGTAGAGCATGTGAGTAACTGTATATCATGCATGGTGAGAAAGTACTGAATGTAGAACATAACAGGATATATGACAAGAAAAGTAAATATAAAATGTGCCTCGAATATTATAGCCTAATGTGATCGGTATGGGTCAAGAATCAGGCTTCCAGCCGACCGGCTACAAGTACGTGGACTCGGTCCGGCCGGGATGGTAAGCTATGGAGCAAGTAGTAGCACAGGTCAGGCTATACCCATCGTGAGGTGAGGGTATAGCTATGATACAAGTAGTAACTCAAGGTGGGCATTGCTCACACTATCTATAATATTCCCCATTCTCCGAATAGTATACGGATCCGGACATAGCACGTCATGACGCGGGATTCCCTAAGAAGGGAGCAAGTCCTCTTCAGGAATCGGCGTCAATATAAGTACGAGAATCAAGACTAAGCAAGTACCAGTATCCCAAGAAATCCAGGAATGACATCTCATGACAGGAATCCGACAATACTAGTCCGTGAATTATCGTGTCTGAGAATCATGTAAGACACTACGACTGAATCGGATATAGCAAATATCAAGACAATGAAAACTATCAGTGAATGTACTCGCCTGCTGTCCTGAGCTGTAGGGTATATCAATGCTCAGAGTGGAAAATCAGAGACCTAAAGATGAGATACTGTATGTTAATTTAGGTTTTAAACAAGTTTAAGAATGATTCATAATGAATGATATGCAATCTAGGTCAAACTAGGTCTCACTGAGTCACACTAAGTCCTGTCAAGTCAATCTAGGTCAAATCAAGTTATACCAAGTCAATCTAAGCCAAACCAAGTCAACCCTAGGTCATACCAGTCATCACAGGTCAAAACAAGTCGAAGAAAGTCAAACGGGATCAAGAGTTGGCCTACAGTTGACTTTTGGTCAACTGGTCAACCCTGGTCAACTCTGGTCAACTCTAGGTCAACTCTAGGTCAAACTGGTCAAATTTGACCAACAGTTGACTTTTGGTCAACTGGTCAACTCTGGTTGGATTTGGTCAAATCTAGACAAATTGTTGACTCACGGTTGACTTTGGGTAAAAAGTCAACTCTGGTCAACCGAGGTCAAGACTAGGTCTAGGCGACTATTCTAACTATTACCAACCTCTACAACCCATATCCAAGTCCATCTTGGACTTCGAAACTCAAATCTTGGCCGTAGGCCAATATCCTATTTTACCCTTAAAAAGGGTAAAATTTTAGCTTAGGCAATTATCAAGTTAGCCTACCTACGCTTGGTATTTTGACCCGAGCTCCCTAGGGTAGTAAGGTACTAGCCTATACATATATTACCTACCAAGATACCTAGGTAAAGTGGACGTCTAGTCCATCTTACGGCCTATTGCGGTATCTTGAATATTTCAAGATACGCAATGGTACGGCGTGATACCGGCGCCCTACAACCCCGATTTCCACTCGGGAGCCTACCCGCAAATCTAATTCACGTATTCTTGTCCCACGCCAAGTTTCATCTCATTCCGACACTCCGAGCTCCGTTTCACCCTAACTCGATCCCCTCTATTTCCTATTTCCCTCTTTTCTTCCTATTCTTCTAACTTCTTCTTATCCTTTTCCTTAATCTTCTTCTCCTATTCTTTCTAATTCTAATATCTACCAACATATATATATATATATATTATATATATATTATATAATATATTAACATATATATAGTTAAAAAGGGGGGAGGGGGTTTAATAGGGGTTTAAAAGGGCTTAAAGGGGGTTCAAAGGGGGGGGGGGGAAGGGGGGGGGGGGGGGGGGGGGGGGAACCAGGCAGCAGAGCTGCCAGGGCTGCTGTTACTGCAGCTGGAGCTGCTGCTCCTGCTGTGGCTGTTCTCTTCTTCTTCTTCTCTTTCTATTCTTCCCTCCTATCTCTCCATATATATATATATATAGATATATATTTATATATATATATATCTATATATCTTTTTTTTGATATATATTTTTTTTTTGGAACCAGGTAAATTGTTCTGAATCGATATCACTGGGATTCGAACTCATGGCCACTCGGGCCGCATGCATCTCTCTTAACCAGTAGGCTAGAGGTCATTGCTATATATATATATATATATATATATATATATATATATATATATATATATATAACCATCTATATATATATCTATGTATATATACACACAACACTCACATATCTATCTATATATAAAACACACACACTTGTCTAGATATATATATATCATACACACAAAATATATATATATATATATATATATATATATATATATAGAATAATATATATATATACACACATGCTATATATATATATATGTAAATCTATATACATATATACCTAGGCACAAACACACTCAAACACAACACCACCCTCTCACTACCACTCTCACATAACACCACCACTCCAATTTCCCTTGCCACACACAATACTTAATGAATACACACACATAAACACATGTATATATATATATATATTATATATATAATATATATATATATATATATATATATATATTTTTTATATATATATATATATTATATATATATAATATATATATATATATATCTATATATATACCACTCTCAAAAGGATTAAACCATAATAAATCCTTAAACTAGAATTTTTAGGGAATCCTACAAATTTATGGGCAAATGGTGGAGAATGAGCTCCTCTCCATTTATTGTGAGGGAATTAAATGCAAAAGAGAAATAAATTGAGAATTAAAAGCATACCTAGATTAGGTTTGGTTGGAGGAAGAAAAGCTTGGAAGAAATGAATTTGAAAGAGAGAGAGAGAGAGTTGCTTAGTGGAGAAGAAAGAGGGGGGGGGGGGGGGGGGGGGGGGGGGGGCTCTCTACATGGCCGGCCAAGGCATGGGTAAGGGGCACTTGTTAATTACAAGTTTGTCCCTCCCTAAGCCTAATGCTAATTAAATCCAAAATAGGTTTTGGAAATTGCTAAAATTAATTAAAAATCATAATTAAACTAAATAATCATGGGAGATAGTCCAAAATCCTAAACCTAAAAGTTTAGTGGGTGGGCCATGGTTAAATAACATGCTAATTGCGGCTCAAGTCGAAATTCACCGGGGTCCCGAATTAACTCGGAATGCGATGAAATTCGAACCCGACTCCTATAATAATTAAATAATAATATTCATGAAATAAAATTCCCAAAAAATATATAAAATGGAAAATTACTATTTTACCCTAAGGGAAAAGTGAGGGTGACAAGTCTATCCACCTTAAAAAAATTTCGTCCTCGAAATTGAAGACACAAGCACAGAAAATCACAAACAGAAAGACAAAGAAATAGATTTATACCTCAGGGCGCGAAAAAGAAGGGAAACGCTCCCGCATGTCGTCCTTCCTCTCCCAGGTAGACTCACCTGGAGAGTGATGTCTCCACGCAACCCGAACCAAGGGTATGACCTGGTTCCGGAGCACCTTCTCCCTGCGATCCAGAATCTCACCGGCTGTTCTGGATAGCTGAGAGGAGGTCCACCTGTATCGCTGAATGGTCCAATACATGGCTAGGATCTGCCACGTACCGCTTCAGCTTAGATACATGAAACACGTTGCGCACTCCATCGAGCCTAGTAGGCAAGTCCAGTCGGTAGGCTACTGCACCTCCTCTAAGATGGTGAAAGGTCCGATGTAGCGCGGACTGAGCTTTCCTACGAGCCAAAGCGAATAGTGCCACGTGTCGGGGATATCCTCAGAAATACCATGTCACCAACCTAGACAAGACAAAAACTCAACACACAACTAACAAACAATCACAACAAACACGACAAGAACTGAAACTAACCTCGAACTCTAACGGTCTCCGGTGATATCGGCCCAATGCCGCTGCCTATCCTGAGCCACCCGAAGTCTGTCTCTAATCAATCTGACCTTCTCGGAGCATCCACAAACCATCTCGGCCCCAAGAAGCGCCCGCTCGCCGATATCGTCCCAAGCAAAGGAGTACGGCATCTCCGTCCGTATAGAGCCTCAAATGGTGACATCTCTATACTGGCCTGGTAGCTATGTTGTAAGCAAAACTCTACCAGGTGAAGATGGTCCCCAAGAACCCCGAGATCTAGCACACATGTGCGGAGCATATACCTCCAAGGTCTGGATGGTCCTCTCCGACTGCCCGTCTGTCTGAGGATGAATAAGCAGTAGTAAAAATTGAGCGAGGTGCCCAAGCTAGCCTGCAAACTCCTCCAGAAGTAGGAAGTGAATGGCTATCCGATCAGAAGACTATGCTCACCAGAACTCCGTGCAATCTCACGATCTGACGAACATACAGCTCAGCCAGCTTCCGTAGACAAACCCACTTTGAAAGGAAAAAAATGGGCCGATTTGGTCAATCTATCAACTATGACCCAAACCGCGTCCTTCCCCTGGCGACCGTTGGAAGTCCAGATACAAAGTCCATGGTGATGTGCTCCCACTTTCACTCGGGAATGGGTAGCGGGCTGCAACAATCACCTGGTCTCTGCCTCTCGGCCTTCACCTGCTGACACACAAGGCAACGATACAAACTGAGCTACCTCGCGCTTCATGCCATACCACCATACGTGCTCTCTCAGGTCCCTATACATCTTGTTAGCTCCAGGATGCATAGAATACTGAGAGCGATGCGCCTCCTGAAGAAAATCCTCCCGAAGCTCTCCACGCGGAACACAAGCCTAGTACCGTGCCGCAACGACCCTCTTCAGTACAGAGAAATCGTCAAGCAAGCCCGTCCTCACCTGCTCCTGATGCCCCTCAGGGCAACATCATACTGCGCTGACCTGACTCTATCCATCAGCTCAGACTGAATCTGCAAACCCACATCTGGATCTCCATGCCCGGAATGATGACTTCGATACCCAAACTATCCAGGTCGGCAAACAAAATGACGATCTGTCGTCAAGAACATAGCAACTGGTACCTGCTCAAGGCATCTGCAACTACGTTGGCCTTCCCCGGATGGTACTGCAAGGATATATCGAGTCCTTCATCAGCTCTAACCACCGCCTCTGCCGCATGTTCAACTCCTTCTGAGTGAACACGTACTTCAGCTCTTGTGATCTGTGAAGATCTCAACTCGCTCTCCGTACGGTAATGCTTCCATAACTTCAAAGCAAAAATAACCGCGGCCAACTCCAGATCATGAGTAGGATAGTTCTCTGAGGACGCAACTGCATGGATGCATAGGCAATCACCTTTCCGTGTTGCTGAAGAACACACCTAAACCCTTCCCGGAAGCATCGCTGA